>JAPDVR010000024.1:19006990-19606990 GCA_026230005.1 Gila orcuttii | reverse complement strand
AATTTGGCAGTACATTCAACCGGCCTCACAACCGCAGACCACATGTAACCACACCAGCCCAGGACCTCCACATCCAGAATCTTCACCTCCAAGATTGTCTGAGACCAGCCACCCGGACAGATGCTGCAACAATCGGTTTGCATAACCAAAAAATTTCTGCACAAACTGTCAGAAACCGTCTCAGGGAAGCTCATCTGCATGCTCGTCGTCCTCATCGGGGTCTCGACCTGACTGCAGTTCGTCATCATAACCGACTTGAGTAGGCAAAAGCTCACATTCGATGGCATCTGGCACTTTGGAGAGGTGTTCTCTTCACAGATGAATCCCGGTTTTCACTGTACAGGGCAGATGGCAGATAGCGTGAATGGCGTCATGTGGGTGAGTGGTATGCTGATGTCAACGTTGTGGATCGAGTGGCCCATGGTGATGGTGGGGTTATGGTATGGCCAGGCGTATGTATGGACAACAAACACTGGTACATTTTATTGATGGCATTTTGAATGCACAGAGATACTGTGACAAGATCCTGAGGCCCATTGTTGTGCCATTCATCCACGACCATCTCCTGATGTTGCAGCATGATAATGCATGGCCCCATGTTGAAAGGATCTGTACACAATTCCTGGAAGCTGAAAACATCCCAGTTCTTGCATGGCCAACATACTCACTGGACATGTCACCCATTGAGCATGTTTGGGATGCTCTGGATTGGCATATACGACAGCATGTTCCAGGTCCTGCCAATATCCAGCAACTTAACACAGCCATTGAAGAGGAGTGGACCAACATTCCACAGGCCACAATCAACAACCTGATCAACTCTATGCGAAGGAGATGTGTTGCACTGCGTGAGGCAAATGGTGTTCACACCAGATACTGACTGGTTTTCGGACCCTCAGCTCATAAAAAATGGGGGCAAAAACAAAAGTATTGCGTTTATAATTTTGTTCAGTGTATGAGCATTATTGAAACAAGCATAGGTCTGTCAAATATTTCTTGTTTCGTTTTACACTCCAGTATGAAACACAACATATCAACACTAATGACAACTTTCTAGTCTCTTTTATGCACAGAAAAGCTTTTTTAAGTTCAAGTGCTCATTTGGGTCTCAGTATTTCAACACCACTCTGTGCTTTTCCAGTAGAAAGGGCTCCCTGTGTTTTGGTTTCAATTTCAATGTGTCAATGTAGCCTTTTATCTGTCTGTTTTCCTCCTCTTTGAAGTCTAACATGATTATTTGGAAGGTTTCGGAGTGCTGAACTTTCAAATGGGCAGGCGTTTTCTATTTATATAGCAGCATGGTGAAAAAAAGGTACTTCGATTACACAGAGTTTTCTTGGGAATGCGGTCAGCTATGGTTAGTTAGACGCTGAATTTGACACACAATCACGGGGGTCTCCATTTGTTCCTCTATATATTTTATTTTTGTACATTTTTATTTTAAATATTAAAAACATTTTATTCATAGGTGTATTTAAGTCATTATATGTATAAATTGTGCTTATAATATACACATATATATATATATATATATATATATATATGTGCACATTTTATGCTTTCCTTGTGGGGATAAAAATTCTAAAATTGGCATTGGAAACGCATACAGGCTTGTGTCTGTTATAGGCAGTAAGTGACTAGCTTTCATTGAGCTCAGGAGAATCTCAGGGCTCCAGTCTGAACTGATGATTAAGTAGATATGAGTAGGTTGGGTCTGCATGAGTGGACAGATTGCAGGATAACACATAAAGTCCAACTGATCCTTCAGGCTACCAGCAGCCTAATGTGACACTAATATATTTCAAAAGAGGAAGGTCCATTTTCAACCTGCATTTTGTCTCCCCTTTTTAAAATATTGTCTATTTCTGTTAAAGTCTATCATCTGTGAACCAGTCCCTTTATTCAGCATTTATTTTCGTACCAAAGCGGCTTACAAAAAAAATAAAATAATAATAATATGAATATATATATATATATATATATATATATATATAAATTTTAATGATTAACCTTGAAAGGTAAAACAACCAGTTATTTTAAAACTAGGCCTCAACTAGGCTTGTACAGCGTCACGCAATCGTGCAGAATCTGATGACTGGCGTCAATGGTTCTGTTGCTTTCATTTTGTTCATCAATTGATGTTGCGATGATTTATATAAAAAATTATATAAAGTCATTCTCGAGTCATACAGTTCAAGTCAAGTCTTGAGTCATTGGATCTCAAGTCAAAGTCAAGTCAAGTCATTTTCTTAATTTAGGGATACATTTTCTTAATTTAGTCAAGCAAGTCTCAATTCCTTAAATTTGCGACTCGAGTCAGACTCATCTCTGGTGTTTGGATCCCGGCACTTCGGTCTAGTTTGGCTTCGGTTCTGTGTCGGGATTCGGACTTTCATGCTCCACGTGTTCCACGTGACCACACAGAATGATCTTTCGCTCATTCTCATGCGCTCTGTCTTATCTTGTGAGCGTGCGGTTTCGAGTTCGCTCGCTTGTTGTGTTCTGTGTAGCACATGGCTCGTGTTTACATCGGCCGCGTGCTTTCATGTCATGTTTTGCCTTTGCTGTGTAGCACGCAGCTTGTGTTTTACACTGGCTGTGTGCTTTTGTGTTTTGTGTGAACACGTGGCTTATGAGTGTTCTCATTAGCTGCGTGTTCATGTCTCGTTTTTGTCTTTCACTGGCCATGTGTCATTTTAGTCATTTTAGTCATTTTAGTCATGTTTGTTGTAAGCACATGGCTTGTCATGCGTTTCCTTGACATTTGCTCTCCTGTGGATTATCATTTGCCCCATCTGTCCTCCCTCATCACCTGCCTTGTTTGCTCCCTATTTATTCTCCTTGTGATTGCAGTCCTGTGCTGGATCATCATTGAATGTTCCCTTGAGTGTTTCCTGTGTCGTGTCTTGTCGTGTCGGCAGAGCAGGCTCTGATGCTCCTGTACCGTTTTCCTGATGGCAGGAGCTGGAAGAGACTGTGGGAGAGGTGGGTGGAGTTCTTTACAATGATGGTGGCTTTGCTGGAGAATAGTGTAAGGTTCACATGCTCACCCCTACATATAATTAGATATAGTAAAACATATGATTATTTGGTTAGGGGAGGGCTCCAAGCTTAGAATTTAGCCCAAACTCAGAGTAGTCCCCAATCACTGGTTGGGATAGGAAATAGTTAAGCGTGAGGGTGGTGTAAGGATGCTGGAAAACTTTCCTTGGATCAAGGTAAGTTGGCTAAATATAAATTCTGCCTCTCGTGCTAATTAGGTTGATTAGGTTGACTCCTCCCAAAGTTTGTTAATAAAACATCATAAAATGTCTAGGATGGAGGGGAGATGGGCACAGATGATCTTTGCAACTGTGTTCACTGTTATAGGGTCTTTTCTTCTGTACTGCAGCACTGAAGTTCCCACAGGTTTTTGGACAGGTTTTTGCTCCACACCATTCAACGAGTTGTTACACTTCTTCTCTGTGGAGTATTTCATCGTTGATGATGAATCAGTGGTCAGTTTGGTAGTGCTCGAGGTGTCGTGGCCAACACGGACTGACTGAGGTCTTCTGGTTAAAAATTCAAGGATCCAATTGGGAGGTGTTAAGGCCCAGCAAGTTTAGCTTGTTGATGAGCTGTTGTGGGATTATTGTGCTGAATGCTGAGCTGAAGTCGATGAACAGCATTCTAACATAAACATTTTTTTCCTCCGTGTGGGTGAGAGCCTGGTGGAGGGTGTAGAATATTGCATCGTTTATAGAGCGGTTTGAGTTGAGTGTATTTGGGAGACTGTGCATGACTAACCTCTCCAAGCACTTCATAATGATTGGGGTCAGTGTTATGGGACGGTAGTCATCACAGGCCTTTGGCAAGGGGCTTGTAGTCAGTGATGATCTGATTGGCTTACCACATCCATGTGTTACTACTGTCAAAGAAATTATTGTTTATTTTTTGTGCATACAACTGTTTTGCCTTTTTTGATGCAATGTCACAGACTGGTTCTTGTTGTTTTAAGGGTTGAACCATCTCCTGATTTGAATTCATCACCTCAGGTCTTTAGCAGTCCATGGACCTCTTCTGTCAGCCACAGCTTCTGGTTGGTATATTCTGATGGTCACTTTTGATATAATCAGTCACTGTATCAGTAAATTTGTGAAGGTCTGTGTGATCATTGTAGGTTCTTAGGACTCTTTGAACATGTTCCTGTCTGTGTACTGAAAGCAGTCCTGGAGTGTGAAGATGACATCATCTGGCTATACTGTTATCTGCTTTTGAACCAGTTTGGCAAGTTTGAGATGTGGTCAGTATGCTGGGATTAGCATAACAGGGATGTGATCTGATTACCCGAGGTGGGGGGCGAGGTACAGACTTGTATACATTTTTTTCCGTTGTATAAACCAGGTCCAATCTGTTGTCTTCCCTTTTTGCAAAGTTCACGTGTTGGTAGAACATCATCAAGATT
Organism: Gila orcuttii; assembly: GCA_026230005.1. Taxonomy (NCBI): domain Eukaryota; kingdom Metazoa; phylum Chordata; class Actinopteri; order Cypriniformes; family Leuciscidae; genus Gila; species Gila orcuttii. The sequence continues at coordinate 19,602,546 of JAPDVR010000024.1, read as the reverse complement.
GACTTTATGCGTGCATGGTTGAAATCACCAGATATAATGAAAAAGCCTTGGTTTTACTGTTTGCAAAGAGCATCCTTTGCGTTTACACACAGGACGATACACAGCAACAATAACAAACAAACTCCACCAGCGATGAACAATGTTCGGCTACTACCACAGTATTGTTACACCATTCCTTGTGGATATAAATACACAAGCCGCCTCCGTGAGCCTTACCAGACAGTGTTTTTTTATCTGTCCGCTCAGTAGCAGGTTAGCCCGTGCCGCTAAAGTCTGGGATGTTGTCGTTTAGCCATGTTTTTTAGTAAAAAAAACAAAAAACAAACAGACAGCAAATTCAAGGTTATTTTTGTATCAAACCAAGCCTCCAGACACTCTACAGCACTACACTTAAGTTTAGACCAAATCCTTTATTGCAGTGGTTCTCAATGTTTTTGACTTGAATTCCCCCTTCTGTCCAACACTTTAAATTAATTGATATCAATGTCTAAAAATGTGGTATTCTGACGACTGTACAGTAGTACAGTTTATAGTGTAGATCACATATTACAAGACAGTGTATAATTTGAGAAAAGAGCAGTTAAAGACATGCTCTCATTCTACAAGAAAACTTCTGAACAACAATAGGAAGCATTAGCAAATTTAATTAAATGTCATGTCTAACTTCATTGGGCTTAAGGGATTGTTTTTTGGCCTTTGAAAAAGAGCCTTGATCCAGCATTTTCCACAGAGATTTGTGAAGCAGAAAATAATGTCAGTGTGATTGGTTTGATGTAACAGAAGGTCTTATGGGAACTTGCACTGACAGTTTGCTCGACAAACTTCCAAAGGCAATGTCTTTTCCACATGTGTCTGTTCATCTCACACGCTCTGGCTTAACATTCCTGTAGAATGCAGAAATACGTCTTTATGAGCGTATAGTATTGCCAGTAAATCCCAGGACCCTCTGTGAAACAGCCATATTTTGAAGGCTGCTAGTCCTGACTGTCTCAATGGACAATGAAGACCGTTTAGAGAGTAATGGAGAAAAATTGATCTCTAAAAGGGGTTTTATCATTTAAAAAAAAGGTAATTTCCTGGTTCGTTGGTAGAAAAAGAGTTCAGAGTAAATGTATCTCACATTCACAACACCAAGCTCTCCCCTTAGTCAAGCCAGATCGTATACTGAAATTAAACTGCAAAATGACATATTAACATGATTGCCTATGTTTACATCTCAACACCTTCTCAATATTTAACTTGATTCAACTTGATGAACAACACTTCACCACATTTCACATGTAAAGAGTTTAGCCACTCATAACAAATTTCATCTTAAAGGTAAAGCTATAAATCAAAAAGGTACAGTAACAAAAACAGTGTGGGGGAATGGTTGTGTATAACTACATTACGACTGTTATACCCCTAATAATTAAATGCTACAAAAGCGTAGAATAAGCACTGTAGATATGGTTGCTTTCAAACACTGTTTCATGAAGCTTCTTAACCTTTGCAAATCGATTTTGTTTCGATCAATGGCTTATTCAATCAAGGCTTCATTAAGTCATACTGTTTTGAACCTTGTTTCGAAAACTTAGTCAGTTTTATAATATAGGTTCAATTTTCATTAATTTAATAAATTTTACTACTTGTGCGTCTACAGTTTTGTGAACATATTTGCAATTGGTTTGAGAATATTCTATATTCTTCTAACGTCTTAACCAGGGTGATGTTTGTTTCAAGCACTTTGAAACAGTAAATCAATATCAATTGATTCAGAAAGCTTTGTTTCTCCTATCACTACTGTAAAGTCAATCGGTAATTGCAAAATACTGTATATCCAGTGGAAATTTTCCCAATTAATACCTAGCTACTAAATAAATAAATGGACATGAAATACAACGTACAATGGTGCGGTTGACCAATCAGATGAAAACGTGCAGAATGTGCTGCTACATTATTTTCTTTCTAGTATCATAACAAGTCTAGAAAAAAATAAAATATAGTGGAGAAGAAACAGACCAGGAGTTGGCAACCTTTGATCTGCTAATTTTGATGTGGTTTAAGTGCGGGATGGGTGGGTGTTTCAGTCGAGCTGGAGTATAGGGTGTGCAGGAGTTGTTTGGAGGAAATCCCCAAGCTGCCCGAGTGTAATATACCTCTCAAACGGCATGGTGGGTGGTGACATCACATCTATCACAGCTCCCGGGCCCAGACGAGGGGAAGGAGGCCAGGAGGAAGCATCTCAGGGTGGGGAAGAACCGGTGTGACCACAGGAGGGCCATCATGGGACCCATGCAGAACAAAGCTGAGGCTTGTAATTCATACCTGACACTTGCATCCTCTTCCTGACAGCCACGGTCTTTAAGAAATACACATGGATGTGCTAAGATCACATCAGATATCACCACCAAGATGTTTGGACAAGGTGAATGCATTAGCAGATACCATGTAACACCAATAGGGAACGGGAAGCAAAAACAAGCCATTTGAGCATTCAGAGAAAGGCCGATACCTTATGGTTTTAACATTGGCACCTTAATACAAATATGAGTCAGCTGAAGCCTTGAAATACAGACATGTTTTCAAGTTCTGTTACGCAAATACAAATCCCCCGTCAGCCTTGAGTTTTTCTCAGGGGTGCTCATGCTGTTATGTCTCAATAAATATGTCCTTCTCGTTTTTTTCAAGTCAGGCTTTGTGATTTTTAGCCGTCGTGTAAGCACTCATCTCTCTTACGGATGATTTCTCCCAAATGCATACTTCAATGAATGAATATGGCAGAAGTTCAAGGCAAGCCTTCATAAATGTTATGTTTTTAAAGAACAATATGAAACTTCAAGGGCTGTTACACTCAACTAGAGATGTGATCAATTTTACAACAACTTATTTAATTCTGTGTTAAACAAAAGGGTGCATTATCTATGGGTTTTTAAGGTACATTAGATGGTCAAATGAGATTATAGACAGACTTGGCAAATAAAAACGTCATTGATATGATGGTAAATTCAACATGTATCATTGTAAAAAAAATCATACAGTCATATTTAATCAATTTAATCACTTTTGGCTGAATAAAATTAATCTTACTGACCACAAACTTTTGAACAGTAGCCTATCCATTGTAACAATAGCACAAATTAATTATCAGAGATAGAAATAGCAACTAGTCCTTCAGTTTGAGTGGGTAGGATCCATTTAGTATTTTTGTATAACTCATAAATGGTCCACAAATGATTATGGTGTACATTTTCTAGATCTGAAGCAAACTGTCAGATTTATGCCTTCATAACCAGGGAAGGGAAGTTGACGTGTGTTCTCATTTAAAGTTCTCCCACTGCCTTCCATTATGACTTTTGACATGATACAGACTTTTCCAACATTCATTAATTCTTATCAGTCTTTCTGTTTTCTCTCCCTCCTCATTTTCTCTTTCACATCACTCTCTTCACATTTAACACAAGCCCCATATTACACTTTTGCAAATACAATATGTAAATCCAAACTTAAACACCATTTTGCAGTTCTGCCTCTTACAAGCTATTCGAGTTGATGGGCAGAATCAGATTGTGGAAATGAATACGGTACATACATTTCCTGAGAATGAAAAGAGCAGGAAACTCCATTTTGTGTGCGGTGTGATAAATTGGGCCCAATTATGAGATTGCACAGTGGCAATAAAGCAATCCCACAATCCTGTTCAATTTCTCCCTGTCCCTCTCCATTTCGGTTGGATGGAGAAAAATTATACTTTTTTGTATGTGTATGGTGAATGGTTGAACTCCATTGTGATCTCTTACACACAGTTAATGTGAGGTGCCACAGGGGTGGAGAATGAGCCCGCCGTAATTGTCTGTGATATGCTTGGCTCGTGAATGAAAACCCACGCTCTACCACCGAAATCGAGTCTGACTTGGGTCTGGGCCTTGAACCAGACGAATCGTTCAGTATGTTTCCTGTCAAACGGTATCTGCTGTGATGGACGGCATCATTCTTAGAGCCTGATGCAGCCAGAAGAAGCGAATATATGAATGATGATGAGCGCGACCAGTAACTGGTTTTCAGGGAGCAACATCTGTGGCTGCCATACTATGATGGACGGATGCTGCTTGCCATGCAAATACAGCAGAGAGTTGACTTCCCTCCTGCTATAAGGTAGACTGCGTAGGTTATGAAGATTTTAGACATTAAAGAGTGTAAATTATTTTATAACATGACATTTATGTGCTGGATATACCATTCTGCAAGATAAATATTTCTTTTGAAAGTAGAGAGAAGAAGAGAGATAAAAGGTCAAGGTTTGGCTGCTGAGCATGAGTGTTAAATGCTATAATTCTCTGTGTATTCTGATCAAATGAATAGTTTTTGCAAGTTAGAGTATGAATTGCAAATACCTCATATTATAGTAGATTTTAAACACATAACATACTAAAAGTGTGAAATGGTCTCATTATTTTCATAATATACAAATATATTTAAATGCATGACATACAAGTTTCAGTAGGTCAACTAATTGAATTTAATATAAATTTAAACTATAATACATTATATAAATGTATACATAATACATGCAATTAAGTGTCTGAAAACATTACTTTCAGTTCAAATTAAATTATTTTAAAGTGTATTATTTCCATATGCAGTGCAGTGACCTTTACCTTGTAAACGAAAGAATGCAGGTTTGGTTTCAATGGATTTAGTCTATATACAGTAGACATTTTAGCCCATTCTTTATGCTTAAACTCATCTGAAGAATCACTGTATATCTGGTAGGTGAGCAGGAGCCATAGTAGGACAGACATTTAAAGCTTGTGGTTTTGTTCAGCCCACCACCAAAGGAACAAAATCGAGTAATTTTTAAAAATGCAGAGTAAATGTCAATTCAGATTGAAAATTCTAAACTGTTTCTAGAGCACGTATGTTAACTTCTAATGTTGGCATTTGATTTTCTTTCGTGCCTTTGTTTGATAAAAAACCCATAAGGGGCGGAGGAAATCATAAGAAACACTTAATTAAATTAGTACTAATGGTGAATGGTTTTATTTCACACTGCTGTACAGATAGAAGACAGATAAGAAATGATTCCATACAGAGACAATGCAGTTTTGCCCAGTGCTAAATTCAAAAGCTGTGACTTGGAAAAGTGTTCTCACCAGAGGAGCGAGTTAATTTCCCATATGAAATAGTCAAACAAATTGGTTTAAAGCTGTTGCTGAAATTCCTGCAATAGAACAGAGCAAGTACCCCATAAAAGCGTACACTTAACCAAGGCATTAAACAGTTTTTTTTTTTTTTTTTTTTAAATATGATGTGTAGAAATGTACGTTTTATTAAGCAACACTCTCAGATGCAGGGGAGAGTTTGAATGGTCTGGAATTGTGCTTGTTCTCTGTGAAATTGAACATGAATCACTGAAGGTTGTGTCTTTAATAGTACTGCTGGGACAGACTTCATCAATTGTGGACACGGACTGTGTTTCTTTCTCGTTCAACCTCTAGTAAATCTAGCACGGTTTTGCCAGTGCATACCCTGTTTCTAATTAAGGTAAAGGGGGAGAATTTCTGTATTATTACTTATAGATCAATCTTTCTAGCCGAAGTTGGATTCTGGACAAACATATAATAGATGTCTTTGGAGACGACCAGTATCTTGAGTCCCATTATGGATTCTTCCACAAAAATACATCAAAAAATGAACTGGAAAATGAAGCTGCGAAGAGGACTCTTGCAGTTTACGCCCCTCAGTTGCACAAGCGGTTGGAAATATTTCACCGACAATTGACCAGGCCAAATGTCACCAACAAGACAAACGTTTTGTGGGGGCAGTCTGAGAGATTTTTCTTCAGGCTGTCCATAGATTCTTTAAAAATATATAAATCTGTATTATAAATACACCAAGAGTAGACATAGATGCCCCCATGTCCTCTGTGAAATACTGTTCAAAAAGAGTCTTTCCACTAATAAATATAAAAGGGGATTTGCTTCTTTCCCAGCATGTAAGGGAATGTGTTCCCCAGGAGGTTGACAGGGAGGAAGCTTTGTTAACGCCAACCATCTGTGGAGGGAGTTAATGGCAGTTGACAAGCCCTGGTTGAAATTATTTCCTATTTTGTTTTTGCGGTTGAAAGTTTCGAATAGTTGTTGAGAGGGACTAAATAAAAGCCATGCAACACGAAGGACCTGGTTGAGGCTTCTTCTTCCCATTTGTTTTTTACAACTTCAACCTCATAAAAAACAGATTCTACGCGCGTTAGAGACTATGATGAAAGAGGCCTAGCTGTAAAGTTGCTTCCCAGTGGAAATGCTGCAAATTAGTGGAAATGTGCATGACATGCCACCGGCACTCACGCTTTTGATGCTACGCTTGCGAGGAACGTGCGATTGGAAATGCTAGGTCAAAAGCAAATCATTTTGGTGCAAAGGGATGTGGGTATGTTTACCACAAGCGGCCCGTGATGATTAGGTATTAAATCAGATCTTGCTTCTAGAGTTAATGAATATTTTTCATCTGATTAACATCTTGTTTCTGCCTCTGCAGAAAAGCTGCCTAGGGAGATTTCAATACTAATTTTGTGTGTATTTCCTCCTAAGATGCTTTTAAGCAGTCACAATATAGGATTGAATTGTCAAATGCATAATCGCGTCTCTGTTCTACTACCATCTGGAGCTGTTGGCTGAGCTTGGGGTCAACAGCACCCCTAAGACCGAATGTATAAATTCATTCAGCAGTTTTTGAGACTTATTAAAATAACTGTGTGGCGGACCGAAACTCAAGAGATCTGATTATAACCTTTAACGACAAAGCAATTTGAGCAGGTCATGAGAAACCCTCAAAAAACCCTCTGCCCTTCATTTTGGGTCAGTTTTAATTATCTGTGGATAATGTCACTCAATAAGTTGGTAGCTGCCAGACCTGTCAGTAAGAAAGAGACATTCAGCAGAATTTCCATAAGAAACTAATATATTTTACATTACACCTACTGTAGTATAGTAATATTAACATTCTGGTACCTACTATTAACTAACAAGAAACTGATTAATGACTTAGTAAGTAATAACGCTCAGTTGAATGAGGTAGTTCACTATTAGCGAATCAGTAAATACTTTTTTTCCCTATTAAGAACTACTATATACAGGTTCAGAATGAATGTGAATAATGCATAATGCATAATTATTTCTAAAGTAAAGATCATGGTAACCCACTAGAAATAACGCAAGTGTTACTAAATCCTTCAGAAGGAATTACTACTTATTTAGATCAGTATTCTAAAGTGAAAAGCATGATAACTCTCTAGTAATGACGGAAGTCATAAGCTTTTGAGGTTTTTGATAGTAATTGCTTCCGACAGATTTAGTAACACTTGAGTCCTTACTAGTGGGTTACCATGATCTTTACTTTAAAATACTGAGCCAAACAATTAGTAATTCCTTTTGAAGGATGTAGTAACACTTGAGTAATTAGTATCCAAAACCTTACAATGATTTCAGGCAATATTAGGGAGTTATCATGCTTTTCACTTAAGAACACTGATCCAAACAATTAGTAATTCCTTCCCCTCCGGAAACCGCATCCTCGCACTACAAACATGAGTCCAAACTGAGGAGGGAAGGAGGAGGCTCTGTAGGAGGACGAATAGCAAGGAAGGAGGAGCCCGGTGGAGCCAGAGGGGTGGAGGGTCGAAGCGCAGCTGATGACTCGGAGCCAGAGCAACGATGGACCAAGGTGGAGCCAGAGGGATGAGGAATAGGTGACAGTCCATGGTGGAACCAAGGGAGCGTTGAGCCAAGATGGAGCCGATGGGTCAGAGGGCTGAGGTGGAGTCTAGGGCTTAGAGTGGAGCTGAGGGACCCACAGATCAAATATAACCCAATAAAAATGTTTTAAAACAAATACTGGTTTATATAGGAATTGTGAACATTTGCTGATCCTGTTCTCTCTTAAAGAGAATATGAACAGTCAGATTCAAAATTGAAAATTGAAATATGTTATATTTTAGACTTATATAAATAGGACCGACTACACCACGTTTCTGTATATGTGCCCGTTTATATAGCTCTTCTCTGCCATTTGAAAAATAACTGCCGCCATGATTCATAGAATGAAAATAATTTACATAGAAAGGAGGTGTGTTTATGCTGAAAGGAATATGCACAAATCATCCATCTTGTGATTGAGGTGGACTGCAAGGATTAGTGACTAAGACACAGATTTTTGAGCTGATATACCCTAGTTTTAACTGTGTGTGTGTGTGTGTGTGTGTGTGTGTGTATGTGTGTGTGTGTGTGTGTGTGTGTGTGTGTGTGTGTGTGTGTGTGTGTGTGTGTGTGTGTGTGTGTGTGTGTGTGTGTGTACAAATATATATTTAAAGGTATTACCTCCTCAATTGCATTCTGCCTAATAATTCCTTTTGTGAAAACATTTCACAAATTCAGGATTGTCAACATATTTACTTATGGGGAAACTATTGCTAAGCTCTGATCCTAGAGTTTATTTATTTTATTTTATTTATTTTTTTTCTCTTTTATATATTTATTAACTTTTTAACAACATATATTACACACACACCAGGAACAAAAATACAAAATACAAAATGCAGTATAGACGCATATTGATGTCTTTCGCATCATTACAACTTAGCATATCTCAATTTGTACAGGACTCACATCCTCAAGACTAATAAACTAAAAAAAAAAATAAAAAAAAAACATACAAACTATTAAGGCCTCCTAATACAAATACATCCTATAATCTCACATATCTTCAATTGTCTCTTTAAACATGTCACTATCGTCCTTCTCTATGAAGGATCTAAAGGGATTCCAAACATCTTCAAAAGTCTTACCCTTTCCTTTAATAATATATGTTATTTTCTCCATTGACATATTCAGTACCATCTCCCTGAGCCACCGTTTTATGCTGGGTGGTTCTAGATTCTTCCATTGTAATGCAATGAGGCGTTTAGCTTGTAAGATACACATAGAAATAAAGATACATTCCTTTGACTTAAGCTTAGGATACAAATGCAGTAGAAAAATCCTTGGTCCAAAAGGAAGACTCACATTTATAATTTTACCAATCATATTATGCACTTCTTTCCAGAATTTCGATATTTCTTCACATTCCCATATACAATGGAAATAGGTACCTTTACAAACATTACACTTGGGACATGTATCTGGTATATTTTCATTAAATTTGTTTGATAATACTGGAGTTATGTATATACGCATAAGCCAATTATATTGCAACAACTTTAATGTTGTATTAACTGTTTGTACTTGAGCATCTTGACAAATCTCACTCCATTCATCTGGTGTGATCTCCTCGTTAAGATCCTTACTCCATGCTCCTAAACGAGAGCTAGAAGATTCCGGGGAGCCCTCTACCAACATATTATACAGAAGTGAAATCCGACCTTTATCATAACAATCTTTGGTGACTACTCTTTCCAAAACTGATAATGGTGGTATATTTCCAGTACTTTTTTGAAATGATAAAATGAAACTTCTTATCTGTAAGTACCTAAAAAAATGACTTGTAGGTATATCAAATGTATTACTCAATTCTTGAAATGTCATAAGATTGTCTTCCTTATAAAAATCTTTTATACTTTTAATACCTTTTTCTGCCCAAGTCTTAAAACCTACATCTACTTTTCCGGGACTAAACTTAGGATTTCCCCCATATTGGACAGTAGCGAGATATCTCACTCGTATAGGAGATATTCAAATATCTCTGCGTCTCATGCCATACCCTTACCATATTTAAAACCATTGGATTCGTAACATTACCCTTCATTTTCTGTAATATTTTACGATCTAAATCATATAAATGTGATTCCACGGGTATTTTAGTCGGAATAGAGTTTTTTTTTCCATTTCTACTCATACGGGTTGTTCATTAGATGTTGAGAAGAAAAACATAATAGATCTTAACTGGGCAGCAGTATAATACCCTTTAAAATTAGGGCATTGAAGCCCCCCCCCCCCCCCCCCCCCTATCAAATGGCAAATATAAAAGAGATAATCTAATTCTGGATCTTCTATTGTTCCATATGAATTTAATAATTAAGTCTAGATTAATAATTAAGTTCTAGACTTTTTAAGTCTAGAAAACAGATTACTAGGAGATGTGATCAGAATATTCTGAAATAGATACAAAAATTTAGGTAAAATATACATTTTTAAAATATTAATTCTTCCTATTAAAGACAACGGTAAAGAAGCCCATCTTTCAACCAGCGTCACTGTCTTCTCAAAAATTGAATTATAATTTTTTGTAACTATGTCTTCCAGTTTTGGAGTCATTTTAATTCCCAAATATGTAAAAATTTCCACATTATTAAACATATCTACCTTACTGATAGAACTTTTCCTTTCTTCTTCATTCAGCAACATAACTGAAGATTTTGAATTATTGATCCGATACCCTGAGATTTTCCCAAATGTCTCTATGATTTTAATTAAAGCCGGAATGGTTGAGTCTAATTTCTTTAAAAAATAATATATAACGTCGTCAGCAAATAGCGCTATTTTATGTTCACTGCCAAACATTTCTATACCTTTTATATCCCTTTCTTTTCTGATAGCAACTGCCAAGGGTTCAATAGCCATCAGAAAAAGGAGAGGGGAAAGAGGAGATCCCTGTCTACATCACCTAGAAATATTAAATTATTTTGATATAAAATTATTAGTTAAGACCTCTGTCGAAGGATTCTGGTACAACAATTTAACCCATTTGCAGTATTTTTCTCCAAATCCAAACCGAATTAAAACATCAAACAGAAAGTCCCATTCCACCCTGTCGAATGCCTTTTCTGCATCTAGTGCTAGTAATGCAGTATCTTTTTCCCCCTTTTGTTGATGCAGGATATTTAGCACTCTTCTTACTGTCACGGAACGGGCAAGGTAAAAAGATGTGAGGACTCAAATGCAGAGTAAATATGATTTATTACAAAAAAATAAACAAACACAAAGCAAAAACCCACGCGGGGGAAAAACACAATGAATAAAATGAAACAACAACTAAACCTTAACATGAAGTGGATCACGGGGAACGGGAGACATTAGACAACGATCCGACAAAGACTGCAAACAAGAGGAGACTTAAGAAGGGAACAAATCAAGAGGGGACAGGTGGAAGAACTCAAACAATAATCAGGTAACGAGGGGGAGGGATCAGACAACGACAAGAGCACATGGCCCAAAATAACAAAACACCCATGTGCAACACAAGACAGGACAAGCATGTGACATTACCCCCTCCCTACGGAGCGGCTACCAGACGCTCCACAAGACCAGGGCGGGACGGGAGGGACAGACCAGGGCGGGACGGGAGGGACAGACCAGGGCGGGACGGGGGGGACAGACCAGGGCGGGACGGGAGGGACAGACCCCTTACTCCTGGGAGGCCAGGGCGAAACAGACTGTCCATCGGGCGGCCAGGGCGAAGCAGACAGTCCATTGGGCGGCCAGGGCGAAGCAGACAGTCCATCGGGCGGCCAGGGCGAAGCAGACAGTCCATCGGGCGACCAGGGCGAAGCAGACAGTCCATCGGGCGGCCAGGGCGAAGCAGACAGTCCATCGGGCGGCCAGGGCGAAGCAGACAGTCCATCGGGCGGCCAGGGCGAAGCAGACAGTCCATCGGGCGGCCAGGGCGAAGCAGACAGTCCATCGGGCGGCCAGGGCGAAGCAGACAGTCCATCGGGCGGCCAGGGCGAAGCAGACGACCCCTCGGGCGGCCGGGGCGGTGAAGACCACTCGGGCGGCCAGGGCGGTGAAGACCCCTCGGGCGGCCAGGGCGGTGAAGACCCCTCGGGCGGCCAGGGCGGTGAAGACCCCTCGGGCGGCCAGGGCGGTGAAGACCCCTCGGGCGGCCAGGGCGGTGAAGACCCCTCGGGCGGCCAGGGCGGTGGCCCCGGCTCAGGAACAGCAGACCCCGGCTCAGGAACAGCAGACCCCGGCTCAGGAACAGCAGACCCCAGCTCAGGAACAACAGACACCGGCTCAGGAACAGCAGACACCGGCTCAGGAACAGCAGACACCGGCTCAGGAACAGCAGACACCGGCTCAGGAACAGCAGACACCGGCTCAGGAACAACAGACACCGGCTCAGGAACAGACAAGCTCTGGAACAGGCCTTGGCTCTGCCTCCGGCTCTGGAACAGGCACTGGCTCTGCCTCCGGCTCAGGAGCAGCAGACACTGGCTCCGGCTCTGGAACAGGAGACACTAGCCCCGGCTCTGGAACAGCAGACACGGCATGTCCAGGATCCGAGCCAGACGCTCCAGATAGTCCGTAAGTGCCTTGGCGGCCACACAAATGGGCATTTCTGGATCTGTCTCAGACTGGGCAGACTGGACGTACTCAGTCTCTGACTGGTCAGACTGGACGTCCCCAATGGGCACTGGCTCTGCCTCCGGCTCTGGAAAAGGCACTGGCTCTGCCTCCGGCTCTGGAACAGGCACTGGCTCTGCCTCCGGCTCTGGAACAGGCACTGGCTCTGCCTCCGGCTCTGGAACAGGCACTGGCTCTGCCTCCGGCTCTGGAACAGGCACTGGCTCTGCCTCCGGCTCTGGAACAGGCACTGGCTCTGCCTCCGGTTCTGGAACGGGCACTGGCTCTGCCTCCGGCTCTGGAACGGGCACTGGCTCTGCCTCCGGCTCTGGAACGGGCACTGGCTCTGCCTCAGGCTCTGGAACGGGCACTGGCTCTGCCTGTGACACAAAAAAACACAATGAATAAAATGAAACAACAACTAAACCTTAACATGAAGTGGATCACGGGGGACGGGGGATCACGGGGAACGGGAGACATTAGACAACGATCCGACAAAGACTGCAAACAAGAGGAGACTTAAGAAGGGAACAAATCAAGAGGGGACAGGTGGAAGAACTCAATCAAAACATTTTTTGTTTTAACCATCCTCATTACCTTGAACCATATATTTGCCAAAATATAAGAGGCCAAACCTAAAATAACTAAAACAAAACTAATAACATAAAAATTGAACTTACCCCAGCATTTTCCATACTTCACTGATACCATCTGTATCAGTACTAGAGTTTATTTTTAAATAAATAAATTATATATACACATATATATATATATATATATATATATATATATATATATATATATATATATATATATATATATATACATACATATTCTGAGAAAACTATTAAAAATCAAGGGAGCAAAATGTCATATTTTATTAGTTCGGCAAGGACATTCAAGTACAAACTGTATTGGACAAACTGTATGAAGTGTCAAAGTCAGAAATGTTTTTGACTCCATTAGTCAGTGGAATATTATGTTGAGAGAGCAATAATGTGAATTGTTCAGAAGAGGCCATATGAGGCCAGTTCAGTGAAATGTTAATAGACTACAGCTAACAGCTTTGAGTTACTGAAAGCAACTTTTCATCTGTCTAGATAAAAATTCGTCAATACCTGGCTCCTCCTTTGTATGCCATTGCCTGTTTTTTTTTTTAATTCCACTTTATTAGTTTTGATCATTGAAAATGCTGAAGAGTATGTCGATATCCTGTGCTGTGGGCCACATTTAAATTCTCAGGAGCTCAATCTACAGAAAAGAAAATGTCTACAGAATCATAACTCAAATATTGAGGTATTTGCCAATAGGCTTCAACACAAACGTTCGCTCCCGGGGTGGCTAGTTAGTATTATTAGCATCAAAGCTGCTTTGCAACTCCCAGAACAAAAGTGCGGAGACTGAAAGGCCCGCGAGAGCAATGTGACATTTCTCCTCATTACGGTGATGGAAACTTCACCGCGGTATCTAGGTCATTGCGGTTCATTATAGTTTTAATAACTCACCAGAAAGAAAGAAAAAAATCACATGTAGGATGAATTTACTCATGATCTTTAAAGTCTTAAGGTTGGTCCCAAAAGGCTGTGCAGTGTCAGAGGTCCAAACTGTGCACCTGCGTTTGAGAACCTTTTTCTCTAAAATGATTGATTCCCGATATTCTTCAGTTGGACATGCTTTGAATTTGCAGCTGCTGGGGAAAATGCGATCGTGTCTTGGATTCATTAGTGGAGTGTATATGGAATCAATCGTTTAGCTCTCAAAGCAATGAAATTGTACGCTTTGCGTAGCAAATTAATGTGTTTAGAGGAGTTAATGGAAAAACCCAAAATAAGTTTTCTGCAGATGCCTTGGTTCGATGACAATCTTAGTGTTTGCAGTTACATTTGTATGATATGATACGAGGGAAAACATTAGTTGGAACATAAACAGCTAATGTGTCGTACCGTGCAACAAGATTAGGGCTGAATGTTGCTTGCCAATGAGCAAACATTGAGAGAACACGTGTTCTCACACCTCAATTCTCACACGTGTTAACCGCTGCTTACATGTCAGATTCGATCACGCCTCCTCCGCCTGTCAGAATAACGGCCACTAAAGTCATCCTTTCAAAGTCAGCCGTTGAGTGAAACAATGAAGGGGGCAAAGCGAATTCAGGCACCCAATGAAAAGACCATCTCTGACGTCTCAAACAATGGATGGTCTTGTTTGATGTATGGTCTGAGAGCAATTTTCTCTCTCTACTCCACTTGAAAGTGTTATGTTTTTTTCTTGAATGTCCCATAAAACTTTGATAGGAATGTTTTATGAGTCAATGAAGGGTAACGTGAGGCCCTGTGTCTTAGCCACACATGTCCCTCGCCTGAGTTTATGTGCACATGGCGTTTTATAATTGAGTGAGCGAGAACCGCACTAGCTGATGCTAAATGAGGTTTAGAGTAAAAGGGGGTGCAAGGCTATGAACAGAATAGAGTAGGTAAACCATTGCAAAATTGCTTTCAAACATATTGAAATCAATTAATCTGTGGTGGTTGCACTATTAGGGGCTTTCGCACTGGGTAGTTCTAAGAACTTAGTTCCAGGAACTAGGGTGGTTCCCCAAGAACTAATGGTTCCCTTAATAACATTTTCCTGGTTGCATTCGCACCGCCAGTAGTAACTCTGAAGTGACGTAAGCCGTGCTTGTTGTTGTGACTTGTATTTTGACGGCGCTGCACAGTGCTCACATTCTCTGTGTTCACTAGTCCAAGATCCACATAACTCGAAGAGGCTTACAAGGCCTGCGGGGAAGCTGCCTCTGCCATGCACGCCATGGCTTTGCTGCAGGTCCATCAGGCCAAGGCACTGAAGGACCTGCACGAGGGTGGTCATGACCATAAGTTCTCCAAGAACTTCGTGCCGCACCAGACCTCGCGCTTCGTGCAACGAAGGTCACCGTGTGGTCAGTGGATCGTGTGATGTCCACCTTGGTGGTCCAGGAACGCCATCTCTGGCTGTGTCTGGCTGACATGAGGGAGACCGACAAGCTCCGGTTCCTTAACTCCACCATGTCCCAGACCGGCCTCTTCGGCGACGCGGTCGAGAACTTTGCCAGCAGTTCTCGGCTGTACAAAAGCAGACAGAGGCTATCAAACACATTCTGCCGTGGCGGTCAGCTGCTGCCTCTACCTCACCGCCTGCGGCTCCTTAGTCTGCTCGTCACCGGGGGTGTCCTCCTGCTTCTGCCCCTGCTCCCGCGCCGCAGCAGCAGCCTCCACCTAAACAGCGCCGTGGAGCCAGTCGCAGCCAGGCCGCCCCGCCCCGGCAGTCCAGGCCCCCGCCAAGAAGGGCGGCAAGGACAGAGGTAAGTGGCCCCAGGACGGGCAACCCATAGATGGATGGAACTGCTCCCCAGGAGACAGTGCACCACACTGCTCCCTTACCCGGAAGCGGGCCGGATGGGAAAATTTTCTTTTCAGCCAAATTCTCAATAATAGAGCAGTTTCCTTCATCTCTGGGTCTGAAGAGGGCCGGAGACCAGTGGGAGGAGAGAATCTTCACCACTCTCATCCGCCTCTTCTGTCGCCAGCGGGCAGCAGTGTGCGGTCCGAGAACGCCACCGAGTGGTCCGAGAACGCCACCGAGCCGCCTCCTGCCCCGTGGAACCAGGTAAGTGTTGCACAGCACACTCAGACACCGCTACCGGCCGCCTCCCAGAGAGAGCCTCCTGAGCCGTGTCCCTGTGTTCCACCTCGCTGCCCCACTACGGGTACGCCTACAGTCCCTTTGGTCCCGCTTGTACGGTCTCTGAGAGCCTGGTTAGCGCTCCCCAGTCCGTCTTGCTGGCTCATTCGAACCATCAGGCTCGGCTATGCGATTCAGTTCGCCCGGCGTCCCCCCAAGTTTCGGACCATCCACTCCACTACAGTGAGAGCAGCCGATGCCCATGTCTTGCGTGCGGAGATCGCAGTCCTACTGGCGAAGGACGCGATAGAGCCGGTCCCTCCAGCCGATATGAGGTAAGGGCACTACAGTCCCTACTTCATTGTACCCAAGAAAGGTGGTGGGTTACGACCAATTTTGGACATGCAAGTTTTGAATCGGAGCCTCCCCAACCTACTGTTCAAAATGCTTACGCAGAGACGCATTTTCGAATGCATCCGTCCCCGAGATTGGTTTGCAGTGATTGACCTGAAGGACGTGTGGGCCTGGATGGGAAAATGGGCCTGGAAATGGGCCTGGGCCCATTAATGTGGCCTTCCTATGAGGTCATATCGGAGCCATCATTTATAGAGAAGCATCTTGTCAGTGCCGGCGAGATAAATCAGGGTATTAAACTTTAGGATGTTTGGAATACTGAGGAGGAACCCATAATCACATTTAACTACCTTATCTTTAATAAACCAACATAACAAGGTCAAAAAAAGCAGATAATCATACACAGTCAAGAAAATAATTAAAGGGGACTAATTATGCCTTTTTACAAAGTCTTGATTTCAGGGACTGCTAGAATAGGATTTCATGCTTGAACATTCAAAAAATAATTTCCCCCATATTTTACACTGTTGCAGCTCCTCTCTTCCCAGTCAGTCAGTAACACTCTGTTTAGTTCCTTTCTCTATGAAGCCCCTCCTTCCGAAAAGTACAATGTGCTCTGATTGGTTGGCTGGACCAGTGAGTTGTCATGTCTCAATTCTTCCTCGTCACAGGCCGTTCCTGCACTTTGCGTTCAAGGGTCGAGCAGTACAAAGTCCAACCCTCTGGGCTGTCCCTGTCCCCCCGTGTCTTCACGAAAGTCACGGAGGGGGCCTTTGTTCCCACAACAGAACAGGGCGTTCGCATCCTCAACTATCTCGACGACTGGCTCATACTAGCACACTCTCGAGATCAGCTATGTGAACACATGGACCTCGTGCTCAGGCACCTCAGCCAGTTGGGTGTTCAGTTCAACTGGGAAAAGAGCAAACTCTCCCCTGTGCAGAGGATCTCTTTTCTCAGTATGGAGTTGGATTTGGTCGCACAGACAGCGCACCTCACAGAGCAGCGCGCTCAGTCGGTACTGAACTACTTGAACACGTACAAAGGCAGGACGGTGGTCCCACTGAAATTCCTTCAGAGGCTCTTGGGGCATATGGCAAAGGCAGCAGCGGTAACCCCGCTCGGCCTGCTTCATATGAGACCACTTCAGCACTGGCTTCACGGCCGAGTCCCGAGATGGCCATGGCATCACGACACTCACCGGGTGACAATCACACCGGCGTACCGCCAGACCTTCAGCCCGTGGTCAGATCTCGCATTCCTTCGGGCAGGAGTCCCCTTGGAACAGGTATCCAGGCATGCTGTGGTATTCACACGTGCCTCTGCCACCGGCTGGGGTGTCACGTACAACGGGCATGCAGTGTCAGGGGTGTGGGCGGACCCCCAACTGCATTGGCACATCAATTGCCTCGAATTCCTAGCAGTACGTCTCGCTCTGAGCCTCCTAAAAAGGCCACCACAGGGCAGGGACATGCTAGTCCGTACGGACAACACTGCGACTGTTGCGTACATCAACCGACAAGGTGGTCTTACCAAGCACAAGGCGTGCCCTGCCCGCTCAGGTTGCATGCACACTCCACGAGAGGCGTTGCATCCTCCTGGGCGCTGGCATGTAGCTCCTTGCTAACAGATATCTGTAGAGCTGCGGGCTGGGCAACACCTAACACGTTCGCTAGATATTATAGCCTACGTGTAGAGCTGGTCTCCTCCCATGTTCTCACCCTGAACGGGTAGAAGCACTGAGAGGCCCAGCTCTGTCGGCTTGCTGCACCCTACTGTGCACACTTATTTCTCCAGAGTGAAAAACCTGTCTAGTCCTCCAACACCCTCGGCCCGGACATGGCGGAGCGTCCGGTGCCAGGCCTTTATCCGCTGAATCCTTGAGAACCGGATCTGGGCTGGGTTCCATATGTGTGACCCTACGGGTATCCCATATGTGTATATTCTCCACGGCTGCTCCTAAGACGGAAGCCCATGTCTTTTCCTTGGGCTAAGTCACCCATTATTTCATATGCAGTACAACCTTCGGGTTAGTCCATATGTATTTTCCACATAACTCTTTGAAGAAGCTGCTTCCGCAGCGTTCTCCTTCCTAAACAGAAAGGACACGCTTTCCCAGTGTTATCCAATATCTCACTGTATGGGTTATCACGGAACAACAGTGACAGATAGACTCTGTGTAAGCCTCCTCCTATTGTCCTTCCAGGCAAGAAGGTGTAGAGGCTTGCACGGGGCGCTGGATGGGGTTCAGTGGCTGTGGTGTTTTGGTAGGGATTCTTATTGGTCAGTCAGACCTACGTTGTAGTGACTGACCGATAGGGAACGTCTCGGCTACATATGGTAACCCTCGTTCCCTGAGGGAGGTAACGGAGACGTAGGTCTCCGCCGGGGCGGCCAGTTTATCAGGCTTGGCTCCTCAGCAAAAATCTGAAGTGCAATTGCAGCAGCTGCTCGTAATATACCCGCGCTAACGAGGCCGCGCAGTTGATGCAAATGATTGCACGCCAATGTATATTGGCTTGTTTTAGTTTCACTCAAAGTAGATTGGCCTCTCTAGCGAGATTCCTATTGGTCAGTCAGCCTACGTCTCCGTTCCCTCCCTCAGGGAACGAGGGTTACCATATGTAACCAAGACGTTTCTGAAAACTATTCCACTAAAATTCACCTTAACACTTGTGGCTCCAGATGTTTGCGGCCATTCAGAGGAAGGTGGTTCTTTCCATTTGAAAGTGAAACGCACCATGGACATCTGTATACCGTTTCCATTATATATCTGTCTGTGTCTTGAGGGCATTTCACAGATCAACAACAGATGAATCTGGTGTGAGCTGATCTGAGAGGAGATAGTGTAAGCATTGTGACTGTCAATGGGCCTGGATGGGAAAAATTTGACTTAAAAAAGCCCTATATCCAGATTTTTACAGCCTAAAAACATGCCATGAATGATGAAACAATAAGGTGAAGGAAATCCAATACTGTGTTCAACACGTTTGAAGATTTAGAGGCCTAGGTGTTTTTCTTTTGATGAATCAAGTTATGCATTCTCGTTCAGTCTAGGATTTCATTCAGCATTCAGATGTCCCAATATTTTATTCAGACATCAGCACGAAACAGCCGTCTCTTACTGAAGCTCTTCGTAGAAGACATTTGTAAGTCAGTTGAGGATTAAAGGACCTAGTTCACAAAAGCAATTGAAAGACATGGCTTTTATTGTCATCGTTCACAAAATAGACCCTTTGGTATTCAGTGGTTTAATAAAAGATAAGTTGTAATAATCTCTCTCTGTGGCATCGGCCACTCACAGACAGACCTCCTCGGAAAGGCTGCAATAGATTCTCTATTTCCCTTTTGATTAATGTGGCCTTCCTATGAGGTCAAATCGGAGCCATCATTTATAGAGAAGCATCTTGTCAGTGCCGGCAGCGCGAGATAAATCAGGGTATTAAAATTTAAGGATGTTTGGAATACTGAGGAGGAACCCATAATCACATTTAACTACCTTATCTTTAAGAAACCAACATAACAAGGTAAAAAAAAAGCAGATAATCATACACAGTCAAGAAAATAATTAAAGGGGACTAATTATGCCTTTTTACAAAGTCTTGATATCAGGGACTGCTAGAATAGGATTTCATGCTTGAACGTTCAAAAAATAATTTCCCCCATATTTTACGCTGTTGCAGCTCATCTCTTCCCAGTCAGTCAGTAACACTCTGTTTAGTTCCTTTCTCTATGAAGCCCCTCCTTCCGAAAAGCACAATGTGCTCTGATTGGTTGGCTGGACCAGTGAGTTGTGATTGCGCTTCAAGCTTGTTTGGGAAGTTTCAACACACTACTAACCAGGGGCGTCACTAGGATTTTCATTTTAGGGGGGCTAAGCCCCCAATGAGGGTATGATTTTTTAAAAAATTATAAAAAAAAAGGTAACACTTTAGTTTAGGATCTAATGCTCACTATTAACCAGTTTCATTACCATGCAAAGGCAGGGGTTTTATAATCACTGTGGTCCCAAATGTGAGGTAGGGCAAATCGGGGGGTTTTGGGTTTCCCCGAGAAAATTTTGATTTCTCTGATCTACATATTTTAAGATGTTTTGAAGGCCAAAAAAATTGGATAACAGCTTTAAAACATGTACACATTCATTATTAATCTTGTGCCTAACATGATGAAAACGGCTTTGTTAATGTTTCTTGTCCCCTCACAATGACAGTAAACTAGTTATTACATTACACAAGTCACGTACTTTTTGAACTGAAAGTAGGGCTACGTTTAACGTTACATAGGCCTATTTTCCGTTCAAAATGTCGAAATTAGACAAAACTATATTAGTTTGCCTGATTATTTTTTGTCATTCGCTTAACATTTATGACCTAAAAAAAAATGTCAAATATGAAATGTTAAGTTTAGCTACTTACATCTTATCTCGCACTTGACCGTACGCGTCGAGTCGCACTGTTAAAATTCGCGCTCAGCAGCGTCTGTGAACATAAAGCCCGCCTAATTTGATTTGATTGGTCATCTCAAATATTCTGACATTAACGAGCAGTGACAGACCAATGAGGCTCAGATGAACACACACACACACACACACACACACACACCCTGTCCTCTGTTTCTGACGTGCTCTCTGCTCGGCGCTGCTGCGGATTGAAGATGAAGAATGCGCTGAATCTGATTATAACAAGACTGAAGCGAACACGAATTTGTGTAGCCTACATTAATCACACATTTTTAGGGGGGCTAGGCTGAAGCCCCCCTAAAAAGGGCCTAGCGACACCCCTGCTACTAACTAACTCAAACAGGCCTCGTCCCTTTATTCGGTATGTGCCTTGAGCAATAATTATTTAAATGAGGAATATTGTGACTTGTTCGTTCCCTAAATAAAAATCAAGACTACAATGGAGGCGTTTCAGGGAGTTCAGAAACACTGACACTGATATAGAGCAGAGGTGGAAAGTAACGAATTACATTTACTCGCGTTACGTAATTGAGTCGTTTTTTTGTGTACTTCTACTTTTTTAAGTAGTTTTTAAAATCTGTAATTTTACTTTTACTTAAGTACGTTTTGTTTGAAGTATTGTACTTCGCTACATTTGAAATCATATCCGTTACTGAGTAAAAAATAATAATACAAGGGAGAAAAAAAATCACACTCCGGAAACTACTGCATTGATTGAAGGGCGGGAGAACAAACACGCAAAAAAGGTGACGCAGACCCAGCTGAAGCTGAAAGCGAAGCGCCCTCGAATTTTTATGAAGCGAATTATGGCCAGTATGGAAATACTTTGGATGTAAAAAAGTGTGGTTGTCCTCGAGGATAGATATCCAATTTGCAAAAAATGTGGACACAAAGTGGCTGCAAAAGGAGGATACATAGGACACCATCCCTCCTGCAGATAAAGGTATGTCCCGATTATAACGTAAGGCCGAATGATTTACGTGATGCAGAGGGAATCCCGGAATCCAGTCATTAAAATGGAATTTACATAACGCAGAAGATGTCACGTAAAACACGAAAAATGATGGATGGATGAATACATGGAAAGTAGTACTGTGCAATAAATCCAATCGCGACATGGTCTGTAAATATTTAAGCGCAAAAATACTGCTATGTAAATATATAACCTGCTTGTTCTGCGTTTCTGTGAAGCGGTGTGAATGAGCTGCTCCGCTTTGTCTACTACATACTCAAGTACGCGTGGTGTTTTCAGCGTCTCACAAACAATTTGAGTACATGATGAATAGATGAACATTTCCAGAGCTGCTCTGAGAGAACGCCTAATGAGCATTTTCATCATTTTATTTGAGAAAAACCATTGTCAAATAGGCTTACACTTTGAAACAGGTCTTCACTACAACCCGTCAAAATAAAAGTTTGGTTTAACTTGGAGAAATTATGACAGAAATATATTACTGTTGTAGGCATACAATAGAACGTACTTCTCAAAATAATAATAATAACAACAACAATAATAATACAATTTATTTAAACATTAATTAAGGCATTTTTTGTCCATGGTTTAATTTAGTAAATCTGTTTTTTGCAGATCTTCCCCAAAAAATAAAAGGACACAAGTTTAAATTTTCATTTGATTGCCACCGTTTTTGATAATATATTTGGATTAAATCATAAAAAGAAACATTAATTTTCTGAATAAAAAACATTTCATAGGACTATATTATTCTTAAAAAAAATAATAAATTATTAATTTTAAAAATGAGTTGTTAATCCAATTCATTATCAATTATTGAATTTAATTGATTAGACATGTTCTATTGGAATTTTAATAAACAAAACAAACAAATGGTTTCAAGTTTGTTATAATAAAAGCATTTGTTCAACCCCCCAAAAAACTGTTTTCTTTAATTTAACTGTCATTTTAACTGATGATAATAATAATAACCATAATTTAATAATACCGTTTATTTAATAATTGATTAATACTGTAAACCGTGATATTTTCTGAGACGTTATCATACTGTAAAAATCTCATACTATTACAACCCTACACGGGAGAGTCCCCCCACCCCACCCACTGTTCACCCACTGTTCACGCACCCCCCACTGTTAAAAAAGTAACTCAGTAACTTTTACTTGAGTAAATTTTAAATGAGCTACTTTTTACTTTTACTTGAGTAGATTTTTAGACCGGTACTTTTACTTGTACCTAAGTAAAATTTCATTGAAGTAGTAGTACTTTTACTTGAGTAGAATATTTTATTACTATTTCCACCTCTGATATAGAGAATAACTGCCTTTGGAGTGAATTTGTGCTTTGTAACTTTACAGACCTTTTTCATGCTCAAACAGCAACATTGCACACTAAAGAAAGATGAACATACAAATAAAGCATAATAGGTCATCTTTAAAATATATTTATTAACTCATTTTATTGATGATTTGCTTTTTTGCTTATATTATTTAAATTCAACAAGAAATCTGACATTTTAAAAGAAAAAGTAGGGCAGGACTTAATTTATCCATCAGGAATTGACTGGATCATGAGAAATTACCTGAATGAAGCCACATGATTGGAGGGGAGAGGTTGAACGAAACATAATAAGACCAGAAAAGTGTAAGGAAGTAAATGTAGAAATTATACTACTTATGCACTAAACTGTGGTGAAAAGGGATGAGTTATGTTTATGAGGCACATTTTATGAGTAGTTTGATTCAGTCTTTAATCTATAAAGTATTTAACATGCTACATCAATAATGACGCTTTTGAAAGACACATTGAAAAAGAGCATGCACATGCTTTTTAAATTAAACCGGTGTTTCAGTAAAAAGGGACAAAGTTTTCCATTAGATCCAAAGATTATTAAAATAAGGTTATGTAACAAACCTTGAAAATGAAAGAGAAACATCCTAGGATATAGAGAACTGTTTTCATCATCATAATGTTATACATATTAGATGTACAAATGAAGAATAGTAACTGTAGTACTATTCTGTAGTACTGTAGTACTGTAGTACAGTAGTACCCCCGGCCCGAGAGTCAGTGTGTTCAGCATGGCAGCTAGATGCAGTGTATATGATAGTCAATAAAGCCACAACTTGTGAAGCTGGAGTCTAGTTTGTTTTAATGTTACATTAAAAGGTTAGTTCAGCCAAAAATTATCCCATAATTTACTCACCCTCAAGCCATCCTAGCTGTATATGACTATCTTCTTTCAGCCAAACACAACCGGAGTTATATTAAAAATATCCTGGCTCTTCCCAGCTTTATAATGGGAGTGAATGGTCAGTCACATATTAGAAGTGTAGTTCACGCATTAGTTCAGTAGGCGGAGAGAAGAAGGTATTTTGTGGCTGTTTGAACACATTCGACCACATGAGCGTTTACACTACGAAAGCAATCCTGTCAAAAGCGTTTTCGACTACCTCTGGAAGTGGTCAAAAGTGGGCAAGCTCAAAACGTTTAGACCCCATTTACTCCTGTATTTAGTGTCATCCACTTGTGATCCAATCGACCAAGATCGGATGTCTTAAAGTGTCTAATGTCTGCTGTGTCTTAAAACCAGATGTAAACAGGGCCTAAGTCCCCAAGTGGCTCAACCAACTGAAGGAAGACATGAAGATAGTCAACGCGTATACAACATTTTCTTGGAGGAATGCAAACGTTTTGCGAGTGAATGCAAAAATTTTGAGAGTGAATGCAAACATTTTGTGAGAGAATGCAAAAGCATTTTCCCCTCATCAGTATGTCATCTTATGGGCAAAAGGGTAATATAATTATTGTGAAATTGTAATGAATAAAAAAAAAGCCTAATTAAATTTCTTTAAATAATTAAATTGGCATTAAATTGGTAACACTCAAAAGATGGTTTATGAAAAGAAACACACACAAAAAGAAACATGGTGTCTTGTCCATGCCTCTTTGTGAATTGCTCCCTCCTGGCAAAGAGAGTAAATAATTTGTAGCTCCTCCTTTTGATGTTGTGTCTGAAGTCAGGTCAGTTTTTAACATGATGAGATGATAGGAGAGCTGGGAAAGACACAGCGGATTGAAAAATGAATCATAGGGCGATTAAAGACAGCCTTTCACTCCCATACTGCAGTAGCTGCTAGTCTTCCCACACCTTTCACTCATGATGTTTCTGGAGGCTTTTAGATCATCTAACAAAGCTCCTCATGAAGACATCTCTTTACACTAGTACTCCTCTCATCTGAGCTCCTCTAATGCCTCTTGTGTCCACAATGACCCTGCTGGAATGCTAACCCTCCCCTAGCGCTGACGTTTACTAGCCTGAGTTCTCATGTGTCAATGGGAGGACAACTATATAACACGCACCAGTCCCGTAGACATTTTAGGAGCTAGATCCTGCTGGATCTGGCTGGGATCATAGGAAAATCACTTAAATGTTTATAGGCCCAGACCACATGGGAGAGAGAGATGGAAGTTGCTTTCACAACTCAAAGTATGAGGCAATATGGATGATATATCCATGTAGCGCCACAGTAGCGGCTAGTTTGTTGCAGCGCTTTAAAATACTTAATGAAACATCTCACGGTTTTACGAGGTGGTGCTGATGACAGAATAAATAGGTTTGACGAGTCTTTTAATATCATTCGTGATGGGGGGTGAATCTTGTCTGGTTTCCATCAATCTACTGTTGGAATGACAACTACCAAATACCTAATGTAAAAAAATTTACACCACAATAAAAGGCCAATGCTTGAACAAAAGCAAAATGTGGAGAGGATACACAGGTGCATTTTGAGATATGAACACTGCACAACTTTTCAGACAACATTGTACTACAGGCTAAACTTTAGCAATTTTGTATTAGAACAGGAAAGTTCACCCAGTCTATTAGCAGATTGTAAATGAGACTACTCATCCGTTTAATAACTTGCAGAATACATAGAAATATCTCCCTAAATCCTTCATTTGGGAGGGAGGGATATTGTTTTAAAGACATTCTTCTGTTCTGGGCTTCTGTGTTGGAAAGTTACTACAAGCCAAGTTACTACATTAAAAGTAGTTAATCTGAAGTCAAACTGCTCTTTCAGAACAGTAGTTCAAATGTTTGAAACAAAAACAAAAAATGAAAAGGCTTAAAATGCCTCAAATTAACTATCCAAACAAACTGATTGACGAGAACACAGTGAACAAGACTTTCTAATGCTGCATGATAAGATTAAGGTTTAGGATTACGGCATATTTTTAAATAACTTTTTTAGATGCACTACCTTTAGTAAATCTTACCGACCCCAAACTTTTGAATGTTGTTTTAAAAAAAGTATCTTATGGTCACCAAAACTGCATTTATTTAATCAAAGATATTAGTTAATATTTTTGTGGGGAAAACCATTATATATTTTTTTCAGGATTCTTCGGTGAACAGAAAATTCAAAAGAACAGCATTTACTTTAAAATATTTTGTAACATTATAAATGTCTTTACTGTCACTGTCAATATAATACATCCCTGCTGACCTCAAACTTTTGAATCATATAGAGTAACTTTTAAAGTCCCCCTGTGGTGAAAACCAAGTTTTCCAATGTTGTTTATGTCTATGTGGTATTTTTAATATGCTTTAAGACAAACCGTGTGCAAAATCATCAGTCAATGCCATTGCTGGGTATTTTCTCCTTAAAACTGCAGTGAACCAAAGACAGTCTCAAAAGCACAGTTTGGAACTACTCATTTCCTACCATCTAAAGCTTCTAACCAATCCCGTCATGAGCGGGGCGGGGCTTTCACAGTGAGCACAAGAACACCTTTAAGAAGGGACAAAAAAAATGGGTACATATATCAATATAGCAGATGAATTATGTATATGATGTATTTTACAATGTTATGCAAAGCATTTCTAAGGATGCAGATTTTTAGAAGGCTGACTCTGAGATGGTGAACGGAAACATGGTCTGTCTAACATTAGCATTATTAGCTCTTTAAAAATGTAGTCAAGCTGAAGGCTAATCATATCAATCACATAAAATGCATTACAATTCTGATACATCAACGCTATTTAATTCACTCTTCCTCTTCTTCTGAACAGTTTCTGGTTCAAACATGATTTAAACCAATATTTCCACTTGCCGTGTTGTAACGTTTACTACAGTTGAGTGAGTGGATCAGATAGTCTGAGCTGTGGCTGGTTGCATAAACTGCTTAGACTAGTCTTAGAGTTAGTCATCTCATTTTCTTCTTCAAGACTGGTCATCATTTTTTTTTACATAAAAAGGTTGGTTGGTCTAATTTGAATCTGAAAAGTAAGATTTATAAGTCCTAACTGATTACTAATTGGTCAGACTAGTTCTTAAATCAGTATTATTAACTTAAGCAGCTATGTTTATTCAACTGGCCCCTGGTGTGAGTAAGTGGAGGCGGAGACCAATTAGCATAGATCCACATATACTAAATAAAGCAAGGGTGTAGAGTTACATTCAAGCTATTTTAAAGGGATTGTTCAAGCAAAAAGGAAAATTGTGTCATAATATACTCGCTCTCATTCTATGAGAGTCAATGGTGACCGTCAAATGTTTGCAAAAAATATTATTTCAATATTAAATATCCATTATATACCCTTCACATCCTAACTCACCCCTCTGAATGCTCATGCAAAATAAATAAGACCACTATAACTGCATGAGCATTAATATGATTATATGATAGAAAATCTCTTTTAAAAAATATTCAGTTTACCAGAATATTCTACAGGCAGTAATAATGTAACTTTAATTACGCCAGCCACATAGTTATTTTGTTTGTGAAAAAGGCACAATCTATAATGGGCATAATTTACTAAGTAATTAAATACTCGCAAAACTATTTCAGTTTATTTTACACATGGTTAAAGTGCTGGTTAGGGAATAAGATACAGGTTTTGCGCTGATTCTTCACACACAAAAGTGGCTCATTGAATTTGACCCTCAGTCTCCTTAAGAAAAAGCAAACCAACAATGACCTTATAAATGGCCTTTCCACAGTGAAAACCACTCAAGTTCTCATTACTTTGTTGTTGTGTTCAATAACCCTCCCTATCAGAGTCTCTCTCTCCCTGAAGATCTCCTTCAGCATTTATCACACAAATGTCAGAGAGTTTAACTTGGTACCTAGATCCGGATCCAGCCTGTGCAGTCTTAAATGGTCTACCTAATAGTTTCCTACAGTTGAGTGATTATATGACCTCTTGCTTCCTTCTCTGGCCATTAATCTAGAGAATGACACTGTAGAGTAGGGATGAGCTCTGAGCCTCGGCCCTCCCGCCTTCAGAGCCATTGCCAGTGTGATTACAAGCAGAGATGGATCTCAATGACTTTAACACAGGCAGAGATTTGGACAGTCCATGGGGACATGTCTCTACCAAAGTTAAGAGATAGTGAATGAACCCTACTACTATTACTAGTGAGTGCAGTTATGACTGAAGACCTGTTAAGAAATTGGTGAAGAAATTCCCATGGGTTAAGTATTTAAAGTAATAAATGCTCTCTGATAACCCAAAGTCTTCTATATCATTTTTTTTATTTTTTTTATTTTTTATAGTAATATGACACACAAACACACACAGTCAGTTTTTTATTAACAATTTTATGATGATTGCTGCTGCTGTTTATCACAACAGATTTAATATATTATAGCTTTAACTATAAAGCAAGGTTATTACCGTTAACTAAAACTAAAATCATAAAAAAACAAAAAACATTACTTAAGACTCAAATGCATTTTATTGCAGCTTGTTGCCACAGAAAAAAAATATTCTATGGAATATCATATAAGAACATTAAAAAATACATGTTGGATGAAGCAAATGAAAAAGATAAATAGGAGACGACAGGCCTAAAAGGACATTATATGCATGGGCGAATAATAATGCGTAGAGATGGATGATTCCAATAAAGTTCTCATAAAATATCAAATTAAAAACGAAGTGTGGTAGGTGCAGCTTAAAATTGCTCTGACTGGGCACCAGATGAATTGCCCAAGGGTGATACTACAGATAATAATAATGTTTGTGGATCAACATCAATTTTTTGGGGGGGAAAACAACAACAACAAAAACTTTCAGACAATATAGTCCTAACCCCTTAAAGTCAATGTGAAACACTATTCACAACCGTCTTTACTTTCATAAAAAATAAAATAAAATAAAATAGCAATTAGGCCAGGACTAGAGTTTATCAGTCAGTAATTGACATGAATAGAGTGGTACTTGTAGAGGAGAGGTAAAACAAATAAATAAAAATATAATAATAAAAATGAATTAAATTAATTAATTAATAAGGATTTTAAATGTTATTGAAAACAATTCCGAAGCAGAGTAAGTAAGTTATATGTGTTTCTGCACAATTATACAGGAACTTATTGTAACAGTTATGCTCAGATTGGGCTTACTTTTCATTGTGATTCAGTTCCTGTTTTGTATGCCTTAGTTATCTAGTTAGTTATCTTTATTTAAATAAACTAAACTATTATTTTGACCTTCTTCGTCAAACGATTTTGAATTGGATATTAAGGATAGAGCTTCGGTTAATCCTATTTCAAAACTTTGATCCCTCTGATATTCATTCTCCTTAAATGTAAAAATCCCACTGGGCTTGCAACTAGGTCAGTTTTGTGGAAAGGGAATAGGGATTTTGGAAGGAAACAACTGACAACATATCTTTTCCTCCTCTTTGTGCTTACTACGTTAGTTTCACGGTCGCAGGTGTCAGCAGACAGGTGGCTGGAGGGGACTGAAACATGTTTGACTGTTTATTATCCCCATTGAGCTAGAGGATGTATTGAGGTGTTGTTCTAGAAACATGTCCTACTTGGCGAAATCACAAAGCAGATTGATTTTCATAGTCTGGTTTCTTGTTCCAACAATTAGTCTTTCACAGTTGAACACAGTGAGCCAAACTCTCTAATGCCTTCTACAGACTGTGCAATTTCAGAAATCCTATAAGATCATTACAAATCACACTGTACGACAGGGATCTAATACACTTACAGCATGTATGTAGACTGTACAATAATAACACCTATTGAAGACTGCTTCTAGTCTAGAAGAATAAAACATCATCAGCATGCGCTAGTGGTAATCAAAAAGAGCAAGATGAATCGCACGTTGGCAATTGTGGCTTTTATGTGCGCTAAAAAAAGAGTAAGTGAAAGAGAAGAATAAGGATGTGGATGGCTAGAGAAAAGAGGCCAACTTGACATGCCAATACATTGCAAATGAAGCTTGAAGTAAGAAGTTTTATGTTTTACCACCATGTCACGTTGATCAATACGCCATTTCACATTGCATTTTTATTGGCGAGTCAGTAGACGTTGGTCGTAGCAGCACAAACACTATGAGAGGATCATGTTAAATTTCTGACACTGTAAGAAAATTATTACAGACTATCTTTGGTCGCAAGACTGTGACAACGGCCATCTTTTAACCTTTCTCACTGTATTACGTAGGACCACCGGTTAGGAGCCACGACCTAAGAAATCTCCACAATTGGCCATCTTTCGTCTTGGACAGCCCAAAATCACATTATGTATACCGTCCTGGCATAATGCTCAGACTCTAGTTACATATTTACAGTATTAGAAATCAGAGATACCGTGATTCATTTTGGCCAATACAATCTCTACATTACGTGTTTGACTTTGTAATATTTCCAAAATCATTTTATGTGTCATATTGACTATCAATCACTTAACGTCTCTGCTCTCAGCAGAGTGAATCTAACTGCTTTAACCTTGAAAGTGACCCTATCAAAGATCAGTTAATCTACTGCTATATTCTTCCTAATAACGGCCTTTTCTTCCCAGTGCAGCGCCCTAAATCACCAATAGTCGAGGTGACATTGATGCTGGATATATATTGGATTGATCCATTTAAGAGCTATAAAAGAGATTTTGGGCAATGGCCAGTGCGAGGGGGTTTTGCGAAGTCAATTTGAACAATTTACGGAGGTCATGACTTTCCCACTTTGGCGAATCAAAGCAGCGGTGACATCATACTGTGATCATTTATGGGTGCTTATGAACACTGAGCCATAGGGTGATGACAGATGAGCAGTTTCACATATCAAGTGAATTCTGGGAACTTTTTATGGTGTTAATAACGCATAACTGTTGTCACTGTACTTGTTGGAAACAGAAGTGGAACTGGATATTATATGTCTGAGATCTGCTGGTATGTTTTGTGTTAATGCTTTGATAAGTCAGTGCAGCTGTCATTTTCATCCCCTGTTGGTAGTAAGTGCTTTGTTTTATATATGTTTATTGTCTATCTTCAATTAATTGGGCCATTATCTGGTTAACTTAGATAACCTGTTCAATAACTCTAGGTGATTTGACAAAAAATGTTGAAGCTACAACTCGGTTTTTGAGTAAAAACAAATCATCATATAGAATTTACGGCCAGATTTAGTAACTGCTTGCACCTGCGCAAACCTTCGTTTGACATTAAAAAACTACTGTAAGGATTTACTAAAGACACGCAGTGAGAAATTAGCGCTGAAAGGCTTGGACAGGGTAATTTTTGTGGCTGACCTTATTGCATATGCCTTTGTAGGAGTTTCACTTTCAGACGGAGAGTATATACATGAATCATGCAAGGTGATTTACTAAGGTTTGCACTATCAATTTACTGGTATTTACGCACCCAAAAAAAAAGCATGTTTTAAACCAGACGCAAATTTGCACTGCTCTTGGTAGATTGCGCTGGTCATTATGGAAATGATCCGGCTGCATCTGTGTTCTTAAAGTCACATCTTAAAGTGTGAACAGCCCATATATGTTATCAAGGACCTAAAATTGTTGCATTTTGAGATTTAAATCAGCACAAACCTAATCATTAAAGAGATCCCCCATTAAATCAAAATAGACTCAATTTTTGTCTTAATGTTATCTATAAGATATTGTGCTCCAAGACAACAACAAAATTCACATTTAGAAGATATAAACATTCAAAACTTACAGTTTCTCACTTCCACCAATATGGATTAATGATTTTGATGACATCACTCTGCACTTAAAGCTTCTCATCCAATTTTTTGTCCAATCAAATGCTCTCTAGAATCTGAAGCTCCGCCCCTACACTATAAATAGATGCTGAAGCTGCGACTGAAATCGGCACTTGTTCAGACAATTACTATTTTCTACATAGTGAATGGCACATAGTGGACTATAAAGGAGATATGGAACGATTCAGACAGTGTAAATTTCCTTTGGAGGAAAATTAAGTCTGGTTTAACGTTATTGTCACGTGAACCACCGCAGCTCCGGTCCAAAGACATGATAGCACAGAGTCGGCGGAGACCAGAAAACATATCGGACCCATATTAATTCTGCACATAATGCTATATTTTAAAGCAATATGGAGGAGATCAGGAGGAAAAATGGCTTGAGATTAGAAGGAAACTGCAGCTTTACCGAGCTCAACGGCTCTGGCCGAGCTGTGATATAAACCAAACGCTATTGGAAAAGGGGAGGAGCTGTTTAATATGTCCCTTCCTGTTTCAGTGGAAATTACGTCAACACATTGAAAAACACTATGTGTTTCAAGGCAGCATGCAACCATTTGCGTAAAAAATCTCTGTATCAGTCCTTGAAGGAAATCAAGTGTCTATCTATCTAAATAATACGGACATAAAACTGCACAATGTTATATGTTCAAGTACAATCATTCAATGTATAAACATGCCTGAAGCTGCCATTTAAGACAGCAAAATGTTACAGCTTCTTGATATAAAATAGCACAGCATGTTTTACAGCCTGATGGCTGTCATTGATCAAATAAATATCCCAACTCTCGGAATGGTAGAGCAACCCTCAAGGAATTTCATCCAGAAATGGTGTGTTTGGATCGACAGTCCATTACAATATTTCACTTTCATTGCCTCAGGTGTCATCTCAGATACCGGAGCATGACTGCAAAAGATAGAAATTACACCTACTCTGGTGCGCAAATAAAAAAGTGACAGATTAGATTGGAATTTAAAATTTCCAGCATTTAAACAGAAATCTTTCAAAGATGTCGAAATGTAAAATGGTTTTACAAAAGCACTTTAATTGCATTTGACCCTTTTTCTGACAAGTGCAGAGATTAAAATGAACTTTCTTTGCCTTCAAAATAATATTAATTAGAAAAAGAACCAAAACCTCTGTGAAATGCAGAAAATATGAGTCACCAATGTGCTAGAACGTTACAGGTTGTTGCCAGGGCGTTTTTATGCGGTCACTTATTGGCCCAATTCAAAAGAGTCCACCCAAAAGTGATTCTGATCCCCCCTTCAAATGTAAATCTATGGGATTCTTTCACCAAATTTATCACCCGAATAATGTAAACGGTGCAGAAGAGTTACACGCTGATATGTTATACTTAAGGTTACGTATTTGAACCGCACATGTTATGACAGATGTGTCTCTTATGATTCCATCAGTGTCTTACAGTTTAAAGTTCTCATGATGTTGGTGTTATACATCATGGGACAATTTCAACCCACACACTCCAATCATTCCATTCTTTCATCTCCTTCTCTCACTTGAGGATGCTCATTTCCAAGTTAGTCTAAATGTTCTGTAGCCTCTGGATATGTACGTGTGTAGACAGAGAAAGAGACAGATTTAGAAAGATCTCCTTGATTTAAGAGTAAATTTCACATTTTACCTAGAGGATGCTCATGAAAGTTAGGTTAGTAGAATAAGTTGACATGTAGTTGCAAAGTTACTTATAGTCAGTAGAGTATCTGTTGGGGAGCATCATAATAAAGTGTTAGCAGATATTAAGCAGACAGTCTACTAATACTCTAATGACAGGTAGTTGGCATGTAGGTTACTTATTTACTTATAGTTGGTGAAATGTCTAAAGTGGACCATTGAACTGTTACCTATATATATATATATATATATATATATATATATATATATATATATATATATATATATATATATATATATATATTAGGAATGGGCAAAATACTTTTCAATACAACTCAGTAACATGTATGCTAAGAAAGTCATCTTTTAAGAGTTTTCTTTTTTTTCTTAGCACCAAACATAAAGGAGGTCCATCAGTCTGGAACTGATGGTGGTTTAGAAGGGTCTAGTGTTTACAGTCTTACCGCAACACACCACACACATTTCATGCTCGTACCTTCTGCTCGGCTTTTAATTACCAGTATGGCACCCTCTACACGCGCTGGCTCAGACCACCGACCATCTGCGGCACCAGCCAAGGGAACAGACCAATGAGCCTCATTTAACACTTCCTCCAGCCGACACTCCAACTAGCGTTCACACCCGCATCTCGTGTCAATGGACTGCTCACAGTTTACATAATCTAATATGAAATTCAAAGATTAAAGTAATCCGATTATTCAGATCTGATGTTCATCACACTATCTATTGGGAATCAAAGCAGTGAGTGTTTAAATCCGCTCAAACCTGAGAAAAGAAAAGAACACAGCTTCACTGAAGGCCATGTGCAATTTTTTTCAACATAGGCTCATTTGAAAAAACATGCATCTCGTTGCACAATACAATGTTTTGACCTCTTTTATTAGTGCATGATTGTAATCTAATAGATTTTGATGTTTGCATCACATAACCAGCTGTGTGGCTTTTCTAATGTAGTAAACTGGCTCGGCAGCTCACCTGGTACAGCATTGCAAGTGTCAGCTAGTGTGTTTTTAACTCACATTTGCTTTTGTAAACACTACGAGTTAGGTTTAGGGGCGGGTTTAGGTGCTATGTTATTTTCAAACGTGATAGAGCATTACATTTTTTAGCGCCACTCGACAGGCATTTCATTTCCAAACCGCAGCAATACGAACAACAACCAACGCAATCAAATGTTGCCAGATTCTGATTCTGACAAAACTGATAATGCTTTTAGCGCTACTTACTGGACATTTAACTTTGAAAGTGTCGCGAAATGTACAAGAAGCAACAAAATGTTATTTTGCCAAAATGTTGCCACAAGCACATTTATCTTATCAGAGCTGATAAGTTAAATGTAGCATAGGTGATTTTCGTAGAGACGCTAGCAATAGCAAACTTGCTTTGAAAGCATAATCCCTTCAGAGTTCAGGAGGAACTGTAAAAGGTGGCTTCTGTTTCGGCTGCGGTGCTTGGTGACTGACGTCTGTCTAACTCTGCATTGCATGAAATGCGCTGATGATGTGTGATGTCTACGCAAACAGGTGCGCAGAGGTATGGAAATACATTTCATGAGTTCACACGTACGTATAATTGGATAGAATAAAGAATATGTGTATTTGGCGTGCTGTCCGAGGCGAGGGCTAAGAGCTCGGAATTTGGCCTGGACCCAGAGTACTCCCCCCTCCCAGGTTTGGGATAGGACTAGTAAGTGAGGAGATGGGGTGGTGCAGGGATGCTGGAAAATTGTCATAGAACAGCAGTAAAATCTCCTGTATATATACCTCCTGATGTTGAGTTGACTGGATGAGCTCCTCCCTTGACAATTAGGTTAATTATCTGAACGTGCTTCTCCCGAACTTTGTTAATAAAACATGATAAATGTTGACAGGCAGGTAGGACATCATTGCCCACGGAACGAACCAAGACTATGCAGACATTCACATTTGTTTTTTGTGGTGGACTTCGAATTACAAACAAATTTAGCCGAAATTTCACCTAGGAGTGAAGATCATTGATGGTACTACAATGTCAATGACAAGACCAGCTAAATACTACTGGAGTTAAACAAATTTTGCAACATCAAACTTTTTTTTTTAAAGCACACATGGGAACTTATGCATCTCATGGAGTTGTTTGAGAGAGTGTGTGCAGGAAATGCATATGGAGATCTTATGCCATTTGAAAGACCCTCTCCACCCTTTCTGCAAAGTTTTGAACACTGCATGAGGTCTTGGAATCTTAGTGACTAACATAATCCCACATTAAACCCAAACCTCAAAATTTCCTTTTTCTAGAGTAGCAATTCCCAAAAGATCTCACTCTAAATCCCCCCCCCCCCCCCCCCCCCCACACACACACACACACACACACACACACATTCAAGGCGGTTGTCAGAGCAGTCACTGGGCTGAATTTGATCCAAAAACATCCTGACACTCAATTAATTTCATGTGGTCTTACTTCACAGATAGGCTCCCTAATTATACGTCAGTTCCACAATTACACCCTTTGCGATGCTGAGTGGGTGATGGACAGAACTGCTTGTTGTTACACAGATGTCAGTGAGGGTGAACCAAATCCCTTTCCCCTGGGAAAATGTTTGCTCTTGGTTGCATGTGTTTTGCAGGGATGCGTTAAACTAACTTCAAACACACAGACAGATGTGAACAAACAAGTAACCCTCAACGCCCAACTTCAAACCAGCTCCCTTACTGTGGGCTGAAGTGTTTGCCCGGGGAAGCCAAATTCTCATCAATGGACCACAGGAGAACCACATGAGATCAAATGTTTGGGTGGGATTTGTACTTTGTTGAAATGGTGTTCCTATTCAGTCAGTCACATTCAACTTTGCGTCAGATTGACGTCATGGGGTCTCGCATGGGAGCCCAATCACCTTCAAGTGGTAACAAAACGAGCCAATGAACATTGGCCAGTGCGACTTGCATGCCGAATCACACCTACCTGGACATACAGGTATAGATAGGACCTGCATTACTCACTTTATTCATATTTCGCTATAGACAGCATTATAAACAGCGACCACTCATTCCATTCACCTTCAAAGAAGAGTAGATTTGAATTGCTAAATAGGAGTATATCTCAGACAACAATTTTAATTGCTTTTTCTTTGCAGCTTGTCGTGGGATCTCTCTGCCGGTGTGATGGTGCATCCAGCGGTGTAGAGCATTCCAGCTTGCTGTGCACAGAGAGTGCAGCGCTTCACCCTTCAGCGCTTCAGCGTTCAGAGCAGTTTCCCTAAAAGAGCAAGCACGGGCGATTAGCGCCTTTTTCAAGATATTTTTGCGTCCGTGTGTTTCTGGATGCGGTCGTTTCCTGACTTCATCTGACGGCTGACGGAAAACGGCCGTGATTGCTGTCTCACATGCCTGGGCAAACAGCATGCTAAGAGAGCGTTCGTGAATGGTGCATGCTCTCACCACGAGGGCATGTCCATGTTGGCATTGCGGTTGCGACTGCTGCTACCCAGCTCCCCACCGCTTCTCATACTAGAGCCGCGGGTCAGGTTAGCACTCTGGGAGACCTGAGTGTTACAGTGGAAGCTTCTGCGTCGGGTTCACCCCCACGAACCTCCCACTCCTCTAGCATGCCATGTGCCATTGAGTTGACGAATGTTGGTGCGGGTCCCTCACACGAGGCACCTTGTATCTCATTCGCCACTCCGGATGAAGATCAGATGTCGATCGCTGCATCGGGGAGTGGACTTTTGTCCT
The DNA here is from genome assembly GCA_026230005.1 of Gila orcuttii. Taxonomy (NCBI): domain Eukaryota; kingdom Metazoa; phylum Chordata; class Actinopteri; order Cypriniformes; family Leuciscidae; genus Gila; species Gila orcuttii. Next base: position 19,565,391 of record JAPDVR010000024.1, on the reverse strand, counting down.
CTGGAGAGGATGAGTAAGCTGGGCTGCCCCCTCTGGGGTGGTTACTCATGCTTAATCGGACTGAATCGCACTCTTCCTTGGGGTAGGAACAGCAGCTTTGACCATCCCCAGAGTAAGACCCTGTCCCTTCCATCCCCTTTGGCATGGAGGACTTCCCTCAATCTTACATGGGGCGCTGGGTAGGTTACGACATCATGAGAGCAGTTGCCAAAAGGGCAGCTACAGCTTGCCAGTATCTGCATCTGTAAATCTCAATGGCCAAATTTCATTGGCTCGTTTTGTTACCACTTGGAGGTGATTGGGCTCCCTTGCAAGACCCCATGACGTCAGTCCGACGAAACGTCTCTGTTCCCTCCTTCAGGGAACGGGGGTTACACCAGTAACCTAGAATTTTTGCTTATATTTATATCATTACAACCCTGTTCCTTTTGCAGATTCAAGCAAAATTACAATAACCTTGATTTAATTTTCCATCAGAAATGTATGAGATGTTAATGAGAGGAAAGAGGACATTCCAAACCTGATTATAGGCGATCATTTAAATACACATACAGATGGAAGCTAAGATATCAATAAAAATGTGCAATGGATGGATTGTCTAAATGTTTCATTGACACCTAATTTTCCTGCATAAGTATGAATATTCTTAATTTATGAATTAGTTCATCTCAATCACAGCTGATTTGAAACTCATTTGCTACATATAATTCATATGGATAACAAGTGAATAATAGATACCTAGTAAGTTCTATAAGTATCACACAGTTTTGATGTGTGAATATTAATCAGCCCAGCTGTTCTTAACACTGATAATAATCAGAAATGTTTCTTGAGCATCAAATCAGCATTAGAATGATTTCTGAAGGATCATGTGACACTGAAGTAATGATGCTGAAATTCAGCTATGATCATAGGAATAAAGTAAATTTTACAATAAATTCACATAAAAAGTTATTTTAAATTGTAACAATATTTCACAATATTGCTGTATTACTGTGTGTTTGATGAAATAAGTGCAGTCTCGATGAGCAGAAAAGACTTTCAAAAACATTAAAATTATTAATGATGAATATTGATGGTCATAGATTAATTATGGTTTACAAAATGGAATGCATAAGAAAAATTGGTAACACTTTATTTTGATGGTCCCTTTTGAACATTCTGGTGACTATAAGTAACTTTGCAACTACATGTCAACTAACTCTCATTAGAGAATTAGTTGACTGTCTGCTTAATATCTGATAACTCTTTATTGTGATGGTCCTCCAACAGACATTCTACTGAGTATAAGTAACTTTGCAACTACATGTCAACTTATTCTAACCCTAACCCTACCAGTCTACTAATACTCTACTAATACTCTAATGAGAGTTAGTAGACATGTAGGTGTAACGCTACTTATAGTCAACAGAATGTGTTAAAGGGACCATCAAAAAGTGAAACCGAAAAATTTTATATTCTAAAACATTACAATTTTAGACAGTTTTGAATTTGGTGTTTAGCCATACCAACATAAACTGTTAAAACCACTGCTAAAGAAATTCAGCATTTTGTATTTTTGACTTGATTTTTGAGTTTGTGAGATTTCTTCATTGTGACGACTTCCATGTATGATATCAGGCCTGGTCTCCTCTACACTTGTGTGTGGATATCTCTGTTCCTCTTTCAGAGACTTTGGGGGCTTGGGGTTTTGCTGGAGTAGGAAAAGGATTGCACTTTTCTGAATAAAGCTTTTAAGGAATCAACTGGGCTTTGACTTCCCAAATACTTTTTATTGCATCTCCTCAGTCCCTCTCATTTCTTTGTTCCTCAAACTCTTTTTTATGTCCCTGTCATTTGGGACTGACACTATCACTGCTGTCCAACTCTTGTTTATGTCAAGCTGAATAGCCACCACTCATTCTTCTGTCTAGATCAGGAAGTCCCTCAGGATCTTAGACTTGCTGTTTTCCCACTACTTCCCGTGGATCACCTCACTTGGATGTTTCGCCTCAAACTTCCCAGTACAGCTATGGTTATTTCAACCTTATCACAGTAGGTTTCAAATTTAATCTTATAATTACAATAGATTAGTACACTCTTTAAATTAAAGCTTTTTTTTTCTCTCAATGAATGCCATAGAAGAACTCACAAGGTTTAAGAACCTTTTTCCACTATAAAGAACTTTTGTACAATGGAACGATTCCATGGTTGTTAGAGGTTCTTCATGAAGCCATAGATGCAAATAGAGTAAATAAAATAACTTTTATTTTTAACTATTTGGTGCTGTTTGGTCATTTTTGACTGAAACATTTTTACTTCATCGGAATGGTACGAAAATTGCTAAAGGTTTTGGAACTTGCTGTGTAAACACACACACGCACATGCACAAAAAACATGCACATGATTCGAAAAGGTCAAATGGTCCTGAAAATATAGTCACATGTATTGTCCGCGGTCAAAAATGCCCGCATTGGAAATGAATGCGAGACGAATTTAATCTGGTGGAAACATTTGGTACTGCGCTCAAACAAAGTCTGACTGAAAGCAAATTTTTTGAGATATCAACCTCAAATTTGGAGAACAACTTGTTTCAGTTGATGGCTTTGATTTTCTCACAGTTTATTTTTGTGCATTTTCATAAACTTAAACTTAATATAATTTTTTTTTTTTTTCACTTTTTTTTTGCGCCAGTGTCTTCTTTCAAAAGAGACCAAACGTAATGTCTGTGCACTAAAGCATTCAAGATTTATGAAATTTGCTGGGATTTTTTTTTTCAGGCCATGCTCAAAAAGTGGAATATCAAACAGATAATAAATGGATCATAACTATTTCATAAATATAATTTAGTACCATAAAATCCACTAAAAATAAAAATATATTTAATAAAAGACATAATCGAACTACAATACAGTACATTCATTTTATTAACATTTAAAAAAAAAAAAAAAAAAAAATTTGACTGCCATACGAGCAGCACCAGAGGGCTAGAAGTGTAGTGTCATTCAGTTTCAGTGTGTCTTGTAACAAATTGTAAACATTTTAACAGAAATTCATAACAAATTTCTCTCTCAAAACATATTTTGTACCAACCGTGCTATACATTAAAAATGGAGTTGAATAATACAGAGTAGAAGAAAAAATGTCTTAAAGGGATATTTCATCCACAAATGAAAATTCTGTCACAATTTACTCACCCTCATGTCCTTCCAAACCTGTTTGACTTACTTTTGCAGAACATAAAAGGGTAACACTTTATTTTGATGGTCCCTTTTGAACATTCTGTTAACTATAAGTAACTTTGCAACTACATGTCAGCTAACTCTCATTAGAGTATTAGTTGACTGTCTGCTTAATATCTGATAACTCTTTATTGTGATTGTCCTCCAACAGACAGTCTACTGACTATAAGTAACTTTGCAACTACATGTCAACTTATTCTAACCCTAACCCTACCAGTCTACTAATACTCTACTAATACTCTAATTAGAGTTAGTAGACATGAAGGTGCAATGTTACTTATAGACAACAGAATGTGTTAAATAGACCATCAAAATAAAGTGAAACCCATAAAAGATATGTTGCACTTTAAACTGTTTTTGGTAACACTTTACAATAAGGTCTATGTGTCTCTATATGTTAGTTAATGCATTTGCTATAATACTCAATAAAATACTTCTTTTTTGTTTGTTCATGTAAGTTCATAGTGCATTAATTAATGTTAACAGATACAACTTTTGATTTAAAAAAAATTATAAGCAAATGTTAAAATTTACATTACTTAAGACTTTTCTTGTAGTTAATGTAGTTAACTAATGTTAACAAATGAAACCTTATTGTAAAGTGCTACCCTGTTTTGGTAACACTTTACAGTAAGTTTTAATTTGTTAACATTAGTTAACTACATTAATTAATATGAACTAACAATGAACAATTCTTCTACAGAATTTATTAATCTCAGTTAATGTTAAGTTCTACATTTACTAATACATTATTAAAATCAAAAATTGTATTTGTTAACAGTAGTTAATGCACTGTGAACTAAACTGCTGTAAAACAATATATTTCTCATTGTAAGATAATGTTAACTTATGCATTAACTAATGTTAAAAAATAAGACCTTGTAAAGTGTCACCCTGTGATTTTGTGTGAACCACACTGACGGTTTTAACCATGCGGTCAAAAAGCATCTCTGGAGTCACTCCCTAAAAAATATGATGTCAGATAAACTATTATTTTTAAAGGGGGAAAGGGTTTAACCCAGTCTCAAGGGTTATACAGGCTTCATGCCAGCATAATGCATCACAAGAAGCATTTGCACAATCAACACAAGGTCAACACAAGAAAAATCTGAGTTTAATTAATATAGGCAAACGGGGTTCAATCTTAATGAGCTATTTATCCAACAATGAGGGGAAAAGTGCAGCACTCTGCGATAATCCATAGTTACGATACGAATCGGCCACATGAAGGACACTAACCCGTACTGCCTTCTCAGCGTTTCCACAACCAACAGACGGTTGATCCATACCAAATCAATGTTTGTGTTGTTTGGTGAATAGAGCTATTTTTGTTAGCGACATAATTGTACTGACCACACAGAAAAAGGAAAATGATTAGCTTTCATGTACATAAAGTGCGGGCATAACCTTGTTTGTACTCCTACGGAACATATTTTAATGCTACAAACAAGGGCATAAAAGCCCTTCACATGGCGCACTGTGGCTAATAAAGGACGAGGAGAAACCTTTGGCGTTATTTGTCTTCTGAAAGACATAATTAATTTGCTATATGAAGTCTCTGGGCTTGTAAAACATAGAGTCAATAAAGCAGCACACAAAGCCCATGACAGGTGAATTTTATGGTAAAAGCTTTTGGAAAGTTCCCACTCCGCTTAAGCGGCTGATATCACCTTACTTTAGATAAACACAATCGAGTGGTGGAATAAGACAAAGAACAGACAACAGATGGTGAAAACTGCATAGTGTGCAAGTAAAAAAGGAGAAAAAATACCAGAGCTAATATTTGAAGGGCGGCACTGAGCCAGAGCTGTTTTTCATAGGCCTTCAGTAGAACATTTCCCAGCCCTAGTTAGATCGCTGTCCTCTAATTTGTTGAGTGAAGGCAATGGTAACACACACACACACACACACACACACACACACACACACACACACACACACACACACACACACACACACACAATCTGATCTGACTATCAGCATTAGGAATGTGAAAACCAATCCACCAGGGGATTGATGGAAAATGTGTGAGGAAAGCCCCCACAAAATGTGTTATTGTATTATATAAATTATTAAATGTATTTTCTAAATTATATGTAAAATAAATAAATACACTACATTTCAATACACTTACTTTCAAAGTTTGGTTCATTCAGAAATGAAAATGATGTCATCACTCTCAAGTTGTTCCAACCCTGTATGAGTCTCTTTCTTCTATTGAACACACAAGAAGGTATTTTAAAGAATGTTGATAATAAAACAGCTGAATGGTAGCCATTGACTTCCATTTTAGGGTGAAAAAAAAATACTGGAAGTCAATGGCTACCATTCAGCTGTTTTATTACCAACATTCTTTAAAATATATTATTTTGTGTTACAGAAGAAAGAAACTCATACAGGTTTAGAACAACTTGAGGGTAAGTAAATGAAGACCGCATTTTCATTATTGGGTGATGTCACGGTGTGGGTTTTGTGTTTTGTTCCTTGTTGTTGTCTGTCATGTGATTCCCTGTTTGCCATGTGTCTTGTTAATTGTCTGATCATTGTTCCCATGTGTTTCTGATTAGCCACGCCCCCTTGTTATCTTGTTTAGCTTGTTTGTCTGTGTATTTAAACCTCTGTGCTTCAGTTGCTGTTTGTCGGTCGTTGTTTGATGTGAGTTGTTCCCAGTTCTGTGTCCTGTGTGCGTTATTCTGAGGTTTCCCTGGATTACTGTCTGTCAGACTATTAAAGTGCTTGCGATTGGATTCACTCTCTGCTTCATCCTTGCTGCATCATAACAGAATGACCGACCGACCAAATGAATCCAGCAGCACAGATGTCACCTGATCTTCCCAGCATGAGCCGGGAGTTCGCCGGTCAGATTGTGGCCTTGGCCCTGGATAGCTGCGATCTGTTCCAGTATACCTGGGGGTTTGCCCCTCTCGCTGCCTCCTGCTCTCTCGGTGACGAGGCGGTTAAGCTGTGTTACCGGCTAGGGGCTAAGGAGGTCGATCCGAGGGAGCTCCCCGATCTCTCGGGTCTGAACTGGAGAGAGGCACTCGGCCGATGTCTGGAGAGCTTCCTTCCGCGGTACGCCAGGTCATCACCTGATCTCTGCGTCCAGCCAGAGCTTCACGTCAGCCACGTCCAGCCAGAGCTTCACGTCAGCCACGTCCAGCCAGAGCCTTCACCGCTGGTCCCGTCCAGCCCAGAGCCCTCACCGCTGGTCCCGTCCAGCCCAGAGCCCTCACCGCTGGTCCCGTCCAGCCCAGAGCCCTCACCGCTGGTCCCGTCCAGCCCAGCGCCCTCACCGCTGGTCCCGTCCAGCCCAGCGCCCTCACCGCTGGTCCCGTCCAGCCCAGCGCCCTCACCGCTGGTCCCGTCCAGCCCAGCGCCCTCACCGCTGGACCCGTCCAGCCCAGCGCCCTCACCGCTGGACCCGTCCAGCCCAGCGCCCTCACCGCTGGACCCGTCCAGCCCAGCGCCCTCACCGCTGGACCCGTCCAGCCCAGCGCCCTCACCGCTGGACCCGTCCAGCCCAGCGCCCTCACCGCTGGACCCGTCCAGCCCAGCGCCCTCACCGCTGGTCCCGTCCAGCCCAGCGCCCTCTCGCTCTCGGAGACAGAGGAGGAAGAGGACTTCCCGCGTCCCACAATGCCTGGAAGTCCTTCCTGTACGTCCTGTCAGCCCAGAGGCCTCGCCGCTGGTCCTGTCAGCCCAGAGCTCTCGACGCTGGTCCCGTCCGGTCCAGAGACTGTTCATGTCACGTCTGCCCAGCGAGAGACTGTTCACGTCACGTCTGCCCAGCGAGAGACTGTTCACGTCACGTCTGCCCAGTCAGAGCCTGTTCATGTCACTTCCCCCGAGCCAGTGTCTACGGACAAGATGGCCGAACCAGAGACTGTTCACGTCACTTCCGCTGGTCCAGAGACTGTTCACGTCACTTCCTCCGAGCCAGTGTCTACGGACAAGATGGCCGCCTCCGAGCCAGTGTCTACGGACAAGATGGCCGAGTCAGAGACTGTTCACGTCACTTCTGCCAAGCCAGAGACGCTTCACATCACTTCTACAGAGCCAGTGTCTACGGACAAGATGGCCGATCCAGAGACTGTTCACGTCACTTCCTCCGAGCCCGTGTCTACGGACAAGATGGCCGAACCAGAGACTGTTCACGTCACTTCTGCTGATCCAGAGACTGTTCACGTCACTTCCTCCGAGCCAGTGTCTACGGACAAGATGGCCGAACCAGAGACTGTTCAAGTCACTTCTGTTGATCCAGAGACTGTTCACGTCACTTCCTCCGAGCCCGTGTCTACGGACAAGATGGCCGAACCAGAGACTGTTCACGTCACTTCTGCTGATCCAGAGACTGTTCACGTCACTTCCTCCGAGCCAGTGTCTACGGACAAGATGGCCGAACCAGAGACTGTTCAAGTCACTTCTGTTGATCCAGAGACTGTTCACGTCACTTCCTCCGAGCCAGTGTCTACGGACAAGATGGCCGAACCAGAGACTGTTCCCGTCACTTCTGCTGATCCAGAGACTGTTCACGTCACTTCCTCCGAGCCAGTGTCTACGGACAAGATGGCTGAACCAGAGACTGTTCACGTCACTTCTGCTGATCCAGAGACTGTTGTGTGTTCAACAAGGCTTAGTTTTAATGTATATACACAGTGTAATATATATTAAAAACTTGTTTAACAATATAAAAATATTTAATGTCACTTTGGATCAACTTAATGCATCCCTGCTGAATAAATTTATTTCAAATTTTCTTTCTTACAAAACAACAAAGTAAATTAACTTTCTGATTAATTTAGAGACACATCCAGAGACAGACACATTGTGAGCCAATGTGTGTGTCTGCTGTTCCCGAGCCAATGTGTGTGTCTGCTGTTCCCGAGCCAATGTGTGTGTCTGCTGTTCCCGAGCCAATGTGTGTGTCTGCTGTCTGCAGGGGGGAGGGGGGAGGGGGGAGGGGGGAGGGGGGGGCGGCTATGTCACGGTGTGGGTTTTGTTCCTTGTTGTTGTCTGTCATGTGATTCCCTGTTTGCCATGTGTCTTGTTAATTGTCTGATCATTGTTCCCATGTGTTTCTGATTAGCCACGCCCCCTTGTTATCTTGTTTAGCTTGTTTGTCTGTGTATTTAAACCTCTGTGCTTCAGTTGCTGTTTGTCGGTCGTTGTTTGATGTGAGTTGTTCCCAGTTCCTTGTTCTGTGTCCTGTGTGCGTTAACTTCGTTGGAGGCTGAATTCGTCAGTGATGAATTGAAATATGATGAACGACACGCTGAGCATGTGTCAGATGGCAATAATCATACTTGTGCAGTCATGGCAACAGTAAAATGAGTTCAAAGTTATTCTCAAACTTTTCCTTACTTCAGATTCAAATATAGATTCAGCAGCATTCAGCAGGATTTTCCTACATTTTCTTTTCAAGGATGTGCCTTTCATTCTCAATTAGCCTGTCTGCAGTGTGTCCTCTTGGCTTTTCTTTCGCTTTGTGATGAATATGGGCAACATTTACAGTGTAACCAATACAGGCTGGGGCACTGAAGTGAAGAGATGAGGAAGAGGAGGGGGAGGATGACAACACTGTTCTGCGAAGGGAAGCGTTCAATTTCTTGCCTCATTTACAGCAGGTGTGTACAGGTAGAGGCTACACACACACACACACACACACACACACAGACACACAGTAGGAGTCAACAAACAATCAAGCATCTGTTCACCAAGTTAGTCTTTGGTGTGCGCTTCAAGGACAACATGATGTAAAAAAACAAGAGGCACTTGACAAGATTCCCAACCATGAGTCTCCGGGAATAATAAATAGTGCCAGCAATCTGCTTATTAACTTTTAAAATCAAGGAAGCAGTTTCACTCCGTAATCAAATGTTGTGGAGTGACTGTGATTTCAGTTTGGTTTCATGATGAGAAAATCAGCACGACAAGTCATATTTTCGCATGGTATGTTGCTCAATGCCCGTAAACCATGAACACGGCGCAGATTTGACGCTTCACTCCTTTCACGTCTTTCAGGGAATCTGGTTGGGATGAGGGTCACGCATGTTGGTGATCTCCCTGTTCTGCAATCTTGAAATGCCACTTGAAATTGCTTGCCAACATTCCATCAACTATCGACAGATGTTCCTAGAATGGCTGATTACGGTCAAACGAAAGCACTATGAGACAAGTGTTTCGACTGACATGATACATTCACGACACATACCCAGGGAGAAAGACGCTGTAATTTAAAACTTGAAATTGAGCAGACCTCCATGGAATGGAAATTTTGTTCGAGTCTAGCAAAGTCCAAATGCCAAGAACCAAAAATCATTATGGTGTTTGTATGAATACCAGATTATATCCAGCTGATAAGCGTGAAAGTGCAGTTGGCAATGTGTGTGTTTACATTTGTGAGTTGTAGATTAACTGAATGGAATGGGGTTCAAATGTTTCTCGACAAAAAGTCGAGACAGGTGTGGACAGAAATATATCTATTAATAGCAATTTTGGTAACACTTTATTTTACAATAAGGTTTAATTTGTTAACACTACATAAGTTAACATAAACAAACAATGAAAAATACATCAAAAAGCATTGTTTTACTTCTAAGGCATTCCACGGCTCAAGTTGTTGAAGCGACCTTTTTTGAGTAGTCAACTTAAAAATGTATGTTTATGTTACAAGTTCTTTTAATTCAATATAGTTTGTTAGTTAAACAATTTTATTCGAAGTTGTCATAACTTAAAAAAAAATGTTAACATTTTTGTTGAGCCAACACGATATTTTTTAGATTGTATAAATTCGTTTTTGCTTTACTGTGTGGCACTAACCCACCCACTTAAAAAAAAAAAAAAAAAACTGATTATTGTAGTTAATACTAATACTAAGCACCTAAAGGTTTAAGGTGGTGGTAAAATAATGAGATTAAAGAAATTATATTTCAATGCTTTCGCGTTCTCTTACAAAACGTTTCAGTTCCCTCAAGAAACGTTGTGTTCGAGTGCGAAACTTTTGCCAGCCTGCAGTTTTGAGCTGGAACTTGGAATTTTTGGGATGGAAATATTATTTTTTTTCTTCCATCTCCATGTCCCCTTAGGCCGTGTGTCCACCAAAGCGTTTTTTCACGCGGCTGGCGTATTTTTTCAATGGGAGCGTCGCGTTTTTAGAACGCCATGAGTGTATGGAGGCGCTGAGTGTTTTTTTCACGCTCAAGCACGGAGCACTCTGCATTTTTTAACAGGTCGCCGAGAGTTGAAGAATGTTCAATTTTGGCTAAAACGCAGCGCTCATCACTGTCACTTTTTACCCAACCGTCCAATCACAGTGGAGGAGGGGTGGGACAAATACCACACTGACCAACTGTCACAACATTATTTCTGTACAGCGACGTCAACCAGCAGAGCTAACCGAACAAAATGGATGAAAAATAAATATTTAGTACAAATAATCTGCAAAATCAGTTACAAGTAAACTGTACTGCGGATATTCTGTATCATAGCAACAAATCGTCTCAACTGAAAAAACACTGCGCTGCCAAAATGTTTGTCATTTACGTCATTTACGTCATTTGTGGATCTCACCAATAGAAGCTAAGCTATGCGTGAGACAGAATAGATGCAAAACTTTTAAATGTTGGGGAATAGCAACAGCATAGGCAATATAGTTAACATATGATCTTACTTGCGTTCATAATTTAACAGGATATAATCAAGCCAATAAAACAAGATAGTATTTATTAGGCTACAGCGAAAACTTAATCAAAGTTTCATAATAAATGCATGACGCCCCTGCAGGTACTATAATGAGAAAGTTTAATTTTGATTTCACGTTGACTTGAATGAAAGTGCTTGTAAAAAGATGTGAAGCAACAGCACCCAAATCTGTCTACACAGATATCCGCCATTATTCTGACATCAATTCATCTTCTACAAATCTTTGACAGCCATTTTCAACGTGTTATTTCAAACCCCACAGCAAAAGTACCTGGCTTGACGTCAAAGGCGAGCAGCCTGACAAAGATGCATTAGCCCTCCTACAATATTATAGATTGTTTAAATAGTCTCCTAAAAACAAAATTGATCCAGTATTATCAATGTCACTCACTGGTGAGATAACGTACAGCAGCTCTCCATGGAAGGGGAAAACCGCTATTGATTACAAGACATTTTTTTAATAAACACATATCTCCATATGGATTTTAGACAGGCCCGGCTGGTAATGGCATTCACGACCTATAAACTGTGCTGAAGATAAATGAACAGCTTCAAGGGGTAGTTACGACGTGTGCAAGGAGTTTGCCATGAACTTCAGAGTGAGCGGCTGACAACAACCGGGCTCTTATGACAAACAGAATGATCGAACAGTATCAATCGACAACCTTGGGCGAGCAGCCAACCAGGAGTGTTTTTTTAATGCGAAAAGCGTTTGAAGAAGTTTAGGATTGTGAGCGTGAAAAAGACAGTAAGTTAGGAGTGATGCAGCTCAAGGGAGGGAATGCTCAGTTAACGGATGACAGCACAAGGACCCAATCTTAAAGTCGAGGACAAATGACCTTCGCGGCACAGCAACCAGGACGTTGTCGCCTATTCTGTGCGGATTTTTCATGTACAGAAGTTGCAGCTTGTTCACAAATTGTATGAAATGTGAAGAGATTGAAATTGTGAGGGAACAAAAAATGACAGATGACAAAAAGATGACTTTCCAGAAGCGGTCGTATGAACTTTTTTCTTCAAAGTACAGTCTTTGAAAATATTTGAGCACTCAAAGAACTCAAAAAAGGTACAAGATAAATATGCAGCATTAGAAGAACTGCAGCATTAGAAAATATACAAATGAAAGACTGCCTGATATCTGTCTTTGCCAGATATTTCTGGCATCAAGTCATTTTCCGTCCTCACTGCAAGAAACATGTTTCATGATTACATGCGCTTCATGAGACACGCACGCACATTTGCGCGCACACACGTTAAGGTCGCTCTCTCCCTCTCTGCCGTGCGCGCGCTACACGGTTTGGAGCTCGCGAGCTCTACATTGCGGGAGATTTGAACTAATTTGAGGGCATCAGGGAGCCGCTATCAATATGCGGGAGACTCCTGGAACTTCCGGGAGACTTGGGAAATCTGTGAACGCATACCTCTCTGTCCAATCATCTTTAAAAACTCTATTTTCTTCATCAACTTTTCTTTTCCTGGACAATGACATCTTCCACACCAATTCAAACGCTTACTGCGGTGAAGTGTCGCGTTGCGCCCGACTTTGAGAAGTACTGCACTAGATCCTCCTGTCAACCCTCATGACGAAGGGCATCTCAGTCCCCTTCAGGGTGTCGTGGAGGCAGCTATTGGGGAGCCTCAGGGCTCAGTGCTTGGACCATTTCTCTTCTCCATCTGCATGTTTTTCCTATCACTGTTATGCTGATGACATACAACTCTACCTCTCATTCCAGCCAGATGATCCGACGGTAGCTACTCGCATCTCAGCCTGCCTGACAGACATTTCTTGCTGGATAAAGGACCACAACTTTCAACTTACCCTTGCAGAAACCGAACTGCTTGTGGTCCCTGCCAACCCAACACTTCATCACAACTTCTCCATTCAGCTGGGTTCATCAACCATAACTCCATCCAGGACAGCCAGGAACCTTGGAGTTGTGATCGATGATCAGTGGTTGATGATCACTTGACCCAATAATACTAACACTTACTATTCTATTCTGTATATCTATTTTATTTGTTATTAAATTTGCTACGTATACTGTGCTATGTGTACTGTGCTAGAATAACTGGGACTAGTCACAACACTTGCATATTGTTGCCCTATTGTTGGTTTGATTTCCTTTATTGTTCTCAATTGTAAGTCGCAGTGGATATAAGCGTCTGCTAAATGATTAAATGTAATGTAAATATAAAAATAATAAATAAAATAAAAATTTTATATAAAAATAAATTATACTTTTAAATATATTTTAAATATTATCCGAAAAATACATACTTTAATATAATATTTGTGATGGATATTTTTTGGGGCAAATAACATGATTTTAACTTTTTTTAAACTTGAACTAGCATAAAACTGTCAAATGATGTGATATTTTAAGAGACTTAAGGGTCTGCTATATAACTTCTTCATAATTTTCTTTTTCTTTTTTTTTTTTTTTTGCATGGCCCACATTTTCAAATATTTATAACATTTTAACAGAAGTGAGTCTTTTCCTAAAAAATATGAAAGATTTTACCAAACTACTTAATTAGGTTTATTTCTTTTAATGAGGCTTTTTTTCAATAACACATCATGACAGTTTTTATTAGTATAAAGGGAACGTCTAATGTATAAGTCATTGTATGAACATTTTTAATGTAATTTAAAAAGAAAAATGTCAATCATCATGGTCCAAAAGAGGGACTAAACAACATGGCACACACCAATGTCAACATGAGCCCAATGGACAGCACTGAAAGAATTTGTGCAGATCAATTTGGACAGCACAGTGTTGCACGGTCTGACTGGGTATTAATGTAAACACAGTCAGTTACGTCTATGTAAGTGAACGTAAACAACAGATGGGGGGAAATAATGTCAAAATGTGGGGTCTGTGCATTAGACCTTACAGTGTAAATGCAGCCAATGTGAAGGAACAATTTTCTATGAACTTCCTTTCCAGTGTTACAACAACAAAAGCACAGTGAACCCAAATTTAGTTTCTTTATGATTCATGGTTTCACCACAGCATGTTGAAGAGCTCACCCATCCCCGGCGTCTGCTCTGAACGATCCTCACCCCTCGTTCTATGCGACAACAGACACCTGAACAGATGGATGCCGTGGCAGACAGACTGAGCCCGCTCACGTTCTTAAGTACACTGAGAATCACTGACAGAGAGAATGATGGAGCACCTGGCGTGGGAGAGAGACCTTCTGTTATGCCACTGTAAATTGGCTTGACAAGAAAAACGTTTCGCCTCTCAATGTCAGACATTTGAGCGCTGGCATAAACGGAACTGCAGCTCGGCAGGTGCGGCACAGGAAAAGGAAAACTGATCCGCTGAACACATTTCCCTCATTAAGCGAGCTGCCCCGAGGTCGTGAATTACGCTTTCCGTTTTAACGGCTATAGAAAGCAAAGTTAGACATTGCGGTGTGTACTGTAGAAAGTTCTTGTTAGTAATGAATAAAAGAACATTTGACTGGATTTTACTTTTTCAGAAGAAAGTTGAAGAGGTGCTTGTCTGCGCAAAACTTGATGCTGGGGTGGTTTCTAAGGTGTTGATATATGGTTTCTATGGTGTTTTGGGTAGTTGCCTGAGAATTGTTGGACAGTTGCTAAGTTGTCGGTGGGTGCTAGGTTGTTTTGGGTGGTTGTTAGGCATGGTTATGTGATTTATACTGTTTTTAGGTGGTAGCTAGGAAATTCTAAGGATTTGTTAAGCAGTTGCTAGGGTGTTCTGTGTTTGTTAATGGTTGTTCTAGATTGTTGCTAGTTATGCAGTTGATAAAGCGTTCTAGGTGGTTGCTATGGTGTACTTCATGGAAGCTAAATGGTTGCTAGAGTGTTTCTAGGGAGTTTCTAGGTGTTCTAAATGGTTGCTCAAGTGTTGATATATGATTTTTTGAATATTTTGGGTAGTTGCCTGAGAGATGTTAGACAGTTGCGAAGTTGTAGGTGGTTTCTAAGTCATTTCTAGATTGTTATAGCAGGTTGTTAGAGACGGTTAAGTGATTTAATGTATTTTTAGGTGGTTGTTAGGGGATTTTCCAGGGTTTTGCTAGGCAGTTTTTAAAGTGTTCTAGGTGGTTGATAGGGTGTTCTGCATAGAAGCTAAATGGTTGCTAGAGTGTTTCTAGGGAGTTGCTATGTGATCTAAATGGTTGCTAAGATGTTGATTTATGGTGTCTAGGGTTTCTTGGGTACTTGCCCGAGAGTTACACAGTTGTTAAGTTGTAAGTGGTTGCTAGGTCTTTGTTAGGTTGTTATGGGTGGTTGTTTATATTGTGTGTTTAGGTGGTGGCTAGGATGTTCTAAGGTGTTGTTAGGCGGTTGCTATGGTGTTCTGTGGTTGTTAGGGTAGTTTCTAGGGTGTTGCAAGGCACCATGTAGCCTAAAGGGGGTCGCACACCGGACGCGCAGCTCAGCGCCGCGTCACGGCTTTTAAATTCGAACACATTACTCTCTATGAGAGTACACACACCGGCGGCGCCTGTCCGCGGCGCCCAGCAACGGCTCAAGACCTTGTTCAAAATCCTGCCGCGCCACAGGGCGCCCTTTACATACTTTTATATTAAATTTACATTTATGTGTCTCAAATCGTAGTTAATGTATATACGGACTTCACCCTGTGCTGCAATATACATTTAGTTTTATATTTATTAACAGAAATCAGAAAATTGCTGATGTTATCGGATTTTCAGGTGAGAGTTGTCCTAGACGTGGCGTGGCGCGGCGCTGAGCTGCGCGTCCGGTGTGCGACCCGCTTTAGACTGGTTGCCCACTGAAGCCAAGATGGGTTGAGCCTGGTCAGTACCTGGATGGGAGACCTCCTGGGAAAACTAGGTTTCAGCTGGAAGAGGTGTTAGTGAGGCCAGCAGGGGGTTAGTCATGGGGACACTATACTGTAACAAGCACCATCCTTTGGGTAAAACATTAAACCAAGGCCCTGACTCTCTGTGGTCATTAAAAAATCCCATTGCACTTCTTGTAAAGAGTAGGGGTGTAACCCCCTATTTCCCCCAAATTTCCCCCATTGGCCTTTATCAATCAACCTCCTCCTAATAATAAATCCCCATTCTTTCAATTGGCTCGATCAATCTCTCTCTGTCTCCTATCCACCTATAGCTGGCGTGTGGTGAGCGCACTGGCGCCATTGTTCTGTGGCTGCCGTCACTTCATCCAAGTGGACACTGCACACTAGTGGTGGTTGAGGGGAGCCCCCCTGATATGATTGTAAAGTGCTTTGGGTGTACAGTAGTACATAGTAAAGCGCTATATAAATGCCTCATTCATTCATTTATTAAAACCTTTTTTTTTCACTTGTCCACTAAGTGAAAATCTTTTCCAATAGTTTTCAAGCACTTTTAAAGCACACTTTTCCCATTGTTTGCAATGTTTCCTTCCCAAATTTATTTGACCAAAAAGGAAAAGAAAACAACATTAAGTATAATCAAAGATTACAACTGTCATTTCAAACTTTTCTGAAAAATCACTTTGGCTCTCAACTCAGCAATTACCAGCTCCCATGGTTTGGCATTCAGAGCCCTAAACCAAAACTTGGGAGACAATTTTAACTTCTAACTTAATTGAAAGAAAAAAAGGGGGGATCAGAAAGTAGTTAGCTCAAGTTTTAAACTCTTTGCCCTAAAACAGATGAGTCGTCTTACAGCTCCATCTGTTTCTCTCAGTTTTATGTTCTCATTATCTGGCCGTTGGAGACAGAAGGTGGCCGACAGGTCACACTCTTTTAGTTCTCCATCCCTCCTTCACCTTCTGTTTTTTCCACCTTATAATGTTCCTCTCTGAGCTTTCTTAACTGGTCTGCAGCCTGTGAAAATAGGGGACAGGGAGAGAGACAGAAAGAAGAAATAGAAAAAATAGTTACTGTAGGCACTCAATAACCACATACTGTACACTACAGTTCAAAACTTTGGGGTCTGTAAGAATTTTATTTTAATGTTTTTGAAAGAAGTCTTTGCCAATAATGGTGGAAATGTTGAATAGATATGTTTGTAGACCTTCAGATACAGTATATGTCTATACAGAAACTAACTTACATAAAATAAACCTGTGCTGAGAAATATTCACTGAAGTGACAACTTGCCCCAGTCTCCCCTAAACAGTTCTCTAGAAGTGCTTGGACCACAATGTGATGGGATAGAGACATACATTCGAAAAAATAAAACTGTAGCAAAAAAGGCAGATTGCTGTGAAAGCACATTATGAAAAACACACAGCGTGACCCAGACCCTCCAGCGATGACAGACTCTGTATTCATGTCTAGCGCTCACAGTAGAGGAACCACCAGTCGCCCACTCTCTCCTGAGATAAGTCCCTGCAGGGGTGTGATTAAACCTCCTATAGCGGCTGTGTCACTTCCTGATCCAATCTCTCAGCCACAACACTTTAATTCCTTTGCAACTGATGCTGTGGCACGGGTTGATGGAGGCTGTTGCCGCCGTTGAGTGAGAGGTCAGTCTCATAAACACTGGCAGCTGGGCTCGCAATGGGAGTGCCGCATTCATAAAGCCATAATAAATGTTACAGCACATTAAATCGCCCCAGAGGTTCAGCACGATATTCCAAACGAAAGCCGTTCAGTCATGACGTTTGAGTGCCAAAGTAAAAAAAAACAAAAAACCTTAGCGGCCCTGTGTAATGCTTGGCAATAACCGGCATTTGAATATGTGCTTGTGCGCAGTAGGAACCAGTTAGGAACTAACGATACGCAAGCTCTAAATATGGCTATGACATTTGTGAGTTTTGACTCGAGCAGTGGTGCACAACCTGGATTCAAATCTGGCCTAATGATATTATGTAGTTCACCCTAAAAATTAGAACACTGTCATTAATAAATTATCGTTTCAAACGTTAGATGTTTATTGACTGTATAGCAAACAAACTGCGATAAATGTATTAGTGTCCATCATGTGCACACAATGCCGTTTATTTTAAGCATGCTGCAGTTATGTCATCTGCTGCTTTAAATGCTCAATCTTTTTAAAGTCAGGTGGATTCAGGAAACATTCTTAAAGTGGTTCTAACGTGTCATTATCGTTAGTTGTGGTGTGGACGTCCCTATTCTCATAGAATTAGAACAATTATTAAAACTTGGGTTACACTTTATTTTAAGGTGTCATTGTTACAGTGTAATAATATATTTAAACTACTGAGTAAAATTAAGCAACTACATGTACTTACTATAGGGTTAGGGTCGGATTAGGATTTGGTTGAGTGTTAATTGCATGTAATTAGGCATAATTTACTGTTATTGCTATGGTAATTACATATAACATATGAAACAAGGACACTGTAAAATAAAGTGTTGCCAAAACTTTATAGTTATCGTTATAGTCCTTGATGTGAATGAGCCTTTACTCAAGCTGAAATATGTCCGTCTATCTGTGACACAATAAATCTGTGTCTGAAACTTCTGAAGTAAGGTACAACTTCGTTGTCAAAAACACTGTAGTGACTATAAGCAGCCAGAAGACTTGTGGAACCAATTATATTCTTATCTCCGTTTCATCTTCTCATCGACTTGGATCTCTTTTTCTCAATAATACGATTGTGTAAAGTTGGTGTAAGTACATAAATATAGTATTGTGAGGTGAACAACTGAATCAAACCAAAGCTAAGAGTAATTATCGGGGTAAACAGAGTACATTGGGAGCACAATATTGGCTTGTAAAATCGGGACTGGTCACTCTAGTGTGCTCTCACGCTAACTTGGGTTTGAATTCCCCACCAATCGCAACCCAGCTCGGTAGACAGAGGTCAGGTCAACAGATAACCAAAAGTCCAATTTATCGCAGCCCAAACCATTCTCGCTCGTTTAGCTTGGAGAAAAACAGATGTCCTGGTTTAGGACTGATAACGCTCACCGCCTGCTGATAAATTTCACATTCAGGTGGACAAGCTAGGGGGGAAATGGGTTTGCGAGGAGTGTGAAAAGGGCTCGGATTGCTGTTGGGAGGGGGAGGTGATTGGACCCAAGTCTGTGCGACGGACAGAGTCACAGCGTGACAGATCAGCGTTGACAGCCAGTGTCCTGACAACCTCCGGATGGAAGGCTGTAATTTGATCAAGCTATCAATCAATACATCCAGATGGACATCAATCAAGAGCGTAACGTGCTGCACCCTTATCCTCCCTTCGGCGGCCAATGAGAAAAACGAGACAGGAAAATAGGGGACTCAATTTCTTGTTCGGCT
Source organism: Gila orcuttii (assembly GCA_026230005.1). Taxonomy (NCBI): domain Eukaryota; kingdom Metazoa; phylum Chordata; class Actinopteri; order Cypriniformes; family Leuciscidae; genus Gila; species Gila orcuttii. The sequence continues at coordinate 19,546,264 of JAPDVR010000024.1, read as the reverse complement.
TCCCTTCCCTCACTTGACAGCATCAGACTGAGCAGGGTCACCCTGGCCTGGGTATGCCTGACAGAAACACTTACATGGTGGAAGTAAGTCCCACATGACTGGACACATTAATGAAGTAGGTGCAGAAGTGGTGAAATATGAGTCATTGTGAATTAAACGAACGCTACACTCTTCCAATGGTACTGAGGACAGTAGCTCAGTACCGCAAGTAGAAGTCAGAAACTGATAAGCGTGACATTATAACAGTGCTTTAAGACTCATCGCGATAAACAACAAAAGTCGCCTCACTAGCCAATTATTAAAAAACTGACAGCATCGGCTGTCGGGAAAGCCACTTCAGAAGCCATTTATAACCTGTGTCTTTGATGAAACGGGGAGAGTAATGTTTGGCCATAAAAAACAGGCATTAAGAAATAGGTTATCTACATCTTGGGTGTTGAACTAGGAATAATTGGAGAACTAAAGCTTAGTGGAAACTCTAAATGTAGTGGAAAGACAGATAAAAACACCCCTGAGTCAGGAGAAGAATACAATCTACAGGTCTGCCAAGGCGTTAAATTGAAACCCAAACCCAGCCTGTAAACGAGAACCTGTGACCTGATCCAAACGGTATTGTCAGATTTTATGACCAAACAGGACATTGCTTACTCTTTTTAATTCCTATCAAGCGAGTAGACCCAGATGCAAGTTTACAGAGGGCCAAAATGTCTGCTAAGAGTTATGTTAAAATGAAACGAATATATATTATAAATATTATTTAAAAATATTATTATAAATATTTTGCACAATGCACATTTTAGAGAGCCAACTAAGAAATATTACTGTAAATATGATAATTATTATCAGATACATATTTACAAAAAGTCAAAAGCCCGATAAGATATGTTAAAATTAAAAGATAATAATAATAATAATAATAACAACAACAACATGCAAGAACATATTAGAACATGTTATTGTAAACACGGTAATTTTGGTTGTATTTGGTAACACTTTATTTTACAGTGTATGTTACACACGTTACATTTATTTTACGGTATGTGCATTTATGTGTACTTGCATTGTACTTACCGGGTAATATAAGGTAACTACATGGGTTAAAGTTCGGTTTTAAGGTCGGTTCAGGGTCAGTACCTAGTTATTACACAGTTATTGTGATTACTTTAATAAGTACATAGTATGCACATAGAGAACTTGACTGTAAAATAAAGTGCTACCGTATTTTTTTTTTTTTTTTTTTACATGTTAAAGAAATAAGAAAACATACCTGTTCAGGTGTAAGATCCCTCTGTTCATTAGATAGCATCTCATATCCAACCATAAACTTGCGTACGGTTGCGGATCGCAGTAGAGGAGGATAGTAGTGAGCGTGTAGCTGCCAGTGGCTCATGTCTTCCTTTAGATAACTTCCTGTCGGAGCCCCTGGAGTGTAACAGACCACAACTGTTACCACACATAATGCAATGTTATTGGACACTATTAAGAGCATCATCATATCTACATTCAATTTCAATTTAAAACAACATATGCCCAACCCAATTTTCTTCCATAATGCGACATGTTTCCAAATGGAAATGAATTTTAAATGAGAAAATAGAGCCAGACCTAAAAGTGAGTTTGCATTGGATTGTGGGGAAAATGAAAATGTAGTCCAAGTAGGGCTGGGCGATATGGCCAAAACAATTATCACGACAATATTTTTCTCCTAAGTGAAAGCTGTAGAAACAAGACCATTAATTGTGGTTTTAAACTACTCTTACAAATACTTGCCAAACAAGTGAACATTTCACAAATCTGAGGTAAAACATTCAAACAAATTTTTTGAATTATTTACACTTTTCTAGTCATTTTTCCTTAACAAAATAAATATCTTACAAGAAAAATACATTTCTTAGTGCATGTGTTAACGTGTGATATTGTTTCAAGTCATGAAAAAGGTTTGTGTTGCCTGACTTTGATGACGTGTATCTTCAGCACATTTTGCAGTGCAGGCAGCAATATTAATATTATTACATGTCTTGGCTCTTAGACATTCACATTTGACAGTAGCTTGAGTAAAGATGCAGATGTAAATTTATGTTCATTAACAAAAACAGTAACATCTATAAAAATTATAATTTTATATTGTTTTATTAAAATAACCCATTGCTTCTCCATAGTAGCATACATTTAGATCATGAAAACCCTGCATATGGCAACTCGCTACCATGGTAAAATGTAAGTTACAGTATATGGTTTTTATGGTATTTGTATGGAAAACATAGTACAAATGCTATAGCTTATCACATTACTCCTTTAATACATTTAATGCATGTCTACATTAAATATATAACAAAATGCGATGAATATCCCACATTCTGCCACAATACCATGGTGCAGTTAGTGTTATTACAGTAAATCCAAGTTAAATGATGGTGATTTGTAGATTAAAAAGCCCTCTCACTGCATCATTTCGCACAGTGTTTCTCGTGTTTGTCAGCGCTGTTTCATCTGTAATTAAACTAGTTTAAATCAATGATTAGTGCTGTTTCATTCCGCTTTTGGTGCATAAACATTAATATTGAACATTTATCTGGGACAAGCATATCCACAACACTATGATCAGATGCTTCTCACCACTGTCATTTTTTATGTGTTTTTTTGTTATTGAGAGGAAAGCGCAGCACATATTTACGTTTTCACATATTCATAAGCACTGCTCTCAGCAGGGTGAACGGCGTCAGGATGTTTGCTAACAGTATATCACAGCAAAGGTATTTTAATCTTCTTTTTACCCCTAAGTGAAGAATGAAAAAGAACTTCTCGGTGAGTATATCACCCTGATAAACCACTGCATAAAACAAAAAGGATTACCAATAATAAAACAGCTGCCATTTGCCCTTAGACCAAGTTTTTATTTGACGAAAGATTACAAAGACAAACGTTAACTTTCCATGATGAACTCTATCAAATAAGACCAAGAACATTTATTAAGAAAGTAATAGGGTCAAGTTTAAATTCATATTGACTCTAGAATGATGTCACGACCTCTATCGACTGAACAGATGTGATCTTTGCAAGGAAATGAAAGTTCAGTCGCTCCCATTAAGAAGTTAAGACGCAGCATGCAATGGCTCATTAAGTTTACTATGTGTTTCATTTTCAGCAACAGATCAAAAAAATGCTAGCTATCGTGACGGAGGTCATTCTTAGAACCCCTTCAAAAAAGTCAAAAATGACTGGGTGCGCGATTCATTCCGATCAAATTGACTTGGCATCCATCTATCTTACAAGTGAAAGACGCATATGTGGCTATACATCAAAGCTGAATATGCTGAACAGAACAAACCACAGCAACTAAATCCTTCATTAAGAACCCAGCCAATGTACAATAACAAGGCCTGCAAACCTTCGGATGCCAGTGGCATGTGAGACATCTCTTGTAAGGTTTCACGGTGCATATTAAGTTATAAAACGGCTGTGAGAACCAGTGGTTTGGCAGTCCGCCCAATCCCAGATCTCCCTCTCTTATCCCCATGTAATGAAAAGCATATCATGCAAGTTAAATCAGATTCATCCTGACTGCTCCAGTGAAACGGCTGTTCATTTCCTTTGCTGGCATTTTTCTCGACTGCCTCATGCTAGCTGGATGTTACAGGGTTTGGATCGGGGTCTTGCTTCCCAGCACTCACATGCACACACATATCTCTTTTTGGCCTGTCTTGGGTTTCTTCCCCAGTTTGTTGACGTTCCTGCTTTACATTTGGCTCTCGGCTCTCAGGGGTTACTTCAATGCAGTGCGAAGGTATGTAGAGATCGCTGGCTAGCGGCCATTTTCATCCGTGCCAGTGAAAATAATAAAAGGCTCAGATTCTCCAACACTGTACCTAATTTAAACGTGTAAAAACACTCGGCACAATGGCCAAGAATATCAAGTTTGGTGAGCTGAGCTTTACAAGACATTCCATGTCTATTTACCAATTAAAGTGATGTCATCGCTTCTAATACAATTGGGAAAGTTGCATGCAATTGGATTGTTCATACGCCTAACATGTACCATTATTATGATTCATTAATATTGCTGAAAATTAATGAACCACTCAACTTTTGCTGAAGTCTATTTGTACTCAGGAACACAAGTCAAATACGTTAGATCTATAAAACCATACGGCAAATAAGTGGATGAGTGGTAATTATGTATGTGTGTGTGTGTGTGTGTGTGTGTAATCTTTCAAATTGTAGAAAGGGAAGACCAGGGCTAGTTTTCGCATGACAAAGTTGTCACAAGAATCATCAAGTCAATAACTTAAATATATTTGAGTCAAAAGTCCAGATGCACAAATATGTTTTCTCCAATAGTGGTTTTGTATGTTTGTTCTAAACACTGAGTTCAGATAAGGTCATTCTACTCCCAACAAAAATGTCAATATCATTATATATATATACAGTATAATAGTTGTAAACACAATATAACTACACTGGGATACGTTTAGGTAGGTGTCAGATATATACTGAAGCCAGATTTTAACCATAAGTCTGAAGTATGTTCTGGGAACAAGAGTTTTCTTCATAAATGTTAAGTCAGGTAAGGTTGCCATGTATGTTTTATGTTTTGTATATTTTTAATATTTATAAGAGGATAGTTAACATGTGCACACACACACACACACACACGCGCGCGCGTGCGCACACTTCGTTTTCACAACCACCAATTAAAATCAAGGCTGAAGCACTACTAATTTTGGTTGCCTCATTAGCAGAGACAAAAGTGCATCAAATCAGAGTAGACTCTCGCTAATATATAATGCAAAGTTGATATGAAGTTTGCTCTTAATAAAAATAGGAACTCTTTTTGCATAAACTGAAATATATCCCCTCCATGATGAACATGGATTGGCTAAATAATAAGGCAAGCTGAATTCAAGGTATGCTTTTATTCAATTAAAGTCTTCACATTTCTTATCCACAAAGGTACACTACTGTATATGGTTACTTGTTTGGAAAGGAATGAAGTTATCAAATAATTCTCAATTTGCACCACTGTGCAGAAATGTCCAATTCACAAACAACTTCAATGACAGTAAAAGCAGGATTTCAGGGCTGAAACGTTCCACTAGTTACGGTGACTGGCTGGTAATTTTTGCAGTCTAAATACTGTGCCATGACTGTTTATCCTGGTTCTCCAGCTAAATATATGAATCCATAAAAGAGGCCTCCAACATACTGATTCAATTTTCAATATGAAATGCATTATATTTCTTGCTGTAAAAGAGGAGCTGTTTATTATATACAGACCATACTAAGCTCCAACAGCCTTGAGTGGTGGAAGCTAAAAGCTGTTCTACATGCTAGATGTGCCTAAACAGACTGAAAGCCAACTGGCTCTTGCTGATCTTGTGGTCTTTGTCTTCTTTTAGCCTTCAATTGGCATGCCTCGATATTCCTTCATCTGCTATTATAGAGGATCATTATGAAAAGGTCTTTGTTGGAGGTAAACATTCTTTTATAACTTTTACCACTGAAAAAAAAAAAGATATGAATAAAATTAAATTAAATAAACGTGAAAAAGGTAAGAATTTGCTTCATCGTCACAAACAACTTTCCTTTTCTGATGATGTCACCAAACCCTCTTATGATCCAAGTTATAAAACCCAGTGAGCCGCATATGTAGACAATTGGTCTTGAAGTTTTACTATAGGGAAAATTCTGAAGATACATTGTAGCATGATTATTTCTATAAACGATAAACAAATAGTTACTTGAAATAAAATAGACATTTTATTTCAGGTAGTTGCCAAGATTTCTAATTTTCATTTAGTTTAATTTAATGTACTGTACTTAAATAACTAAAATAAAAACTTTAGACATATTTGAAAAAAAAAACACACCACAAACTAATAAAAATGACAAAAGCACACAAGAAAATTACTAAAACCTAAAATGAAAAAACAAAAACTAAAGTATAAATGCATACTAATTTTAAAAATATTAATAAAGACAGTAATAGTATCTCAGTGATAATAAAATTACACTGAGGTGTATCTATCCTTCAAGGAGAATTTAATTCAATAATGCACAGCAAAAGGCTCTATGAACACCCATCTACGATAAAGAATGAAACAAGATAAATATCGATCTATAAATCTAAAAATGAGACTTGATATTACGTGGACACACAATAATAGGTGAACATGTTCCTCCAAACAACAGTGAGAAATCGATTCTTGGAATCGAGTCCACCAATTCCAGAACGGGGAACCAGAAATAGGGAACCTATTTCAGAATCGAACAGCCCTAGTTAACAGGTTGCATGCTACATTCGTCCAATCAATGATACTGACATTGCAAATAAGAACATTAAACAAGTTAAGAACGTACAACGTGAAAAGTCAGTTTATGAATACTTTTCACGTTGTGAAATTACGAGCAGTGAGAAACGTGAAGCAAGATAACCCAGGGTTCCGTTTACCCGGGGTTTAAAATGATGAACTATTTCAAGTGTGAAAAGCCTAATACTTGTATTCAACCAGAATATTTTACCTGTATTTGCAAAAGTAAAACTTATTCAAGGAACCAAAGTAAGTAAGACCAGAAGGTAAAATCAGCAAGAGTGTCTCATTAACGGTAAAAGTTGCGATGCTGCTAACACACAACAGAGCTGCGCTAATTAGCCCGCTAACGCTACCTCCCTGGCTCATCAGAATGCCTTTGTGCCTTCAGTGACAAAAAAACAAAAACAAATATTTCCTTTCCCCAAACTAATGAGCTCCATTGGAAACAAAATAACAAGCTTTTCATGGGACGCGATGTGTACTGTCGTCCTTTATTAAATGTGACTTTCCACTTTTCCAAACATTAAATCAAAAGTCGAGGTCTCCTAAAACTAAAACCAGTTGAAAGTGAAGCTTGTGGCTTGTACATCTTATTTCCTACGTTTGCTTTTGGAGTGAAATATGTCCTGGACAGGTTGCACTCATCACTTTCTGTAATCTTCTGACTTGGCTCTCTATAACTGAGTGAAGAGACACATATTATCCTCTCAATAAAATCTCCAGCGCTCTTCATAAAGTATCTGTATCTGAGAAGACTCGCTCACACACAGTAGGAGGTGGACATGCCGACCGTGTACTGAACAATCATTGAGTTCATCAGGACCATGTCAAACCCCCTGTCCATCAGATACGAGATGTTCTTGAGCATCAGGAGGTCAGGACATCGAGACTCTCACGATGAGGCTTGCCACTGCTGGAATCTGTTGTGCTCATGGGAACAAGACTGACATATTTAAGTACAGAAAATTCATCAGGATGTTTACAGATGCATAAATTAACATAATTAACATAATTAACAACTAGATTTTTGTTTTCTGAAGAATATATGACTGGTACTTGGTCTTTCCAAAACGAATGTTGTGCTATGTGATTGCTAAGGGTTTTGAGGGTGTTTTTTTATGTAACTGCTTAACCTCGTGCACTAGCAGATCCATTTCCTCGCTAGAGAAGCGTTCAGTTTTTCCACTTGCAAATTCCGCCATGTAAATAGCGAATCCGCCATGGCGTGAGCGCAACTGGCTTTTAAAGGGAATGGGAGATGAGACTCTGATTGGTTTATTGCACGTTACGCCCAAAACACACCCATTACTCAATTAAGAGAATAGGGACAACCCTTTTAGACCATGCGCCGGGTGCGCCGACCATTTTTCCCGTCGTTAAACTAGCAAAAGTGGATTCAGACACGACCTAAGTGCACTTCCACCGTGCGCTTTAGATCATCATTAAAGGTCTCAAGCAGACCATCTACGGGACGTGAAAATGATAACTGCGTCGGGCTGAAACTAGCAAAAACGCCTGGCGCCGCATTGCACCGGGTGTATCATAGGGCCCTTAGAGTGTATTTTCTTTTAACATGTTGGTTTGTGGTTGCCAGGGTACTGCTAAGTAGCTGCTTAAGTGTTTTGAATTGTTTTAACTTATTGCCATGTGGTTGCAAAGATGTTTTGGGTGGCTTTTAGCCCATTGTTACAAATGTGGTTGTGAGGATATTGGTTGGTTGATGCCAAGTGGGTGCCATGGGATTGTTCTGACAGTTTTATAGTCTATCTCATCAAGAACCACTAATGAAGACAAATAAATGAATAAACAGGCTGTGCCTCGAAGCCTGCCACAACCTGATTTTTATCCAGACATACTGAGAAAACCTTAAAGGGTTAGTTCATCCAAAAATGGAAATGTACTCACCCTCAAGCCATCCTCCTATGTGACTTTCTGCTTTTAGCCAAACACAATATGAATTATATTAAAAAATATCCTGGCTCTTCCAAGCTTTAGAATGGAAGTTAATAGTAACTGAGATTTTGAAGCCCAAAAAAGTGCATCATCCATAATAAAAGTATTTCTATACGGCTCCAGGGGGTTAATAAAGGCCTTCTGAAGCAGAGCGATGCGTTTTTGTAAGAAAAATATCCATATTTAAATTGTAATCACTAGCTTTCGTTAACAGCCGTATGCAAGTCGCGTTCCGGCGGAAGAGTGACCTCTGACCCGACACATGACGCATGATGTAGGAGTAGCGTAAGCTTAGGTGAAAGTAGACGCCTCTCGTGGTTCAAACAAATAGATCTGGGCAACAAACTCAAGCTCCTCCCAAATTTCTCTTTAAAAATTCTCATCTTAAACTTCTAATTCATGACTGGTGTTTTGTTTTGCTCTATCCTCTATGCTTCTGCATTCATCAATACGGGTCAGAGGTCACTTATCTGCTGGAACTAGACTTGCGTACGGCTGTTATGAAGTTATAAATATGTATATTTTGTCTTACAAAAATGCATTGCACTGCTTTACAAAGGTCTTTATTAACCCCCTGGAGTCATATGGATTACTTTTATGATGGATGGATGCACTTTTTTGGGCTTCGAAATCTCCTCAAAGCTTGGAAGAGCCAGGATATTTTTTATATAACTCTGATTGTGTTTGGCAGAAAGAAGAAAGCCATATACACCTTGAGTGTGAGTAAATTATGGGATCATTTTTGGTGTGAACAAACGCTTTAACTGTTCTGAAAGTGTTAGGGTTCTGTTACTTCGGTGTTTTTATTCTTGGGTTGGTGAAAGAGCTCTGATACTCCTACTGTCGGTTTGGTGTCGGGGTTCGGACAGTCATGTGCTTGTCTTGGGTTGTGAGCGCTCTGGTCTCGAGTTCGCACTGCCCATACGCTCTTCTGTCCGTGTGTGTTGTTGTGTTCTGCAAAGCACGTGGTTCGTGTTTAAATCGGCTGGCTGCTTTCTCATCGACTTGTTTTGACTTCATCGCCGCAAGCTTTCATGTTGTCATGTTTTGTGTGGACACACAGTCTCTGAGAGCTCTCATTGGTTGCTTGTTTGTGTCATGTTTTAATTGAGCACATGGCTTGTGATTTTCACTGTTCACGTGCTCTTGTTTTTGTCATGTTTGCTGTGAGCACATGGCTTGTCATGTTTGTTTCTACGTGCCATGTGCTCTCCTGTCTACTGTATAACCCTGCCCTTCTTGTCTTCTGATTGTTGGTTCATTTTCCCCACCTGTACTTCCTCGTTATCTGTTTTGTTTGCTCTCTATATTTATTCTCCTTGAGTGACATGTTTACCAGTTGTTTTCTGCCTTACCTTGCCTTGTCCAGCCAATCATGTTTTTTTTCCCCCACAGGGTAGTTTTTTGTTTGTTTTGTTTTATTTTTGATTAATAAAAAGCCAATATCTGCATTCTTGAGTCCTTGCCTCATCCCTTCACCCATCCCTGACAGACTGTGGCTTGTAAACAGGCCTAATAAAAATAGTGTGTTCCCAACTTAATCTGAGGCTTCATACCCATGATGCAAAGCTTAGGAGAAATGCCAGTTCTCATCTCTAGGGCTTTTATTGTTGACTTTCTATTGTTCTTTTTTTTTTTTTACTGTGCATGGCATGGTCTTATCAAAACATTGAATTTGAAATGTAATCAGGCCAATATGGGGGGTTCTTCTGGGAAAAGAAAGCTATTTGGATTATATCAGGGACAAAGGTATTTGAAGGTGATATCGCAATGAGGATTCATTTGTGAAATTTGCATGTACTATCATTGTAGCTCCAATATAAACTCTGAGACAGAATAATATAGTTCTTGCAAATTACTAGTTTATATAAACAGATAATTTGAGTACATGCTTGTTGCTTACAATATCTTTCTAAATCAAAAGAATTTGAATATTACATATTTTTTAGCTATACACTAGTTACCCTGCCCTAGGCTATTTATATGATTATTAATCTTACACAAATACGTATATGGATGGATGGATATTAGGACTAACACAATAATATAACACATTATTATTAAAGGTAACATTCCTCAAAACTGACTCTAATTGTCTCTCAACACATTCATGTTACTTGTGTAAACTATTTCTACCAGTTTATGAAGGCTCTAATGAAAATGAGTTGATAAATGAGTTGATTCATTCACAATTATGTGTTTCTTGAAGCACATTGTTAATGAAGCTTTCGATGTCGAGCACAATTCCTTGAAACGTTGATTTTCCATGTTCTCTCGGTTCCTCCCAGCCCCTGTGAAGGGAAGCATTGAGGGCCAAACTTCTGTTCAGCCGTATCCTCCTCTCACACACACTTCTGTAAGCTGCTCTCAGCTCCAATTGAGACTCGACATCTTTACTAAAAGGCACCTTGGTGAGACGCCATATTTAGTTGGGTGTATGGCACATCAATGAACAAATGTGAGCGCTATGAAATTATATTATTAATATACATATGAGGCATATGTTGTTGATTCATCAGTTAAGGGAACATTTCTGCTCCTTAGAACGGTTTTAACGATGAAAAAAGTGTTGTAATATAGCTTTATAATAGCGTAATAATACATTTATAAAAGTGTCCAAATTCTACTTTACATTATTCCATTGGAATTCCAAAAAAATATTATTAATTAGGTATTTGTGAGTATTATTTGTAATTTTCTTTTAAATTTTAAAAATAAAATTTAAATTATTAAATTATTGTATAATATTGTAATGTTTTCATTATTTTTTTTAACAAGTCTTGAATTCTTATATTTTGTTTAAATAGATTTTTTTAACAGAGTGACTGACTAAAGATCAGAAATTTTAATCATTTGAATTAAAATTCCACTTGAAGGTTGATCAAGGCCATGACCAGATCTTTAGTCCAAGGATATGTGATAAATGTTTTAAAACAGATGAAACATAGTTTGAGAAACTTTCAGTTTTTAAGATCTCATGTAAAATAATGTGAACGTATTTTTCGCCTACAGTATAATAGGGAAGTATGCGATTTCCGATGCAGCCGCATTGTTATTTAGGAGGTTGCAGAGATGTAAAATATATCTGAGTCATTGGGCTCAATTTGACTCATGCTGACAAACGTGATTCAGACAGTAGAAAAGTGAATTAAATATAAAAATAACACAAAACAACAGAGTCTCAAATAGAACAGAATATTTAAATGTTTCAGGCCTCCGACATGCATGGAGAAAACTGCAGCCCGTCCTGGTGTTTTAAGTGTTTCTCTGACAGAATAGCCCTAATATCTGTGTAAGAATGATTTAATATGCCTGGCTGCTTATTCAGACAAGCCTGACCATGGCATATTAGGGACGATGCCATCCTTTTTATGAGGATAATTCATTTGTCGGGTATGAAATGGCCTGTGGATCCCGGCGACGAAGGATAAGAGGCAGGAGGTTATGGTGGGTAACTAAAAGCGATCCTCTTCTGATGATTTACTTCAACAGATAATCGAAGAAGCAACTTTATGACAGAATAGAATTGAATACACTTAAACTAGCTGGACCACACAGTGTGTACTGAATGCTAGAACTTCAAGACAAATAATTCTTTGAAAGTTTCAAACTAGCTGTTCCTTTGACAGAAAAAAAAACTGTCAAATGAAATGGTCTATGTGACTGGGGGAAAAATGGCTGTAGATCTGGCAATTTCTCAATCTCAGATGAGTCACTTGTCACTTCTCAAAAAGTGACTAGTGACACATCTAGTTTTTAAATTGAAGGAGAGGATTTGACAGTTTCTGAAGATGAGTTCAACCGCTAAAGCCAAGAGCACACGAGAGAAGTTCATAGCCCTGCACACGCTCAGTTTCTCATTCTCTGTCATATAGTGAACACTTGATTGACCTCATATGTGCGTCATTCTCATCACCAATTGCTAAGATACAGAAATCATCACACACACACTTTGCCAAACAAACAACAGAGTATTTGAAATTATTTGAAATAAAGTTTCACACTGCAAGCATGCATAAGAAGCGTAACCACAAAAGCAACAGCTATAAATTCTAAAATGGTTCAAAGAGGATAATTCATTTGCATATAATGGAACCAGGGCCCCAAATTATGAATAAACTTATGTGAATATATTTTTTTCCACAAGTGCATAATCCTATACGCAATTTTAGGATTGGATGGACCCAATATTTCCTCTTTCTATTTGTCTTTTTAAGAAGAGAGAGGACAACAAAATCATCCTTATTGCTTGAAGATTTTGTATCGTTTTGCAATTTGTTTTGCAACTGATTAATTAATACGCATCAGACTCCAGTGTGCAAGGTTTCTGTGCGTGACGAATTTTTAGGATGACAAATACGAAAAAACGCAGAAGAAAATTCCGCACTCAGTGGGCAAGGACCTTAAGACTGAAATATGTTAAAACGTTTTTTTTATATACGTAAGATTTTATTTTCTTAAAGTTTATAATAATGTTAAACCATGTTCTTTCCCTCATGTTTTTTTTTTTACTCTGAACTTAAATAAGAATCAATGCTTACAATTTCCCTGTATTTTGTTCACAGCACAATCAATAAAGAGCTCTGATGACAATGACAGTTTAACATCAATATTACAAAGCAATTTCCATCATAAGAAACTTAATAAATAAACAAAGGCAATGAACTTTAAAAAAAAAAAAAAAAAGTTCTACATGCCAATAAAAAATCATTCTAAATGTAAAGGAATAGCAGTCCACAACCATAATGACAACAACACATAGGAATGATATCGGAGTCACTTTCACAATTTTTTTTTTTTTTTTTCAGTTGATGAATGATAAAAGCATCGACAGCCAATCAGAATCCACCCTTCTTTAAAGAGCTCGAGCATTTACAGCTTGTAATGAACAGAACGTTACCATGTGTTGGTGTGAATGCTATAGTTATCGTTACAGTAATCTTATTTATCGTTCTTGATGTGAAAAGGGCCGCAAAAAAAATGTGGTACAGTATTGAGTTGTCACCTGGAAAACAAACCAGTTGGGAAACACTGATCTAACAGAGTTTGACTCTCTATCTGGTCTGCGGACACAGTGAGAAAGGTCCTATCCATTTTTCTCCAGCGCTCTAAAGGTTATCTGATGTCAAGGTATGTTCTCTTATCTGTCGTCAGAGCATTTGTCCTTCACTTCAGAGGGTTTCATTTATTTTCCATCGATGACCTTAATGGTCCTCAGATCAAAGTGCCTAAGGCATTTACAGACAAATCCACGATAATAAGACATCTCTTTTTAAACTGTGATAATCTTCTCTATATCTCAAAGGTCTGTTTCGCTCTCTAATACACTTTTAAAGTAAATCTATAAATGGTGAATGCTTTTTTCTTAACAACACCGTACCTGGTAGATTCTGAAAAATCAATTCATCCCAGAAATTCAACATCTTGGTCGCAAAGATACCGCGCAAACGTCTGCGCACTTTACCAGCGGCCATTATATCTGCTCATCTCTGACATCTTCACATCTCTTTGTTCTTCCCAGTGTGAAGACTGTAAAAGTCCATCTTTCAAAACTTCTATTGCTTTTCTCTGCAATTGTTTAATGGACCATCTCTGCTGATTTCACAGGCTCCATTACTGCCATTAAAATAATTGCAAAGCTCGACTACACTCACTCCTTTTGTTAAGGAGCAGGATAGGGATTTGACAGATGACTGCTCCTCGCAATTATCAGCTGGAGATTAAAGCACCGGAGCTGACATCGGTGGAACAATCATGAAAATCTTCTGTAGGACTGAACCCAGTACTTCATGTTATGTTGTTTCTGTAATTTTATATTTTATGTTTTTTTATTTTTTTATTTTTTTATCTGTTGTGAGTGAGAATGAGAAGGAGGTTATAGGGGGAGTGTGAGAAATCACTGAGCTGGAGAATGAAAATCAGAAAGCATGACGATTTCATTAAATTAGGTTCTTAAAGATGAAGGAATGGGAGGCGAGATGATGTACTGTCTCACTATTGGCCGGTCTCATGTGGCCTCTTCACAGTGTTATCACACATTGCATCTGACTTCAATTAAGGTTGCAAGTAGCAGAGCCTGACATCTAATTTAGTCTTATATCTTGCAGTATTTGAGAGAATGAATGTATTATCATCTGTTATCAGATCACTGCTTGCTTTGGGACAATTAACAGGTTGAGCAAAATCTGGATAGTCAATATGGATTGGTGGCATGACCAAAATCTATTGTATCATGTTATGAATTTCTGATTTGTGTAATGGTATACACTATAACGTGACACAAACATTTTTTTTCTAAACTTTTTTTTTAAAGTAATCATGCGGTATTGAAAGGTACTGTATTCATAAAATTTTATAATTTGCTTTTTATTAGGAATCTGATAGATGCAAACCAAAAGATACATTGATTAATAATTAAGTTTAATACGTTTAAATGTTACTTATTAAATCAATGAATATATTTATATATAGAGAGCATTAGCTAAGAGCATTAAAAAGATATTTATAGAATTATCAAATTGAATTATTAATCAACAACAATAATAAAACAAAATTAATACATATATACATACACACACACACACACACACACAAATATATATATATATATATATTTTCACCCGTGTTATGCTTGTGTGTGTGTATATATATACAGTATATATACAAGCATACCACAGGTGATCATGCTTCAATTAAATAGACTTTTCAACCCTTTTAGTTGTATAAATAAATATTAATGTATTAAATTAAATATTAATCAATAGGTTAGATGTTCATCTTCTATAATTATCCTTTCATTAAATATTTCATTTTAAATTTTTAAAAATGATATCAGGTCACATATCCACATTGAAGTCATTGAGTATTGAACTATGAGTAATTCCAACCTCAAAAAGTTGTACATATTTTACATTGTAATGTCTGTTTCTGTCCACCTAGTGAATAAAATATTTTACAAATAAAAGGGGCTGCATATGATTTGATTTGATTTGATGCAACAGTTGAGTTATGAACAACAGACTCAAAACAGTAAGGCATTATTAATAGATGACAGTATAAAGCACATTTGAAGTTGTTATGAAGTAGTCAATGCTAAACAACATTTAAAAATCATTCGCAAAACATCAATTAGTTCATAGCTATCCACATGATGAATTGTTCTGCATATGCATAAATGTTCATAAATGTAGTTGAACAAATAATATTAATTTATATTTGATGAATGACTGTGGTTTAAGATCCTCTGTTTGCATTTTTTCAAATAATGTGCCATTTAATACTGTAATATTTGCGCAAGTGGCATTTTGAGAAACATTTATACGAAATCCATCAAGCAAAAATCCAGTTAAAGAGATTAAAATACACAGAGGAGTATTATAAAGAAAAACAAAACAAATCCAATTCACCAAGAAATTAATAATCTTGTCTGCATTATTCAACCAACATATATAAAAGGCAAAGGCGACTAGTGTATGATACATGACTGAATAATTTAAACCTGGCTGGGTTTATTCCTTCAGTTATAAATTAGATTTATAATACTCTCTAGGCCACGGGCAGTGCTGAGTAAGGTTTCTGCAGCAAGACTTATTGGCTGTGAGAGAGGGCAGTTCTCGTGTGTTGATATTGGACGTGACAGTCATACGGCGCTCTGCCCCAGTACAGCAGAAGTCTGGCCAACAGAAGCGTCACAGCCATCCTTAGCACATCTTTCCACTCATATATCCTCTGACAACCCTGTCAAATGCTCTTAAAGATCCCTCACTAGGCCTTATTAAAAAGTCATAAAGAATTGAGACTGGTGGCTTTCAAATAAATTAATAAAACTGGATTTTTACACTTTCTTAACAAAATATGACTGGTGCTACGTGCTACAGGTAATTTTCACAAAAGTTTTCCTTATGATTGTTCACGCAAAAGGCAAAAATCGGAAGCGGTTTCTATTATGCTTCTTGGGATATTACCTTTCATGTAGTGTGTAATATGGCTGTTTGTGAATATAAAATGTCTGCAGATTCTGAACTGCCTGAAACGAGTCGTCAGTAATTCCAGTCTTACTTCCTGCTTGAACCTACGTAGGTTTGTAACAAATTTACATAATGTCGGCCTATGTCTTCATGTTGTCAACATGTCGAGAAGAGGCTGGTTTCTGTGCTGCGAAAGGCAAATCCACTTTTCATGAACTTCCAAAGGATGATGACTCACACAAGAATTGAGACGGTAAAACCAACACCATTGCATATTTGTATCACTGTGTATTAACTGGACAAGTCGACCAAATCACAACAGACTGGGCCATATGACCAATCAGAGCAGAGTAGACCAATCACAACAGACTGAGCCATATGACCAATCAGAGCAGAGTAGACCAATCACAACAGACTGAGCCATCTGACCAATCAGAACAGAGTAGACCAATCACAATAGACTGAGCCATCTGACCAATCAGAACAGAGTAGACCAATCACAACAGACTGAGCCATCTGACCAATCAGAACAGAGTAGACCAATCACAACAGACTGAGCCATCTGACCAATCAGAGTAGAGTAGACCAATCACAACAGACTAAGCCATCTGCCCAATCAGAACAGAGTAAACTATCTTAAAGGAGGGGTTTAGAGAGACTGAATCCTTGATCGAACCATTTCAGAAACTGTGAGAAAAGAGGTGATATGCAATATGTATTATGAATTTTTTTTTTTTTTTAATATTGGATGCATGTACACCTGTTGTAGGGGACTCCAAAACAAAATTAGGAACCTTTAAAATAGCAAACTAGGGGCACTTTAAAATACAAAAAAAGAAATAATAATAAAAAAATAATAATAAAAATTAATAAACGTCTCTCTTCAGAAAGTTATGCAATTTGAAGTATCAATCATGTAGCAAAATGAGTGCGAGATCAGTTACATGCCTACTTTAGTATGAGCAATAGTTCTGGTGATGTTTGCCTTAGTTGGCATTACTAAAAGCCATCAAACCAAGCAAAGCTGTCTAAGTAAATAGAAGTGTGTAATACAAAGGTGAATTCTGACCTTGAATGGACTTCATTTGGATTCCTTTCTATGTTTTTTTAACTGAAAAGGTTAACATTCATTATTCATAACAAATGATATGGGTCAGTGAAACATAAATGGGGAGAGCATGACAAGAAGGCTTTTTTTTTTTATGTAACACCCACATTAGGAAACGTCTGGATGAATTTGGTCAAAAGCATCTGGATTTGGTTTATCCATTCAGATAAACCATGTCCAGATGCTTTTCAATCAATTAACAAAGACGCCTACAATGGCCTGGTTGAATGAAAACCTGTGCACACAGTGTATTAAAGAGAAAAGTTCAGCTTTTTACTACAGTATGAAAGAATAAAGGCAATGTTCTCAGCCAGAAGTGATTCAGTACTGAAACTGCTCACTATCTAAAGCTCCATTCACTGACTTTTTATATAAAGCTATGAGCAGATTTGGAGATGTTGGATTGTATTCTAGACTTATATATAAACTATATAATAGCTGAGGATAAATGTTTTTCAGGAAGTTTAGCGGCTGCTAGTTTTGGTCATTGGTTTTGAACCGTAGAACTATGGAAACTTATATTCCTGCGATCTTTTAGAAAATACATCTCCTTAAACCTTAAAACATACTTTCACTCTCACTATACTTTCCCCCACCAATGTATCCAATGCATATCGGTCAATTACAATAGATTAAAAAAAAGTCCTATGCATCGGTTTGGTTTGTCCCTACCTTTGCACAGCACAACCATTTTCAACTAATAATAATAATCAGAAATGTTTATTGAGCATGTAATCATCATATTAGAATTATTTTTGAAGGATCATGTGACACTGAAGACTGGAGTAATGATGCTGAAAATTCAGCTTTGATCACAGGAATTAATTACATTTTAATATATTCACATATAAATGTTTATTTTTAATTGTAATAATACTTCAAAATTTTACTGTTTTTTACAGTATTTTTGATCAAATAAATGCAGCTTTGGTGATGAATCTATATATAATCACTTTATATAATCACTTTTTATTTAGATTCTTATCATTTTAAAAAATGTAGCAATTCATATTTTTTTATGATACATTTTCATATTTTAAGATTTGAAATTCAAGGTCTGGGACAAAGGTTAAACAGTAAAATCTGTCTTTATTTGAAGACAGAAAGACACAGGTTTGGAACTACATTTGAGTGCGTAAATGATGATAGGTGAACTATCCCTTTAAACAAAGCAAAAAATAAATAATGAAGGCATGATAAAAAGTTATTTAGGCAGTTTTAATGTGACCATTAAAACAAGGTGTGTGTGTGTGTGTGGGTGGGGGGGGGGGATCCAAATGCAGAAAAAAAAATGTATGATTTTAAACATTAAAAATGTGTAGTTCAGTGCCAAGGTTTTAATCCGAACAAACCCAAGGACGCCATGACCTGAGCTTTCCCTGTTACTCACACTATATTCCTGCTACCCAGCAACTCCTTTAATTAAAACCCTAAACTCATCTTAGACTACTACAGTTCTTATTTCCTGCAAAGCAAAACCTTGTCAAACTGCACTGAATGCTTTCTAACACGTGTGTGTGTGTGTGTGTGTGTGTGTGTGTGTGTGTGTGTGTGTGTGTGTGAGGCCTCAGACCACAATAAAGCCCTTTATATATTCACTGATGGCAGAAGCGTCTCGTTATCTCTCTCTTCCCTCTTAAATTCACACATTGCTAATTGTAACAGCGAGGTGGAAGCTTGCAAACACTCGACTGCCAGGCAAACGCGAGCCGAATGAAGCGAATTTATCATTTACATGACGGATGACGGTAAAACAACAGCCGGGCACGTCAGTGATGTGATCAATCCAGCAGGAGTGCCGGCGATTATATCATCAAGAAATAATGAACATTGTGGGCTTTAAGTGTACGTTAGAAAGAGCAAGAGACAGTCAAAGAATCTGTTTCATCGAGTCGTCCTATAGTTGGAGACCGATGATGGCAAAGTCAATTCCAGGCAATGCATGCTGGGAAATGCTCAGTGCATTCCGACAGGTCAGAGATTGGCAGGTTTACTGGCGACAGGTGTCAGATTTGTGGCCCGACACTAAAGCTGTCATTCAGCGACTGTGAGAATCATCTGAGTGTGCAGCGGCTGGTCGGGTGAGGCTATAACAAGATTTGAGATTAAATCAGGCCCTGTGTGCGTCGTCCCGTGGCAGACCCTCGTCCCGCTGCTGAAAGGCCAGCCAGGGGCCAGAGCACAGCAGAAGGTGTCAATCATTCTCTGATATCATTTCTACTACAGGCATGAAGTGATTCTTCACCACAAGCGCATCTTTGACAGTGAGCATGAGTGGCATGATGAGAATATATATTTATTCAGATTTATAACAAAATATGGATAGTTGACATAATGTTTATTTATTATTTCAACAACCAAAACTAACTAACTGTCTGTCTGTCTGTCTGTCTGTCTGTCTATCTATCTATCTATCTATCTATCTAGCTGTCTGTCTTTCTATCGATCTATCTATGTCTGTCTGTCTATCTATCTGTCTGTCTGTCTATCTATCTATCTATCTATCTATCTGTCTGCCTGTCTGTCTGTCTGTCTGTCTATCTATCTCTGTCTGTCTATCTATGTCTGTCTGTCTGTCTGTCTGTCTATCTATCTAGCTGTCTGTCTGTCTGTCTGTCTGTCTGTCTATCTATCTATCTATCTATCTATGTCTGTCTGTCTATCTATCTATCTGTCTGTCTATCTATCTATCTGTCTGTCTGTCTGTCTATCTATCTATCTATCTATCTCTGTCTGTCTGTCTATCTATCTATCTCTGTCTGTCTATCTATCTATGTCTGTCTGTCTGTCTGTCTGTCTGTCTATCTATCTATCTATCTATCTATCTATCTATCTATCTATCTATCTATCTATGTATGTCTGTCTATCTATCTATCTATCTATCTATCTATCTATCTATCTATCTATCTATCTATCTATCTATCTATCTATCTATCTATCTATCTATCTATCAATCTATCTGTCTGTCTGTCTGTCTGTCTATTTATCTATCTAGGTCTGTCTGTCCGTCCGTCCTTCCATCCGTCTTAAGCTTCTTCAACATTCTCAGTTCAGCCACACCCTCCAGCATAACTGAGAGTTTACATTCACAGCAGCTCTTTAAGAAGAGCACACAACAGTAATTACCCAGAGAGTAATGTTGCTCATGAATAATTCATCAGCCTCGGATGAGTCACGCCCGCATTTACCATTATCAATGAAAAATATTTAAAACATTTCTGCAGAATTGAGTAAAGAGCCATCAGAGAGCTTAATCCACAAGCAATTTGCCCAAAACACCTTGACAGTTTTACTTGATGCCGCGAGTCATTTTAACATCCATTCTTGAACCGTTTGGCACGGCTGACATGCAACACTGAACCGCAGACAATACTACGAGTTACTGAGCGCAGGGCAGTAAAAAAGGAAGGGAGCATTTTTCCCTGCCTCATTTTTTTTGTTCTCCATGGAAGCAAGACAAGTGGCAACACCTCCACCCCCCTCTCCCCCCCTCCCTTTCTTCTATGATTGTAATATCAGATGCATTGTCTTACCATGCCATCCCATTGAATAGGGGAAGGAGACCTCAAAGAGGTTGTCATATTTC
Source organism: Gila orcuttii (assembly GCA_026230005.1). Taxonomy (NCBI): domain Eukaryota; kingdom Metazoa; phylum Chordata; class Actinopteri; order Cypriniformes; family Leuciscidae; genus Gila; species Gila orcuttii. Next base: position 19,525,339 of record JAPDVR010000024.1, on the reverse strand, counting down.
GTCAGGAGTCTTTTCATTATGGATGCCAGACCTGTGGGGAAGGAAAGAGAGTGAACAATAAAAAAGGTTGAACCGGTAAGAACTGACTTCAATTTTCCACCAATATTGCTTGGGTTTTATCCAGCCTGGTTTCATTACAGACACCATGCACTTCACCCAGACGCCTTTCATGGCCAGGAGGTGCATTCATTTTGTTTTTTATCCAAACAAAACTAGACTCACACACAGACCCACCAAAACTAAGATGGATGATTCTGCGTCTTCCTTGCTAAATGAAATGACAACATGTATCGTTTCAGAAAGGAGCTTCCTTTTGACCGCTCCAGTCAGTAAATCACATTTGTCCTTCAAGAGTGATTCATGATTTCAAGACGTGCTGGTGAATACAAGCTTGTTTTTCCCAGCAAAACAACAGCTGCCTTGGTAATTTAACAAATAATGACAGTAAAATCAGGGCTTAGATTTAATAAACTTTGATAGTGGAACAGCTGAGCCAAAAACAAGCATCACACATCTTGGTCCAACAAGTTTGACAATATATATTCTCAAAATATTGCTTTGGGGTATTTGCACCTTTATGGCATGGTGTGGCTTAGTAGTTACAAATCTCTCTTTGCATACCAATATGCAAAGGTGAAACCTTTGAATTATTTAGGATTTTTACCATTTGGATCCATTTACCATTCACGCTAAGGGGTGAATTCACTTAATAGTTGCTCCAATTTTGTAAATGTTATTTCAGCAAAAAAAAAAGCATCTTGTTCACTAACCACCTGCAATTTCTAGCACTTGTGGCAGCAGTTATTCATAAAATGATGATCAATTGATATAGAAGAGTGTTACAACCAGGCGTATCCAAATGTGCAATGCAATTGAGCACACATTCAACATTTTAAAGAGTCAATTCCGTTCAGAGTGGAAGACAATCCTAGTAAAGTAAGCCTGATTGCAATATTGCATGTAACGCCCAAATTATTGTAAACATAAATCCAAGTGTATTCAGACCAACTCCCGAGTTCATTTGCAGAGTACACATGTAAGTATAATTCTTGTGGTTCGGATAAGAAAGCGTGTGCTAACTGAGCAAAATGAGTTATCTATGCATTCAAATGAAGCCTTTTGGTCTGAAAGAGTTTGAAAGAGTTGGCCTAAAAACTGCTGAGAGCTCTGGCACTTACTCAGGGAAATGTTTGGTTTGTCAGCCGATAAAATAGATTACATGCAAGGCTGGAAGTCTGTGATCCTTAGGCAGTGTCTTCAACTGGAACAATGGGAGAGCGTCACAGCTCGGAGACAATTCGAAACAATTTCCCAATCTCCATGTTAAACAAGAGCCGATGAGGGTTATTTTCATCTACATTATACATTATACTGTTCATCAGCATGATTGATGCATTATTATGTGCATATATCAGACAGAGTGAGCAAATGGTCTCAAATGGTCCTCAAATGATGAAATGCATTATTTGAGGATTTTCTGGGTTATCAAGTGTACTGCAGGCCTACTGACGTTGACGAAAGTCTGTTGAACGCAATAGTCAGTAGATTATGAACTATCGCTGTTGTGTCATTGATCAATACAGTTTTCACTCTTTAAATGGTTAGCCATATAGCTATGTTTTAACTTAATTTCTTATGTGTTTTCTGTACAGTTGTGGAGTAACACTCTTTTCTCCCACAGTGTTCTCCCTTGTAAACAAAGTGTACGTCAACATTTCTTTTAAGAACTTATTCATTTATAAGTTTATTACGGAAATAATACACTTTACAAGAATATACTGAATGCAATTTTTTAGGACACTTAATGAAAATGTATTCATCTTAAATACAATTAACTTTTTCGACCCACTTAAGTACAAGATAAGTACATATTTACAGTATATGCAATTTCATAACTCTATTGTCTTTGAAATATGGTTAAAGTGTACTGCTGAATGTACTGACAAGCATTTGCCAAGTTTACTTGGAAGATGCATTTAAAAATTAAATATTAACATTATTGAATAAAACTTGAAAAAGGATTATTAAAACAATGATTTAATATAATATATGTAAGTAAAACTATAACTTTTTAAATTATTTTTAATTTTATACTTCTAGTCTTAAAGTACATAATAATATATTAATATATTTTTAAGCAAGTACAGTATTTTAAAAAAAAACACTTACATAAGATCTAAATACCCTAAAGTAACTCAAAACTTATAACAAATTGGTTAATATTATTTAATATTAGTGAATCCACCTAAATACAAAAATGTATACAAAAATGTATACAAACAAAGTTAGTTTGTATGGGTTAAATCAAGTACAAAATCAGTTCTTCAAGGTAACAATTGCAGGTTACTTCTTTTACCGTGTAAAATTCAATACAATTAATAAGTGTACTTCTTTGTGATTATATTATTGTGGTATGAACTATTTCAGATAAACACACCACTTAATGTCAAATAAAAACTGGTTGCTTTATATGTCATTCAGATTTGCCAGAATGAGCTTCAAAGTGGATCAGGCTTTATGCAGTTGTTGTCACTGTTCATGTTTCCTTCAAGCACTGAAACCAAATACAGTGTCTGAATTTTTTTCCAAAGCTCATGAATATTTGAAGAGGCAAGCCTTCTTTACATCATGACTGGTTGTCCATTGCTAGCATTTTGAGAACACTGTATACATACAATTGGATTACCGTTTGGTTTATTATCTAGGCAGACGTAACATAAAAGGAAATAGATTCCTGAAAGAAAGCAGATGCCACAATAGAATCAACATGTGTCATCATCAACCATTCAAACTACAATTCAAAACAGTGCTTTATCATGAAAACAAACAGCAGCCCTCGAGTGTCAAAGCGTCAGGATGTCAACCGGGTCTCTATAATTGGCAGGCTCAAAGCGGGGTTGTGATCTAGCGTGGTTCTCTGCAGCTCTTTCTGACAACAGCTGACCCACTCGGTAATTTCCCTGACGTTTATTTACATACTGGATTAAGTCTGTCAGAACTAAGCCAGCGAGCGTGAGAGACGCGTATCCAGGGGGTGAATGTTTATCTGGTGTCACAGCTTGGAAAGTCTCTCCTTTTACTTTTTCTGGCACTGACAGGGCAACTTTAATAACATCTGAGAGGTGCGTAGGTGTGTATGAGTGTGTGTCAATGTGTGTGTCAAGTCCGACGCGGGAAAAGGGCACTGGGCGATGTGACAAGGAGACGTGAGGGTTTAAGGAGATATTTTGTCAAAAGCAGACTTCAGGAAGAGATACAGTGAGGAGTCTTTAAAGGTTCAGACAGAAATGTTAAGAACAGACAGCAAAACAAAGGGAGTTAATATAAGTGAGCTCTCTCCTGCGGCTCTCATCGTGACTATCAGAATTTACAGCGTCAAAATAAACTTGTCCGTGAGGAAACAAAAAACATCATCATAATTCAGTACAAATGGAATGACTGTAAAGTCACGGCCAAAAGAAAAACGAATACAGTAAATTTTGTTGATCTGTGGTATTGAGATTTATATACACTGTTTACTGCAGAGCATTAATGTGTGTGTGTGTGTGTGTGGGGGGGGGGGGGGGGGTGTATATATTATTTATGAGAAAAGTTATTAAAGAAATTATACTCAATTTATTTATTATTACTGAATTTATTTATTTATTTACCGAGCTACACTGGCGAATGCATGGATCAGAAGTTTAAATAAATAAATAAATACCATTATTACACTAGTCATTATTCCTAGTCATTAAACCTTGAAGAAGCACTGAATAATTGAAACAAAAATAAACTGCAACAAAATATGCCACACATTCCTTAAAAAAAAAAAAAAAGTAAGTCTTACTGTCTCTCTCTTGGGCCGTGAGGTCAGGGAGACGCAGGACATGTCGTCGTGGCAACAGCAGCGTCTGAAAGGGCCACGTCGCCCAGTACGGCACCACCACCAACCAGTGCTCGTTTTCCACTACCACACGCTCCTGTGTGATCAGAGACAACACAGTTCATAAATTACAAACTATATATCATGCAACCTAATGCTGTTCAATTTCCCACTGGCCAAGGATGTTGCTTGACCTTAGAAAATCTGAATGCTATTGTACAACTTTTTCCCAAACACAAGATTCTGGTAATGAAGCTGTGGAAATGTAGCTTTAAAGACAACAAAAGTGCTCCATGTCCTCCAAGTACTCTATTTTTGGGTGAACTATCCCTTTAAAAGTGTGATCTGTGAAGTGACGCCATTTCAGCCGTTGCATTTAGTTTCTTATGGACACTAGGTGTACATGCTCCCTTTAATTTCCAAATTAACTAAACAGATTTTTGATTTAGAATATATATTTAGACTTACAAATACTCAGTTCTCCAGTGTGACAGACTTAGAGTCTTCTTTTGTGTGCCTGTGAGCTTTGCACACTTCAATTTTGGCTCATTCGTCTATGCAACTGTGTTCCAACTTCACCAGATCAGTTGGATGGATTCCGTGGACTGCAATTTCCAGCTCAATCTACAGCAGGGTTCAGGCAACGACTTCGCAGGCAGTGTTTGCGCACAAATGTGCCTCACGAAACTGATTTCAGACAGACTTCTGAGGCAGTCTAACGGTTTAATGATCTGCAACAAGATAGAGCAAGCTTTGGTGAAAACTGAAAGAATATTTAATTACAACAATAGTCATTTATCACTAGAAATCACAGAAATGTACTTTTACACACAAACTGACCACCAACTGCAACTTTCAGATGCCATCCTTCTTTTTTAGCACAACTGTCATAGAATGGAAACAATAGAATGGAATGTGGGATATCAAAGGCAGTGAAGGATCCATCTATGCTGCCTTCAGAAATTGATCAGATGAAGGTCTCAGGAGTCAAGAAGTGAAGCGAACATTGGATTCGGTGCCTTTGCCTTCCTACCTTGAAATCCATCCTCCGGGGCAGCATTTTTAAGCTTTCAGACACAGTCACAGTGTCTGAAATGTTTAAAGCAAGGACTTGGTCTATCCAAACCCCTCCTTTCTGAGAGCCCACTCTGCTCTGATTGGCCAGATGGCCCAGTCTGTCGTGATTGGTCTACTCTGCTCTGATTGGTCAGATGACCCAGTCTGTTGTGATTGGTCTACTCTGCTCTGATTGGTCAGATGGCTCAAGGGGGTCGCACACCAGACGAGAAGCGCCGCATTGCGCAGCGCCACGTCTATAAAATTCGAACACATTATTCTCTATGAGTGTACACACACCGGCGGTGCCATTCGGCGTCTGTCTGTGGAGCCCAGCTACGGCTCAGAACATTGTTCAAAATCCTGCCGCGCCACAGAAAGCCATTTACATAGTTTTATATTAAATTTACATTATATTTGTCTCAAATCGTCACTGATGTACATACTGACTTCACCCTGTGCTGCAATATACATTTAGTTTAACATTAATTTACAGAAATCAGCTGCTTGAATGAAAATTGCTGATGTTATCGGATTTTCAGGTGAGATTCTCAATTCATTCAGTTAACTGTAAAGGTAAAGTGTTCAGACTGCAGACTTAGTAACGACTGTATTTAATTGCACAGTACAATCATAGCATAGTACAGACATTATCTTAATTTCATAATGTCCTTAAACATAATATTGCTGGCCATAAACTGAGAAAGTGCACGTCCGGAGTGTGATACCTCGAGTTGTCCTAGACGCGGCACTGCGCTTCTCGTCCGGTGTGCGACCCCCTTAGTCTGTTTGGATTAGTCTACTTTGCTCTGATTGGTCAGATGGCTCAGTCTGTTGTGATTGGTCGACTGCTTACAGCACATGTCGGAAACCAAACACTCATTACTATATCTGATTTATCAGCATATATATAATTATATCAGCACTTGATACACAGTGATACAAACAGTAATGATGGCTACAGTTTTTCCATATCAATTTGAGAGTGAGTCCTTGTCCTTTGGAAGTTCATGAAAAGTGGATTTACTGTCACAGCACATCTTCTCACATTCTCGACACATTCTCAATATGTCGACAACAAGAACCAAACTCTTCCAGTCTCAGCTACAACTACAGTGTTTGAGGGCGTCAAAGCAGACGTTGTTGGCAGGCAGCCAATGAAGACCATAGGCTGGCATTATGCAAATGTGCTTTATTGTTGACTTCAATGCCCATCCTATGTATCGAAGTAGCCACACCAGGATGTGTTACCAGTGGCACCAGACCACAGAAAGTCCATTCAAAAGTGTTAAAGTTTCATTAGATGACTTCTAAACTCTATACATGACTTAATGCTGGCCTCAAAAGCTGCTTTCTTCTAAACAGTCACCAAAAGAGGCCAAAAGTGCTGTAGATAATGTTGGCACTTTCTCTCATTTCACCCAAAGAGGTCTGAAATGCTGTAAGTGTTATAGCTGGACTCTCACAAACTTCTCTTACAATCCCTCCACCTCTGGTAGCTCAATTTGGCACGACAGCTGAACATAGTAGTGTCTAGTTTGTGCCATGTATTTTTTACACTAAACTTTATAATGTTTCTCGGATAAGGTTAAAAGCTCTGCCAATTCTTTTCTTTTTATAACCTTCTCCAGCTTTTTCCTTGCTATAAACTTTACAGACATCATGACAGAAGGACCTTTGTGAAACCTCACATAAAATGAAAACATACCATCAGAACCTTCCCAAACTCCTCCTCTTCAATCACACAGAGGTTCTGGGAAATACTAAAAGAAAAAAAAAACTGACATACACTTTGAACACCCACCGGAAGAAATATACCATCCACTGTTTACTTAGAGACACTATATATACACAATTAAGACACAACAACTCTAATCTCACATAATTTTTAATATTGGGATGGAGGGAATGTGACGCTATCAACCCAAAAAAGATTAGAAACAAAGGGCATTGGTTATAACCATGTTGGAATAAGCTGGAGCAGAAAGCAGGCCCATTTTTTTATAGAATTTAAACTACTTTATGGGTTTATGAACTGGTTCCATTAAAAATAAAAATTAAATACGGGAATTTAAGGATCTTTATTACATTTTGTTCTGATAGTTCTTGAAAGTCAGAAGTCTTCTGCCCAAGTACACTAATATATATATATATATATATATATATATATATATATATATATATATATATATATATATATATTAGAGCCCGACCAATATGGATTTTTGGGGGCCGATGCCGATACCGAAATTAGGGAGTAAAAAAAGCCCGATACCGATATATCGGCCGATATTATTTATGTGTATATTATAATACAGTAGCAATATTATTTATGTGTATTATAGTACAGTATACCATTCAAAAGTTTGGACACTTTCCTATTGGTGTGTAGAAAAAACTTTTGATGGGTACTTTACACAGTAGCTATAAACAGAATAAATATATTTTATAAACACGTTTTGCAATGATCACTCAAATGTGGTGATCAAACACTTGTGTGACACAGATATGTAATGGAGGCAGGGGGGATGATAGAATGAGAATTATACAGTTGAGCTGTAACCAAACTATTTTGCATTGCATGTTATATTATATTATAAATACTGTTGCATAATCTTCACTAACGACTTTGTCTTTTAATTTAGTCATAACTTGTATCAATAAATATATAAAAAGTGTCACTGACAAAACCTTATTATCTTCTATTTTTACTCTTAATTCCTCTAATCTCTACCAGTGGAGGAAGAACTCAGATCTTTTTACTAAAGTAAAATTAATAATATCATAATGAAAACGTTTTTAATTACATATGTACAGTACTTTTATACTATTTTAAATAATTAGTAAGCAAAACGCGTTCACTGAAGATCGCGAGTCAGCATCGTCAACTTCATCTTTGGCTGACACTGACTGAAAACACTTGTTTGTTAATAAACAATTAAAATGTCTCCTTGCTATATTTGTTGTATTTATAATCATTACTTTTGCCAGTTCTTGTGACAGCTTTTAGGTGCTTTATTGGCAGCGCCACCCTTACATGAATCACCGCACCCGCATTTTTTTAAATATTCATTTATCGGCCATTATAAATGCCGATACCGATATTTAGGAAAATGCCTAAAATCGGCCGATAATATCGGCCTGCCGATATATCGGTCGGGCTCTAATATATATCCATCTCATATTTAGAGAATAGTGTTTAAAATGCCTCAATTTTTCCTCAGTTTGTCCTCCATGGAAAAAATAACAGCATACAGTAATAACTTGGAATAACATGAAAAATCGATGACATAATGTAAATTCTTAACAAAGAATTTCCTAGAAGTGGAACTAGAAGTGTTAAATTCATTACAATTGACATCCTTATTTTACCCTTGAATGATTCTGTGCCCCACATGGGCCAACCAGTCAAACATTCTCGACATGTCTGGAATCAAATCTTTTTTCATTGTAGTTTGGTCAGTTGCATTCATTAGAAACTGTACTTTTGAAGAACCGGGGAGATATTCCCTCCGGCACTGCCCGGGAGTCCTAACCAGAGCATTTAAAACTCAAGTCATGAAGAAGAAAATGGACTTTCATGAGCCTAAGGGTCACGCAAAGAATTTAACCCTCATAAAATGTGTCCGATGTATGATTAAAATTACCATAAATCACAGTGATGACGAGAAAACCGTAAGATCCCAAGGACGGGATTAGAGGGCCGATTTGGAACATGACATCCAGTGATGGATTACGAAGTGTCTGAAGTTGACGTGTGGCAGCTACAGTGCAGCGAGCGCTGATGAGGAGGTGGCGTTTGACAAAGCGCAGCTCTGTTTGGCAGTGAGTGATGGCGACTGATTACAGCCTTGGTTTCACAATGATCTTCACACACTCTGACTGCAGGGGGAGAGGGGGAGAACGCACCAACATGAGATAGCGAGAGAGAGAGAGGGAGACATGGAGAGAAACAGATAGGACAGCGAGACCGACAGAGACGGATTGATAGACCTGGAATGTCATTTTCACAGTTTTTTTGTTTCTTTTTTATTTCTCTGGCTTATGGCTTTTTTTATGTAAAAGTACTTCTTCAAGTACAAATAATTCTAAAAGATGTTCTAAAAATGTAAAGGAAAAGTTTACTTTTAAAAAAGAACAAAAAGCACCATGAATGTAGGCCATTCGCGTGCTATATTCCAAGTCTTCTGAAGTCTTCTAACTTTTAACGTGTTTTAAAGGGACAGTTCACCCAAAACTGACAATTTTGTCATTAATTACTCACCTTCATGTCGTTCTAAACCCTAAAGACTTTCATCCATCTTTAAAACACATATGCAGATATTTGTCATGAAATCTGAGAGATTTCTGTCCCAACATTTAAAGTATGTTCACCCAAAACTTTGACACTTCAAAATGTTCATTAAGAAATCATAAAATAAATTCATATGAACTGAGTGGTTTAATTCAATTCTTGTGAAAAGACTCAGGTCGCTTTATATGATGAACACATTTAATTTAGGCTTTTATTCACATTTAGAGCACAACAAATATGGTAAACCGAAGCTAAACCTAAATGCTTGAACGAAAGTCTTGTTTAGAATGACTAGACAGAATTGATGACAGAATGTTCATTATTCAGAGTTATTCCAAAATAATAGACATTAAAATGTCTACGATAAAGAAAATGAAAAAAGAAGTAATACGTGTAGAGTTTTAACTTTGTATTCATATTCATTTCATATGGTTGCTGAAAAGCTTGTGCTACTTTTAAAAAAATGATCTAAAAACGTAATTTGGTATAACCGACTAAAGAGTAATATATTTCATGTTATCATATCTTAAATACATGTGGGTGTACACATCTTTATTTATTATTTTATGCTTTTATATGATATAATATTACATTACATTATATTTTAATCATTTATTTTCAAGGTAAAAAGTATTTTATTACAAATATCATGAATTGATAATTTATAAATATCAATTATTTTTTAGGGAGCCGCACCACATGACAATTTACAACCTGAATTAATCTTATCTTGTCATAAAGATCAATTCAATATTTTAAGATACTTGTTAACCTTGACAAAGTCATGAGGGTGTACATGTAATTTCTGAAGTAATTTCCTGTTTTATGTTTCTCCCATATGATTTTATTTTTAGTAATTGCATTATTTTAATGTTTTTTTTCCTTCTGTATATGACAAGAGGACAATGATTTAAATTTACATCCACAGTAATATAAAAATGTATTTAAATATAGGAATACATTACTGCATGTGTGGATTTTAAAGCATTTTTATGTAAATTAATAAAAAGGACAAGAAGAGAGCATTTTACAGTCCGGCCTGTTTTGTCCCATGTCTCAAGAATCCGTGAACTTCATTTGTCAGCAACGGATTTAACTTTTCAATTATTCAGCATATGCCAGTGCAATTGTTCTTCAGTGGTTTGAGTTTTGAGGCTAATACATATGTCAAATTATTCATGAAAATCTTATGGCACTGAGATGTTTTCTCATAACTAAACTAAACTTAGAACAACTGCTGCCTGCGTAAGACTATTTGCTATACAAGGTGTTCTACATGCACCATGACAACAATCTGGGAGCAATCTCTCCACAATGCCTCGCTGTTTGCTGTAATCCTGACTATAACATCACGTAAGCATTTGGCACATGTATCGTTGCTTATGCCATTATATATTTCCACCGAAAATTGACAGGAATGTCAACTATGAGAGCAAGTATCGTGTTTTTCCAACACAAAAATAAGTGAAAACTTGCTTTAGATCACTGGGAAATAGGCAGTTGTTTCCTCTCCATTATTTCACAGAATGAAGACATCGTTCACACACAGTCACGAAGCACAGATCAGAGCGAGTCACATGACAGAGACGCCACTCAAGTGATTAAACATTTAAAGCAGCAGCTCTGTTACACAATGTGACTACACATCCGCTGATTATTAAATCTCCAATTAGGCCCCATTTACAAGTACATTATTTAACAATTTCTTGAGCAAGAACAATAGCAGTTTCCACAGAAACTACACTTTTTAGAGGGCTAGCAGCAAGGCCAGGCGGCAGGAGCTCTCATCTTAATGTTCTGAATTTTCTTTCCATGGTGTTTTTATGAGCCGTTAGTATGAGTCATTATTTTTTATCCAAACGCACTTCCATCATCTAAATGTTCTTTTTTCATACACCACTTGCAGATTCAGCATGCACTTGTGGAGCTCTATTCTGAAAATGAGTTACAACAGTATTATTTTATGCATGCCACACAAATTTATATTTAACTTGGACAATCTACAGTAGTGGTTAAAAGTGATGTCCGGAGTGGACAGGTTTGGGGATTTGTATTTAATGACCCTGCAAGTTCAATTAAACCATTAAATTATGAGGAAAATATTACTTTTTTTAACTATTCTAAATATGAGGGAAGAACAAAACACTAAACTTGGTTAAGACATCCATGGACCGGAAGCTCCAAATAGCAATTAAACATCTAAAAGTACAAAGACTCATCAGACGCAATCCCGATATATACGTATCAGAATTACAGTATTTCAAAATATCTGTCTTGGCGAGTATTCACGCAAACATTATCTGTTATGTCGTATGTGAACGTTTAACTGTTGGGGAAAACATTATTTTAGATCCGTGCGGTGCAGTAGGTCATAATATATAGGCTGTCTGTTTCATTCATGTTAAACAAACAATGGTGGAATCATGGAAAAAATGTTGAATATATATTTTTCTTACAGATATTTGATTTTGACTTGGTGAGTGCCAAATTTGGTGTTATTACCAGGGATTATAAGATATGGTTTCTAGGTGATTTTGTTTTGGCACCTTCAAAAAACTTTAACTCGATTTTTCTCAACATTGACTTTGCTGACTTCAAACTGGTGTAGCTCAGTCATTTTTTTCCGATTAAAACAAATCATACATAATTTTGAAGGTTTTTTAATAGAGAATGTGAAAACTCATTGCGACTTATTTTGCCAGCATGGGTCACATATATTAATATTAAGAATGTTGAATTTATAAATATCTGTATGTATAAACAGTGTCAAAATAATGTTTTATTATTAATATTATTATTTATTTATTTACTGATGGACAATATACTGGTTATATCTAAGCGTCCTACATTGTAGACATTTCTCCAACTGGCAAACGCTTGTAATCTGATCTCCAGCTATGAAAGAATTTCATGAAAGACATCAGCATGCAAGAAATTTGTTTGTGTTTTTATAAAGATGCTAAATGACAGCTGGTGTCAAGGGTTTGTCTGGAAAACAGAGAGATCTTTCTTCTCCGAGAGAAATTGATGGGGAAGGAGCAGCACAATTGATGGAGGTGTTTAGAGAAGAGATGCCAATAAGGGTTGAGATAAGGAGAATTCCTCTGTCTATGAGACATGACTGTACAAACATACACTATCCCTGCTTCACCTTTCACATGTGAGTGACCTTATGTGTGTGTTACACCACTCTACTGTAGCTCATACATGGGGTTAAATATTAAAGGTTGTTCACCAACACCTATAAAAAATTCTTAAAGACTCATACAATAAAGAAGGAACACACTATGGTGGGATATTTAGCATGAGGATGGACTTACACTAGAAAAATATTCATAATATTCTACTTAAAAAAAATCGAAATAACTAATGCATTATAATGTTTTGAAAATACAAAACTTAGCCATAAAATAATTGGTACTCATGTATACCTAAGATGTTAATGACAGGGAATAAATCAACACGTCCCAGAACATGAAGTGAAACTAAATTTTGTAATCTTGACAGTCTTATCACCCTTGGTGAGAAATTCACCCCTATCCCCTCAGGGAGTCAATGTACCAGCTGAAAAGACTATAAGGCATATCAGTGTTTTTTTGTGTGTGTGATTCCAGCTCTCATCTTTTAATCTCTTTCATAAGGTGCCAAAGCCTCAGAGGACCCTCACCAGGAACTTTGCGCAAGACATATTTCCACAGTCACACAGATTTTCCACAAAGAACGAAGCCACTGAAGGTGAAGGTCATGTGATATATAGACAGATGAACTTTACATTTATTATGTCCACTGTCATTATATCACCAGTCTAACCTTTACCTAAAATTATTCTTTTGTACTTTTTGGTATTTTTTAATAATACTTTTATGCAGCTATTGACCACTCATGTAGCCAGACTTTTGACTTCTGGCATAATGTCTGGTCCACTTCAAGTACAGGTCTCTGCAGGACAGTAATGGGAGTTACCAGATTGGTGGGCGATGCCATAACAGAGGGGTATTTTCAACCGCATTACCTAATTTGCTCACGTCACAGTGACAGTTGTGTTTAGGGGTGGGATCAGGTAAGGGGCATCATTTGCAATGCATGATTTAGTAACACTTACCATTTACTTATCATTAACATAGTAATGCATGAAGCACCGCTTACACAGATTTCACATTCAAATCAAGCAGCTTTCTGCTGGTTGACTTCAGATCTACTTCAACACGAGCATAGGGAACTTTTTTCCACCAATCACGCAAATTGAAAAGAATTGACAATTTTGCAGTAAATGTAATCGCACCTTGAGTCAGGAAGAGAAATTCTGTATAACATGTAAAGCGACCAATGGCCGGTTTTGTTGATACCATGATAATTGTCAGTTGTGAATCAAAATCATCGTAACAACCTTGTTTCCAGGTGTAATTAACCTCCAACTCTCAGAAGTAGCATTAAGCCAGACAATCAAATTGGATCTAGTGATTTTAATCAGCTTTTGTCGTTCTTGCATGCAAATACATTTTGTGAATGCATACCCGACTGAAATTGCCAAATCCAATGGCTTCAACTCAACTTCCTAGTCAGAGGATCACAATTTTTTGTCAGTGTGCTAGAAAACAAAGATGTTTTGTTATATTTGGAGTTAAAGTTCCAAAACTGCTACAATAAGTGTTTTTTGGGAAGAATGATTCGCTGAATTTGGTAACACTTCTGAGTTCATGGCGAATAATGGCTCATTAGTTTTGTTTGAGGAACTTAATAAAAAGTAAACATGATATAATTCCACATCAAATTTAAAAAATGGTTGGCTTCTACCATCTTCTGTCTAAGCACATGGCTTTTGTCCAGAATAAGTTGTAAAAAGGTCAAAAGAAGGCAGGCTATACTGAGTGCATGAGTAAAGCCAGGTGTACACCAGGGACATTTGTCTGTCATTTATGACTGTTGCTTGTCAGATTGTTTAAAGTGAGATCTTGAGTACAAGTCAAGGCAGACTGTGTGACATCAGCTCTAAGTCAGATTGTACAATATCCATCTGAGCTAATGCTTTGGTGAGGATTGACAGCGCTGACTAGGCATTTGTAGGTCAACAATCTGTTCTGACATCCTCATTTACACACTGAAATGGTATCTATCTATCTATCTATCTATCTATCTATCCATCCATCCATCTATCTGTCTATCACAAAATGTCAGGACTTCACCGGAGGTTAGAAATCAAAGCAAAAGTTCTCACAGTCCCTGAAGTTTGTCTCAGACAGCAACATCAAGGAAGAAGAAGAAAGAAAAAACTAGTGTGCATCTAAGAAATAGAATCCAATCAGAAATCCAATCAGATGCAATCAGAGAACAGTAAGACAAGTACATAAGTAAAATGATGTGAACGTTCTTCATAAACACCAGACTTATGCTGAGCTCCCTGTTGCTGTTTGATTGTGGCATAACTGGACGCCAGAGGCAAACGCTGATGCTCAGCCCGGTTCCTCTTGAACAGAACTGATTAGCTGCACATCAGATCCCACAATCTGCTACTCTGTAATTTCTTCTCCAGCTCGTTAAAGAAAAAAACATCTAGAAAACATCTTTTGCTAGAAGCATCAGCACTGCACATTCCACAAACAGCAGCATTAGCAGCCTCCCCTGAGATAGTGAGGAAATCTTCGGGAAACAGTTGCTAGTTTGGATCACTGCTATGAAGAAACAATCAGTTATAATCTGCAGTGAGGGACATTGCCTTTGGCTAAACGTTTCCTCGGGCTTCCATATCTCACTTCCTCAATAGTGAAGGCAACGTCTAGGGTTGATTGTTCAACATCTTCCTGAAGAAAGCTACACAATGTTCTTCTGAGAGTGAAGGATGTGTACAGTTTTGCGCTGAAAGAGCTTAATGAGCTTTTCCAATGAGTCAATTGGGAAAATTCAGAATTAGACACAATTATCAGTCTCAAAATGAATCGAGGGAATGCTAATTATTAATGATTGGATGTTAACATGACAATCAGTATTTCCTGTCATATCTGGCCTTTGTTGAATTTGACTTCTTTTGAACACGCAGACATTCATATTTGGATAAATTGCACACGACATCATAAATAGGAAGGCGGGGGCATTCTGCCAAGAGATGAACGTCAGTGGAAAGAAACGACAACTCTCTAGAGACACTCTAGAGACTAGAGACCCCAAACAACAAATTTAGCTGGAACATTGATTAGTATAAAGAACAAAGTGTGAATAAACACATCTCCTGCCTTCAATACATCAAGCCAAAGCACAGATGGCCAATGAGATTTCTCAACCTGCTTTTTCAACCTTTTCAAAGGATGTGCATTTTTGTTTATTTCCAGAGTCTTTGAAAAATGCCACAACACATCACTATAAGGGAGTAATAATCCCTGAACAGGTGAATGTACAATAGCTTCACAGATTTAAAATAACTACCAAATTTGACAAGCTTAGCTATAAAATCTACCAGATGGCTACACATGATATCTGAAAGGAATAGCTCCTCCAAATATGAGAACTCCGTCATCATTTACTCACACTCATGTCGTTCCAATCCTGTATGACCTTGTTTCATTCACGGAACACAAAAAGGTGTTGAGAAGAGTGTTAACACTTTTTTTCTCAATACAATGGAAGTAAAGCCTGTAAAGCTCAAAAATAAAAAAGAGGGGGAAAAAAACAAGGGGTTTAGATCACTATTTCCATGATATTTTATTGAAATTTGCGTGTTCTGAAGCCATAGGATGGCTTTATGTGAGGAGCAGGCCGGAATTCACTGAAAACCCCTTTGCTGCAAGTGCAAGTTTGAAAGTGCAATTACGATTTGAGAGCGACAGCAGAGAATATTAAATTCAGGAGGGGGGGGGGGGGGAGAATTAAGGTTTTTGTTTTAACACAGCTTCAGAAGACTCCGAAGACAAAAATCATACTTTTATTGTGCTTTTTGTCATTTTTGGAGCACAGTAGCTCTATTCCTCATTCCCTTTTATTGCATGGAAGAGATAAGAGAACATTCTTGAAAAAAATCTCACATGGGTTCATACAGGTTTGGAACAATTACAGTAAATTACAGACTTTTCAATTTTACACTTCAAATAAACTTCAAGCCATCTGATGGGCACCTTAGATTTTTATGGTTGTGGCTGAATAAAGATGATCGCTTACAACACAGAGAATCAACACCCTTAAGGAAAAGAAAAGCCGATTAGTTCACAAAATTTGTGCCAAAATACTGTAGTTTGATTGAATGCACAGCCTTTGACATCAACAACAAATGATATGGGATGTGCTTTGTTTTTCCCTGTCATAGGTGAGCCTGAACACATCTGTGACCAATTCATTGAGAACTACTGATCTAAAAGTGCAATACATATAAAATAAGAAATTAGTTTGAGTTTGCAGTCACAAAAATTCCTAAATGAACCTTCTCTACTTGTAATATTTTGGTTTATGAGAATTTTCAATGTGAAAAGATGGCAGATCCTCCAAGCCTCATTTGTTTTAGTTTAGCAGTCATTATCTAAAATCATATATAAATATGCACTTCATGTGACTCAAACCTAGCAACCATTATTATCCTTGCATATGATCAATTAGACCCTCTTGACCTTAGAAATCATTAGCATTTTCTTTATCTCAGCCCACAAAGGGTCGGTCCCAAGGCTGTTTCCCTGCTATTTATGCTTTCCATATTTGCTTTATCCAAGAAAACCAGACCTTTAACCTTCATATGAGTCTTGTTCACTGTTTCTACTCTGGATTTGTATGTTCACAGTCATGAAAGAATGAATCATCCAAAAAAAAAAAAAAAAGTAAACAACGAGGATTTCCAAGTCGACTAACAACAGTATCTTTTCAATCGACTGGTCGAATAGTTTTGCAAATCCCTAGTTTGGACCTTATTCTTCCGGACACAAAAGAAGACATTTTTTAAGTCAACCAGTCGGTTGCAAAATTTCTGTTTAAACGTTAATGAAGTTAGTGGTTGTTCACATCCCTAGTCCATACAACATTAGGCCCCAATGACCCTTCCACAAAAGGAAGAAAGTCATATGGGTTTGTAACAACATGAAGGTGAGTAAATGTTGACCGAGATTTTCAAAAAAAAAAAAAAAAAAAACTTGGATGAAAACTAATTAGTGATGTTTCAAAAAACAACCACTCAGCACCTTAGAAACACCCTAGCAACCACCCACAGCATTTTGGCGTTGAGTTGAATTTAGTACTGAAACCCAAATAATTCAAAATGATGAATCCCTTCTACTTGGAAAGTTTCTACTTTCCATACAACGGTTTGTGGTTTAGTTTAGGGGGAGGATGAACAAACAAATTCCACTTGAATGGCATTACTTTGTGAGACTCAACCAAACATTTATGGTCTTCTGAAAATAAATCACTCAGGGTTGTAATATCAGCGATTACTTTCCTCTGCCAGTGTTGACGTAATATGATTGACGTAATCTTTGAGGCATGATGGGAAGATCAGTTGGTAATCTAAAATCATTCCACTTATCCTCACAGACTTCAATTTGCATGTAAAAAGAACAAACACCTGGTAAACATTAATGGGATATTTTCCCAAAGTTGGCAGATGTTCCTGCTAATGTGCAAGCTTTTTGGACTGAGAATGCCTCCGTTCTTAGTGTTGATGTTTGGGTTTGTCCCAAAACCAGTGTCCGCATTTCAAAACACATGCATCCAGCTAATGAACACATGGGATTCACTGATTAAAACCATCATAAATAAACACATATCCTTGAAATGGGATGAAATTTGCTTGGAACCAGTTGTTTTGACTTTCATGTGGCAGATGTTCATGCAGTATTTTTGGACAATTCTGATACAGTCCATTTGATGAACAATAATTACTTTTGCATTAATGGATTTTGCATTACGAACAAATGTCTTGGCCGTTTATTAATTTTGTTACATTAGTGCGTTTTGTTTGGACAGAAACAGGGATCATGTAATCATGATCATGAAAGGTTTGAACACAGTATTACCAAGGTAAATTAAGAGAGTCTAATGCAATTTTTTTTACAACTGTCATTTTTTTATACAATAGAACAGTTATTTTTCAGAACTACATTCAGCTTACTTAAATCAAATGTTGTTGTTGTTTATTGTTGCACATCTTGTGTCATTAACATCTTACTAGGGCTGGGCGATATGGCCTAAAAAAAAAAAACTGTTTTTTTTTTCACAAAAAATCCAATTTACGATTTAAATCGATTTTTTCCCCCCTACTTAAAATCAATCTGAAGATGACAAAGAAATTGTTCAAAACAAGTTTAAACTTTATTTAGATTTTCCATTCTGGGATTTGATCTGGATTTCCCCCTTGGGGTTAAAGTGAAATCAGAAACAACAAGCCAAAAAAAACAAGATGGCAGGCCCTGCCTTTGTAAACAGTGAAAATGTTACATAACATAAAATGGGTGGATTGGGATTGGGATTGGGATTGGGGGGGGGTGTAAAAAAAAAAGTAATAATAACATTTGGTAACTAAACATAATTTTATTAAGTTTAGTGACAACACAATGTTTACATGGTACAATGAATGGTATGCTACTGTTTTTATTATTGCTTGTATTATTAATACTCCTCTCTATGGCAATTTTTTAAGTCCAACTAACGAGCTATGGGTCATTAAATGGCTTTCCTGAGGTAAATGTAACGTTACGTGACATATTTTTATCCAGCTGTTTTATGGACCTCTTTCCGCAGTTGAAAAACACTGATCGATCGATTTTATTACATTCCGGTAAGTTGAACTGTATCTTTCAAATTACCTATTGAACATGCGTGTTTATTTACTATTAACTAGTAGTAAAGAGTAACAGATGATCGGTTCACATGCTGCTTGAACTGAGATCTGTCACATCACATTTACAAGTGCCAAAACGGTGTTTATTGTTTGAATTTCGTTCGGAACTACGGGAGCCCAGACGAGAGCGTCGGTGGATGTTAAATAGAAAACAGGGTATCTGCACATTTTTTAACAGCAAATTTAATGACTTTTAAGACCATTTTAAGTCCTCTAAAAGGCAAATTTAAGACTTTACCACGACAAAAAAAAAAAAACAGGTAAATGTTCAACACGACAGTGTTAATTTTGGCAGCCATTTTTGTTTTAGTCTTAGTCTTTAGATGAAAATGCTTATTGGTCACATTTTAGTAATTTTGTCTTTCATAGTTGTAGTTGACAAAGTCAAACTTCAGTTACCGACATTAATTTTGGTAGCTATTTTATATGTAGTCTTTAGACAAAAAAAATGACATTATAATTTTTCGCTTTAGGCCAATTCAATTAAGCTTATGAGACATTTGAATCAAGGTAACAGGCTGTATTGACAATGCACTCTTTAGCAGTAGCACTTGTGCAATTCTACATATCCCTGTTCCTTAGTTTAGAGGTTCTCCAATCTTTTATAGTGCCGTAACCCCTCTTGCATTTAGACTGCAGTCACACCTTTTCCAATATCTGCCCCTTTTAATCGATTTTTTCCAGTTCATTTTTTACCTTTATAAATACTTTTATAAAATAAATAATGCTTTAAATAAAACAATGTTCAATAAATATGCAATGATGGTAAAAACGAGGTGATACTTTTAAACATTAAATTAAAATCGCCAGTAGGTGGCGGTAAGTCACTGTCTTCATGAGCGAGTCATCCGTCATTCATTCAAAGTAACAAACACAGTCTATGGTAACAAAGCAAGTGGCTGTATTTATGAATGGGTCATTGAATCTCACGATTCGTTAAAAGCCACAGATTCGTTCTCGAATCACCGCTGTGTGCTGCAGTTCTGCCGTGGCTTTCGTTGCAAAATAGCAATAATATGATCAACATTAAAAACACTGCTAAATATCAGCCTGTATTGATCGCAGATTTAGTCGCACAAACAGCGCAAGCGGCTCGTGACAGAATAAAGACCAACTGAATGACACTTCAGTGATCTTCATTTGATATTTTCTACTTAAATTAATGGAACTCCAGCTTACTTGTCTGTGTTTTCAGATCATCCGCGCTTCTTCAGCAGTGTAGAGAGCGCGCGCGCGAGCATGGTTGCCAGATACTATTGACAAAAACGGCTAGAAAACGTGTTATTTTAACAGAAAAGCTCTGACTGGGGATTTAATCATTTAAATCTGGCAACCGTAAGCATGAACGCTCGTAAACACAGTCTGTAATGTGTTGTTGTCTCCGTTATTCGTTGCCCCCAAATGGTGCGCACTGTTCAAAAAACAAAACAAAAAAAACGGATGACGAGTCGGACAAGAAATTTAAGGTCCGTACGTGAAATTTAAGACCTCCTTATCGGAAATTTCAGATTTTAAGACATTTTCAGGCCTTAAAAAGCGAAAATTTTATTTAAGAAGTTTTAAGACTTTTTAAGGACCCGCGGGGACCCTGGAAAACCGATTTTCATTCACACAAGTCGACGTAAACTACACATTCGAGTTATCGTCCAGCCCTACATCTTACCTCTACAATTTAGTCTCTTTCTCACTCTAAGGCACCATTGCATGCATTTTTCACAGAGAAGGCAATCCCAGAATGCATTGTGACAACCTCAGTCAAAAAAAAAAAAAAAACTCTCTCAAGATGGTGAACAAAGTGAGAAAAAATTATTTTAAAAAAGACTTGTTCATTCAATACCACTAATTATGCTGCCTTTACATACTCTGGGAAATTTCCTACTTCCCACTTCTGAACTTGTGATTACGAGTTTGTCGCACAGGCAAAAACAGAGGAAACCAAGAAAACCGGACAGAAGATCGAAAACCAAGATAAAGAAAACCAGGAGAATGCTTGGAATTGCAGTGTGACACTAAACAAGACTTCACAGGAAATGACAGAAAGAACCAGGCTTATATAGGGTGAGCAAACAAGAAAATGAGACACAGGTGAAAACAATGAGTGCTAATGAGTCCAGGCAGAGAATTATGGGAGATGTAGTTTGTGAGGGAATGACAATAGTCTGTTGTGGAGTGCCCTCTGGTGGCTTTCAAGGGCACTCTAGCTGGTGACCTTTAAAATTACGTTGTTAGCTTACCAACATGCTAACACTAAACTCTATTGGAGTCAATTGTAAGTCAAGTCTCCTTGTGTTCTTTGCGTGAGGAACACTATTTGTATGATGGAGTGTGGAGACGCGATGCAGTGTATTCCAAATTAGTCACTTTTATCACTTGGAAAGCAGCTGTCTATCTAGGAAAGTCAGCTCTCTAGGGTTCGGAATCAAACCATTATGAGATGCATTACACTAGGTGTAACCTCAAATGTCACACAAATGATAGCTCAAAACATTTTTGAGTCTGAGTAAATTAATAGTCACCGTGCTGAGAAACAGGCATAAAATATGAGATCAAATCCGATGGTAGCCTGAAAATGCTTTGATCATAACTGTACCATCATGACCAGGAGTCCACTGGCATTACCTGAGCTCCTGTCCACCACTTTTCCACCAACACTCACTATTTTTGTCTTGCTCTGTCTGTCTGATATAAAATATCTTTTATTCATTGCTATGCATTTTTTTTCTCTACATATTCTGACTGGTACATCAAAGCCAGTGCGATAGCATGAAGGCGGTTGTTGCCTTACCCTTGGCATGCTATGCCAGTCTATGCCGAAAGACAAAGATGTTTTAACCTCCCCTTCTTCAACCCTCAGTTTTTCCAAATTGTTACCCAGACTACGGTTGGAAAGTCACAGCTAACTCTCGCATATCCAGCTGGCAATGCCGCTGTTTTCTTCCTCGAATCAAAGTGAAAAGAAAATAAGTCTGCTTAAAACTGTAACCCCAAGTAGAGAAGATGCAAATGGCTCATCTGTTTTTATTTCCTTTTTTGAGTCCTGATAAACTGGCATGGGCAGAAAAAAGAAAAAACGATGGGTGTGTTGCTGTCATTACCATCAAAAGAAGGCTCCCAGGTGCCCTTTTCAAGCAGAAGGCCCGCTCTATTCACTTTGAGAGACAGAGTCGTGAGGAGCGAATGAGTGGACAGGCGAGAACGTATGATTAACTCATCATGCGGCGTTATAAAAAGAGCCTCTTTATTCCCACGCCAGGCGCCACCGCTAACTGTATCTTCATTTGGGTTCTTCTTGCAGCCATTAGAAGGTTGATTTACAACAGCGGGGGGAGATAGTTGTGACAGTTGTGAAAAGCTGTTTTGCAGCTGCTTTCTCCTGCTAGAGCGCAGATAAGCTTTTATAATGGTGCTCAAGTGTTCGCCAGCACTCGCAAGAGTTTGGCATTCTTAAGTTTCTACAACTGTGATGCTATTAATTCCACCATAATACCTGCTACGGCTCTAATGTTTCTAGATAATCAAATAATTCTAGGAAAGTTTTTTTATTAATGTCACAATTTTCAGTGATTAAAATATCTAATGCTACTGTATGCAGCACAATAACTATGACTGATAAGTAGATTTTTTTACATTTTCTGAATGTGGTGCCCATACAAAAAGTGTTTTATTGGTGATAAGGTGTTCTGGGTTGTTTCTGGGGCATTGCTACACTCTATTGTTGTCAAACATATCTGTATTTCAATATGTATCGATACTGAAATATCTGAAACGGTTCCAATACTCCTTTTCTGCAGTATCGATACACTGATAACAGCTGTGCCAGTTCTGTGAATTGACGCACACCCACCTCCTCTCACTCACAATGAACATAATTTTAGCCACACTCACACCAAAAACATGCGCATCACTGATCTATATAAGTGCCGCTCTTATAAAGCCGCCTCTCAAACAGCTCGCAAGTGCTAAATTGACTTTTTTTTTCATGGCTTACTGCGCTTAACCAAATACATACAAAATTATGCCCATCTTGGCGAGTATTCAGGTAAATACAGTCAGTTTTGGAATGTAAATAGTTGAGAGAAAGCACGTTGTGTAACAGTATATTGGATCCGTGAATAAGCTTTTAAAGTGACAGCAGCCTAATAAACCTGCTGGAAAAGACAAAGAGAAAACAACTCGCTGCTCTTGACTGCATAACTTTTGTAACTTTAATTTTAAGCATTAATCTGTAGTTAATTTTTACAATTAAAACTATTCAGTGTTATTTTACATTTGATTGCTTTCACTGTAGTATTTCATACGTGAATACTACTGTCAGACCCACCTAAAAAACGTAAAGCCATGTTTATTTCATTTGTCTCTTTATTCTATTGTATGTTGTTGTGCTATCATTTGCAATTTCTTTATTTGTTCTTATTTTATTACTTTATTTTTTGAAAATGTATTTTAACAATTTAGATAAAGCTTCTGTGTGTAAGCTATTGCAACACAATTACCCAAATCTTCAAAAAACTATGAGATCATAAATTATCTGTATGGGGGCAAAATGTCAGTTTTCCCCGTGGTCTTGAAAATGGTATCAATATTTTTCAAGGTATCGAATCGAAGTTGCAAATTCCAGTATCGTGACAACACTAGATTGTTGCTAGGGTGTTCTGGGTGGTTGCTAGGAGGTTGCTTACTAGCATACTATTCTTACTATATCTAATAAAGATATGGCAGAAATAACAAGAGTCCCGAAAATGTTTTAAAGCCTGCCAGGTGTTTAAAAAAATAAATAAAATAAAAAAGGAAGCCTGAACACTAAGAAAAGTAACAGCTGACCTCTCTTCAAAAAGCTATATCATTTGAGGTTTTATTAAAATGTTGTGCCGGCGAATTACATTCCGAAGTAATTTGAATATAAATTACATGTACATATAATTTGTTTGTTGATAGTTATGCTTGTTTCCTCATCTGAGCAGAATATATCAAAATAATTGCTTCGTAATGATTCTGTTAGATCATTGCGCAAAACCATAGTTATGGGGGCAATATTTCTAGAGTTGGGAAGTCTGACTCATCACCCAGAAGTGTTTCCACGAGTCCCTGTGTAGCAGTTTACATAATTTTTCAGCTAATGAATGTTTAGATAAAAAAGTCTGTTTATCACCATGTTTCCAGTAATGATGTCAATTACGGAATAAACTCCAATTAGTGTATATTTGTGTGTTCAAGCTCTGTTTCTTGCAGCCACCCTAATTGTGTTTCTGCTATATAATCACAGAATGTTTCTTAGAACACATTGCAAGACGATAAAAATTATAAATATGTAATGAGTTTTATGGGAAACATTTAAATGGTAAACTATTATTCGGCTCGTTGACAACATATTATTCAGGCATGCATATGGCATTTACATCTCAAGGGTGAACAGAACAATTAATTCATATTTACATCTCTCACAGGTTACTTACATTACTTTTTAAAAGATTTTTTAATATTATTATTAATGCGTTTAATAATGTGTGTGTATGTAACTAAGCTTTTGTGAGAGAGTAATTTAAAGTCAAATAAATTATCAAATAATTGTATAAATACTCACTAAAAAGTGAGTCCGTGCTCTGATTCATACTTTCAATATGCAAAATTTCTTTGAAACACTGCAATGGTCGTGATATGATGTCATGCTTTTTTTATAAAAATGAATTCAACATATAACAAATAGTAATACACTCAAAATGTAAAACATATAGAATATACTGCAAAAATATTGTTCTTTTAATTCAGCTAAGAGGTCATGCTGTGACGTATCGATCTTCTACTGGTCACGAAAATCACATTATGAAATAAATGTTTTTCTTCAAAAAACAATTATTGGCACCCCTAGAATTTTTAACGAGTAAAATATCTCTGGAGTATATTTCCATTAATATTTCCATTTTTAAGCACACCAGGGTGACTAGGAACATGAAATTGTCTAGCTATGACTTCTTGTTTCGCAGGAGTTTAAATATGAGGAAACACAAAGGCCAAATTCTCTTAATCCTCCATCACAATGAGTAAAACCAAAGAATAAAGTTCTGATGCGCAGCAAAAGATTGTTGAGCTTCACAAAATAGAAAGTGGCTGTAAGAAAATAGCTAAAGCATTGAAAATCCCCATTTCCACCATCAGGGCAATAATTACAGTGCTTGGCATAAGTGAATACACCCAATAAAAAAATCATCTTTTGGAAATTGATCTTAATCAGGGATGGGTAGTATTTCAGATACATCTATTTAAAATACGTCTTTGAAATACAAAATACTATTTTGTATTTTGTATTTTAAAGCCTTTGGAAAAAATCAAATGTAATTTGTATTTAAATACATTTATGAATCATGATGAGTATTTTTTGTATTTTCAAAATACGTAAAATACTTTTTGCCAATCAACCTGTTTGTCAGGGTATACTGGGGATGTCATGATCAATTCTACTTGTTGATTAAAGTTAAAATAGTGCATTATTCATATTTGCCTTCAGTTAACATGAAAGAATAAAAGAGCACAGACAAGTGGGAAAATGGTGTTAGCCAATCAGTCTTAATAGGTTGTTGATTTTTATCAACTAGCTTGTCAAATGTGTTTAAAGCATTACTGCATGTTAGGGCTGGGTGATATGACACTACATATCATAGCGATGATATAAAGTGTGAATCGATGGAACTTTTTCTAAATCGTTTACATAAATAGGCCTATTTGTGGGGTAAGCAAGTGTATCCGTGCAGCTTTTAGTGGGCATGAATTATTTGAACGTTATAGTGGAAAAAGAAGCACTGATGAATGATACACCACAAAAAACTTCAGCTTTTAGTTTTATTCATAAAAAAATTGTATACAGTGAATAGGTAAATAGTATAGTTAAACATAGAAAAAAAGTAAACACAGGTAATTTGTGTCAAATTAATCTAAATGAATTCTAATTTTAAATTTTAGATAAACTTTCTAATTTTGAAAACTGATATTGAGAATTGTGAAACCATGCTATATTTTGTTACTGTGAAGTAAAATTATGATTTTGGTCATATCGCCCAATCCATATTCTTTGCTAAATAGCAGAAAAGGTTCCCACAGTTTTACATACAGTATGTGTATGAATTTTTTAATAGTGTGCACCACAAGTAATAGACTATATGTAACCTGGTTAGAAATAAGTATATAAATGGCTGCTATTTTGCATAAGTTTATTTGTAATTGCAAGAAAGAAAGAAAGAAAGAAAGAAAGAAAGAAAGAAAGAAAGAAAGAAAGAAAGAAAGAAAGAAAGAAAGAAAGAAAGAAAGAAAGAAAGAAAGAAAGAAAGAAAGAAAGAAAGAAAGAAAGAAAGAAAGAAAGAGAGAGAGAGAGAGAGAGAGAGAGAGAGAGAGAGAGGGCAGAGATAAGGTTGGGAATTAAAAGTCAGTGGGCCTATGTAGTTTCTTCATTCACTGTGACTATATACCTGCACTGGATGGCCAATTTCACATGTATGTTGTGTATTTTCAAAATAAAAAATACTGTATTTGTATTTAAATACATTTTTTCACACAGTATTTTGTATTTAAATACATTTTTCCACACAGTATTTTGTATTTCTATTTTAAATACATTAACATGTATGTATGCCCATCTCTGATCTCAATCCCTTAATTAAAAAAATTAGGAAAAATCCAACCTTTAAGGACACCAATTTGCTTTGTGAATGACTAATGTATCATAAATAAATACATGTTTTTCATTAAAATACAAGGGGCATAAGTCAGTACACCCCATGTTAAATTCCCATAGAGGCTGACAGATTTGTATTTTTAAAGGCCAGTTATTTCATGGATCCAGGATACTATGCATCCTGATAAAGTTCCCTTGGCCTTTGGAATTAAAATATCCCCACATCATCACATACCCTTCACTACACCTAGAGATTGGCATGGTTTTATTTCAGTTAGCCTAATAGTTGGTTTGATTTCCATTGAGAGATGATCTTATGGAAAGTACATGCCAATCTCTAGGTATGGTGAAGGGTATGTGATGGATGCATAGTGCATAGTATCCTGGATCCAATGCGTTTTTGAGAAAACCTTTTATTTAATAATGTGATTTTCCTCCCACTTTTAATTATTTTACTTCAATGAAAAGTTAGATGTTTGAACTTTTGAATGAAAGATCAAAACAATAAATATGTGACTTGCATAAACACATTTTGGTACGCTTTGAAATGTTCCCTTGTGAAAGCGAACATAACCAAGAAGAAAATGCAACAAATTAAGTCCCTATTTTGAAACAAAGCAAAAGATCTAGAGGTCTGAAAACGATAATTGATAAGCATGGCGGTTTGTTGTTGACTTCTTGCTAAGCTATTAATATAACAGTGCATAGCACACACACATATATAGAGTAAAATAGTCCTTTTTATAAGTCATTTTAATAGTCCCTAAATTAGATTAAATTGTAAAAAATCTTTGACGTTTTCAGTTGAGTCATCATTTGCCTTCATCAACACAGTAACTCTAAGATGCCCAGAAATGTTGCATTTCAATTACTATATTTTTATATTTCTTAATACATTGTCCCAGAATTCCAAGGTTAAGCCTTTGTTTGTGAGTTTTCTTTAATTTTACACACCTGTTATTCTCTACAACCTTCGTGAAATTCTTGTAAAACACCATGTTACAATTATCAAAACACTTTTGTATTCAACGGAATCCTTATAAAGAGAAAAGCAACGAGCGATCTTAACAAGCTCATAATGCTAACCTCCTGCTGGGGTTTGTTACCTCAACACAACACTTAGATAATATACAACAGACATCCTCAGAACAGGGTGAAAAAATAGATGTAGTGAGGAGAGTTGATATCTGGTGAAGAGCAGTTTTTAGAAGCCAGTAAAAAAGTTTTACAGCTAAACAAATTATTTTTGGTGAGAGATATTAGCAAAGTTTCATCGGCTAAACGATTACCACCAACATACACAACAGTAAAATCCACTAAATAGAGTAAACATCCATCCCTCATAGTCCTGTTTTCATTCACATCAAATTAAAGGCAGGGAAGGCGATTTTTTCCAGAATTTGTTTTCGCTATGCTGGTTCAAAGTCTCTTCACATTCTGATAGCAATCACTAAGTAAGGTGGTCTAAATGTATTTATAAATACATTGTCTGTGGAACAGCAGCCACCTTTAACAGTTCCTCCTGAACCAAAATAATAAGCTTATGCTGCGTTCACGCCATAACTACTGTAATTTGGATGGAAGAGATGAAAACCTGTGACGTTATACTCGGAGCGGTTCGTGATTCGAATTTATGTTTTTCAATGGCAATACTATCAACGGCGAAATGAACTGCAGCGGTCAGGTGATACAGATCAGTGCTCTTTAAGTTGTTTATGTTCATTATTATTGTAATGTTATGTTCTTTGAGATATGAGGTAGTTTAACTCTGTCATCTCGTGACGCTTTGCAGACTCTGCTGTGTGCGTTCTATGTTTTGAAGGATGAGTGGCTTTGGAGATGCTCTGAAGGGAGGGTAGGATCTCATGCTTTCAAAGCTAGCTCGCTATTGCAAGACTCTCTGACAATTGCCTACCCTACCTTTAAATATGCTGTTAACCATAACTCTTTCCCTGCCATTGACGAGTTTTTCCAGCAATCCCAACGGTATCTCACGACCAATTCATACAAATTCGTAAGAGTGAGTAAAAGGTGGCTAATTCGTACAAATTCGTACGATCTCACTCGTACGAATTCGTACGATTTGTCTAAACCCCAGTGATGGGTAGGTTTAGGAGCGGGTCAGGCGTAGGTCATTCATCGGAATTCATACAAATTGGGTAACTCGTAAAATATGATACGCAAATATCATACGAATTACAAGTGAGGTTGTATTCATTCGTACGAATTAATACGAGTGAGGTCATATTAATTCGTACGAATTAGCGAGCTCATAAAATTCTAAGGTCTGTTTAGGCAGGGATAGTTTGAAGCTATGAATGTGGGGGCGCATGTGCAAGTGCTGACCCCAGACGCTGATGTGATTGTGTGTTTGTTTGTTTGTTTTAAAATTGTTTAACAGCCTACGTTTTAAGTGCTTTTTTAAGCCCATTGTTGCGTTTCAACTCAACTCAATTCGTACGAATTGCCGTGAGATTGGGTTGGAAATCCAAAACTGTTTTATGAAAGGGGGCGATGTTACGCATCTGCTGAAAGAGAACAGAATATCCAGATCCAAAAACAAGCAAAAAAAGATCTTCATAAACCAGAAGGAGCAGATAGAAGTTGTTTACTGACAATTTAGCTAATGTGATGATCGAACATTCAGCAGCATTTAAATCAAAACTGCCTACTGTTAACAAATGAAATGTCGAACCTACAAAGAGGAAACTACTGTGAAGCTTTGTGGGTGTTGATGGATTTGATCTACTCCATCTATGCTTTGATCATCGTTCAGAATCCAATCCGGACAAAGTCTTTTAAAAAACAAAGCTGAGAAAATCATGTTTTTGTCAGAGATAAATTGGGTTCATTATTGGACACTAATGGCGCTTTTCCATTACCAGTACCAGCTGGACTCGACTCAACTTGCCTTGGCTCGCCTCGACTCTGCTCGCTTTTCGTTCCGTTTTCCATTGCAGAAAGTATCGCCACAAATAGTACCCGGTCGTCATAGCGACGCCTTTCGTTCCTCGTTGCCCCATCAAGCTCTCGCTGGATCCTCTCTTCGGCAACCAAACAAAGGAATGTCTGCACCTCCTCGTTTGACCACGGCGTATTCTTCCGAGTTGCCATAATAATAGTAGTAAGTTTAGTAACTATCTCTGGCTAAATTATTTAAAAACGGCGGGGTTATTCTGGATACTCCATCTGGCGCGTGCAATGATGACGCAGTGAAAAGTGACGATTCTCTCTGACCAATCAGCAGTCTGCATTGTTTTCACATCACATTTTAGTATCGCCTTAGCTCGCCTCAGCTCGCTTAGAACCTCGCCGGAGGTGGTACGAAAAAAAGTACCCGAAAGCAGGTACAGGTACAACTTTTACACAGTGGAAAACCAAACAAAGGCAAGTCGAGTCGAGTCGAACCGAGCCGAGGCGAGCTGGTACTGTGTAGTGGAAAAGCGCCATAAATTACTGGTTGATAAATACAAACATAAGTGGTATTTCTATAATGACATCCAGTGCTACCTCCACACCAATAGGGGGCAGTATACAGTCCCCTGTTGTGTTTATGTACTTGTCAGGAGATGGCGCTGTAGTGCACATGACGTTACCTATAGAAGGTGTAGAGTAAGAATTGTAGTGGTTGCACCTGCTGTCTAATTATGTAGCCATGTGGCACTGTTACATTGCTTGTGGGTTTCAATAAACCTTGAAGAAGTAAGAAGTTCTTGTCTTCATGATTACCAGGACTTAGACATAACAAATTATTTCCCCCTTTACTCAAAACTATAAATTCCACCCAAAATACATAGTTGGTGCAATAGGCAAAACTTATACCATATTTACATCCAATTCAATTAGTTTAACAATATATTTTACATTCTGTAACCAGACCTATTAAAACTAGAATTACTTTCTCATTTAGCACAAGGTAATCAATGTCTTTTGTACTAAGTGACATAATCATGTAACCAACGCGGAGGGCGTTTCACTCGTGATGAAGACCTTACAGGAACAGATGGAGAAGCAATTTGATTAGGCAAGTTCACAAGTTCATCTTTAGCCAACACAGTAGAGGACGGAACAGACTGGAGGGGCAAGGACACCAGTTCACTCTCAATAACATTTTCCATAGGTGCACAAGCTGGAGAAAGATGAGAGGCATGCCAATTTTTTCCATCTGATAACTGGTAAGTGCATGGACCAAGTTGATATACAATTTTCAAAGGTTTTGAGAATCTCGGATGTCCTTTTGGAACATGAACTGGAATTTTTATACGCACCCAGTCTCCAGATTTGAACTAAGGAGTACAGGCTCTTCGTTTGAAATCTGTGTATGTTTTCATCTTCTTTTTAGACAATGACACTTTCTGACTCACAGCAGGATCCTTACAAGTCACAGGAAGAGGGAGAACATTAAGACGAGTACGCATTTTCCTGCCACAGAGTAACTCAGAAGGAGACCGTCCAGTAACAGAATGGGTAGTAGCACGGTAAGTTTGAAGGAATTCTGTTACTGTTGATTTCCATGGCTTTCCAGACAGAATAGCAGATTGAATAGAACTCTTCAGTACTCGATGGAATCGCTCAATAGCTCCATTTGCAGATGGATGATACACTGATGTACGTATGTGTTGAATGTCTCGATCTTTCAGAAATGCTGCAAACTCCACTGACATCCATTGTCAGATACAATGTAATGAGGATTTCCAAATCTGCTGAAGACTGATGTCAAGAAGTTGATCACATTTTTACTTGTGATTGAAGAAGTGAACGCTACTTCTGGCCACTTACTATGATAGTCAATCAATGTCATAATGTACCGACAATCCCAAGTAGCGGTATCAAATGGGCCAACAATGTCAACAGACACTTTTTCCCATGGCATAGATGGAAAAGGTACAGGTTGTAAAGGTGCAGCACGAACAGTTGTAGTCTTGTCAGAAGACAAGCAAACCTCACAGTTCTTGATCTGTTCACTAACCAAGCAGTCAATACCAGGCCACCAGTAAAGTTCACGAATGCGCTGTTTCGTACGCACTATTCCTTGATGACCTTCATGGGCCAGTTTCACCAAAACACGTCGCAATACAACAGGAACAACAAGACGTGACCCTCTAAACACATAGTCCTTTTGCACAGCAAGTTCATGACGTACTTGAAAATATGGACGTAGAACCACCCCCACAGCAGCTGATGAAGAAGGCCATCCACGATCAATCTGAGCACGTAATGCAGTCATTTCTGAGCATGATGCAGAGGCAGAAGCAAATTCAGTTGGAGACACAGCAGACATTTCAGAAGACAAAAATGCAACAAACTCTGGTTCAGTATCAGAGACATCCTCATCAGAAGCAGGCAAGATTGGGCGTGAAAGATAATCAGCAACCTGGTTTTGAGAGCCAGGATAATAATTCACCTCATAATTAAAACACAGGAGTCGCTCTGCCCAACGCGCAATCCTCATTCCAGCGCGATCTGTGCCTTTAGAGGAGAGAAGCACTGTCAAGGCCTGATGATCCGTACGTAGAAGAAATTTTCGACCCCAGAGGTAAGTTGCTACACATGCTAAAGCTTCCTTTTCAATCGTTGAATATTTACGTTCCGCAATCGACAATGTTCTTGAAGCAAATGCAACAATGTGCTCTGTGTTGTTTTCATGAATTTGAGAGAATACAGCACCTAGTCCATAATCTGATGCATCCGTCGAAACGACAGTGGCCAAGTTAGGGTCAAACAATGCCCAAGCGGGCCTTTGAAGTAACAACTCCTTTACAGTACTGAAACTCTTCTGAGCCTCATCTGACCAGCTGAACTCAGATCCTTGTCTGATGCAAGCACGCAATGGCTCTACTACTGTAGCAAAATTTGGAATGAATTTATTGTACCATGACAACAATCCAAGAAGGGAACGAAGCTGATGTGCATCTTTAGGAACAGGAGCATGAAGCATTGCACTAAGATGATCCTCATCTGGGTGAATACCCCGTGCAGATACAGTATGACCAAGGAAGCGCAAACTGCTTTTATTAAAGTGACATTTTGAATCATTCAACTGTAAGCCTGCATCTTGTATGCGCTGAATAACCACTTTAAGCATGTGGTCATGGTCACTTTTTGTGTGTCCCCAGACAATAACATCATCCAAATAATTGGCTACATTTGGCAATCCTTGTAGAACAGTTGCTAGCATTTTCTGAAACGCAGATGGAGCTGAAGCAAGGCCAAAAGGTACTCGACAGAATCTAAATAACCCTTCATGAGTGATGAACGCAGTCAGATCACGACTTTCTTCATGTAACAAAAGTTGTAAATAAGCATTTTCTAAATCAATTGTAGAAAACACAGTTGCTCCACGCAGCATAGACATCATCTCATCAATATGGGGCAAAGGATAACTGTCCGCAACAACAGCTTTATTTGGTTCTCGCAGGTCTACACACATGCGAATTCCACCGGTCTTCTTCTGAACAACTACAATTGGAGAAATCCACGGTGATGCATCCACTCGTTCAATAACACCCAAATCAAGAAGGCGTTGAAGTTCATCACTGACAGCATTTCGAACAGATAATGGCAACCGTCTAAGTTTCTGACGTACAGGTTTCACCACTGAAGAAGTCTTTACCTTATGCACAAATCCTTTTGCACATCCTAGCTTAGTAACAGGCACAGAACCAGAAAGTTGCATTACAGAAGCTGAAACCAATCCTGGAAGTATGGAAGAACCTTCAAAGTTGAGATGCAACCCATTAATTAAATCCATTCCAAGAAGAGCAGTGCCACATTCAACTATAAAGATTGACGTATTACAGTTCATATTATCTCTGGTAACAGTAACAGGTAGACAACCAAGCACTGGTATTGGATCTCTTGAATACGTCACCAATTTAACAGGAGGCGGCAGCAAAGAGTCTTGTTTAAAGTTTTTCATACACAGATTTTGGCAGAATGGACACGGAAGATCCCGAATCCACAATCAACTCCACAGGTACAGAGGCTGATGCAGTCATGATAGTAGTAGTACACTTAATCTTATTAGATACTGAATCATGCATGTAAAGAATCTGAAGTTTAGGCAGTTCAATCTCATGTACCGAATGTGCTTGCTGTGAATGACACACTCTTGAAAAATGTCCCAACTTTTGACAATTATTGCACTTTACAGAAACTGCAGGACATCTGGAATCATTTGCAAGAGGTTTTGTAGATCCACATCGATAACATGCACGAGCCAAGGAAGTAGCAAAAGACTTTGGAGGCACAGACAGAGGTTTCAAAGGTGATTGTCTTTTGTAACGATCAACAGCAGGCACACTTGTTGCTTGTATTGCTTGCACAGGTACTGAAGTCTGATTTAAAAAAAGTTTAGCTTGTTCACCAGCAGCCTCCATTTGTGTAGCTATAGTAATAGCCTTGTTAAGAGTCAAATCAGTCTCTAATAGCAGACGTTCTCTAACACGATGACTGTTTACCTTCTCCGCTAGTTGATCTCGCAACATTTCATCATTATTAGATGCAAACTCACATGTCGTGGCCAAGTCCCGAAGAGAAGCAACATACTGCAGGATTGTTTCCCCTGGTGCTTGAATTCGTTTTCTGAATGCATGACGCTCAGCCACAACATTACGTCGAGGAATAAAGTGTAGTTTCAAAGTCTCAATAGCATCCTCCATTGTTTCTCCTTGGTTTGGTAAAGTATAGAACAGTCTCTGACCTTCTGTTCCCAGGCAATGAAGAAGCAAAGCTCGCTTTCTTGCAACTGGCCAGTCATCTCCTGATGCATTTACGACAAGCAAGTAATTCTCAAACATCTTTAACCAGACGCCAAAAGGAATAGACGGCTCACCCGGACATGGTAAGAATGGCGTAGGAAAAGAAGCAACAGCAGCCATCTTTCATGTAGACCAGCAAAATCCTCGTCGCCAATTTGTTATGTCTAAGTCCTGGTAATCATGAAGACAAGAACTTCTTACTTCTTCAAGGTTTATTCAAACCCACAAGCAATGTAACAGTGCTACATAATTAGACAGCAGGTGCAACCACTACCATTCTTACTCTACACCTTTTATAGGTAACGTCATGTGCACTACAGCGCCATCTCCTGACAAGTACATAAACACAACAGTACTGTGTAGTGGAAAAGCGCCATAAATTACTGGTTGATAAATACAAACATAAGTGGTATTTCTATAATGACATCCAGTGCTACCTCCACACCAAAAGGGGGCAGTATACAGTCCAAGAACACCCAACAAAATAATACTATCCACCTTTTTCCTAAGCCCCATGGAGCTTTTCCGAATTATTTAATTCCAAAAACTGGGTACAATGAGATGACATGATACACATTAAATGCCACATCACATTAAAATACCTAACATTACGTTATTCTCCTGTCATCTGGAAATAGAAGAGGAAATTTTACAGCTCATTCTTAAAACTGAAGAATTTTTTTTTTTTTTTGGTTATGTACCATCTTTAACTATGAAAGGAAAGCCCTCTACTGGTCAAGGTCTTTGAGGAAAGTGATGTCAGATTTTTTTTTTCTGTACTGATTCTTTCCACTTAATCTCCAACTAGCCAAGATGAGACTTTATAACATTTAATTGTCCTTCAGATTCGAGCTCCAAACACAATAAAGACGAAAACGTGACAAAGTCTCCACAATAAGGAGCAAACAAAGATATTGCCCGCGCTAATGGAATTGTTTCCATTACTCAGTCGGGCAATAAAAAGCCATTTTCCTTCTCAGGTCCCGAGCCTGCTGCAAATTACAGCCGTACACATCACAAACAAGCTGTGCCATTATTACTTATGTCTTTCGGGAGTCCCAAGAAGACAGCAGAGGTGAAACTATCAAGATCTTCTTCACCGTTCAAACACAGATATGAAATGTTTCATCATTTTCTCAGATCGCAGAAGGCAGAGGCAATCTGCGATATTAAAATGTTCATTAAACTAACGAGCCACCGCTGAAACAACAGGTCCAGCATGTCATAATGAAGCGGACAGTCAACCATGCATGACAAAAGTCATATTTATGAAAAACATGATTTTCCTTGCTCTTTTCTGTTCAATGGGTCTCATTAACTAACTGTGTGTATGCACACTGAAATCTGACTGA
Organism: Gila orcuttii; assembly: GCA_026230005.1. Lineage (NCBI taxonomy): Eukaryota > Metazoa > Chordata > Actinopteri > Cypriniformes > Leuciscidae > Gila > Gila orcuttii. Next base: position 19,489,541 of record JAPDVR010000024.1, on the reverse strand, counting down.
AATCTGCATATGAATGTTTGGTAACACTTTACAATAAGGTTTATTTTTAGCATTAGTTAACGTATTAACTAACATAACCTAAAAATGAGCAATACATTTGGTACAGTATTTATTACCTAATCTTTGTTAATGTTAGTTAATAAAAATCCAGCTGTTCATTGTTTGTTCATGTCAGTTCATGGTGCATTAACTAATGTTAACAAATACAACCTTTGATTTTGATATTGTATTAGTAAATGTTGAAATTAATATTAACTAAGATGAATTAATATAGAAGTATTGTTCATTCTTAGTTCATGTTAACTAAGGTTGTTAACTAATGAACCGTATTGTAAAATGTTACCGAATGTTTTTACCAACAAATCATGATTCACCAATAACCTTGGTAATTGTCAACTACTCGTTGTTTTTAATTGTGCTTTATAAATAAATTACCTTACTAACATTTACACTAAATTTACACAAAAGAAAAACCCTACTGAAATCACATACGCAAAAATAACACTCTGGGTGGTATAAATGTGTTAAGATTCAACTCAGTGACATTTAATTTGTATAATATATATTTCATTATACAGTAAAAGGGAAAAAAAAGTTATAGTCCGAGCTGCGAGGTTCCTCTGCATTGAAGCGTGTGTATATACAGCTGATAATGTAAGGTCTGTAATCTGGGTCTGTATTAAAGTCACCATGAAATCAAAATTGACCTTTTTTATGGAATATTGCAGTTTTTTTATAAATAATTTATCAGTGTTTTTAATTAATGCGCCTCGTAATCTTGAATCAGAATAACTTCCCCTCCTTCAATCAAGCTAAATCAAGCCTACATTTGTTCTTGTTCCTGAAGCCTTTTCACTCGGATATACGTCACAATATGAAGGAAACTTCCTATTTCATGCCAACTTTACATTTATTGTGCTTGAAGTGGTTTTGAGGATGGCACACTTGGCATTGCTTGAGGATCTTGCTGCAGATTCTCTCAACGAGAGCGAGTTTTTTTTTTTTAAAGATTGTCATTTGTTTGCTGAGAATGAAAAATGAAGAAACTTTGTGTTGAAAGCCCTTATATGGAAATGGTTCGGGAGTGATTTATGAAAATTACTGATCTTGAAACTTAGAACACTCCAAATTCATTACCATTAGAACTAGGTGAAAACCAATTTAATATGCATACCCGTGTTTTGAATTATACAGAATTTTTTTATGAGAAGTCCTCTTGTGTGTATACATATAAATCATTCATCCACGCAATTATTAGTGAATGAGACCCAATGTCCTACTGCATTCTAAGGCTTCGTAGTCTAATTCCTTGTAAACATGATGTTTCCAGGCAGACTGATAATGTGTCCAATCAGATTAGAGCTTATACCAGATGCATCCCATTTTTGTGCACAATATGCATCAAGCCATCAGCGAATGGGCGGTGGGTGGTCTAAGGTTGAGAATAATTGATCTATGACAGAACTAGCAGTTTTTTCAAAAAAGCAGTTTTTTGAGGTTGGCCAATCAAAACAGAGCTTATTTACATATGGGGATCTTAAAGGTGCAGCATCAAAAACATCCAAAGGGTGTGAAATGGTCATGAAAAACTATGACTTTTGTTGTTTCAAGAAACTTCAATAACATTATAAGAGGATTTATAATGTAAAAAAAAAAATACAATATGGTATTTTTAACAAGTTCTGCACACTTCAAAATTAATTCCTTCTTCACTACCTTTCTGTATAACAAAAAGCCTACCAGAGGGACACATCAATTCAGTGCATTAAATAAGACCCAAGGACAGTAAAATGAGTGATTGACAATGGGTGAAAAGTTTTGGTAGCTGAGCAGGAATATATGTGACACTGTCAAAGCATGCCTTGGTTTTCAGTAGACCAAATATAGCAGGAAATCTGACGTGTGAATTCAGAGCTACTGACAAGTATCATGACACTTAATTCTCTAGCTTTCCAGTGTCATTCTTAGTCATCAGCTGAGAATAACCAAATATAATCATGTAACATTGACAGAATGATCTCTGTACTGAATGGTCATATCTCTTCTAGTGAAAAACATGGCTTCGATTCTGCTAAGACATTTATTAGGCATCACTTTATTAGGTACACATCACAGAGTAGCACTACATATAAATTCAAGGATTAAATAATTTAACGATTCCTGTTTCGTGTCTGATAATGATTCGGGTTCATAATCGGTTTCATTATTCAGCACTGATTGTGGTACATTTACAAAATGTACCACATTTAACAAAATACATTTAAAACAAGTGTCAACAAACTTCACTGTTCACTGTTCTGTATGCGTTTGATTCACTAAAAAAGAATCCGCTTGTAAGAGTCATTTGTTCGGGAATCAGTCTGTTTTGTGCTGTAGTTTCAGTAGCAGTGTTCCTCCACATGAACATCATCAGAATTGAACGTCATTCAGTTCTGGATAGGAACTGGCTTGCTCCTAGAAAAGGTTATCCCAAATTCTGACCATTTCTTAAAGGGACACCAGGCAGGAATCCCGTTTTTGTCAAACAGCGACCCCTAGAGTCGCTGTGGAGTACTTGTATTTAACGTTACTGTCGTAAATTTCTTTTGCCAAGTGTGTCAGAGGTTCTGGGTTCTAATCCGTACTAGTAGTATAGTTTATTTTCCTCATCAAAACCGATTGTTTATTAGTGGTTGTATTTCAAGCAGGGGCACGTTTTTTTGTGCATTAGGTTTTGTGATTTCACCGTAACAAATATAGAGTCTCTCCTCAACGGATTGAGGCGCGCGTTTGTGTGAAGACTGTGCGCGTCACAACAGAACACTCTATCCGCGCCACTGATCGCAGCGGCAAAAAGCACTTTGGTCACTTGATTTCAAAAACAACACATTTCAGATCGCCTCTTATTTAACAAACGAACGAAATGAATGCTCTACTAGAATTACCTGGAGATGTTTTATTTGTTTGTATGGGTAACTTGCATCCGTGCCGCGAGATGTTTCAATGGGGACATATAACACCCGCAAATTACGCTCGTGTCTGACTCCTCGCTCGGTCAGTCTGCCGTTTCCTCTTTCTCTGTTCCTTCGACAATGCTTTCGGCATCTTATATGCCGGCTCAGCCATGACGATAGTGTGACAAACTCGATCCCTCTCTACCTTCCTGGATGGGGGCGTGTATGTGTGCAGTGCCGTAAAGGAATATGTTACATCGCGAGAGCTGATATCACGCGATACTTCCTGAGGCTGAGGCCGGCGGCCCGCCGCACCAAAGTTGCAAGTGAGATTTTTCCGCTCACAGGCACCAGGGGGGTGCGAGAAGGCCACCATTCAACCCGAAAGAAGTCATATAACCATTTCAATAACTCTGAAGCTGTTCAGTTAAGCTAAAAAAACTGCATAGAATCCCTTTAAGCAGGTTGCTGTAAAACTAGCCTCATCACACCAGGCAATGTTTTCCAGTGCTCTTCTACAGACAGGAGTGGGACCTGCTGTGGTCTGCAGACTATCCACCTCAAGGTTTGACATGTTGCGCATTCAGAGATGCTCTTCTGCATAACACTGTTGCAACGTGGTTATTTCAGTTACTGTCACCTTCCTGTCAGTTTGAACCAGTCTGGCCATTCTCCTCTGACCACTCTCAATAACAAGCCAGTTTTGCCCACAGAGCTGCCACTATTCTCTGTAATCACTAGAGACTGTTGTGCATGAAATTCCCTGGAGATTGGCACTCAATACTCAAACCTCCCTGCCAAGCAATCATTCCATGGTCAAAGTCACGAAGTCACTGCAAAAAAATAAAATAATAAACTGCACATCCAACCCCAATTTCTTTAGGCTTTTCAATAAAATATTTTAATAAAGTTTTAAATACAATTAAAATCAGATATTTTTACACTGTGTCAATCCAAAAAGCCAGGACATATTTAAAGTTTATTTCATTACTTGAGATGTGTCCAAATTGAAGTGACACTAATTTTGCTCTCTCTTATAAAGGAAACTGTGACCATCTTATTAAATTGCAGATGACTTTCAGGATTGCTGAATTACTTTGCGGGTGCAACAGATTCTCTTTGCATTGAAACTGCCCTTTACTAAACTCTTATTCAAATCTACAAACCATTTTGATGATGAGATCTGGTAATAATATTGAAGGAAATAAGCTGCACTCCAATAAATCATTTTAAAATGTCATGGCTTTAAAGTTATCTCCTATCGTTTCATGTGTAATCGTGATGGAATTCTGAATCTTCGAGAGATGTGCACATCCTCAGAGAATCAATCCAGGTCTATATTCAAAGGAAGACAGTAATGGATTTCAAAACTACCTGAAGAACAGAGGTTGTGTCACAAATTTTAGAAGTAAAAGTTAAAGGGGAATTCATTTTTCCAATGTCATCTTTGGTAGAGCTCCTTTTGCACTCCACATCAGAATACTGTCATTCCCTCACAAACTACATCTCCCATAATTCTCGGCCTGGACTTCTCAGCGCTCATTGTTTTCAGCTGTGTCTCATTACCTTGTTTAACTTGCACTATAATAGCCTGGTTTTCACATTAATTCCCTGCGAAGTCTTGTTTAGTGTTACACTGCAATTCCGAGCATTCTCCCTGGTTTCATGTCTCTTGGTTTTGGATTTCTTGCCCGTTCCGTGGATTACTCTTTTGCCCGTATTCCCTGCCTTGTTGTGTTTGTTTGTATGGACTGCCTGCCTGTGTTTGACCTTGCCTGTACTTTGATTACATCTTTGGATTACCCTGTTCAATAACACTGCATTTACTGCATTTGGATCCACGATCTTTGTGTCTCAGAGCAGTTCGTAACAGATATAAGCACTAATGTCCATGAAAGCGATCAAAATAGAGCAAATCACCTTTTGAAAGTAACTTGGCTCTTCAAATAACGATTGTATCAATTACATTGTTGCACCAGTAGGTGGCAACAAGTGACTTAAACATGTCATTGAATCATTCCTTCAAGAGATTCGTTTAAAAATGCTGATTCATCCAGTAATGAAACAAGTGATGTATTTGTGAGTCATTGAATAATTGAATGAATTATTAAAAAAAAATGTTTTAATTAAATTAATTCAACATTTTAAATAGACTAAATTAATTAACATTTTGTCAGAACCTTTAGTAAATCAGGCCTACGTGTTATTTTGTTTAGTTGTCTCGTTTTTTCATATCGTGGGAGAATCGTGATCTCTATTCGAAACAAACAAAAAAAAAATCGTGATTCTCAACTTATCCAGAATCGTGCAGCTCTACTTGGTGGCACAGAAACAAGTTTGTGGGTCATGTCAAATTTTTAACTGCCCCATCCTTCAGTAAAGGCCTCTATGAAAAGCTCTGTTACATTGGGACAGGTTCACAAAACCGATTACAAAATGTGTCACATAAATGCTTAAGATCAGACTAAAATGATCAGATATCTTGTTTACAGTTAAACAATAAAACTTATGTGGCTCATTTCTAACGTTGGGATCTGTTGTAAGAATCTGCAGAGTGGAAGGTTCTACACAATCAAGAACAGCACAAATTGGGACGTCATCAATGGCCAAAAGTTAAGTAGTTTATTTCGGTTCTCTTGGTTATTTTGGTCCTGACCACAAAAAAAAAAAAGGATGCATTTGGTCGTGGTTCGTTTAGTATTTACAACTGTCGTTTTTTACCCCGAAGCTAAAAAATAAAATATAAAAAAGTCTTTTATGATGTATATTTGGGGATGCAACTTATCGAACTTCCAAAACTATGCTGTGTTCTGGGCTAAATGTACTCGTTTTAAGTGCGTAGCTACATATTATAGTATTTTGAGCAGCTGAGAACTCATGAAGAGCCTATAAAATGTGTAAAGGAGTAAAAACAGTGGCAAGAATCCCTCTGTCACACACAAACCAAGATCTGCAATATTTCCGATCCCTGTATCGAACTGTAATGGGCATCAGCTCTTATGACGATGCTTGAGCATTCTGTGCTTTTTTTAGGGTCACGTGACTCACGTCCTGTTTTTGGTTCGTTTACATGTCTTTTGTCCATGTTGCGTTCATATTTCAGTCAAACCAGAGCAGAGTTTGTTTGGAAGTGGAGCGAGACTCATCTTTTCAGTGTCTCAGTCCTCTTGTTTGGTGGCACCAGGGTTCAGATGACATCGTTCATACTTCATGCGTTCATGCACAAACAGAGCAATCGCACCAGAGGTGAACACACCTAAAGTTACTTTTGCAGCTAAATTTCCATGAATGTTCTTTTTGAACTCTGAAGGAACTTTTTGAAAATTGCTAACTGTTAAAAAATAAACTTCTGTGGATCATTTCTAACGTTGGTATCTTCCGAGTGGAAGGTTCTACACAGTCAGGAAGAGCACAACTGCGATGTCATAAACGCCCAGAAGTTAAGAAAACAAGCTACTTCTGCGGCATAGTTTCCACAAATGCTCTTATTTCAGTGTGAGGGAACTTTTATAAGCTTCTATGTTTTTATAGTACATGTATAGAGCATCAAACTCAATAAGGTCAAGGGAAATTTGGTTCCTCATGATAATCCTCCTCTAAAACCAGTTTCAGTCACCCTTCTTTCATGATTAGTGACAGATCATTGCCGTTCACACGCTGATAGAGACACAAAAGACAGCAAAAGGTCCCAGCATGCTCCTGTCTTTCAGCCCTGCCCGCTCCCCATGCCCTGTCAAAAAAAAAAAAAAGGAGTTTGAACACTTGCTTTCTGTTAGCAACAGAAACACCCTAATCTAAATGGAAACTGGTCTTGCCTAGCAGGGTTCCTCCTCTTCTCTCAGGCTTGTGGGTTTGCCAAGAGCTGGAATCGAAAAATGTAGTCAAATTCCAGCCTTCCCGAGGATGAGCTGTCTGTTGAGCGTCTTTATTCTGGTATGGTAGGCAGTGTAGCCAGAGTTCACAGAGTTGCGGTCATGACTTGAGGTAAGATCAAAAGAAAACGGCAGGGATTCAATATCAATGGGACGTCAGAAAAAAAAGAAGAAAAAAAAATTAAAGCCAAGTGTGAAAAATAGGCTTCAGGAGTCAGGCCTTATTACTTGCCAATAAATTATTGAGTTTGTGAGGGAATTTTAAACTATTTAAAGCTGTGGAAGACTTTCCAGAGGTCTACAGATGTCAAGTGCATGTGGCCAAGCAAGACGAAGGTCAAACTGGTGTCCAGGCATAAGGTCACAATCATAAAGAGAGAGTGGCCAACATCCATTTATTAATAAGCATTGCACAGCCTCAGATGCCTTCACTGACAAAGACCCTAAAAGCTGCCAATAGGTGCTGCTACAATAAGCACTTCTGGAAGAATTAGTCAAGTCATTGCCGTTATGCGGTCCAATTTGAACTTAGAATTACCATCACAAATATATGTATTTTTAAGAAATATTTATATTTTATATTAGACTTTCAGAAATATGCTCTTGTCAAGCTCAAACATTTAAACATCAAATTCAGTTAAACAACTGCAAGAACGGAGCTTAACAGTGTGGAAATAAAGAGCTAATCAGCGAGTTATTGACATTGGCTTACATGACAATGTCAACTATTTGGATGTTTTTAACCATCTGTTGAAGTTTTCAAATCATCATGCAATTTCTGCCTTTATATCAAAGGGTTGAAAGTTTGAAAGTGAGACGAATCAAATAATAATACTTATTGATGATTGTGCTGCTGTTTTCCCACCAAATTATGTCACTTCCTGTAGGATGATGCCATTATACACTTTTGTTACAGTAGCTAAAGGGATATTATAAAAGACTAACAGGATGAGAGTTCATTACAAAAAAAAATATATATATTCTCAAGCAAACGTTTTCCCCCCAAAATATGAACAAACGGTAATAAATTCCCCGTTTTTTAATTTTAAAAAAGTGGGGAAATTATTTAAAATTTAACTCATATGCTCACTTAATTATAGCATTGTGATAAAAGAAAACAAAGCTTTTAATTAAAAAAATTGTGAGATTAATAGGAATTAAACCAATAATATTTTATTATTATTTATATAATAGTATTTACTGTATATTACATTGAATTTACTCTTATCTTTATATTTTCAGTTTTCTGTTTTGTTTTGTTTAGGTTATAGCACTTTTTTATGCGTTTTTATCATTGTTAGTATTTATTTATTTTTCAATATTTATATTTAATTTATTTTATTTTTAGTCATTTTATTAAACTTATTTTATTTGAGCCATTTTACTATTTATATTTGTTTCCATCTAATATGTATAATTTATTTTATTACAGATTTATTTGAATTAAAAAAAACATTTATATATATATTTTATATTTTTGGTTTTAGTTTCAGTTAGGAATGACCCAGTAATACTCAAGAACTTTGCTTTAGGCATTTGCAAGAAAATAAAATCCATGAGCACATCATATGCTAACTTCAGATTCTAAATACCAAGTTAAAAACAAAAAGTGGTTGCTTTAAGTGTCAGTCAGATGGCCTGTTCCTAGGGGTGTAACGATATATCGTGGTACGATGTATCGCGATGCAAAAATGTTACGATATGTATTGTGGAGTTATGGGGAATTTTTTTTTTTTTTTTTACGATGACGTCCGTTTTATCCTATTGGTTGAGCTACCGCACCCGCGTCACGCTTGCATTCACTGCATTCACGCTCAAATGAATCGCTTGAACTGAGCAGTAGCAAGGCAAAATGAGTTCGACTGAAATTGAAATAGAGGATGCCCCGTCCACTTACAAGTCCGACGTCTGGCAGCATTTTTGTTTTCCACTTTAAAAAAAACAGACAAAACACGAAGTGTGTGTAAATACTGTAAACAAACACTGTTAACAGGACGTCGAACACAACAAATATGATGTTTCATTGAGTGCTTGAAGTGGGGAAAAAGGTGCCGGTACTCTCTTGCATTGGCAAAATCATGACATTTGAGATTTCTACAGTGAAAAACAAAACTTGGAGATATTGCTGGTATAACAACAATTTATTGTTATTAACCCTCTGAGGGTTAATATCGCGGGCGCGATAGTCTCGTTTTTTTCTTATCAGTGCAAAAGAAACTCAAAATACTCTGTTGATTTTGATCTTACATATTAAGTGTTGTACATCATTAGATCCTGATAAGTGTCTATTTTTTTTCTGGATACTCACAATAAAAACAAAGTGTTGCGCTTTTCGCCAAATAAAGAAAAACAAACATGATGCGCGTTCTGCCTTCTCTCTGTCAGTTAAGTCCATTCTGAAACGCGTCCGAAAATTAACTGTAATTCCGTGAATACTTGTCATACAGGCACGAGTGTTTTTCCATAATGAAGCTTGAACTCTCTTCTTTTAAATGAATTAATTTTAGGGATGCACCGATATGAACATTTTGGCCGATACCGATAACCGATAATTCTTTACATTTGAAAGCCGATAACCGATATATTGGCCGATAAATCTAAATAAAAAAAATTATATACTTTGATAGCCTGTATAACAAAATGCTCACCATTAAAAGCCTTGTCTCAAACACTTTTAACATAAATCAAACATATACAATACAGTATAGCCTAGTTTGAACCAGTGTAAGATTCCTTAACTTTTAAAATTAATTTTACACTCATATGGACAACTTTCTTTATTAAAAAATGGTAACACTTTACAATAAGGTTTAATTTTGTTAGCATTAGTTAGCATGAACCAACAATTTTATAAAACATTTTTAAGAAAGTTGTATCTGTTAACATTAGTCAATGCACTGTGAACTAACATGAACACACATATTTTATTAACTAACAATAACACAGGCTATTGCTCTCTGTTAGTTAATGCATTAACAAATGAGACCTTATTGTAAAGTGTTATCAAAAAATAATAACATTGGGCTGCACATAAAGAAACAAAATGCATGTGGCATTGATCAATAAAATGGAATCGCCTCCGCACGGACAATAAGAAAAATATATTTTAATTAAACCATATCGTTGATGAAAATAATACGAGAACAAAATAATGTTAGTTATTAATTATACGAGAACAAAATAATGTTAGTTATTAATTATAACGCAATGTTTTTGAAAAAATAAACATTATTAATATTACATTGATAGTAAACATCTTTAATAGCTTAGTTACTGTTTCAAATGACATTGCTGTGTGAGTGCGCGCACTGAAGCTGAAGAGAATGAACGTTAAACCGAATCGCTTTGCTAGAAGGTTAATCAACTCGACGGTTGCTGAAGAATGCAAACCCAAAGAATTTACAAATTTATTACAATAGTGAATACAATTATAATTGTATGACAGTCCCAATCATAGCTTTTAATGTTTTGCATTGTTGTTTAATCTGCGCGCGCTGGAGCTGAAGAGAACGAGCACCGGGAAACTGAAGAACTTTTCTAGCATGTTGGTTAAATCCACGAAACGCATCATATGTGAGATTAATCAGATATTTATATTACATCAACTTTATATTACGACTTATCTGCGCAAAATGACGTGAATGCACAATCGAACTTGTGCTGGTCATAATGTGTAATAGCTATCCCTGTTCTGGACGCGCTATTCCCACAACAACGCGCTGAAACGGCAACTAAACAGAGAATTCACAACGTTTTATTACAATAGTGTTCTCATTATAATGGCATCTACTATGACAGTCCCAATTATAGTTATAAATGTGCATTGCTGTTTGAGCTGCGCACGCTAAAGATAAAGATGATCACCGGTACAATGAAGCGCTACTTCGTTCATTAACTCTTTCCGCCTCAACGCGCTCGACGCACTGAAACACGTGGGCGAACAAGAATTCACAACATTCTTTTGCAGGCGTGTTTTTATTATAATGTTATGAAGCATATGTGACAGATTTGTGCTGCACATGTTGCACTGAACTGTATCTTCCTTTTCGAAGTGAATCCAATCATTCAGAACCATCATGGCGAACAGCGCGCGTCTCTCAACTGAAGTAAATAATCTATTATCTATCGGCTTTGATATATCGGCCAAATTTTCTTATCGGACCGATAACGATAACATCAAAAAAGACCATTTATCGGCCGATATCGATATGTGGTCGATATATCGTGCATCCCTAATTAATTTATATAAAAAACAAATATTCTCAGTTTATGTAATCTGTATGAAAAGAGAGAGATGTCAGTATTTTTCTTTCCAGCTCATTATACCTCATTACGCGTTAATGTGCCACGCCCACGGAGAGCGTGCGGTATTCAAACGCAAATGATCTAAGGCAAGCCATGCAAACATGCCAACGCCCACCAGCTGGATTATAAAACACATCGTGTTTAGTAAGTATCTTGTACAGCTGTGTACACAGTATTATTCCTCACAGCGAAAGGATACGCTATCTAATAACCCTGGAATAGAAGTTCTGGTAGTTTCATTTCGAGGAGCAAGGGATCCAGCTGATGTAGTAAGTCATTTATTCTTAAGTGCTTTGTTCTAATCGCGATATTGAATAGTGTCTGACTGTAAACCGCAAAAAGACTGTTTAAATATGAATAGCGTGTCTGTGTGTAGGCTAAATGATGAATGAACGGCATGCAGGCGCGCGCGCTTTGTTTACTACAGTTATACAGCGCGTGTCTGTGCCGTTCATTCACTCTCACACCTACATTAGTAAACATTATGTTTACATGAACACATCCAAACTATATTGCTATAGCCTACTAAGATGAGTAAAAATAGACTGAAATATGTTGAAATAAAATGTCTGTATAAGCAACAAGCTGCAAATTAACATGTATATACTAATATATCATACACAATTTGTTACAGACTAAATATGAATGTTTAGACAAGATTTTGTGATTAGTTTTGGATAGATTATAAAGTTTTGACTGTAAAAAAAAGACTACTGTCACATTAAATAGTTAAGCTTTTGTTCACCAATTTCTGCTCATAGTTAAATATACTATAGTATGATGTTTTGTCAAAAATAAAGTAGGTATATTGAATTATCAACTAAGATGTTATTATAGTGTTTGTTCCAATATTCAAACTAATGAATCCTTACCTTTTTTAATACTTATGTATACTTTTTACAAAGAAATACACTTGAAATATTGTTAAAATTGTAATTGTTGTTGTAATTGTAACCTATTTGTAATTGGTTACAATTTCTAATTGTAAAATATGTATATATAGATAATTTATTTTGTCCTTGCATTCTTTGGGATCCTGTGACACACCTGTGTGAAAGGGCTAATTAATATGCAGCTCATTATAGGGCTCATTATCCGGCCTTTGTCTTCTCAGGTGTGAACACGCCTCCACGCATATTGCCTTTCCAAACAAAAGGTGTCTTATAAAATTTAAATCAATGTATTGTTTTGTGTAAATGATTAGGCAGGATGATTTTCAGATCATTTTGAAGCAAAAATTCTAGACAACAACACTCATTAGTCAAAAGTCTTGTGGACACATATTTAGTATGTGTTTTGTGGCCTTATTTCAGACACTTTAAGTTTTAGTTTTTTCAATAACCATGCATAAGCAATATTCTCTCAAAAATACAACCATGTACATACATGTTGCTCACATATTACGGTAGCCCCGTTTGTGCTGTATACAGTGAATTTACACCTTTGCCATTAATATGTTTATAAATAACTGAAAAAAGCACAAATGTCAGAGCATGTCAGAACAAGGACCCCAAAAAACCCATAGACCTCAGAGGGTTAACAGCATAAAGGTATTCAAACAAGTCGCGCGCGTGTGTGTGTGTGTGTGTGTGTGTGTGTGTGTGTGTGTGTGTGTGTGTGTGTGTGTGTGTGTGTGTGTGTGTGTGTGTGTGAAAACGGAACTCCTCCAAGTCTGCAAGTCCAAAAAATTATGCTGACATTACTACATTTTATTTAATTAAATGCATTTATGGTGAGATCATTATATTTTCATGTCAGTCTGTGTTCATGTTGACCACGAACCATGCGCTGTAACTTTAATTCAGCGCGTGCAGCGCAGCACAAATACACTCTGTGTGGAAACGATCGCTGCACTGCTGTATAAATTGTCTCTGTGTACACACCGCTCCTGGAACGGACCGCTGGAGCGCATCCGCGTGCAGTGTGAAAGCTCTAACCTGTTAACATGGGTGCGGAAAAAATACGCACCACATACGCACTGCAAACGGAGTATATGTGAAACGGGCTCACTGACGAGTGGTACTGTCAGTGGTAGAAGGAAGTAGCGGTTCGCAAGAAAAATTGCAGGTACGCTTAAGAGTAAAATGTAGAAGTGCCGGTACTGCGTACCGTTGAGTACCGCCCCACTTCGAGCACTGGTGTCATTTAAAACGGCACCACAAAGACAAACTCCTGCAACCAGGTGCGAAAAAGAGAGTGAAAGAAGGACAATTGTATAGAAGACATCTATACAAAGTAGTTTTATTGGTCAGTGACACCTAGTTATTGTTAATTTTACATACAGAAGGTTAAACTAAATCTTGATTTATATTTAAGTATTGTAAATTCTTTAAGTTGTATGTATAACAAGACATTTATTGAACACTGTTAATGTTAAATAAATCTGTTGTTTGATTTTCAGTTTATTTTTTTTATTTTGTTCAAAATATCGTGATACATTTCGTATCGTGAACCCAGTATCGTGATACGTATTGAATCGTGAGCTGAGTGTATCGTTACACCCCTACCTGTTCCTGTCTAAAGTTCTTGCCCAAAACTACAATTTGGAACAGACGTTCTGCCAATAGTCAAAAGTCGAAGACCAGAAAGATGTCTGGAAAAATACACCTCACACTCTCATCAGAGTAATGTGATAATCAAATGTAATTTGTCTTGTTTTGTATGAATGAGATGACTATCATCACAGACAGATTGTTGTTAGCCTCCGATATACAGCTTATTATACACCCAGAAGTATAAATCACCCAGACACCTAATTGTCAGACATTATTCTGTTTACTATAATTGGAATTCTCATTAAGTTCTATTCACAATGCCTGAATCATATTTACATTTGGCAAAAGTTCTAATTTCAGAATGACACATACGCCATGAAAAGAAGAGCCAGAGAGCATTAGCGATTCACAGGACACCAGGTTAAAGCACATGGTGAATTTTGCCTCCAGCTGGCCAGCACATTTCCCCTGACCCCCCACCGCCGAGACATGAGAGAGTAAATGGAGGCCCTCTCATCCGGAGCTGTTTCGGGATAATAGGAAATCCCAGGTCGGGGTGGGAAGCCCTGTGGCGCGAACGAGACGAGTCATCGCCATTTCCTCCGATATGCTTGTGACAACAAAAGATTTCTCACCTAGAATAGGCAGCGAACCCAACCCAAATGGAATATATCCAGCATATTAGAATACAATGGAACAGCATTTAATGATAAGAATGGAACAAAATGAACCGATGGAGGCTCTGAATTCAGCCGCTCCGGACACATTTGTGTGGAATTGGCTTGTTGAAATGTAATCAGAATATGGAATACTATGGGTTTTTGAAAATGCACCGTGGTAATGCCATCTTGTTCTCTGAAGAAGCTTGGGGTATCATCTAAATACCATAGTAAATGTACACTGCCGTTTTGAAAGAAGTCTCTTATGTTTGTAACAGTTATGTTTTATTTTATCATCATGGTGTTTTGGATTCCTTGCCCTGTCAATCATCTTGTCACAGTTAAAATCCTCCACACAATTCATTTAATTTCCTACTGTTTCGGAGAGTAATAAAGAAATTTGAGCACATTAATCTGCCAGTCGTGGGTCTCTAATGTAGAGTCTCTCCTCGTGTGTTTGCATAATGATGCATTTAAAAGACCAAACATCTCTTTACAAAAGTTCACAATGCCGTTGCAGATGAAATATAATGTGGACAACACTGAATAAATGTCTTTTCGTCAACCCCTTTATCTAAACCGCTCTTCTTAACCGTCAAACTCGCACATCCTCCATGTTTGTAGTTTTTTTAACACTTTTTATTTGCGTTTGTAGTTCTAATCGCAACCTCATCCAACACGCAATTTGCTGTGGGTAATATTAGCCATTAGAGTGCGCACGGATCTGCATTTCAGATTCTAACCGGAAAAAGTAGACCATACGGGTCTCTTTGTAATACTCATTTCATAATACTACGATTTGGGACACACTTATTCTATAATACTACGATTTGGGACACACTCATTCTATAATACTACGATTTGGGACACACTCATTCTATAATACTACGATTTGGGACACACTCATTCTAAGTTTGAATACTATTTAGGATCGATAGTATGTGAATTGGGACGCAGTGTTTTTGTTCCTTGTGCACTTCACTACAACCAACCATGACAACGTTCACAAAGTCTACATTAATTTAATCATATATATATGGTAAAACTGTAATATTATGTAAAATATTTTTTCAATTTAAAATAAAAACATAATAATTTATTCCTGTGATCAAAGCTGAATTTTCAGTATCATTCCTCCAGTCTTCAGTGTCACAAGATCCTTCAGAAATCATTCTGATATGATGAACTGATGATCAAGAAACATTTCTGATTATTAATAATTTTGAAAAAAAAGTTTCTCCCCAGGATTCTTTGATTAACAGTGAGTTCAAACCAACGGCATTTATTTGAAATCAAATTTTTTTATTATAAATGTCGTTACTGTTACTTTGATCAAATAAAGGGTCATTAATGAATAAAAACTCACTGACCTAAAACTTTTGAATGGGTAGTGTATGGTAATCTTTTTATCACATTTTGTGTGATCTGGAATTTTTTGGCCATTGTTACAGTATTCTCACAAAACGTGTTACAGTAATGAAAATCTAATTGTAATTGAAATAATGTTACAAAGCAAAACATCTAGAAGGTCCTAAAATAGGCTTGGTTTGCTTTATGCAAAATATTATTTCTTATTTATTAATTTATTTATTTTCAGATTTGATGGTTGAATGTGAGCTGGACATGTTTTTGTGAGGTTCACATATTAAAACTGCTTCACAATTGGTGCTATTATAATTCCATCACAGTTCTCACAATCTTCAGGGCCTGAGCCGAGGGACTATAAAGAAGAGTCTCCAGCATTTACGGAAGAAAGCAAGGAGAAAGCAGTCCGGAATAAGGAGAACGCAGGATGCTTGAGTGATGGAGTGTGCACTGGGAAATATATCTGACAGAATTCATTACTGGTTACTTATAAGAGATTCTGAACGTCGTAGGTAGGAAGCAAGTACTTCAAATAAAACCTAACCTTATAAATAAGGTATTTACATACATTCATACATACATACATAACCTCAAAAACATGTCTTGAATTTCAGAATTAATAGTTAAAAAAAAACTGAATTAAAAGGTAAAATAAACTGAAGTTATTCGTTAAAATAATTAGAGTGGAGTATGATATGAACTGTCCTGGACTGCATAATGTTTACTAAATTATTTTTTGCAAACATAATTTACAAATCAATCAATCAATAAATAACATTAATTTTGTTAAAATATATTTACATTAAGATGAATGCATTTCGCATTTTTAAAATGTATTTGTTTGTTTTTCTGTCTCTGAGCATTGAACCCATGACCTTGGTTTTGCTAACGCCATGCTTAAATAAAAATTTGTTGAAATCCATAAAATTGTGAATCATTTTTTATTTAAATAATAATATATTATAAATTAATTATATATATTTGTAATTCATTAATTATAGTTAAAATAATTAAAGTCGAATATAATGTAAAGAACTGTCCTGAACTACATCATGTTTACTAAGCAAATTTACATAAATTAATACATTTTTCTGTTCATTTTAATGGCATATTTTGCCAAAGTGAATTTGTTTACAAAAATGATTTTACAAAAATAACTAAATAAATAAATAATCTATGAATAATTTTGGTCAAATACATTATAGTTATTAACTTTTATCATTCTTTAAAGTGGGATGGGTCATGGACAACACAATGCATTCACAAGTATTTAAACAATGTGATGAACGAAACTACTTTAGCATGCTACATAGAACACATCGCTAAATCATATTTTCCACCCTCTACTCTCACCGTAAATGCATTCATCTTTTTTCCCTGCTCTTTTTCTTGATTACCTATGATTCGGAGTTATGTCTGCCTCATTATGCTAATGAAAGCTTTTTCTGGTTGCGCTCCATGCTTGGCTAGCAGAATGCGCTGAAGTGTGAGAGCAGGAATCGGGCTCTTCCCTGCTGATTCGGCATGCCATCAGCATCCTGTCCCGCACAATATAATGATCAGGGCCCAGGTGACACAGAGACACAACCAGCATACTAGAGATCCAGCCGCGTATGCTAATGTTTCAACGCCCACTCGTCAAGCATGGCACAGTGAGGGAGGCGCCACACAAGTTTACAAGGGGGTGTTGCAAACAAGAGAGAATGCAAACAAGAAAGGACAAGTTGCTATGGTAGACAGCCAATCTGTGGACCTTTTCCACATTCTTTAATGTAGAAATCGGAGGAATTTCAGAGGAAATTATTTAAACATGGTAAAAAGTATAAAACCAAGCTGAGAATACTACATTACACGAGCTAAAAGCATGATCAAATTAGAAAAAAATATACTATAGAAAGAGGACATTTACATTTTTTTGGTATGAATTTGTTTAATTCATACATACAAGCACTTTTTAATTTTAGAAATTTCAGGGTGAATCCTTATTAAAGGGTTAGTTCACCCAAAAAAATGTATTATTAATTTACTCACCCTAAAGCTGTCCGAGGTGTATATGACTTTCTTCTTTCAGCCAAACACAATATGAGTTATATTAAAAAATATCCTGGTTCTTCCAAGCTTTATAATGGATGTGAATGGTAACTGAGATTTTGAAGGCCAAAAAAGCGCATCCATCATAAAAGTGCTCGATACGGCTCCAGGGGCTTAATAAAGGCCTTCTGAAGCAAAGCTATGCATTTTTGAAAGAAAAACATCCATATTTCTAACATGAGTCGAGTTCAGGCGGAATGATGTGATTTGTGATTTCAATCATCATACAGTAAAACATCCACACAACAAATCTTTTTCTTGGATTTAGGCACAATTTAATGTGGGTCATAGGCCAACTTTTCAGGTTGGAAAACCCATAAATCCATATAAATATGAAAAAAAAATCACATCCCTGAATATATGAGATTTTTTTTGTCTGGCACCCATGCAAGTTGTGGTAACAGGTCCCCTGAATTTCTTTTCAGAGTGTAGACACATCTTCATATTGACCTCTACAGTTCAGATGGGGTATCACAAACTAATAATGTGACTCAAACAGATCCATATGGGCACGCATGTGCAATTCTCAAAGTCTACCAGCTGAAAAGTCCCCGAAATCCCTTTAAAACTATCAAACTCCACCATTCTGACCAGCTTGGTGGTCAGCCAAGAACAGCAAACCACCTTAGACAGGTTTATGCTGGGTTTTTTTGTTGTTTTTTTCCTCAGTCAAAAGCACTCTCACATAGTAGTTGAGAGAGCCTTTATCTATAGGGAGTTTTTTTATTATGCTGAGAGACTGCTGAACGCTATGAACTGTGTCTTATGTGGGTGTATTACCTGTGCTTGCGCCTCCATTCGAGCGTACTGCACCAGCATCGGCTCTCCGTGCTTCTGCATGAAGTCTCTCTGACAGCGCTCCGCCAGCGCTGGCTCATTGGGGAGAAAATTACTGGCCCAAACCTAGAGATAGAAACAGGAATAGCATGAAGACGTGAACCTGCGTGGGAAGTCTCGCTAATCAGACTCTGTAGCCACAGATAAAACCTTCAGAAAAGCTGTCTGACACACACACACAAAAACATCCCCCCCGTAGTAAAATAATGCTCCCTTCCGCCTATAAAAATAACTAGAACTTCAGCCCTGTATTTAACGCTGTATTTTGCTAATTAATAGCGAAGCATGTGGCCATGGAAACCGATCCAATTATACTTCGCAACTAGTGGAGTTGGTACCTGGCGATAACATTTCTCTCATCTTTAGCCTTGTAGAGATGATTTAGGGATGGAAATTGGAAAAGACACTTTAAAACATTCATCTTTCCAGGCGCCAAAGACTGTTGGTGCTGCCCAGAGAGAGTTCTGACAACATATCCAATACATCTTCAACAAAAAAGGGTGGTAAGAGAGATTCTGTTTTTCAGATTCGTTTTCCTCACCACCAGAGCTCCCACAAGAGCTCTTCATTCACGTATCTTCCTGAGGAAAGAAAACTCGGCCATTATTCACTCCTGAGACAAATGTGATTTTCTGCATAGTGATTTAAGAGTTTTTGGGAACTCAATTTCAGCTATTTAATCTAGTGCCACGCATGCCCTCGGAAGACTCTCTTCAAGTGTCTTTACCATGAATTTAGCACTAAATTGTTTTCAATTCATAGTACATCAAAATCAGTCCCCCGTAATCACAAAAAAAAAATCTCCCTTCCAGCTATAAAAATAACTAGAACAGCAAAGCAGGCCTATATTTAACTTGCCAGTGAAGCACAGGACCAAATCATACTTTGCAACTAGTGGAGTTGGTACTTGGTGATAACATATCTCCCATGTTTAGCCTTGTAGAGATTTATGATATCCAAATATGTGTGGATGTATGTATCTGTGCACGCTTAAAAAGCTAAGCCACAGCAGAAGCTTGTAAAGGTTCTCTTATAAGTTTTTAAGTTTGAATTTGTAGACTGCGGAGAAATAACCTACTGAAACCCCCTGCCGTTTGGGGAGGATATGGGCTACAACAGGGCTAAAGGCACACCAGGGTAAAATGCACTTTTGATTTTATTTTTCTCTAAACCACTAGATGGCACAAAAACTTGCCGCAGCACTTTCCGAAACATCCGTTTTTCATGATGCACGTGGATATTTGACTGATTCTTGACACGATCGCGGGCAGCAGTGATTCTGTGCTAATTTGATCTAATATTCGATGTTTTTTTAATTGTTGTAGATAATGATTTGCAGTTTATTACAGCAGCTCCAGAGAGAGAGAGAGAGAGAGAGAGAGAGAGAGAGGGAAGAAAAAAAGTAAATAAATACAGTTACAATACAATAGATATGGGACAGATAATAAAACATGCTACATTATGTTGTTACTGCAATTAAAGAGTCTGATACTGTTGGAAGACAGATAACAGATACAAATACAGATAACACATCAGAACCCTGACATAATCATCATGTTTAATAATATGATATAAATCTTATCATATAAAAAATATTATTTATTGTTACTACTGTAAATCTATTTTAAATTATTATGGGATCTCCTTCAATGCTTTCAGAAACGTTCCTTTTTAAAATAATTTAGTTTCTGGCGTGTTAAAATGATTAAAAAAATCTTAATTATTACAAACTCTGAACAGTATAGTGTGTAATTGGGTAATTACACTTTACAGTAAAGTTTAATTAATTAACATGCATTAGGTATCAGAAACAAAGAATGAACAAAATGTTTTACAACCTTTATTAATCTACATAAATGTCATTGTTAATTCATGTTCGAACATAGTACAATAACTACATTAATTATATTCTCAAGTAATTTATTTATATGTAATTTAACTTTATTTGCCAAAAATGTATTTGTATTTAACATTAATAAATGCTGTTAAAGTATTGTTTGTTGTAATTTCCTAATCTTATTTTATTAATCTTTCCAATTTAACCTTATTGTAATGAAAAATACTGTATAACAGCATCAAGGTTTTGTAAGTTGTTCAAGTTCTTTGGCAGTATCCATCCCAAATTTAATTCGCTCAATCGATGCAGCAATATGGCAATTATCTTCTAAAAGAGACAGAAAGAGAAAAGACACTTGAGCTGGTGAAATGTCAAGGTCACGGTCTCGTACTGCCTTTGCATGTTTAATCCAAACCTCCACTAGAAACATAATTTCCTTCAGCTGCCAGTACACCTGCCAACCCAAGCCTTATGGGATCTCTCATCTGAGACTGAACTCAGACCTAATAAAAACTTCATTACATCTGATTGCTGTGGCTATACTTAAACTTTTAGAAATGCTTCCAACAGCATTCAGAGGTCTAATAAAAAGTCTCTTTTCAACAGCAACGGGTAAAGTTTTGCAATAGATGTGTCTATTAACGTTCAAAAACGCTATGAGCGTTTCATCATTGCGAACTCACCAACTGTTGTCAAGGATATCTCAACATCGTAAACAAAACAGGATGAAACAGTCGGAAAGAACGTATTTTTTTTCCACAGTGACTCATGGAGCTACATGGAAATGAGTCTGTTATGATATGTGGCCTACAAATGCCAGAATGAATTTGAACATTTTGAGATATCCCCTGCATGCACGGTCATCGATGTGACAAGTTTAAAGCTCACAGTCAATCAATAAGAAGCTAATTCTAATTCTTGTGTACGTATCCATAATCCATCATAATCCACGAGGGAGCAGTTGTTATAATCACGAGACAAATTTCTGTTTGCCTCCTGCCAAAAATAATTTAAAAAAGCAACTGTGAAAAGGAGCTCTCTTGCTAAATGATAAATTAGGCTCTCTGTGAGAACCGGGAACTGAGTTCTCCTGGGTTACTGATTGCAAATATAGAGTATTTCCACAGTGTTTTTTAAAGCACGCTCTTCCTGGCGAATCTAATATGTACCTCTGAGAGATTGTTTGACCTCATTTTTCTGGCGAATCATTGATTGGGGTCTTGGAGTCAAGCTCCACAGCTCTAAATGCACACGTGAGACTGCTCTGACCTCTCAGCTTAAACAAGGTTTTGACTGAAGACTCACATCAAAAGACACGAATGGCTGAATACAACTCATCCCAGTTCTTCTGTAACACTATTAAAACTGACGTACAACTACTGACAACTTTTCTTTGATGGATGGGTTTTTATTTTTCAAAGTAAGAGATTCAAACCCAACAAGTAAGTCTGCATGATTTGAAAATTGTGATTTTGGGGATACAAATTGTGATTGTGATTTACAAAAAAAAAAAAAAAATACAAGCTTGTTTTGTAGCGCTGCACAATTTGGCTAAACATTTGTGATTATATATATATTAGTATGGCTACAATAATAATAATAATTTACATTTCATTATTAGTATTATTATTAAATAAGAAAGTAAAAATTAATAAATAAAAACAAAATAAGTTTAAGAACGGTCTTAAGAGCATGGCGCAGCCGGGGCCCTACCCTGGAGTCAGGCCCAGGGTTGGGGCTCGTATGGGAACGCCTGGTGGCCGGGCCTCCACCCATACGGCCCGGCCAGGCTAAGCCCGAAGGAGCGACATGGGGCCACTCTCCCGCGGGCTCACCACCTACAGGATGGACCGTAAGAGGCCGGTGCAAAGTGGATCGGGCGGCAGTCGAAGGCGGGGGCCTCAACAACCCGATCCTTGGACATGGAAACAAGCTTTAGGGACGTGGACACCTCGCTGGCGGGGAAGGCGCCTGAGATTGTGAGGTTGAGAGGTACCAACTAGAGATAGTCGGGATCACCTCCACGCACGGCTTGGGCTCTGGACCACACTCCTTGAGAGAGGATGGACTCTTTACCACTCTGGAGTTGCCCATGGTGAGCGGTGGCGGGCTGGTGTGGGTTTGCTTATAGCCCCCCAGCTCAGCCGCCATGTGAGGGTCGCTTCCCTGTGCCTTTGGGTCGGGGATAGGTTTCTCACTGTCGTTTGTGCCTACGGGCCGAACGGCAGAGCAGAGTACCCAGCCCTCTTGGAATCTCTGTGAGGGGTGCTGGAAACTGCTCCGACTGGGGACTCATTCAACTGGGGGACTTCAATGCCCACGTGGGCAGCGACAGTGACACCTGGAGGGGCGTGATTGGGAGGAACGGCCCCCCTGATCTGAACCCGAGCGGTGTTCTATTATTGGACTTCTGTGCTAGTTACAGCTTGTCCATAACGAACACCATGTTCAAGCATAAGGGTGTCCATCAGTGCACGTGGCACCAGGACACCCAAGGCCGGACATCGATGATCGACTTTATGGTTGTTTGATCCGACCTCCGGCCATATGTCTTGGACACTCGGGTGAAGAGAGGGGCGGAGCTGTCAACTGATCACCACCTGGTGGTGAGTTAGATCCAATGGCGGGGGAGGAAGCTGGACAGACTCGGCAGACCCAAACGTACTGTGAGGGTCTGTTGGAAACGTTTGGCCGAGTCCCCTGTCAGAGAGATCTTTAACTCCCACCTTCGGCTTAGCTTCGACCAGATCCAGACTGGAGATATTGAGTCTGAGTGGACCATGTTCTCCACCTATATTGTTGACGCGGCCGCTCAGAGCTGTGGCCATAAGGTCTCCGGTGCCTGTCGAAGTGGCAATCCCCAAACCCAGTGGTGGACACCGGAAGTAAGGGATGCCGTCAAGCTGAAGGGGGAGACCTATCGGGCCTGACTGGCTTGTGGGACTCCTGAGGCAGCTGACGGGTACCGGCAGGCCAAGTGGACTGTTGTGGAGGCAAAAAAAATCTGGCCTGGGAGGAGTTTGGTGAGGCCATGGAGAAGGACTACCGGTTGGCCTCAAAGAGATTCTGCCAAACTGTCCGGCGCCTAAGGAGAGGGAAGCAGTGTCCTATCAACACTGTTTACAGTGGAGGTGGGCAGCTGTTGACCTCAACTGGGGATGTCGTTGGACGGTGGAAGGAATACTTCGAGGATCTCCTCAATCCCACTGACACGTCTTCCATTGAGGAAGCAGAGGCTGAGGGCTCAGAGGTGGACTAGTCCATCACCTAAGCTGAAGTCACACTTCTCAGCCTTCCCAGGAAAGTCTATGCCAGGGTACTGGAGAGGAGAATTCGGCCAATAGTAGAACCTCTGATTCAGGAGGAACAGAGCGGTTTTTGTCCCGGTCGTTGAACACTGGACCAGCTATATACCATCTCCAAGGTGCTGGAGGGTTCATGGGAGTTTGCCCAACCAATCCACATGTGCTTTGTGGATTTGGAGAAGGCATTCAACTGTGTCCCTCGTGGCTTCCTGTGGAGGATGCTCTGGGAGTATGGGGTCCGGGGCCCTTTGCTAAGGCTCCTTGTACGACCGGAGCAGGAGCTTGGTTTGCATTGCCGGCAGTAAGTCAGACTTGTTCCCGGAGCATTTTGGACTCCGGCAGGGCTGCCCTTTGTCACCGATTCTGTTCATAATTTTTATGGACAGAATTTCTAGGCGCAGCCAGGGGCCGAAGCGTGTCCAGTTTGGGGACCACACGATTTTGTCTCTGCTTTTTGCGGATGATGATGTCGTGCTGGCCCCATCAGACCAGGACCTTTAACATGCACTGGGACGGTTTGCAGCAAAGTGTGAAGCGGCTGGGATGAGAATCAACACCTACAAATCCGAGGCCATGGTTCTCAGTCGGAAAAGGGTGGGTTGCCCACTTCAGGTTGGTAGAGAGTTCCTGCCTGAAGTGGAGGAGTTCAAGTATCTTGGGGTCTTGTTCACAAGTGAGGGAAGGATAGAACAGGACAGAAGAAAGAAGGATGGATTGACAGACAGATTGGTGCAGCTTCTGCAGTAATGCGGTCGATGTACCGGTCTGCTGTGGTGAAGAAGGAGCTGAGCTGCAAGGTGAAGCTCTCGATTTACCAGGCAATCTACGTTCCTACTCTCACCTATGGTCATGAGCTGTGGGGTCATGACCGAAAGGACAAGATTCTGGATACAGGCGGCCAAAATATGCTTTCTCTGCAGGGTGGCTGAGCTATCCCTTAGAGATAGGGTGAGGAGCTTGGTCACTCGGAAGGAGCTCAGAGTAGAGCCGCTGCTCCTCCACATCAAGAGGGGCCGGCTGAGGTGGCTCGGGCATCTGTTGCCTTCTTGACGCCTTCCCGGGAAGGTGTTCCGGGTGCCTTCCACCAGGAGGAGACCCCAGGGAAAACCTAGGAGATGCTGGAGGGATTATGTCTCCCGGGGGCCTGGGAACGCCTCGGTGTCCCCCCGGAAGAGCTGAAAGAAATGTCTGGGGAGAGGGAAGTCTGTGCATCTCTGCTTAGACTGCTGCCCCCGTGACCCGGCCCCAGATAAGCGGAAGAAGATGATGATGAAACAAAATAAGAAATATTACTATTGTAATATTTAACTGTGAATCGAGTATTTAAGAAATAAGAATAACAACAACAACAACAATAATAATGTTTTACATTACAACTATAAAATAACAATATATAAAATATTGTTTTAATCTATTTGTTGTTGTTGTTGTTAAATAAGAAACATGTCAATTGTAATATTTCAATGTAAATTGAGTATAAGAAAATGTAGAAATAATAATTAAAATAATAGTAATAATTATTTTATTTTACTAATTTCAATTTTATATTATGATTATTATTAATAATAAATAAAAAAGAAAATAAGAAATATTGCTATTGTAATATTTCACTGTAAATCTAGTATTTAAGAATTTTTTTTTTTTACTTTACAACTATAAAATAATAATACCAATATTTATAGTTGTCTTTGTTTCTTAATTTTTTTTATGTTAAACCATCAAACTTTTATTTTGATAGAAAATGGCACAAAGCCCTTAAAGCTTCTTTAGCTGATAAGCACTTTGCAATTTTGTTTTTATTTTGATTAATCATGCAGCCCAACCAGCAAGAAATAAATTTAAGCTCTTTAAGGTCATGTTAAGGTCATAAAACACTGTCAGTAACCCATTTTAGAAATGTGTCATATTTCAGAGTGAAATAATCAATAAGATAAAACATGTATCATGAAAAGTGGGCAACAGAATTGTGGGTGAATAGTAAATGGATCCTGAGGTTTAATTTTGTACCATTTATATATTTGAGTTATTTTCATATTTAACCTTCTATAATCATTTAATTTAAACAATTAAAATTAATAATATATAATAAATAATTATATTTAATAATATTATTTTATTATTTAGAATAACAGTAATCAGGGGGCTTTAGCAGTAATGTGCACAAAGAAAGTAAATAGGGTCAATACTTAATTCCATCTGGATTTTAAATATCAGTAAAATCAAATAATGACCAGCGAAATCAGTTATACTATAAAGTTTCAAAACATGCTATAGAGTTAAAACAAACACTTGGGGCCAATAGTGTTGAAATCATCAGAAGAAACAATGAAAATGACTTAGATCACCTACACCCAACATCGCTGCTTTATTTAGGGATGTAGATGATGTGTTTTCCCCCTGCAGTTCACTTTTATAACACAGTTGAGAAAAAAAAAAAAATCAAGGTTGTTCTTTCTAAAGGCCTCAGCAACAAGACCCATTTCCAACAAACATCTGGAACCGAGCAGCACTTTGTTTGTCCGTGTTTATTCTGCTTTTCGAGACAGTGGGCCAGAATGTCTGAGCGTGCTTGGTTTTCTGAAAATGATGGATTTTGATAAGAAAATGAATCATTACTCGTGGGTCACATCTCCGATCACCTCATCATATTTAGGGTGATTTCTGCAGGGGCGCTCAGAAGTGGCCGGTGTCTGCATTAAAAGCAGATGAATAGAGGAGGCTTAAAGAAGACTGAAGGATTCAGTGTTTACAGAATATGAATCACTGTTGGACGGCTTTCAAAGATGTTTTTCCAAGTCGTGTTTCCCTGATATTGTGGGAAACTGTGGAGCAGAAGCACACCTGCTGTTCACCAATAATTAGGCAATTAAGATTTGCTTAGTGCAAAACTGTGTAACATCAAGCCTCATTTATGAAACATAAGCAGAGCAAATGTCTGTGTAAATTGTTCGTAAAAATATGCTAAGTTAAATCAGCACCGCCGCTACTGAATCTACAGCGCAAAACATTTACAGATTCTATGAGACAGATCTTCTTAGTGTATCATAATGATACAACAAACAAATATAATTCCAAACGAGCCTTATGAATATGAGTCTTCATTTAAGGGAATATCGACCCGATGTATGTAATAGTTTCACTCATAGTTACCGCAGGCAGAAAACAAAAGAATAGGAAGTGTCATCAGCACAACTTGAAATGACTCAGTAATTTACTGCAGAGCAAGTACTGAACGCAGTCAAATATTAGTGTCACTGTCACTAGATGAGGGATCTGGTGAAGGAGCTGTCAGCGATCAAAATATTGATTTTGAAGATGTTGAAAAATATAGCTTTCAGAATATGGTTAAGATTGTGAATATGGGCCAGATGCTGAATGTACTGGGAAATGAGCTCTGATGAGGACAGTTAGGATGCTCAAACTGAAAGGTAACAAAATATGCTTTATTTTATTATTTTTGTCATTGCCGTTTAAATCAGGAGAGTACTATTACGCCAGTTAGAGATCCATCCATGTTAGATATAGATTCGGGTCACTGAAGACTCGAAAATGTAATAATGATTGGAGAAACATTCATGCATTTAAGGGTTAAAAAAGTATCTAAAAAAGACTGTTAAAAGTCCACAAAGTCTGTGTAAAAAGATTTTGCAAGAACTCTCTTTAATGTATTTATTATCAAAATTACTAAAATACTAAGACATTTGGAGATGGAATTGTTTTTTGCAAAAACCTTAATTGACCTGCAATAAACATGACAACTTAGATAGAAACAGTGTTATATAATGTTATTTCTACACTCACTTATTTATATTTTTAATTAATATTTTGAAAAAAAGTTCAAATTTGCTTTTATTTTTTATATTCAGTTTTCATTTTGATATAGTTAAGCTTTAGTTATAATGTGCTGTTGTATTTTTCTTTTTTTTTATATAAGCTACTGTGTAGCTTTAATTTTTTTCAGCTTTACTTTTTTATTTTCAGTTAATAGGTAATTTTGTCTTTTTATCTCGCAATTCAGATTCTTCTTCTTGCAACTGCGAGTTTATTTCTCAGGATTGTGAGTTTATATCTTGCAATTCTGACTTTTTTTCTCAGAATTCCAAGATATACACTGGCAGTTGCAACTTTTTTTCTCAGAATTTTATATCTCGCAATCCTGAGAAATAAACTCGCAGTTGCAATAAAAATTGCAACTACCTTTTATATTTTTTATTCAATGGCAGAAACAAGCTTCCATATATTTCAGTTATAGTTGCCAAGGCAACATTTATGTTTTTAGTTTCTCCTTCCAATATGAATATATTATTTGTTTTATTTCAATTAATGAAACTTTTCTTTTACTATTTTTGTTAACAATGAAAAGATTATGCTGAGAAAATAACAAATAACAATTTAATAGAAGGTATTTTACGATTGATAGTCATTCGTCTCATTTGCATAAAGTTCAATTGTTCTCATCTTTGTCACATGACTAATAGTCACTTAGTGCTGTCATAAAGCATCTTACTGGCCATAAACATTTGAACAGTAGCATACACTGTATATTAAATCATAATTCTATCTACTTAACTGTCGATCATGCTGGTCATCTGTACTTCATGGTAATGACAAAAAAATATTTGAAATTATGCAAATGTGAAAATAAAGTGAACCTGGTTTGTGTTCACATTATACATTATCAGCTAAAAGTGAGTGACTAAGCATAAGCCATACCCTGCATTACAAATAATTATACAGAATACCATTCCTCTCATGTTTCATGAACAAGACCCGCTGAGGATAAAAGCCTTCTGGTCATTTTTTGGGTTCACAACCCCAAAAAATGACCAGAAGGCTTTTATCTTCACCCTGTCAGTGTGAGCGCACCTCAAGTGGGGGTGTTTGAGTATAGCAAGTCAACAGGTTCTCCAGCCCGAGGTGATGACTACTTTAAAAAGCCCTCTCGGTATCATCATTTTCATAATTGCCTTCACGCCGTCCACATGAAGGCCTTTAGTTATGTGTACTTAATGACAGCGCTATTCCCTCCGAGCTCCACGCAACCTTTGAGGCTAGGAAAGTTCACACAGGTAAGCACTTTTCTCAGAGAGCTATTGAAAATGAGGCCGGTGCGCTTATGCATTAAACATTAAGTCCCAGTAGACACTCGAGAAAAACACTCGTTTAATCGAGTCCATTTTCCCAAGAATTCCAATTAAATATCTAAAATGAAATAAAATCCTTTGCGTCATGTGAAATCATAAAGCCCATCTCTCTCCCTCTCTATCTCTCAAGTTCAAGTTGCTTTATTGGCATGACATTTGGAATATAGTATTGCCAAAGCATTTTAAATAAGTATATACAAATACAGAATGGAATTACACCACCAAGAAAAACAGAAGAGGACCAGTCGATAATATAGAAAACAGCATACAATATATCTATCCTAATATTAATTATAAGTAATTACAATAAAATAAAGAATATGTAAAGTAAAGCAATCAAATGCAAAGGATTAACAATTTCGTATTGTGTGTGAGGTATATGCTGTTCTTATGAACTTTCTTTTCATCAAAGAATTCTGAAAAAAAATTGTACAACATTGAAAATAATAATGATTTTATTTTTTTATCATAAAATCAGGATATTAGAATGATTTCTGAAGGATCATGTGACACTGAAGACTGAAGTAATGATGCTGAAAATTCAGCTTTCATCAGAGGAATAAATTACATTTTAAAATATATTAAATTAAAAAAACAGTCATTTTAAATTGTCATAATATTTCACAATATTACTGTTTTTGATTTTGTTTTATCAAATAAATGCAGCCTTGGTGAGCAGAAGAGACTTCTTTTAAAAACATAAAAAATCTAAAACTAGTAGTAGTGTACATATTTTCATGTCATCCTCTCCGAGTCTTTAGAGTAAAAACTGAGTGTGATTTTAGATTTTAGTGCTGCAAATTGTCGAAAAAATATTCCCCTTGTAGTGGTATACTTGGGACAGCCAAGAAGAAAGTGTTTATCATCCTCTTTTTGCTTCAAACCACAGTGTCTGTATAGTCTCTGTTCTCTTGTTCTTTCCAGGATTTTTATGTCTTCCTTTCTCTGTTTCTAAGTCATGGTCGATATTTTAAAATAATGTATTTCTTTTAATGATTTATTTAGTAAGCAATTTGCCAATTTGATGGTTCTATTTGGGGCCCGAAAAAACTGAGTTTTTGTTTGTAGGTCAAATTTGTCACTCTCAAGTCTTCAAACAACACGAGCGCTGTGTTGCTCTCTCTCCCTCGCGCATATTAATCAAAATCAATTGACACGATAGTAAAAGGTCGGATTTTGACCACTAAATTAAGTTTTGTTTTGTAGAAAGCCTTTCTTTAAAGTGAATTTCGTTTTGTATAAATTGTATCTTAATTTTAATACATTTTTCATCAACCATTTGCCTGGATATAATAAATAAGAAGCAAATATAGCAGACAATATGATCATGATATGGAGGCGCCGGTGCGATTGCATTGCACGTGAACTGGAGCACATCTCATCATAAATTTTGCTCATTTAAATAATTGTGTGTGTGTGTGTATAGCCTAATATATATATATATATATATATATATATATATATATATATATATATATATATATATATATATATTAGGGCTGGGCAAGTTAACGCGTTATTATCGCGTTAACGCATTTATTAATTAATGCCGACAATTTTTTTATCGCACGTTAACGCAGTTTTTTATTATTATTATTTTGAAAGTCCGTTGCTCACTGGCTCTGAATACACATAGGCCTACAGTCAAACCATGATCACAGGAGGGGTGGGATGTTGGTCAGCCAGCAAATAACCCACCCAAACAAGCAGTGGAGAGAGGCAGGTTCTCTCTGGTGAACAGTTAAAGGGTTGGGCTCCGCGAGTGAATGACAGGCGCTCTATGGATAGTACCTATAAAACCTATAGATAATAACTATTTAGATTCTGGAAACTCACTAACAGCAAGCCGAGGATCAGTCTCTCTTCTAATGATATGTGCTGCGCGTCCTTTCTAAAAAGTTATAGACCATTCAACTTCGGCAACGAGCAGGCGCGGGCGTGAGGCGAGCATGACCGCAACGGCTTCACAGGAACGCACCCGCTTGTCGCTGCACCTTGTGCTCGACCACTTCACCTCACTCTTGGCTGATTTATACTTCTGCGTCGGACTTATGCCGAAGACAATACGCTATAGTCTACGCGTTGGTTTTCATTTATATCTCTGCGTCGTTGTCCGCGTTGACGCGCAATTACACATGCAGAGGGAGCATGTGAAACCCGAGGAGCGGTTGTAGCAATCACAGCGCTTGCGGTACGCGTAGAATTGACGTTACATTTTTGGAGAGGTGCACGTCAGGGTACGCCGAAGTGTACGCGCGCTACACAGCAACAGCGTGAGTATAAAGTATAAATTGTTTTTTTTACTCTGTTTAACGGAATCTTACGTGGGAAACCATGGCATGACCAAACCTAAGCTACTATAAGTAACGTTGGTCGACTTATATAGTAGTGATCATGACCTCTGACTACTACATAGACTGTTTCTGCTGCTCCCTGATAAAAGATACCTGTTGATACCTGTTCAGAAAAAAAACAAGAAAACTGGACTCGTTTTAACAAACTAGATAAAAGGTAATGCCCTGGCAGTAGCAAATAGCTTTGTTTAAATATTTGATTTGATTACATTAATGTTTAAATTGAGATTTGAGATTACTGTGTAAAGGGAATACTGCTGGTATAAAAGCACCTTATTTGTTTAAACTTATTGCACTTTTGTGTATATAGCAGTACATTTAAATCAAAAGTGCGCAATACACTACTTTAGAAGTCATTATTAAATTTTGCGCATAACAATGCGATTAATCGCGATTAATCGCAAGAAAACCATGCGATTAATCGCGATTAAAAATTTTAATCGTTGCCCAGCACTAATATATATATATATATATATATTTGCGCAGCTCCCCTGTCAATGATCTAGCACCACCTCAGCACCTGCCTTAAAAATTATCTGGCGCCGCCCCTGCTTTGAAACCACAGGGGGCGACTCGGAGTAATCGTCCTCTAAACCATTAGGAAGCAGCGGTGAGAAGAAGGTGCACACGTGACGATGTTTATTTTAGTACACTTCACCAAACCCACGCCAAAGAATCGTGTAAAATCAAGTAAACCTTGGGATTATTACTTGTGAGATTAGAACAAAATATATGGATATGAGAACATATGTATAAAACTGAATTAATATAATTTCACTAAACATTTTTATTAAATATGGACTTTTATTTTCATTAAAAAGGCTCATTTCTGCTATTGCAGGCTCATTTTGTAAGCAATTAAAATGAGCAATAATAATTAATGTAAGCAATTAATTTGGACAAGCGCAAACTGAGCGCCTGTGAGATGGTACAGATGGACCTTCTCGGCCAAAATCGGTTCGAAGGCATGCATCCTTAGAAGTGGAGCCGCGCACAAAGTTACAAAAAAAATATTGTGCACACTGCCACACAAAGGTCCTGTCCCAAATGGCACCCTAAACACTCGCGGTCTTCCTACCAGTCTGCACTTTCGTGACGTAATGCCGCTTTGACTGTCGGGAAGAAGTCTGCAGTGGAGCTCGCATCAGTGCGGGCTTGGCAAAAGTGCGCATCGAGGACGCATATCGACCGCAAAGGGAGTGCTCATGAGCACCCTTCTTATCTAAAATGACAAATGGGACACCCTACGGTCTCATGGACTTACCGGATACACGTATGCGGCAGCCAGTGTAAGTCCACAAGACCGTAAGTGCATATGAAGTGTGCCATTTGGGACAGGGCCAAAATAGGGTCTTGCGCACTCAACGCACACGACCGCCCACACAGCAATGATGTCATTTTTGCCGTGCACACCTTCGCGCTCGTGTGGACGCGGCGAGTATAAACCAAGCTTAAGGGGTATAACCCCAGTTCAGCCCTACAGGCAAAGTCCCTTTAAGACAAGTCATTTCACTCGGCGGCCATCTTAGAAACCCTCTCGGACATTTATTTCAGTCAAGAAAGTGCAGCTACTAAATTGTTCGCCAAGCTTACGATTGAATTTCGTATTTGAAATTACCAATGAAATCTGACAACGACGCTCTCATAAATGTTGTTTCTAAACGCTCGAATCATGACAGAAAAAGACATTTTCAGGCCTGATCAAGCTAATGCGCAGTGGAAGCGCGCCTGACCGTTTCTATAGGAACCGGAGCTTCTAGCGGCAGCTGCAGTGACGCGATGACTTTACCAATCGCCGATTGGCTCTTATTTAGAAGGAGGGACTTATGCCGCCATATTGAGCGTTGCACTTTCCCCATTCAAAACAATACGAGTGTTCTATAGTCTTTGCTACAGGCATTGTTAGAAGTGCCTTTATTTACCCTTAGAATGTTTTTTTTACAAATTCCAGCTGTGTTCTTTCTATAAAATATTGATCCCATACAGTAGAACTGTTTTAATGATCGCAAGACCTTTTATTTTGATTCGATGGCATAAAATGCCCTCGAGCCCTCTCATTCAAGGCCTTTACAGCTAGACTAAAGCCCCCTGATGCTGAGATCTCAACACTCAGGTAAATGTAGCTAGTCCTGTGTTCTAAGACTTCTCCTCCATATGTGTACTGGTAAATGTTTCCCAGACCTGGCCTTCACCATGACTGTGGTTTTGTCCAGGTTTACTGTCAGAGTTCATTCCTCGCAGTACTGTTTTCTGTTCTCTCTCTCTCTCTCTCTCTCTCTCTCTCTCTCTCTCTCTCTCTCTCTCGCTCGCCCTCTCTCTTTCTCTCTCCGGTAATATCGTGCGAATCTGGCATGACTTTAAACAAGCCGAGTCTGATTGGTCAGCGGTGTGTGTGGCGCTATACGTGCATCTCCTCAGTATTCTGGCTGCTGATTTGGATGTCAGGAGTGATAAAGGAGGATTCAGGAACGAGGGATGGACTAATCGGGCAGTCTTCACGCACCCGTCACGGAGCCCTAGAGGCCGCGTTTATGAACCTCTGTGAAATAAAACGCCAGACAGCGGTCCATCACTCTCTAGAACAGTGAAGCAGAAAAACGTAAAGAAACACGTCTCACAGTCAGTAAATATGCCAGCAGTGACAGCATCAGAGACATTAAAAAGAAGCGTGGTGCTATGATTTTCAGGCCTGACCCACAGGCGATATTTGGGGATGCTACAGTTCTCCAGAGTTTGTATATATGTCTGTTCTTAACAGATGGCTCAGATGATTGATGTTTCCTGACGTACGCATACACTATTTATTTCCTGCTTGTGTCGGAGCCCATGGAGAGCGGTAGATTGGCTTGCCGTTTCGAAAAAGCATCAGCCGGAGATCCAAGAGAACGTCAATCGCACCTCACTTCTGACCGGCAATCTCTCTCTCCGTGCCATTTCTCTGCTATCGTCCAGCTGTGTATGTAAATTCATAGATAAGACGACATTATACACAATGTGTGTTTATGCAGGGATAAACCAGAGATGTCGTCACTGGAGTTGGTTTAGGAAATGGAGTTGGATCATAAAAAGAGAAGAGAAGATTCTTCTAAATTCAGATTCTTCATTTATTCTAATTTTACCAAAATTGTCCATCGAGACATGTTGTTTGCTGTGGCTCCTCAGAGTCGGATAAACTGTGTGAACTGTACAGTGGATTTCAAATCCTCTGTGAAAATATCCCTCTTCTTGAGAGGTTCTACACGCATTTTACGCAAACAAAGTAAAAAGACCATCAGTGGACATGTCTACCAGTGAATTTAATGAATCAACCATGAGAACACTAATTTGGTTAGCAACCAGCCATCATATTTGGGAAAATTGTGTATTAGTATTGTTAACAATGTGTGAAAGTTTTCTGTTTTCACTTAAATCTACATCCTAACATTGTGATGAATCATGTTGTCTGTAGGGGTGTGCAGCGATCTGCGATTCTGTATCTGTCTCTCAGAATTATTCATATCTGTATTTGGATAAAACAGTAAGTGCCGTGGCTTTAACCAGAAGTTCGTCAAATTACTTGAGAAGACCACTTTAAATGCATATATTCCCTTCGTATTTATCATTTAACAATTATGCCCTATATAAGTCATAAAATAGTTGTTTTTTTTATCATAGCATTTCAATATCTTCTAATTGACGGAGCCAATGGCCTTTTAAAATATATTCAAATAGAAAACGTTTATTTTAAATTGTAATAACATTTCACAATATTACTGTTTTTGCTGTATTTTGGATGAAATAAATGCATACTTAGTCAAGCATGTATTGTATATTATAATTAGATCTACTTCTCTGTCAATATAAGTCATCAGTACTTTAATATGGTGATGACAAAACATTTGAAACAAGTGAACCTGGTTTGTGTTCACATTACACATTATAAGTGAACCTAAAAGTGAACTTGAGTTGAAGCTAAACATCCAAGCTGGATTGGTTTAAAGGGGTTTGTAGTGGTAATATATGAGTGATATATGACTAATGCCGCGCTCAACCTAGACTTTGAGGACACAGAAGCTTAATGGTCACACCGTGACGAATCAATTTGCTTCACAGGGTTAAGAGTGCAATCACAAACCAAACGGAAAGCTTTAAGTGGACCAAAAAGTTCATTTAAACTGTCCCTGACCTTAAAAGATGCTTCAGATTTTTTTTTCTTTTCTTTTTAGTTCCATTAGCTGCAGGGTTTAAGTCCATTCCATTCAATATTTATTTATTTATTTATTTATCTTTTGTGTACGTGTTTGTGGACCAGATCCACTTGAATATGATCAAATAATAATTATAATGATGATGATAATTATTATGCACTCAGATAAACATAGTAATCAATTAACGTTGCATTTAGACAGGTTAAAACGACTCCTGAAACTTACTAGCACAATGTTGTTGTTTTTGTGGAACTCCTAAACACTATATTAATTATAATTATTCTTATTGTTATTATTTATAATATATCTCACAAGAG
The DNA here is from genome assembly GCA_026230005.1 of Gila orcuttii. NCBI lineage: Eukaryota > Metazoa > Chordata > Actinopteri > Cypriniformes > Leuciscidae > Gila > Gila orcuttii. Next base: position 19,453,840 of record JAPDVR010000024.1, on the reverse strand, counting down.
TCTCGGTTTAGTTTGCTTTAAAGGGTACAATTTCATTTAACCATTCACACATAAGCTAAAATTCATACGAGCCCTTAAATGAGATGAAAAAGTGTGAAAAGTCCCTTAGATGAATTGTTTTAAATTTCACAAAACAGCATCAAGATAATCACTCTGAGAGAACGAACGAGTCTGTTTTCTGAGCTGATGTTTAGGGTTTGCTCAGGGGTGGGTGGTTACGGATGATATGAGAAAGCGTGGGACAAACACAGAGAAAAAGACACAGATCACACAGCTCTCGCTCGCTCCCTCTCCGCAAATACTCTCATCCCGGAGAAGGTGGGCAGCCGGATACATGCGGCTTATCCATCTCTCCCAGGGCATGCTGGGTAAAGCTCAACTCCTGCCGGCTGACATAGACCTAAGCCACACAGAGCTCCGGTCTCTCCGCGGAGGGCCACACACGTACTGGGAGGGGGATTTATTTACTCATATTTAGCTGCGTCCATTGATAAAATCATATGAGAAACTTAAGAGCGGCTTACGGCTGATGTTATCTGGGCTGAGCCCGTGTGCGCTGCGAGGGTGATTTATGTTGGAGGTCGGTGATTGATGTCACGTCCAGCACATACTGGGACGAGGGGTGGATGTGTTGTCATACTGACACTGTGATGCATGGATGAGCTGTTGCCTAGGAAACTAGTCTAATGTGCTGGGTCTATTAAAGGTGCCTTATGTCAAAAAATCAATTCATACTCCACATATTCCATACCAAATGGGGGCAGTATACCTCCAGAAAGTTGGCCTACTCTAGTCTGTTTTTTAGTTTCAGGTTGTTAATCTTCTAAAACCGTCAAATAGTCCGCTTTGTCCCACCAAAGCCTAATTTGATCGGTGAGGGATGTAGAATAGAATGACTGCTGCCGCTGCGCTTGACAGGGCGCATTACGAGCAGAGAGAGAGAGAAAGAGAGAGAGAGAGAGCTCGGCTGCGCGCGCGCACTCTCACGTCTACAAACAACACGAGCGCAGTCCTGCTCTCTCTCCCTCGCGCATATTAATCAAATCAATTGACACTATAGTAAGACCGCAGTTTCACGTGGAGCATTTGGAGATTTTTAGAGATTAAAGAGATACAAGCCGTGCGAGTTATTCGTGTGTTGCAGCTTGGCTGGTGGTTATGTATGTTGCCCGCATACCGCCTCCCATGGCCGAAATTGGTATTAGACACCGGCCGGGCAGGGGCTAGAAATTTAGCATGCTAATTCAGGTTTATATCTCGGCAGCACTATAACTTGTCATTTTTTTAATGACATCATTGCACTTATTTCTTCTCATTCTTCTGATACGTGTAGCTCATTTTTTGGATATTTTTACCTCAATTTTAACATATGGCACCTTTAACGTTTAGGAAAAAAAAAAAATTCTAATATTTTGTCCTGTCCCAGATTAATATGCAGAGACAAGTACAAATTTGACTTTTAGATTTTTAATTTCGACTTTTCGATTTTTTTTTTAAGTAGCCTATTATTTTTTGTGTTTTCTAGTTTGAAGTTTATTTTAGCTCATTTTAGCGTCATTAGTGTTAGTATTTTAAGGCTGTCAAAGTTATGTGTTCTCAACACAGTCTTATTATTATTGCTATTGCTAAATTATTGTTAATTAATACTATTAAAAATCACAATGTAAAAATATATATGATCAATAAGTTATGACAACATGTTTTTAACTCAAAATTTAATTTAAACAAGATTCAACTCATTTTTAAAGTCAGCAATACCCAGCTTGGATATTCAAGCCATTACAACTTAAATCACATTACAAATTATGTGATTTAAGTTGTAATGGCTTGAATATCCAAGCTGATTGCACTTAAAAAATTAAGCCAGAAAAAAATAAATAATTCAGTGCAGTCATTAACTGAAATAAGACATAAATATTAGACGAAAAACTTAAAACCTTAACATATTTTATTTCATTTCTTATTTTCATTTAAGCTGAAGTAGCAAAATTATTACAAAAATAAAACTGAAATTAAATTAATTAAAGCTACACAGAAATATTTTTAAAAATATATTAAAAATGACAAAAGCACATAAAAAACGTAACTAAAATTAAAATAAAAGCTAATTCAAAATAGCATGAATATAACAGTATATAAATAATACTAAACAACACTGTTGCCATCTAGAAAATTGAAATGCTTATTGCAGGAGGATTGTTAAGGTTTTAAGTTTTATAATATGAAAAACAAAGTAAAGTGAAAAAAAGTAAAATCACGTCATGTCCATTTTTGTGTAATTTAATTGTGATGAAAATACTTTTTTTTCATCATGCATTTTATGTTTATTTCAGTTACAATTTTATTCAGTTTCTGTTAATGATAACACAAGTTGGAAACACTTGTTAGGCTTAACCGATGGTGTCAGTCAGGGGCATTTGCATTTATTATAGTTGCTGCATTACAAATAAAATAAAAAAACATTTCTCACAACTTCTGATTAGGTTTACTTTCCCCAGCCAACTAAAATATATCAATCACAACCTAACAAGTTAGTTCAGTACATCGGCACAAGAGATCAGATTTGATGAGGCTAAGAGAAAAATGAAAGGTGGCAAACTATAAATCTATGGTATGACTATTAAACCTACATTCCTCAGGTATGGTTTATTAAAAAGAGAGTATTATAGGGAAAACGTGAGTGGTTTGTGGCAGCGTCTTTAAAAAGAGCTTTATGTCAAACCATCTCAAAATCCTCTACTGCCCCCTAGTGGAAACCACAGCCGTACATCAGCACTTAATGAATTGAGTGAGAGAGAGAGCTCAGTGTGTGGCAGACCCAGCGAGTTTGTCTTGCTGCGCTGTCACGGCACGACAGTGACAGGCTTCCTGTGCTTAGAAGAAACAAGGGGGAGACAGACAGCCTGGAAGAGGGAAACGAGAGGAAACAAGTTCCTTGCAGCTCCGAGTCAGAGCAGAAACATGAAGATGTCAATAAAACGCACACGCTATGAAACTGATAAAAGCAGAGACATTTTCCGCCCCTTTGCCATCCCGCTTGACTCTGAGACCGAGAGTAATTTTCTAGTGGGAAGGCGGATTCAGTGACGTCTTTTCTTGGAACATCTCTAGTTCCCTAATTGGAGTCGAAAGGATTTTCAAGCTCATGCTTGCATTAGCCCGTCTCGTCAGCAGACTCTCCGCTGAGGTGACAGTTAAAGGGATAGTTCAACCAAAAATGAAAATTAGCCCATGATTTACTCACCCACAAGCCATCCTAGGTGTATTTGACTTTCTTCTTTCAGACGTAGTCAATAAAACTGCATCTATCCATCATAAAAGTGCATCTATCCATCATAAAAGTGCATCTATCCATGATAAAAGTGCTCCACACAGCTCTGGGTGGTTAATAAAGGCCTTCTGAAGTGAAGCGATGCATTTGTGTAAGAAAAATATTCATATTTAAAACTTTATAAAGTGCAATTTTAGCTTCCGGCCAAACGAACATACGCAGTCTACTTGCGTATAAAGCGCAACTTATGACGTCGGAAGTAGCGAGTGCGTCATGGCGTAGCGTAGCGTAAATATAAGCAGTACGTCACATTACTCACATAAGTTGTAAGCGCTTTAAGTGGAATCCGTATGTACGTTTGGCCGGAAGCTAGTTATTTTACTTTATAAAGTTTTAAATATGGATATTTTTCTTACACGAACACATCGCTTTGCTTCAGAAGGCCTTTATTAACCCCCCAGAGCTGTGTGGAGCACTATTATCATGGATAGATGCACTTTTATCATGGATAGATGCGCTTTTATGATGGATAGATACACTTTTATCATGGATAGATGCACTTTGACTTCAAATCAGAAATCGTCCATTCACTGCCCTTATAAAGCTTGGAAGAGCCAGGATATTTTTTTAATATAACTGAGAAGAAGAAGAAAGTCATGTACACCTAGGATGACTTGAGGGTGAGTAAATCATGGGCTAATTTTTCATCTTACAGTAAACTATCCCTTTAAAGCCTTATTCCAGCCTAAAACAAAAAAAGAGGATTCCAGATGGTCGAAGACTGCAGCGGATTCGTCTTAATCTTCAGAAACGCATTCCAGGGCTTTCTGCCACAGAGATTCGACAGGGGCAAACGCTAATTGGGAGGAGGGGCAGAATGAGGCAGAAAAAGAGGACAACAATGAAGTAACAAGGTTACGGTGTACCTGACAGTGAGGATGGGGGTTTGAACAGCCCATCGTGGCTCCTTTATTCTCAAAGATCTGAAACACAAGAGAAAGAGACATTACGTCCTGTCAAAGAACCCAGACATAACAAAACACAGCAAACGTTATACAAGTTTACAGAAACAAACCAAAACATGCTGCAGACAGACAGGTGCAGACAAAACATGCACTCTCTTATTAAGACATGAAGAGATCAGAGCACATGTTGCTGTTTGAGAGGAAACATCCTGTCGAGGGAGTTTTAAGACTTCCTGGCACCTCCCTCAAGGGTGATATAAAAGGATTTGGGCAGGATCTGTCCTTGACTACTCCACTTGATAAATATTGACTCGAGTAAAGTCACCACTCTTCAGGGTCTGTAAATTGCAAAGACAAGGCAAAACACATGCTCTGATGTGTTTAACAGAAAGGGGAGATAACCACCGGTGTTATCCGGAGGAGTTGGTGACCGATAGTCTCTAGTGGGAAAAATGTAGCAACGTCCCAGTAGATGCTTCTCTGATTGGACTGAACTTTAATGTACCCTAAATTAATGGCAATTATTTGTCTCAACTTGGATTTTTTTATTATTATTATTTTGATATGTTCCTTGAGGCACACTTATAATGTTAATAAAGTTTCATGCACAAAAAAAAACAAATATATGTAGGAGTCAATAATTTTATCCCTTAAAACTCCAAAATAACATATTTAAATGTTTTTTCCTTGAAACATTTTTTAGTTATGCCTTAAAATAGCTTGAATGTAACTCGACTTCGTTGCCTAATTAAGTATGAATTATATGAATATGCAAATTAGCCACCGCCTCCACTCACTCACACCAGCTCAGAGATCAACTGGTTGACAGTCACACGTTGATCTGATTGGTTACACGGTTTGTGGTGTCAGAAACACCAGCAATTTCAAATCGTGTTTTTGAGACTGTCTTTGGTTCACTGCAGTTTTAAGGAGTAAATACTCTTTGTATTTGGTGCAATGGTGTTGGTGCAATGGTGTTGACTGATGAATTTATACATGGTTTCACTTAAAGCGTATTAAAAACACCACATGGACATATAAACAACATTAAAAACTTTATTTTCACCACAGGGGGACTTTAATCAATTATCTGGATTTAAATAAATAAGAAAAAAAACAAAGAACGCCGGGTGGAATGAAGTGTGCAACTAAACACAAAACCCATGCTTCTGCGGCCTTGAGAAAAGGCTAAAGCACAAGTGTTTTGAAAATTGTATCCATATTAATTTATGTTATTTACAGACAAAGCCTTATGAAATTGTTTATTTGCGGGTTTGTGATGTAGCTGCTGTCAGACACAGCTGACTGCTTCATCGGTCAACAAAAGTTTATTTATAAACTCTCCATTTCACTGCACCTCCTATACAAAACAACCTGCAGTCAAATGCTCCAAACGAACATATAAATCTCAGATGTGATCCATGACACCATTAAAAATTACCCATACATTTGTTCCTGATGCTAGTATCCTGCTTCAGTCTCTACAGAAATGAGCAAATGAGCTACTTAAACTGGACATGTCAAAGCAAACGATGCTTTACGCTTCCATTTGTCCTGTTGTCGACAGACTCAAGTGCGTGAAGTACATCAGAAACTGAAATCAAATCTGTATACGGTCTCCAGTGTAGACAGCATCGGTGTTTATAATGGGTTCTACTGGCTTTTGATGCAACGCTCAGATCCAGTTTAGGCGTGTGTGAGCCGTTAAGTGTCTGAATGCTAGTGGGCGGGGCCTATGATGCGATGATGTTAAACTATCCGTCGATGTCTTGCTCTAAAGGCAGTCTAGAGCTTATGTGCAAATGTGTTTGCCCGTGTGACGTCACAAATCCCACAATATCGAAAAACATTCTTATAACATCAACAGAGAACAGCGCGTTACAGTACATTGTGTCCTCACTTCGTGCAACACTACAGTTTTCCAATGACAAGCATTCAATCTCTGCTTCGGACCAAGCAATCGAACCAAATGAGGAAGCACCCTAATATGCAGCTGTGTAGAATAATAATTTGGGCCAATGAGATTTTACAGTGCAGAGGTCTACTCAGTGCAAAATGCTTGTCGGAATCCAAATTGGTTAGGACAATAACTCAAATTGACATGAAAGAGATAGCTCTGATCCCTTGTTGCGTTTTGCCTGGTTAGGACAGGGTTTTAAGTTACAGATCCAGTGTTCCTGGAGTTCCTGAGGTCGGCACTGTGCCGTAATGCTGTAAATCCATAGCAATGCTAGCTCAGAAAAAGCACTGAAGGTGCTTCCTTTTGCCATGACCACACAAGGGGTGCTCTTTAGCACCCTTGTGATCCATAAAATGAAAAATTGCACACTCTATGGCAGGGCATCCAATCCTGATCCTGGAGAGCAATTTTCCTGCATAGTTTTTCCTCCAACACACTAGCCTGCGCCTGGAAGCTTCTAGCAAAGCCACTTGAAGGCAAGCCTGCAACCTTAGCTGAAAAAAAAGCACAACACCTGCTAATGCTGCGGTACGCAGGGTAGGAGACAAGAGGCCTTTTTTTTTTAAGAAGATGTCAATGAAGGACCTTCACTACACTGAATAAACCGCTTTTGTGAGGAAATAGATTATCATTTAATGCACGTGATCCAAGTGAGCTGTTACGTATGGTAGCCCAATGGTAGAGCCACGGACCCTCGTAACACCCAATAATAAGACCATCTCTGTTTCTAGTGATCCTGAAGACCCTGATTAGCTGGTTCAGGTGTGTTTAATTGGGGTTGGGGCTAAACTCTGCTGGAAGATGGTCTTCAGGAGCAAGACTGGACAGCCCTGCTCAATGGTCTTGTGGACTTTAGAATTGCACCTTTAGGGGTAAAACAACTTGTCACTGGAGCAGGTAAAGGTACAACTGTATACTTTATTTCCGCCTACAAGGTGCATAACCTTAGAAGTAATATGTTCCCTTAAGGTACTATTACAAACCTTTTAGAGATAAATCAGGTACAAAGATGTCCTTTTGAGGGTACAGCCCAAAAGAACACGCTGTTCTCCTAAATATATATTTATTTTTTGAGTTATTTTTCTGAGAGAGTACAGACACAAGCAAGTGAGCACCATAAGAACGCAAGTCATTGTATCAATGCATTAAGTGTTTTGTTCAGTGCTGAAACCTCAGTGATTGCCCCTTGAGAGGTTCGAACCTGCAAACTTTCGGCTACCAGCCCACAGCTTTGTCCACTTGAATACACCCTGTACTTAGGTTTATAAAGATCATTTTAACTGATGGCACTTCTCTCCTTGCTAGTTTATAGCTGTTATATACCACAGCATCATAGTGCATTAGGAGAGGTATTTGTACACTGTCCTAACTGTAATGTTTATTGTATTTCTGCACTCCCGGAGAATACACTAATACTTCTTGTATTAATTAGAATTGACTGTGTTTTGTGGTAGTACATGAGTGTCCTCCCCTTACTATTTATCTATTTGTGGGAAAACTGCAGGACTAGAAGTTGTTTTACACCTGCCGTTGATCACAGAGACCGTTGTTGTGTTTCATCAATACATTTGGTTGATACAATATAGAGTTAATTTTGGTTACACTTTATTTTGATGGTCCACTTTAGACATTCTACTAACTACAAGTAAAGTTGCAACTACATGTCAACTGACTCTCAATAATTTGCAACTACATGTCAACCATGTCAGCATCCAATGCTATTTTCATGGCAAAAATGAAATTACAAAAATACAAATATCATATAAATACAATAAACCAAACAAACAAAAACAGTAAGATTTTTTTAATTAACATATGATAAAAAATTCAAAACCTTTTCAGGCATAATCTTACTAAAGTCCTTAAGTGAGGTAACTTCATAAAAAAAGCATTCTACTTGTATTAAGTCCAGGACAATCTAATAAAATATGTTTAACAGTTAGGGGAATCATGCAAAACATGCATATAGTTGGGTCTTCACCTTTAAGCAAAAACGCATGGGTAAAACTTGTATGACCTATACGACATCTGGTGAAGTTCACTTGATCAATTTTAGGTTTAAGGGTGATTAAAAGTCTGTTTGTAATTTCCAGGTGAGTTTCATATAGCTTATTATTCTTGCACATATGGCACTCTTTTTGCCACTTATTTAATATGTACCGAATAATAATCGGTCTAATATCTGCAGGAGGAATTTGACATTCATTAACTTCCTGATCAAGAGCTTCCTTAGCAGCTGCATCAGCTCGTTCATTTCCTGAAAGTCCAACATGGCCTGGAACCCAGCAAAAGATAATACTGAAGAACTGATTTAGTAGATAATCCACCTTGGTTAAGATACAGTCCACCAAAGGATGATCAATTTTTAAAGTGTCCATTGCTTGAAGGCAAGATTTAGAGTCTGTAAAAATTATAGAATCCTTTTGTTATGTATTTTCAATTTGTTCCAAAGCTAAAAGTAAAGCACGTACTTCAGCAGAGAAAATTGAGCACTGTTATGGAATACGGATTCTATAGCATTGATGTCCAGTCACCATTGCGTCACTCCTTTTCTCTGATGAGCTAAATCCAAATTGATATTAGGCTTCTTTAATTTCCAGGGAGATATAGAATTAAATTGTATTTGGTTTAAAATGTTGACATGTACTGTAGGTGCAAAGGTACTTATAATCAGTATAATGTCTGTTGAGGAGCATCAAAATGAAGTTTAAGCAGATAGTCTACTAATACTCTAATGAGAGGTAGTTGACAATGACATGCAGTTGCAAAGTTACTTATAGTTAGTAGAATGCCTAAAATGCTATTGTTTTTCCCAATACGGGACACATGAATGTTGAATAATTATGAATAGGAATAAGAAATGACCAGCAACATCTGGCCAAAAAAAAACAGTTATCCAAAAACTCAGCTGTCACACAAGATTGTGCGTTTCATTCACATCTATTCATGTGCATGTAAACATGGGACAGTGGATATAAAGGAATATGCATGTTACTATTGAAAAATCAACTAATAAGATGTAGAAAAGGATGATATTGCACATATTATACAAAAATTAGAGGGCAAAATCCTTATATGAAGGTTAGCCAATCACAACCAAGGCCATTTATCTAGAGAAGAAGCAAAAAGGCTGTAAAACAGTCATATAAAACTAAATTATGGCTATTTTTAATGCAAGAAACATAACTGACATTATAAGTGGGCTTTGGAGAAAAACATTAAATGATAAAGTGTGTAGGGTTCTGTACCATTAAGCAGAATTCCTTAGTTAAACTGAATCTATAGTCTGTCAAAAAGCAATTGAGGCTCAGGAACTCTTTCACGCTCATATGTTAACTATCTTTTGGCACAAACATCTTAATTCGCTGCATTCATATCCCTGGAAGCCTTTGAAGTGCTCCATCATTCCCTTGTAGGAGCATTAATGTGTCCAGAGAGGCCAGAGGAGCGCTCCACACTGCCTGCCATTGATCAGCGCTGAGACGCCCTGACTGAAGAGCATCTCCCAATTGATCCAATTAGCACTGATGAGGAAGACTGGGACAAAACCCAATCGAGCGGCGTCCCTGCCTCTGACTCCTTTAAACACACACACAATCTTATGCAATCACGTCCCTGTGACTCCATCACTTCTACTGGGAAAGTTTCTTCTGGCGACAAATGGTGCAAATGTTTCATTAAATTGCTACACCCTCCCCCCCCCCCCCCCCCCAGAGAGAGTCACAGTGAGAAAAAGATCATGTCTCGTTTTTAAAAATGAGTCGTGTCTCTTACGGCTGCATTTTATTGCAAAATGAATTTCAGTGCTTTGCTTGTGAATGCAAAGTAACAGGTGCACCAGAAATAGAAGGACGTGATGTACTAACCTGCACCCATGTGTGCGCATCACCCAGCTCCACGATCAGATCCGCCCACCTGTCAATCACTCTGCGGATCTCTGCAGGCTTCATGAGCGGGAGGGTGATGTCAGACCAGGGGTGGAAACACATGACCTTACTGACAAACAAACAGGAAAACAACACATTTGGTTAAAACTTCCCCTAAAAACATTATAATATTATTCTATCTATCTCTCTGTCAATCTGACCATCTATCTATCCATCCATCTGTCTATCTATCTATCTATCTATCTATCTATCTATCAGTCTGATGCCTATCTATCTATCTATATCTGTCTGTCTATCTATCTATTGTCTATCTATCTATCTATCAATCTATCTATCTATCCATCTATCAATCTATCCATCTGTCTGTCTGATCATCTATATATCCATCCATCCATCATCCATCTATACCAACACCTTTCTTTCTGTCGCCTATCTATCTATCTATCTATCTATCTATCTATCTATCTATCTATCTATCTATCTATCTATCTATCTATCATCTGTCTGACCATCTATATATCCATCCATCCATCTTTCTGACCGTCTTTCTTTCTGTTGCCTATCTATCTATCTATCTATCTATCTATCTATCTATCTATCTATCTATCTATCTATCTATCTATCTATCTATCTATCTATCAATCTATCTATCTATCTATCTATCTATCTATCTATCATCTGTCTGACTATCTATCTATCTATATATATATATATATATATATATATGTCTTTCTGACACCTATCTATCTATCTATCCATCTATCATCTGTCTGTCTGACTATCTATCTATCTATCATCTGATCATCTATCTATCCATCCATCCATTCATCTATTTATCATCTGTCTTTCTGATCATCCATCCATCCATGCATCCATCCATCTGACTTTCTGACCATCTTTCTTTCTGTCGCCTATCTATCTATCTATCTATCTATCTATCTATCTATCTATCTATCTATCTATCAAATTCACATATACACCTGTCTGTCTGTCCATCATCTGTACCTGTCAGTCTATCTGATCATCCATCCTTCCAGCTCACTTTCCTTCTGTAGTCATGATCTAAGCAGCATTTATCATAAAACATTCAGTGTACATGTTACACTTCACCTTCAACAATCACCCGGCAGAGTTATGAATAAATTCATATTGTACTTCTGTCTATGCTCAGCCCTGAATGAAACCCAACAGCTGTGCCTGCAAACTTTCCAAAGTCTCTTCTTTCAGGCTTTATGTGGGGCAGCCCGTTCTCTCTATTAAGTGTCCTTGACTTGTTTGTGCCTCAAGCGCTATTCTTACTACTTTGAAAACAATGTCAGATCCCAGAGCATTAGAGTTGAGCGTCAGTTGGCGGGGCGTGCGTGTTTGTGGCCTCTTCTGCTACGCCACTAATTGGATGGTTGCACACACAGGTGCCGTTTCAGAACAGCCGTCTGTGAAGATCTCTTCTGCCCTCAAAAATAGAGCATAAAATGGACCAGCGTGGAGTCGATAAAACGGAAAGCACAAGGGATCATGAAATCAGGGTACTAGACGATTCAATGGTGTCTCTCTCATAAGACATGTCCAAGTGACAATCACTGTGTGCACATATAAAAGGACTGAATGACTTTTTACAAACAGACTTATCTACCAAATCCACTTCTTTGATGACAGCACCACCTAGTGTTAACAATATGAAATGGCCTCAAAGAGAAAAACTCATCTGTAGAGTAATTAAATATTGACAATATCACACTTTTTGAGCTTTTTAAGCTGCTGATGTATTCAATTTACTTCACAGCCAAAAAGTTGGCAAATCCTGAGTATTGTACAACTCAAATCCAGCATGTATTATGCACAATAAAAATGTTTTATATAATTAATAGAAATAAAAAATAAAGTGATTTTAAAAAATACAATTCTAAAATATTAATACCTGAAAACTTGGACAAGTTTGTTGCATACTTAGTGATTTAGGAGAAACTTGTTATACAGGGTTAAGTGCACTTGAAATGAACTTTCCCTGGAGTAAAATGTTGTTAAAGAGGGTATATGTAAGAATTGTCATATAACAATCACATTTTCACCGTCAGTGTGTGAACAGCTTGTAAACTAAACTGAGGGGGCTTTTACACTGGGCTCGTTTGCTGCGCTCCGAGCCCGGGCGCGATTGTTCCCGGCGCCCCCCGCAGTGTTGGTCTGGTTTCACACTCAACTTGATTCTATCGAACTCTGGTGCGTTTGCGTGCATCTTACGTCATTGCAAACGTGCACGGCGCATGATATAAAACACGACGCGGGTCAATAGGCTATATTGTGTTTTTTATTAATTTGGTGCTATTATTCATAGCTGAGTAAACAACGCAGGTTAACTGTGTGTGTGTTTCGCATAAGCTGTCTTTCCGCTGCTAGCAAATGGACTCTTTTGAGGAGACCGTGGATTTCCATTAATTTGTTGCCCTGATTGCATGCACTATGCGCAAATACACTGCAGACTCACTCTTGCTCGTATCCAGGGTAAATCTTCATCCCTTACGTGTGTTTTATTTAACTAAATACATCATAATCGGCAAAAACGCATGCGCAGGATACTTTACTTCCTGAACAAGTGCGCACCCGAGTCCGTGTTGTTTTCACATACACGCGAATGGCAGCACGGTTCGGGAGCAACCGAACTCAGACCACCTCCTCCAGGTAGTCTCGGGTTCGGTACCCCAGTGCGCACCCGGGTCCCATGACAGCGTTCACATTAGCGATTTTTCATGCGAACCGTGCCCCGTTCCGAACTAAACTGCCAGTGTGAAAGCCCCCTTAAACAAGACCTTCCCCAACTTCCTAGGTTATCTATGAAAGCCTTTAGACCGTTCAGATTAGACCCATTAGACACATCTGTCCGTAATTATCAAGAAGATCTGAAGATCTTAATTAGCTGCTTCAGTCCTACAGTTTTCCTTTGAAAACGCATCTTTTTCTCTACGCTTTGGCCTTCCGTCCACACTGAGAAGGCATTTTTGTCCTGTGAAAACTGAGCTTTTTGAAAACACTTTCCCAAGTGAATCAATTTGAAAACGCAGTTTGAAAACAACGACGAATGTTTAGTCATGTGAACTGATAGATATGCATGTTTATAGTTCTATTGTGTCTGTTATGTGGTATTTACTGTCACACTGTTGCTAAAATATGTTACTCTGCACACTCTTCATATCACAGTCCTGCTAAGATGATTGTCCTGTGGCAAAACATGAGAACAGTGGCATTTTAGACCAAATACACAATGGTGAGTGAAGACCTGGACGCATCAGTGAATGGTGAGATATTTTGCTAAATAAAATAATTCTGCCAGAAGAATTGCGTGATAACTTTATTATGTCTGTTCCGTCTGTATCATATCAGTGAGCTTTTATGAGGGTTTATGCATGCACTGTAAGGTGAATTTAGCTTTTTCTGATGTTTCAGTGTGGATGAGAAACGTTTGGAAACGCTAACTAATGCTTACTCATCTGTCGACATGAAGCCGGTGAATCGCAGAACTGGTGCAAACATATCCACATCGCTGCGATCAGATGCTTTAACTGCTGTTTTCACACCGCTGTTATTTTTGTTGTGTGTTTATTTTGTTATTGAGAGGAAAGCGTGCAGCACATATTTGCATATTCATCTAAACTTTACTCTCGGCAGTTTGGATGGCGTCGGGATGTTAGTTAACACAATATATAATATCACTGCAAAGGTATTTGCAACTTATTTTTACTTCTAAGCAAAGAACAAAGAAAAACTTTGCAGTGAGAATATCGATGCCTTGAATCACTTTCAGTCTCGTGTGCGTTACGTGTGTGAGTACGAACAAGAAGTTGCTGGCTGCAGTTCACTTAATGGCCACTGGTGTCGCTACCAAAATGGGTTTCTGAATTCTACATATAGCCCCTTTAAGTGTCCAAAATTTTTTTTGGTTACAGATCTTTAATAACTCAATCATACATAAATCATTTTAAAGATAAATCAAAAGCACAAAACCAAAGAGAGAATGTGAACAATGGTTATTTTATAAATAATCCACATAGTACACTAACACAGACACTGGTAAAGCCTTGATCTGAACATAAAATCATTGAGCTCTCTGCTCTCAGCTAACACTCCTGAGGTCTCCCAATTCTGGTAGCACAATCAATTTCTACACACAGCACGATTAAACGCAGGGAAATAGTTTATTAGCACTGCTTCACATGGGCCACGAGGCACAATAACTGAAATAATGCACTGTGCTAACAAAGGATCCCTCAGTGCCGCTGCGATCTAAGGCAATCTGTGCTAATGTGCTCTGAAAAAAAAACATTATAAGGAACAGCAAAAAAAACTATTTTGTTCTAACTTTTTTGTTTGCTATATATATATATATATAAATGTTTATATGTCTGTTGCTGTCAACAGAATAAAATATTTGTAATTAATCATGATTTCCATCCAGTTTTTTGAAAGGGGAAATAAAACATTGATAATAATAAAGCAATTATTTTTTTACTTACTTACTTATTTTATTTTAATCTTAATAAATAAAATGTATGTACTTATTTTCTTATTTCACATATATTAGATATTATTTCATTTTACTCAATAAAATGTATGATAGTACTTTATTTTACAGTCCTGTTTCACATGAACATATTATTTATGTACTTAATACATAAGTATGTACTTAATACGTAATAACTAGGTAATAAACCTGAACCTAACTTTAGGGTAACTTTAACCTGAACCTAACTTTAACCCATGTAGTTTCCTTAGATTCCTCATGGCATGTAAACCTATTGTAGGTGACTACAAAACAAAATAGCATAATAGGGATGTTTAACTTAACCAACAATACTAATTAGTAGGTTTAGTTCTTAAGGAGAAGAAATAAACAGTTCTCACCAAATGCCTCTGGCTGCTTTGCTTTGGAAAAGTGGGTGATGATCTGAACCTAGAACCAGTAATAAAAATTATTGTTTTTTGCTGGAAAAAAACATTAACGTACAGCCTATAATTGCACATTAAAAGTTTTACAATTAAACTTTGCAAGAACACTAGCTGATTTTATTATAATGGCTGAAAGTACTGTAGCTGTACCATAATACTGTATCAGATCATAAAAACATGGTACTTTGATATACACTACTGTTCAAAATGTTGGAATTTGTAAGTTTGTTTATTATTATCATTACTAGTATTATTATTATTATGAAACCTTCTACTCACCAAGGCTGCATTTATTTGATCAAAAATACAGTAAAAACAGAAATATTGTGAAATATTATTACAAATGAAAATATCTGTTTTCTATAATATAGTAAAATGTAATTTATTCCTGTTATCATAGCTGAATTTTTAGCATCATTACTCCAGTCTTCAGTCACATGATTCTTCAGAAATCATTCTAATAAGATGATTTGATGCTCAAGAAACATTTCTGATTATTATCAGTGTTAAAAACAGTTGTGCTGCTTCACTTTTTTGTGTAAACCATGAACAAGTTCAAAAGAAAAACATTTATTTGATATTATAATATTATTGAATATTATAAATGCATTTAATGTCACTTTTAATCAGTTTAATGCATCCTAGCTGAATAAAAGTATCCATTTCATTAAAAAGAATCTTACTGTCTCCAAACTATTAAATGGTAAAGTAAACATGGTACTAAATTTTTACCATGTAACAGGTCCAAAAAATGATGTTACAGTTATGTTAGTAGATCCAAATAATATCCAGTAAAAACTAATACATAAACAGCAGAAAGTGTGTAATTGAGACTTATGGCAGTGAATGTGACAGAGGAGAGGATCATACCGGGGTCTGGAGCGTCAGGCTGGAGAGCAGGGAAATCATTTTCAAACATGAACGTGCTGTCATAATCAGGATTCACCTGAAATAAAACAGAGGAAAATATCACATGACTGATGTAGCCTGTGTTTAATCAAAGACTGGTGGATAAAACATCCCAGAGCGCTCCCTTTCATTCAGTTTGTTCTTCCTCAGGTTGACATATTTGAGTAGACAAGCTGCTTCCAGCCAAATGTATATCTGAATGAAGTAACATCACCAAATAGTGCCAAAGAGTTCAAGAGTGCATGTTCAACATCTTGTCCGATTGTAAAGTAGCCTGGCAAAATTCTTTATTTTAATTAATCATTAAAAAATAATATCCAGGAATGAGAGAGTCAGCCAAGAACATTTGTCAAGCTTAAGAGAGCGCTAAAAAAACAGTGCCACTGAATATTCATTGGCATATAACTCACACAAGCCGACGGAGAGACGCCAGACACGTACATTCAAGGAAAGAGGATATCAACATTTTTTTCTGCTTAGTCAGAGAACACTGTATAATGACTGCAGACACATCACTTTCCACAGACAAGATGGTTTTATCTGTGTTCAGTAAAAAATCACCCATAATGCTCCAGGCTGAGCCAGAGGTGTCAAGAACAATGAAAATTCTGTGATTAATTACGCACCCTCATGTCGTTCCAAACCAGTACGTTTTCATCTTGGTAGCACAATGAAGATCTTTCTTGATGAAATCTTAGAGCTTTCTGTCCCTCCGTTGACAGCTACAACTACCACTTTGACGCTTCAAGAAGTTCATAAAGAGATCGTAAAACTAATCCATATAAAGACTCAATTGCTTTACATGATTAAGATATTTAATTTAGTCTTTTATTGACATTGATCAGTGAACATAAACAGAAGCTCAAACGTGCTGCGTAACACGAGAATGAACCTCATCGGTTCTTGCAGAAGATTAAACGTGCTGCGTAACACGAGAATGAACATCACTGGTTCTTGCTAAAGCTCAAATGTGCTGCATAACACGAGAATGAACCTCATTGGTTCTTGATGAAGCTCAAACGTGCTGCGTAACACGAGATTGAACATCATTGGTTCTTGCTAAAGCTCAAACGTGCTGCATAACACGAGAATAAACCTCATTGGTTCTTGATGAAGCTAAAAACGTGCTGCGTAACACGAGAATGAACATAATTGGTTCCTGCTAAAGCTCAAACGGGCTGCGTAACACAAGAATGAACATCATTGGTTCTTGCTAAAGCTCAAACGTGCTGCGTAACACGAGAATGAACCTCATCGGTTCTTGCAGAAGCTCAAACGTGCTGCGTAACACGAGAATGAACATCACTGGTTCTTGCTAAAGCTCAAACGTGCTGCATAACACGAGAATGAACCTCATTGGTTCTTGATGAAGCTCAAACGTGCTGCGTAACACGAGAATGAACATCATTGGTTCTTGCTAAAGCTCAAACGTGCTGCATAACACGAGAATGAACCTCATTGGTTCTTGCTGAAGATCAAATGTGCTGCGTAATACGAGAATGAACCTCATTGGTTCTTACTGAAGCTCAAACGTGCTGCGTAACACGAGAATGAACATCATTGGTTCTTGCTAAAGCTCAAACGTGCTGTGTAACGAGAATGGACCTCATCGGTTCTTGCATAAGATTAAACGTGCTGCGTAACATGAGAATGAACCTCATCGGTTCTTGCATAAGATTAAACGTGCTGCGTAACACGAGAATGAACCTCATTGGTTCTTGATGAAGCTCAAACGTGCTGCATAACACGAGAATGAACATCATTGGTTCTTGCTAAAGCTCAAACGTGCTGCGTAACACGAGAATGAACCTCATCGGTTCTTGATGAAGCTCAAACGTGCTGCGTAACACGAGAATGAACATCATTGGTTCTTGCTAAAGCTCAAACGTGCTGCGTAACACGAGAATGAACCTCATCGGTTCTTGATGAAGCTCAAACGTGCTGCGTAACACGAGAATGAACATCATTGGTTCTTGCTAAAGCTCAAACGTGCTGCGTAACACGAGAATGGACCTCATCGGTTCTTGCATAAGATAAAACGTGCTGCATAACACGAGAATGAACCTCATTGGTACTTGCTAAAGCTTAAACGTGCTGCATAACACGAGAATGAACATCATTGGTTCTTGCGGAAGATCAAACGTGCTGCGTTACACGAGAATGAACCTCATTGGTTCTTGCAGAAGATCAAACGTACTGCATAACACGAGAATGAACCTCATTGGTTCTTGATGAAGCTCAAACGTGCTGCATACACGAGAATGAAGCTCATTGGTCCTTGCAGAAGATCAAACGTGCTGCGTAACACGAGAATGAACCTCATTGGTTGGTTCTTGCAGAAGCTCAAACATGTAGCGTAACACGAGAATGAACCTCATTGGTTCTTGCTAAAGCTCAAACATGTTGCGTAACACGAGAATGAACATCATTAGTTCTTGCTGAAGCTCAAACGTGCTGCATAACACGAGAATGAACATCATTGGTTCTTGCTAAAGCTCAAACGTGCTGCGTAACACGAGAATGAACCTCATCGGTTCTTGCAGAAAATTAAATATGCTGCGTAACACGAGAATGAACATCATTGGTTCTTGATGAAGCTCAAACGTGCTGCATAACACGAGAATGAACCTCATTGGTTCTTGCAGAAGATCAAACGTGCTGCGTAACACGAGAATGAACCTCATTGGTTCTTGCTGAAGCTCAAACATGTTGCGTAACACGAGAATGAACATCATTAGTTCTTGCTGAAGCTCAAATGTGCTGCGTAACACGAGAATGAACCTCATTGGTTCTTGCAGAAGATCAAACGTGCTGCGTAACACGAGAATGAACCTCATTGGTTCTTGATGAAGCTCAAACGTGCTGCATACACGAGAATGAAGCTCATTGGTTCTTGCAGAAGATCAAACGTGCTGCGTAACACGAGAATGAACCTCATTGGTTGGTTCTTGCAGAAGCTCAAACATGTAGCGTAACACGAGAATGAACCTCATTGGTTCTTGCTAAAGCTCAAACATGTTGCGTAACACGAGAATGAACATCATTAGTTCTTGCTGAAGCTCAAACGTGCTGCATAACACGAGAATGAACATCATTGGTTCTTGCTAAAGCTCAAACGTGCTGCGTAACACGAGAATGAACCTCATCGGTTCTTGCAGAAGATTAAATGTGCTGCGTAACACGAGAATGAACATCATTGGTTCTTGATGAAGCTCAAACGTGCTGCATAACACGAGAATGAACCTCATTGGTTCTTGCAGAAGATCAAACGTGCTGCGTAACACGAGAATGAACCTCATTGGTTCTTGCTGAAGCTCAAACATGTTGCGTAACACGAGAATGAACATCATTAGTTCTTGCTGAAGCTCAAACGTGCTGCGTAACACGAGAATGAACCTCATTGGTTCTTGATGAAGCTCAAACGTGCTGCGTAACACGAGAATGAACATCACTGGTTCTTGCTAAAGCTCAAACGTGCTGCATAACACGAGAATGAACCTCATTGGTTCTTGATGAAGCTCAAACGTGCTGCGTAACACGAGAATGAACATCATTGGTTCTTGCTAAAGCTCAAACGTGCTGCATAACACGAGAATGAACCTCATTGGTTCTTGCGGAAGATCAAATGTGCTGCGTAATACGAGAATGAACCTCATTGGTTCTTACTGAAGCTCAAACGTGCTGCGTAACATGAGAATGAACATCATTGGTTCTTGCTAAAGCTCAAACGTGCTGTGTAACGAGAATGGACCTCATCGGTTCTTGCATAAGATTAAACGTGCTGCGTAACATGAGAATGAACCTCATCGGTTCTTGCATAAGATTAAACGTGCTGCGTAACACGAGAATGAACCTCATTGGTTCTTGATGAAGCTCAAACGTGCTGCATAACACGAGAATGAACATCATTGGTTCTTGCTAAAGCTCAAACGTGCTGCGTAACACGAGAATGAACCTCATCGGTTCTTGATGAAGCTCAAACGTGCTGCGTAACACGAGAATGAACATCATTGGTTCTTGCTAAAGCTCAAACGTGCTGCGTAACACGAGAATGAACCTCATCGGTTCTTGATGAAGCTCAAACGTGCTGCGTAACACGAGAATGAACATCATTGGTTCTTGCTAAAGCTCAAACGTGCTGCGTAACACGAGAATGGACCTCATCGGTTCTTGCATAAGATAAAACGTGCTGCATAACACGAGAATGAACCTCATTGGTACTTGCTAAAGCTTAAACGTGCTGCATAACACGAGAATGAACATCATTGGTTCTTGCGGAAGATCAAACGTGCTGCGTTACACGAGAATGAACCTCATTGGTTCTTGCAGAAGATCAAACGTGCTGCGTAACACGAGAATGAACCTCATTGGTTCTTGATGAAGCTCAAACGTGCTGCATACACGAGAATGAAGCTCATTGGTTCTTGCAGAAGATCAAACGTGCTGCGTAACACGAGAATGAACCTCATTGGTTGGTTCTTGCAGAAGCTCAAACATGTAGCGTAACACGAGAATGAACCTCATTGGTTCTTGCTAAAGCTCAAACATGTTGCGTAACACGAGAATGAACATCATTAGTTCTTGGTGAAGCTCAAACGTGCTGCATAACACGAGAATGAACATCATTGGTTCTTGCTAAAGCTCAAACGTGCTGCGTAACACGAGAATGAACCTCATCGGTTCTTGCAGAAGATTAAATGTGCTGCGTAACACGAGAATGAACATCATTGGTTCTTGATGAAGCTCAAACGTGCTGCATAACACGAGAATGAACCTCATTGGTTCTTGCAGAAGATCAAACGTGCTGCGTAACACGAGAATGAACCTCATTGGTTCTTGCTGAAGCTCAAACATGTTGCGTAACACGAGAATGAACATCATTAGTTCTTGCTAAAGCTCAAACGTGCTGCGTAACACGAGAATGAACATCATTGGTTCTTGATGAAGCTCAAACGTGCTGCATAACACGAGAATGAACCTCATTGGTTCTTGCAGAAGATCAAACGTGCTGCGTAACACGAGAATGAACCTCATTGGTTCTTGCTGAAGCTCAAACATGTAGCGTAACACGAGAATGAACATCATTAGTTCTTGCTGAAGCTCAAACGTGCTGCGTAACACGAGAATGAACCTCATTGGTTCTTGATGAAGCTCAAACGTGCTGCGTAACACGAGAATGAACATCATTGTTCTTGCTAAAGCTCAAACGTGCTGCGTTACACGACAATGGACCTCATCGGTTCTTGCATAAGATTAAACGTGCTGCATAACACGAGAATGAACCTCATTGGTTCTTGCTAAAGCTCAAATGTGCTGCATAACACGAGAATGAACCTCATTGGTTCTTGCGGAAGATCAAACGTGCTGTGTTACACGAGAATGAACCTCATTGGTTCTTGCAGAAGATCAAACATGCTGCGTAACACGAGAATGAACCTCATTGGTTGGTTCTTGCAGAAGCTCAAACATGTAGCGTAACACGAGAATGAACCTCATTGGTTCTTGCTGAAGCTCAAACATGTTGCGTAACACGAGAATGAACATCATTAGTTCTTGCTAAAGCTCAAACGTGCTGCGTAACACGAGAATGAACATCATTGGTTCTTGATGAAGCTGAAACGTGCTGCATAACACGAGAATGAACCTCATTGGTTCTTGCAGAAGATCAAACGTGCTGCGTAACACGAGAATGAACCTCATTGGTTCTTGCTGAAGCTCAAACATGTTGCGTAACACGAGAATGAACATCATTAGTTCTTGCTGAAGCTCAAACGTGCTGCGTAACACGAGAATGAACCTCATTGGTTCTTGCTGAAGCTCAAACATGTAGCGTAACACGAGAATGAACATCATTAGTTCTTGCTGAAGCTCAAACGTGCTGCGTAACACGAGAATGAACCTCATTGGTTCTTGATGAAGCTCAAACGTGCTGCGTAACACGAGAATGAACATCATTGGTTCTTGCTAAAGCTCAAACGTGCTGCGTTACACGACAATGGACCTCATCGGTTCTTGCATAAGATTAAACGTGCTGCATAACACGAGAATGAACCTCATTGGTTCTTGCTAAAGCTCAAATGTGCTGCATAACACGAGAATGAACCTCATTGGTTCTTGCGGAAGATCAAACGTGCTGCGTTACACGAGAATGAACCTCATTGGTTCTTGCAGAAGATCAAACATGCTGCGTAACACGAGAATGAACCTCATTGGTTCTTGATGAAGCTCAAACGTGCTGCATAACACGAGAATGAACCTCATTGGTTCTTGCAGAAGATCAAACGTGCTGCATAACACGAGAATGAACCTCATTGGTTGGTTCTTGCAGAAGCTCAAACATGTAGCGTAACACGAGAATGAACCTCATTGGTTCTTGCTGAAGCTCAAACATGTTGCGTAACACGAGAATGAACATCATTAGTTCTTGCTGAAGCTCAAACGTGCTGCATAACACGAGAATGAACCTCATCGGTTTTTGCAGAAGATTAAACGTGCTGCGTAACACGAGAATGAACCTCATTGGTTCTTGATGAAGCTAAAACGTGCTGTGCAACGCAAGAATTCCATTTTCCACAACTGATGTGAGAGTTGATGAATGTTTAGATGTGAATAAAAGCCTAAATTCAATCTGTTCATCATATTAAGGGATTGTGTTTCTTCAGAAAATTAATTAGGGTTAGTTTTACGATCTCTTTATGAACTTTTTGAAGCGTCAAAGTGGTAGTTGCGTAGCTGTCAGTGGAGGGACAGAAATTTCTCAGATTTTATCAAAAAGATTTTCATTTGTGTTCTGAAGATGAACGAAAGTCTTACAGGTTTGGAATGACATGAGGGTGAGTAATTAATCACAGAATTTTCATTTTTGGGTGAACAATCTATTTAAGAAAGCTTTGAAATAAGAAATAAAAAGTGTAACAAAAAAAAATCCTATCAGTTGAAGAAATGGGATGAAACTAGACCATGGAAAACAGTGAGCTGCTAACCTCTCCATTAGCTCTCACACTGCCAGGACAGAGGGGATTGTTGGGGTCATGTCGTGGGATGTTGTCCTCTGACAGTTTCTCCACCTGTCCTTTCCACGGACGCTTCATCCGATGGGCCGAGACCAGAACCCATGAGTCCCGCAGAGGATTGTACCTTAAATGCTGGTGCTCTGAAACAAACATCAAGATTCAAAAATAATTTGAGTTAAGGTCAACTCGCCGAATGTAAATTTATACCTCACATAACTTACTTGAAATGTTATTCTAGCAAATATGTATTGAATTATGCTTACTTGTGCATTCTTTACGGCTGTTTTTGTGTTTAATTTAACTTTAAATGTAACAGGCAAGACTTTGCCACTTAATATGTTATTTTTTTAACTTGTTATTTTTGGTGATTCGCTGAAACTACTTCAAAGTGTTTGTATCACCTTGAGAGGTCAATTTGACAGTGATAGTAAAGCATAAACATCATAAATTTCACAAGCAATCTATACAACGTTGTTTAAAACACTGTGGAAAACAGCAGAATTTACCTAAAATGCAAAATGATTAGTATAATTTCGCGCACACTTAGGGAGTGATGCCCAATATGTGAATCAGTTTCAGAACGGTTCATTGAAATAAACTGTCCGAGCGAATCGATTCCATAAAATGATTCAGACGTCCCACCGCTAAAATAAAATCACATGATCAGCTTCACAGCCAGCCATCACGTGACTGGTCTAGCAAGTGTACTATTTAATTTCAGTGAATCTAAAAGACAGGAGTATAAAAACAAAAACAAAAAATGGTCATTGCATTACATCGCTTCTAAAATGTGTCTGTGAATCATGCAAAGGTCCGAAAATAAATATGCATATGTGACAATATGTAAAAACATTCCTTACCTTTAGGATCAAACATGGGTTTACTAAGACTGTCCATCTTACTGTTACTGGTATACGTAAATAAATTTATCCTGTGGATACGTAATCTATCCGATCAACCGTGATAGGTTTTAAACATGAATTCATTGATTGTTTCTTGTTAGAGTTTCAAGTTTTCATTTGATCTTCCTCCTAAGTATCCTGAAGTGAACGAAGCTGCGCACATAGAACGCAGTATATCGCTTTTAAAGATTTATAATTAGAACAGTGTTTCCTCGTTTAAAGGTTTCTCGAGAACGCAAATAGTACACAATACATAACTACGTTGAATTATTCGATATATTTCACTGTATCAATATAGGAAGCTGGTGTATTTTGCGTATTTTGGTGGCATATTGATAATAATGATGCACCTTCACGCCGCCTTCTTCCTTGTTGAGCCCTGTGCGATTTCATTGGATTAGAACTAGCCATTTGTGGCAGCTGATTGGTTGTCACAGATGTTACGTCACCTCACGTCAGCGAACGTCACCTTTCATGTGAGCCATGCTGTGTGTGTCTGAATGAAGTCTGTTTAATGTCTTTTGTAACCTCAGACAGCTTTTTACTTTTAAACACTCATTTGTGGTCGTGCTACGATGTCTTTAATAAGAAATATTCTAAAGATGGTGGTGGTTCTTGGTGTTCTGGTATTGACAGTGCAGTTTATACGATACTGGATGGCAAGTAAACAATATGTCTTTACTAAAGAAGATGTTGCCAAGTTAGCCAAACAGTATGCAGGTGAGTTAACACGAATAACCCGTTTCTGTTCTGAAGTTACATCTGTTGCTAAGATACTGCAATATGTGCAAAATCTCTGTAGCAATAGTAATATTGTGAATTATGTAATACAGTTATATAGCCTGTTTATATTTATATTTACTTATATTACCAAAAGCAATATATATTGCATGATACATGCTCATCAATGGCATGACCGTGACGTGTATTTTATTTATTTTTTTACAATGAAATAACTAAAAAAAAAACTTTACTTATTTTATTTAAATTTTTTGGTAAATTTACAATGAAATAACCAAAAAAAATTATGTAATTATATGTATATTTTTGTGTCCAAGTGCAGTAGCCTATTTCCTTTTAAAATAATTTGATAAATTAATTACATAATATAGCTTCATTCTGTAAAACCCATTTAGTTTTAATACACTTTTAGCACATTTAAATAATACATATGTTTTAATGTTTTGTTTCACCTTTTTTGAAACTTAATTTTTCAATGACCCATTTACTTATATTACCAATACAAAGAGCAAAATATTTTAAACAGCTGAATACAACATGCAACTTAGAAGGCCTGTGTTGCACTTACTATATACTATACTAAAGTAACGCACAAAGTTGTATTCAGTTGTTTTAAATGTTATTTTCCCCCTTGGTAAGCAAAGTTAAATAACATGATGGACTGACCTTTTAAGACTGATATTACCACAGTTTCAATTTCTTTTTATAATGGCAATGTGTGTATTATCTTCCTGACACTTCCTTTAAAGTCGGCATGAAACGGAAGTTGCGTTACCTATTGTGCCGTATATCCGAGTGAAACGGCTTCTCAAACAAGAACAAATGTAGGACGGGACCTGATTTTGTCCGTGGGGAATTGATTGGATGGTTGTGGTTTGCTATTGGTGGATCTCATGTGAGTGACAGGTTGCTCCGCCCTCTAGCCAGTTAACGCATCATCAGAGTAGAGAAGAGATGCTGCAAGAGTGAATGGAGAGTTAGTTTGATTAAAGATTACAAAGTACATGAATGTAACATAAAAAGGATGTGCATGAGAAAATTTTTTATAATAAATACTTTATATATACATTTTATTATAAAATGTATAATAAAAAATGGTCCGTTTTGATTTCATATTGACTATAACTTGCCTGAATGATGTTTAAAAGAAAAAAAGCTGTCTAAAGTGCCTGTGTTTGTGTGACGTAGGCCAAGATCATGACCAAGCCTTCTCTAAGGTGGTGGTGGAGCTGCGTAAGAGGTATCCGGGCCATATCCTGCCTGACGAGGACCTGCAGTGGGTGTTCGTGAACGCCGGTGGGTGGATGGGCTCCATGTGTCTCCTGCACGCCTCTCTCACAGAGTACGTGCTGCTCTTCGGGACAGCAGTGGACACGGGTGGACATTCAGGTAAGTTGAGCTCATCTCATCCAGTGTTTGGGGTAACGAATTAAAAGTTGCGAGAGTTATGTAATCTGATTACTTTTTCAAGTAACTAGTAAATTAACGCATTACTTTTAAAGGCCCCCTGAAATCAAAATGTACGTTTTTTTTTAGGCTTAGTATGAATATGTTAGCCTTAAGGTTATGAATAAGCTGCTCTGTTCCAAATCAATGACCAAATTCGCATTTAAGAGATATAAGCATTCAAAACTTAGTCTTTCACTTCCGCTAAAATGGATGAAGGCTTTTTATGACATCACTGCGGGCTTCAGCTTCTCATCACATCTCCTGTCCAATCAAATGCTCTCTAGAATTTAAAGCTCTGCCCTCTATGCTATAAATACCACCTGGCCAAAGCGACCGTTGACAAGAATGAAATGGCTAGAATTTATTCACACCTCTACTATTGAGCACTCGGATTCGCTTCCATGGTGCCGTGAAGTACGACTTGCAGTCTGTGAGGTAAACTAAAGGCTATTGGCTATTTGAAAAAGGAGGAGGAGCCATTCAATATGTCCCGCCTTAGCTTCCTGTTTCATTGGAAATTACGTCAATGCATCATACAAAGCTGCATGTTCCAAGGCACTTCATTGGGCCTATAAATTTACAACAATATATGAGTTACTTATTCACATTTCCACATTGACAGCACAGCAGATGTTTTGCTACATGTTGAATGTTCACTCACTTTGTATCTCCTTCAGGTCGTTACTGGGCAGAAATATCAGACACTATCATTTCGGGAACGTTCAGGCAATGGAAAGAAGGAACGACTAAAAGCGAGACTTACTATCCAGGTATAACAGCCATACGTCCTCAGCACATGCTCTGAGCTAACAGTGATTTACCCATAAAGCTTCATGTGGTTTGTAATGGCAGGTGACACTATAGTGCATGTGGTGGGAGAGGCGACCTCTGTTCAGTGGAGCGCTGGGACGTGGATGGTGGAGTACGGTCGCGGGTTCATTCCCTCCACGCTGGGATTCGCTTTGGCCGACACCGTCTTCAGCACACAGGACTTTCTGACACTATTTTATACAGTTCGTGTTTACGTGAAGGGTATGATCCTGGAGGCGAGCACTTTCCTAACTGAGGCCAGCGTCCTTTGAAAACCACACTGCTTTGTACAGTACGTCCCGTCCCTTCGTTATTCGGATAATCGATCACAACGTCAGGCCAGAACCGATGACGTGTTGAATTGGATGTATGGAAAGAAAGCATTTAATGTAATTATTTTCCAACTATGAAAGTTTTTATTTTCCACACTGTATAAAGAATTTATCAAATGTCTTTTCCAAAAACATACTGTTCGACATATTGTGTGTGTGGGGTCCAGTGTCTGTGTTTGAACATGGCAAGATGTTTTAGCAGCTAAATACTGTCCAGAAACGATTATAATAAACGAGGTATGGATAAAAGTTTAAATAATAGTTTTCTGTATTTCGAAATCCCACTCTTTGCACCTTTAATATACTGTGAATAATATTAATTGCTGCTTTGTTTTTCATAAGATACATTTACAGTTTAAAACTGATGATCAGCCTCCAGTCGCTCCAGAATAAACCATCAATTAATATCATTGAATAAGTCTTTTTATTTTATTAATTTCTTCAATTTTTGATGTGTTCTGTTATGCATGTCAAATAGGGAATGTTGCATTATAAAACAAAAAAAATTGACATCCATATTTCACTAAATCAGCTTTTTTTTTTAAAGGAAGGAGGAATTTTTCAGATGTGAAAGTTTTATTTTCCATACTGTACAAACAAATAATTAACCAAAATAGATATGCATGTTTAAAATAGGAGTTTGAGGGGAACAGTGCCTTACGAAAGTATTCATACCTCTTCGTTTTGTTTTTCATGTTGCTGTCTTATGTTAAACTACTTTAAAAAAAAAATTTCCACATCAATCTACACTCCATCCACCATAATGACAAAGCAAAAAAATGATTTGTGACAACTTTGCAAATTTATTTAAAAGAAAGAACTGAAATAAGTATTCAAACCCTTAACTCTGTCTCTGTACTTAGTTGAAGCGCCTTTACAGCCTCAAGTCTTTTTGGGTGTATGATGTGACAAGCTTTGCACGCCTGCATTTGGCGATTGTCTGCCATTCTTCTCCTCAGATCCTCAGGCTCCGTCAGGTTGGATGGGGACCGTTGTGGACAGACATTTTCAGGTTTCTCCAGAGATGTTCGATTGGGTTCAAGGCAAGCACAGACTCTGGCTGGGTCACTCAGGGACATTCACAGAGTTGTCCATTAGTTCTGTTCTGCTCTAGAAAGAGCCCTGGTTGTTTCAAACTTCTTATGAAGGCCATGCTTCTGTGAACCTTCAATACAGCAGAATTACTATTTATTTTCTGTATTCTTCCCCAGATCAGTGTCTTGACACAATCCTGTCTCTGAGCTCTGCAAGGCCGTTCTTTTGACCTCATATGTTTTGGTTTTTGCTCTGATAGGCCTATGCATTTTCAGCTGTTAGACCATTTAATTGAGTTTGGTCACGTTAACTTCAATAGAAGTGAGGTAACATCTACAAGCGAAACTGGAATGCTGAGCTAGATTTCAAAGTGTCCAAAGACGGATAGCTACTTATGCGATAGCTACTTCTGCAATAGTTATTTCATTTTTTAATTAAATTTGCAAAGTTGTCACAATCTGTCTTTCGCTTTGTCATTAGAACAAATTAATTTAAAGTATTTTAACATAACAACAGCAACGCGCGCGTGTTCACATCATAGACTAAATAATACACACACGACACATGCGCTGATTGACTCCATGTCGCTGTAGGCTCATGGCATGAGTGCCTGTGTGTTTATATCGCGATGGATCTCTCTTATCAAGCCATAAGGACTGCTAACCAAGCCAGAGAGGCGGTAAGAGCTCATGCTGTTTTCTCTATTAAACTTTGATTTTACAAAGTGTAACTTGTTGAGCTACAGTAAGTGCTGAAATACTGAATGCGCATAAAGAAACGAGTATATAAACCTGTCTTTACAGTCTATGATATAAACACAAATAAATGGAGGTACGAATCAAACCGAGTGTAATTTCAAATAGCCTTTTAAGACCACATTTTTTCACCATTATTAAGAGGGCTAGTTAGTTTATTTAGCTACTAAAGCTTGTTTACAGCTTACAGTCTATGGTTTACAGCCGTTGTGGGTCCTGTGTTGCTATAGCAACCTGTCAGGCTGCTCGTCGCACTTCCCGTAATGTAAGATTTGGCGCCATCTTCCGGATAAACACAGTCTATAGTGTAGTTTGTGAACAATATACTCTAAATTTAAATGTTGCAACAAAAAATATAGCAATTCAAATAAAAACTTTATCATGGTAAATTCGTGACACGGCTAAATTCGAGGCTTAAGCGTAGTCCCAGACTAAAATGCATGTTTGAGCTGTTTTAACTGAAAGCATATGTCAGTAATTGTTTTGTCTCAAGATGAACACCAGTAGGCTAATGTGTTTTCTCAGGCATATTTATAAAAGCTACTTAAAGGGATTCTATGCAGTTTTTTTAGCTTAACTGAACAGCTTCAGAGTTATTGAAATGGTTATATGACTTCTTTCGGGTTGAATGGTGGCCTTCTCGCACCCCCCTGGTGCCTGTGAGCGGAAAAATCTCACTTGCAACTTTGGTGCGGCGGGCCGCCGGCCTCAGCCTCAGGAAGTATCGCGTGATATCAGCTCTCGCGATGTAACATATTCCTTTACGGCACTGCACACATACACGCCCCCATCCGGGAAGGTAGAGAAGGATGGAGTTTGTCACAATATCGTCATGGCTGAGCCGGCATATAAGATGCAGAAAGCATTGTCGGTGGAACAGAGAAAGAGGAAACGGCAGACTGACCGAGCGAGGAGTCAGACACGAGCGTAATTTGCGGGTGTTATATGTCCCCATTGAAACATCTCGCGGCACGGATGTACCCATACAAACAAATAAAACATCTCCAGGTAATTCTAGTAGAGCATTCATTTCGTTCGTTTGTTAAATAAGAGGCGATCTGAAATGTGTTGTTTTTGAAATCAAGTGACCAAAGTGCTTGTTGCCGCTGCGATCAGTGGCGCGGATAGAGTGTTCTGTTGTGACGCGCACAGTCTTCACACAAACGCGCGCCTCAATCCGTTGAGGAGAGACTCTATATTTGTTACGGTGAAATCACAAAACCTAATGCACAAAAAACGTGTCCCTGCTTGAAATACAACCACTAATAAACATTCGGTTTTGATGAGGAAAATAAACTATACTAGTACGGATTAGAACCCAGAACCTCTGACACACTTGGCAAAAGAAATTTACGACAGTAACGTTAAATACAAGTACTCCACAGCGACTCTAAGGGTCGCTGTTTGACAAAAACGGGATTCCTGCCTGGTGTCCCTTTAAATGTCCTAATCCTGGCTTAATCTAAGTCTTGTCTGTGAAACCAGGCCTAACAGTTTCTTGATATAATTTTATGAAATCATGGTCTTCTTTTAGGATGAGCTGAGAACTGAAACACGCAGGAGAAATTTGCTGGTTCTGATTTATCATCATTTACTAGAGGAGGGGTGAGATTTTCCTTTAAACACTTTTTAAATTGACATACTAGTCTCAAACGAGAGACACACATGTAAATACATTTGAATGAATTTCTCACACAGGTATATGGATTCAGCCAAAGCCTTAGAAAAAGACAGCAGTTTTGGTTTATGCCGCTTTGAGGTGTGTGATAATGTTGACCTGGACACGGTTCTCGTGGAATATGAGAGTTATTATTTTATAAAGTTTCAGAAATATCCCAAACTAACCAAGAAACTGCCAGAACAAGGTGAGAGTTTACTCTTCGTAGTTATTTTACTCTTCAGTCACCAATATTTATGTTTTTTTTTTTGTAATGTTCTAGTATGTTTTTGAATGTACATTGATATATATATATAGTGTATTAATATTTGTTAATACCAATAATGAAAGTTATTGTTCAGTGTTACTACTTCTTTCTTTATAGGAGAGAGTCGGCTTGTCAAAAGTTGTGGTAAAAGAAGGTATGTACAGTACTTTTAGCACAAGGACATTCAAAGACTTTCTGTTTATTGACCGTGTGTTTATATGTGAAAGGACATCATCATCCAATCAGACACTCCCAAGAATCAACTCCGTCCAGCGTCCGCCATCCAGAAACACTGTTAAAAGGTCTGAATCTAAACTAACAGGAAGAGACATCAGTAAATCCAGGGTGAGTCTCCAAACATCATCTATGGAAGCTTGTTTCTGCCATGGAATAAAAAAGGGTAATTTTGAGTAAATATCTTATTTTGACTTTTCTCGCAATTCTGACTTTTTTCTCAGATTTGTGACATTTAAACTAGGACTTGTGAGAAAAAATACCTTTCTTAATTGCTAGTTTATATACTATACACTACCAGTCAAAAGTTTTGGATCAGTAAGATTGTTAATTTTTTTTAAATAAGTCTCTCCTAATCACCAAGGCTGCATTTATTTGATTAAAAATACCACAAAAAAATAGTAATATTGTTAAATATTATGACAATTTAAAATAACTGTTTTCTATTGTACTATATTTTAAACTGTAATTTATTCCTGTGATCAGAGCTGAATTTTCAGCATCATTACTCCAGTCTTCAGTGTCACATGATCCTTCATAAATCATTGTTATATGCATATTTGATGCTCAAAAAACATTCATTATTATTATCAATGTTGAAAAAAGTTGGTTACAATTTTTTTTCAGGATTCTTTGATGAATAGAAAGTACAAAAGAACAGTATTTCTTTTAAATAGAATCTTTTGTAACATTATAAATGTCTTTACGGTAACTTTTGATCAATGTAATTCATTCTTGATTAATAAAAGTATTGGTTTATTTTATTTATTTCCCCCCAAAAATAAAATAAAAATTCTACCTGACCCCAAACTTTTGAACGGTAGTATTTAATGTTACAAAAGCTTTCTATTTCAGATAAATGCTGTTCTTTTGAACTTTGTATTTATCAAAGAATCCTGAAAAAAATTGTACACAACTGTTTTCAACATTGATGATAATCAGAAATATTTCTTGAGCATCAAATCATCATATTAGATTGATTTCTGAAGGATCATGTGACACTGAAGACTGGGGTAATGATGCTGAAAAATAGATTTGATCACAGGAATAAATTACATTTTACAATATATTCACATTGAACACAGCTGTTTTAAATTGTAATAATATTTCACAATATTACTGTTTTTTGTTTTGTTTTTGTTTTATCAAACAAATGCAGCCAAGGTGAGCAGAAGAGACTTTTAAACATTAAAAATCTTAGCGATCCAAAACTTTTAACTGGTAGTGTATCCCAATTCTGACTTTTTCCTCGCAATTCCTAGTTAAAATATCACAATTCTGAGTTTTAAAAAAACTCAATTGCAAATTATAAACTGATGATTGCAAGAAATAAAGTCAGAATTGTTAGATACAGTATAAACTTGCAATTACGAGTTATAAAATCTGAATTGTGAGATACAAACTCGCAGTTGCGAGGAAAAAAATGTCAGAATTGTCAGAATTAATATCTCGCAATTCTGACTTTTTTTCTCAGAACTGTGACATTTAAACTCGGAATTACGGGAAAAAAAATTGAAATAAATCTGTGGCGGAAACAAGCTTCCATATAAATCTGATACATAATAATTATGTTTGAAGAAAATACCCTATCCTAAAGTGTAAATGTAAATTTTGTAATTAACATGTAAATGTTAAATATATCTTTGATTGATCTGTCCAGGAAGGTAACAGCCTGACACCTGTGGAGACATCAGGATTTGGTCTGAATGTGTCTCCTATTATCAGGAATGGAGCTGAAGAGGGAACACACATGAGAAAGGTCATTCTCTTCTTTAAAAAACAGAACCCGTGGAATGTTTATTCAAACGTTTGTCGCAAAAATTAAAATTCTGCCATCATTCCCCCCCACACCTCATATCAGGGTCATCAGGTTGATTACAGGAATCTGATTCAAGATGCAGTTAAAGGTGCTGCTAATGACACAGATTTCTCGGTAGGTCAGCTGTTTTTTTCATTCAGTTAAAGGAATATTACAGGTTCAATACAACTTAAGCTCTGTTGGGAGTAATTGAGATATTCAGCTGATTGCCACCATTTACAATTTGTTTTGAACATTTTGTTTCTGTTGAGATCTAATGTTTGTTATATTTGACTAACAGGAGCGTTTGCTGAAACCCATAAGTGCCTTCAGTGGGATGAACAGTGACATGAGGGAACTTGCAGCTGTTATTAGCAGAGTAAGTTCATTCTTATCAAACAATTTCTCTTGTATGGCAGTTTAAAACTATATTAGGTTCAACCTAATCTTATTTTTACAGAGCCCCTAAAGGGACGTGGTGAAGGAAAAAAAAATATGAGATGGAGGAAAAATTATTTATCAATGCTTTTGCGTTCTCTCGCAAATGTTTTACGTTCCCCCGAAAAAACATTGCATTTGCTCACAAAGAGCTTAAAACATTCTCTGGGCAAAGCAAAACATTTTACAAGCGAACGCAAAGTTTCTCTGGGCAATTCAAAACATTATAGGAGCGAACACAATGTTTTCGGGGAACGCAAAACATTTTACGAGCGAACGCAAAGTTTTCGGGGCCGCAAAACATTTTACGAGCGAACTCAAAGTTTTTGGGTAGACATGCACCGATTGATCGGCTGGTGACCTGAATTGGCCGATTTTCACGTGATCGGCCATGACCGGCGACCGGCCGGTTAGTCTGACTTATGCCCAACGCAAAACATTTTACGAGCTAACGCAAAGTTTCTCTGGGGAACGCAAAACATTTGCGAGAGAACGCAAAAGCATTGACTTATTATTTTTCCTCCCATCTCATATTTTTTTTCCAACTACCATGTCCATTTAGGGGCGCCGTACATTTTACCACAAAAAAAAAAAAACAAAAAAAAATGCACTAAGATTGAAGAACATTTATCAGGACTTTTTCCAGTTAAGCTCACTCTCCTAAAATCCTCATTTACATCCTTACTGTATGTTTTACTTTTAGTTTATTTGTAATTTTATTTTTTTCTCAATGATGATTCTCATTACTGTGATACAGTACAGAAAATCTATTTATATATTGACAGTTTTTTTCAAAATTTAAATCTAAATTACTGTCCGCACAATGAACAAGATTCAGACAAAAAAATGCTAGTACAAAAATTATATATTTTTTTTCATGCACTTGAAGAATTATTTTTTTAATATATTTATATTGTTGCTTTAAATGGTCACAATGCAAAATATCTTGATGAGCCTAAAATAGGCTTCATTTTCATTCATTTGATTTTGATTTTTCACCCGTTTATACCATATTTTACTTTAAAGACAAAAATAGGACAATATTTAAGTTAATGAAGAGACTTTTTTGTTAATGACCGTGCATTTTCAACATTAATGCAACACTAGAATGCAGTGTACAGTCTTTTTTATAATATAGCGTGACATTTGTGTGTGCAGATACATGCACAAGGTGGAACATGTATTATTGAAGCACTCAATTTCATATTTCTCTGCTGTCTCTCCATAAAGGATATCTATTTAAACAACCCCAACGTGCGCTGGGACGACATTATTGGTCTGGAGGCTGCCAAGCGATTAGTCAAAGAAGCTGTCGTCTACCCCATTAAGGTGCTTGGCTGCTAAACACTTTGGTATTTCTCAAGCTGCCGCCTGCCTTCGATTCTGAATACATCTCCACTAAAGGCTACAGGAAAGCCGAGCTCAGGGTTATTTCTTACGATGACATGAAATCTATACCTGAATACCATCCAATCTGACCGCTCACATATCTGGCTCATCTCTGGCCTCTCTGGTGATGACTTCAAATCCACAATACGCTCCTGACAACAGGAAATGCAAACGTTATTTGTCTTCTCTGGCTCAATCATGTGGTGAAGAAGGTTGTTGTCATACCTGGAAATTCTGTTTGCTCAGTATTATTTGCTTCTAGCACATAAAGTAAGAATTGTATAATGAATATGATTATATCACATTATGCTGAAAGCCATCTTGTGGCTCGGGTTTGTCAATACTTGGAACTTTTCATGTATTAGATAAAGTGGTGTCTGACAGTTAATTGGTCAATGAAAATATTACTTTGTTATTCTCCTCACCAAAGTAAAAAAAAAACGCAATTGATTATGGTCAGTTTTTAGTGGTGTTTGCTAAGGCAGCTTGCAGTGTGCTCATGCTGTTATTTATCAAATTTAATCAGAATTTTACTTAGTGGATAAAATCTGTTAAACCTGCATCCTCCAACGACCTAGCAACTACTCAAAAAACCCTAGCGACCACTCAGAACACCTTAGTAGCCAATAAACAACCATTCAGTACACTTTCAAACAGCTAGTAACCACCCAACACACCTTAGCTGCCACCTAGCAACACCCTAGTAACCACCCAGAACACATTTTCAATTCCATAACAATCAGAGCACCATGGTAATGGCTTAGCAACACTTACAGGTACTCAGAACACCTTAGCAGCCATCTAGCAACACCCTAGTTACCACCCACAACACATTTTCAATCCTGTAAAAATCAGAGCACACCGCAATAGCTTAGCAACACTCTCACGTGCACTCAGAACACCTAAGGAGCCACCTAGCAACACCCATATAACCACCCAGAACACATTTTCTATCCCATTACAATCAGAGCATCATAGCAATAGCCTAGCAACACTATTACAGGCACTCAGAACATCTTAGCAGCCACCTAGCAACAACCTAGCCCATACCATTATAGCAACTATTCAGAACACTCTTTGGTCTAACAACCACCTAAATTATAACATCCTTAGAAACTTGATTGTAATGCCCTAGTTACCATCCAGAACAACCTAGCGATGGACTAGCAGTCACCCAGAACTCCACTGCAACCAACAAGAAACCACCCAGAACACCCTTGAAACTGCTTAGCGAACACAATCTGCCTAACAACAACATCCTGGCAGCCATGACAAAGCCCCATAGCAACCACATAGTAATGTACTACCAGCCACTCAGAAAGCGCAAAAGTGGTGCTAACCCTGGAGCTGGGTTTCATAACCCTGTTTAAAAAGCGGAGCTAACCATGGGTTAAGCGCAGTGTGAAAAGCCCTATAGATCAGCACAGCAACAACCTAACAACACAAGGCGACTTAGAATGCCTTAAAACTGCAACACACCTAACAAAATCCTATAGCCATGGCAAAGCACCATAGCAACCACCTAGCAATGTTCTAACAGCCATTTAAAAAACCTTAGCAGTCACCTAGCAACACCCTAGTATCACCCAGAACATTATAACATTCAACTAGCAACTATCAGAAAACTTGATAAATGATCTAACAACCATCTAGATTACAACATCATTGCAGAACTCAAGAGAACCACAGCAAAATCCCAACAGTCCACCTAAGAACACTTTAGAAATGACCTAGCAACATTCTTGTAATCCCAGAACATCCTCAGAACTGTTCAGCAACCACCCAGATAACCTGTTAACCACCTAGTTAATTTATTAACAACTACTCAAACACTTTAACAAACATTTACCAATGCCCTACCAACTATCCACAACAGCTCTCCTCTCTTTTCAGTATCCGCAACTGTTCACTGGAATTCTGTCACCATGGAAGGGTTTACTCCTGTATGGACCACCAGGTGTGACCTTTCTGTTTTCTGTTTGTATAAAGACAGAGTATTCAATACCAAAATATAAATCATAACTCATTTTGTGTGTAGCATGATCTTAATGTGAAGACTTTCCCCCAAAAATCAGGCACAGGGAAGACAATGCTGGCCAAAGCTGTGGCCACGGAGTGCAACACGACGTTTTTCAACATCTCTGCATCCAGTATCGTGAGCAAATGGAGGGGAGACTCTGAAAAGCTGGTTCGGGTCAGAAGAGGACTTTATTTTCTCAGATTTGTGTTATTTTATTGTTTTATGAAAGTGTTTGGTTTAAAGGTGTGCTCCGCGGATCAATGATTTTCCGCATGTTATGCTTCTCTGCAGGTGTTGTTTGAGCTGGCAAGATATCACGCCCCATCCACCATTTTCTTGGATGAGCTGGAATCAGTGATGAGCCAGCGAGGGCTTGGCCAAGGGTGAGCATGAGCCGGGGAATTTCACTGACAGTAACCGTATAAAACAACACAAATCTCACTCTTAGTACACAATCCAATGCTTGATGTTGTGGACATTTGCCAGGAAGATATTGAGTGTTTTTGACTGGATTTATGTTATAGTATGTATAAAAACACTATCATACTGAATCAACTGATAGTTTTGAAAATTATTAAATTATACCATTTTTATTTTGTTCTTTTAAGAGGTGATCATGAGGGCAGTAGAAGGATGAAGACGGAGTTACTAGTTCAGATGGATGGACTAGCACGATCAAATGATCTTGTGTTTGTACTTGCTGCCTCAAACTTACCCTGGTGAGGAGTGATTGCGAGGAAACTATATTAATGTTCTGTTATGGCTTTCTTTCTAATCTTTTTAATCTGTCGTCAGGGAGTTGGACCATGCCATGCTGAGAAGACTGGAGAAGCGTATACTGGTGGGTCTCCCATCTGCCCCTGCCAGACAAGCCATGATCAGCCATTGGCTTCCTCCGGTCAGTAACTCAGGAGGGGTGGAGCTGCGGACAGAGCTGGACTATCACTCACTAGCACAGGTGACAGAAAACAAACACTCCACAGATGACAGAGGCAAAAGTCAACACAGTTTTTGAAGGACAAACAGATGGATGGACTGACTGAGTGATTAACATTTTAATATTAATTGATTGATTGACAGTTGAATAAACAGACAGACGGATAGAGACACACTGTAGGACAGGAGAGATCGAGACACACTTCCTCCTTCACTGTCACAAATACAGTTCAATCAGAGACCTCTACTTCACCAAACTCACTAACTTAATACAGAAATGACTGAAGTAGAACAGATAAAGATAATATTAGGAGAGGGACAGACAGCAGCACTGGCTGCCAGATATCCTGAGACAGCAGGTGAATGTGTGTGTACATTTCCCTACTGTCCACCACAGTGACCACCAGTCATGTGTGTGTATGCGTTAAAACACTGTGGTATCAAATGTTCACACATGTTCTAATTTGTTACACTGTTTATTTAAATATAAGTTATGTTATAATATTTTCTTCTATTATTTTGATGTTTTTATTATTATTCTGTATTCCAAGCTTTGGCAAAATTGTATTATTTACAGTCATGCCAATAAAGCAATTTTGAATTAGATAGATAGATAGATAGATAGATAGATAGATAGATAGATAGATAGATAGATAGATAGAGGTCCCTCTCAAAAAATTTGCATATTGTGATAAAGTTCATTATTTTCCATAATGTAATGATAAAAATTTAACTTTCATATATTTTAGATTCATTGCACACCAACTGAAATATTTCAGGTCTTTTATTGTTTTAATACTGATGATTTTGGCATACAGCTCATGAAAACCCAAAATTCCTGTCTAAAAAAATTAGCATATCATGAAAAGGTTCTCTAAACAAGCTATTAACCTAATCATCTGAATCAACTAATTAACTCTAAACACCTGCAAAAGATTCCTGAGGCTTTTAAAAACTCACAGCCTGTTTCATTACTCAAAACCGCAATCATGGGTAAGACTGCCGACCTGACTGCTGTCCAGAAGGCCATCATTGACACCCTCAAGCAAGAGGGTAAGACACAGAAAGAAATTTCTGAACAAATAGGCTGTTCCCAGAGTGCTGTATCAAGGCACCTCAGTGGGAAGTCTGTGGGAAGGAAAAAGTGTGGCAAAAAACGCTGCACAACGAGAAGAGGTGACCGGACCCTGAGGAAGATTGTGGAGAAGGAACGATTCCAGACCTTGGGGGACCTGCGGAAGCAGTGGACTGAGGCTGGAGTAGAAACATCCAGAGCTACTGTGCACAGGCGTGTGCAGGAAATGGGCTACAGGTGCCGCATTCCCCAGGTCAAGCCACTTTTGAACCAGAAACAGCGGCAGAAGCGCCTGACCTGGGCTACAGAGAAGCAGCACTGGAGTACCCACAGTCAGTGATG
Source organism: Gila orcuttii (assembly GCA_026230005.1). Taxonomy (NCBI): domain Eukaryota; kingdom Metazoa; phylum Chordata; class Actinopteri; order Cypriniformes; family Leuciscidae; genus Gila; species Gila orcuttii. Next base: position 19,414,716 of record JAPDVR010000024.1, on the reverse strand, counting down.
GTCTGGGGTGCCATGTCAGCTGCTGGTGTTGGTCCACTGTGTTTTATCAAGGGCAGGGTCAATGCAGCTAGCTATCAGGAGATTTTGGAGCACTTCATGCTTCCATCTGCTGAAAAGCTTTATGGAGATGAAGATTTCATTTTTCAGCACGACCTGGCACCTGCTCACAGTGCCAAAACCACTGGTAAATGGTTTACTGACCATGGTATTACTGTGCTCAATTGGCCTGCCAACTCTCCTGACCTGAACCCCATAGAGAATCTGTGGGATATTGTGAAGAGAAAGTTGAGACGCAAGACCCAACACTCTGGATGAGCTTAAGGCCGCTATCGAAGCATCCTGGGCCTCCATAACACCTCAGCAGTGCCACAGGCTGATTGCCTCCATGCCACGCCGCAATTTCTTTCTGTGTCTTACCCTCTTGCTTGAGGGTGTCAATGATGGCCTTCTGGACAGCAGTCAGGTCGGCAGTCTTACCCATGATTGCGGTTTTGAGTAATGAAACAGGCTGGGAGTTTTTAAAAGCCTCAGGAATCTTTTGCAGGTGTTTAGAGTTAATTAGTTGATTCAGATGATTAGGTTAATAGCTCGTTTAGAGAACATTTTCATGATATGCTAATTTTTTGAGATAGGAATTTTGGGTTTTCATGAGCTGTATGCCAAAATCATCAGTATTAAAACAATAAAAGACCTGAAATATTTCAGTTGGTGTGCAATGAATCTAAAATATATGAAAGTTTAATTTTTATCATTACATTATGGAAAATAATGAACTTTATCACAATATGCTAATTTTTTTAGAAGGACCTGTAGATAGATAGATATGCAGTTGTACTGAGATTGCTACTTGTGATATTTCAGGAGACAGGAGGTTACTCTGGGTCAGATATCAGGTTAGTGTGTAAGGAAGCGGCCATGAGACCCGTGCGAAAAATCTTTGACGCCCTTGAAAATCATATTGAAGGTAAGAAATATGCCACGTCCCACTCTGAACGACATTAAACTGCTGTTTCATCACAAAATCCCGTTTCACCCACAATTCACCGTCTCCATTACTTCGTGTATCTTCACAGGTCAGTCCAATATGCCGGTTATTGAACTAGAAACTGTGACCACAGCAGATTTCCTGGAGGTGATCGCTCACACCAAACCCTCGGCCAGATGTCTGATGAATAGATACTCGGCCTGGGAGAAAGAGTACGAGTCCGTCTGACACATTATTAGAGCAACCAAACAAATGTTTTTATTGCACTGCTATGTACTCTTTTTATGATGAGATGCTGTGTTTTGTTACAAGTCTCACTGTAAATCTAACATTTTAAAGGAAATTACACTGCAATTAATGAAGTGTATCCATTTTAAAAAACATTTCAAAATATAGTTTGTTGTCATATTTCAAAAGATCAATACAAGTTTGATTTCTCATGAGCTAGATTGAAAAATAAAACACTTTTTCTTTATCTTTGTGTGTAGTGATATGATTAATAGGAGTACACAAGAATAAGTGCATAACGAGTGCAGCAACTTTATTATGTAATAGAGATTAAGCCTATTTGTTTATTTTCTTTTTACAGTGTGTGTGTATATATATATATATGTATATATATATATATATATATATATATATATATATATATATATATATATATATATGACAGTTAAATAATAATCAGACTACACAGTACCATTATTACTTTGCTTTGTATTGTTGTAAACTCAGTTTTCCGACTGTTTAGATCCTAAGAGATGTTCAAGTATATGATTGACAGCCTCTGGAAAGCTGTCACACGTCAGGTGAGGCGGCGGGTAAATTTTACCCTCGTCACCAGGTCGATATTTACCTGCAAAATTAAAGGAGGCTTTATTAATAACCAGCAAAATAACTAACCACTGCATTATAAAAACATAATTGCATATTAAGAATTATCCCTACCAGTTTTCACTAAAATTCCCAGCATTCCTGCGTTCTGTGCCCCACCAACATCATCTCTGGCATCCTGTACAAATAGTTTGGATGGTGTTGTTTGTCAAATTAAATTATAAAGCAAACAAATCCAGTCATGCATTTCTTCTGGAATTGCACAGATAAATAATATTGTTAACACTTTATTTCAAGGTACTTACTTTAATAATAATACATTATGCTTAATTACAAGTCATGTCACCTTTATTTAGATAGCGCTTTTTAAAATACAGATTGTTTCAAAGCAGCTTTACAGAGATAACAGGAAAATTATGTTGTAATAATATTGTTAAATATAAAATTAAATGTCCCCAACTAAGCAAGCCAAAAGCCAATGGCGACAAAGGCGAAGAAAGGCAAAAAAGGCGACAAGTAACTAACGCTAAACAAAATCCGGTTACACTTTATTTTAAGGTGTTATTGTTACAGTGTAATTATTTAAGTACTGAGAAATATTAAGCAACTACATGTACTTACTATAAGGTTAGGGTAGGATTAGGTTGAGGGTTAGTTGCATGTAATTATGCATAATTTACTGTTATTACTATGGTAAGTACATGTTACAACAAGGACACTGTAAAATAAAGTGTTACCCAAAACCCTAACCTTAAACTTAACCCTATAGTAGCTAGTAAGTACATGTAGTTTATTAATATTACCCAGTACGAAAGTGTAACAATAATATTTAGCATAAAGAGAATTATGATTTTTGCATTGTAATATTGGTTTCATGACAGTTAAGAACAGATTTCAAAACAGGCAAAAATTCTTATTGTCATAATGGATCTTGGGGTACTTAATTGTCATTCATATATAAATAAATAAATGTGACAACAATTATTCTATTTTTATATATATATATATATATATATATATATATATATATATATATATATATATATATATATATATATATATATATATATATAATATAAAATAAAATGTATTATTATTATTATTTAGTTTTTAGGGTGAAATATGACCAAGAAATGTTATTCACAGGCGTGGTAAGATTCACAAAAATTCTAAGATTATACAATGATGTAATTATACTAAATAATATTTATACTATATTTACGTATTATTATTATTTTCATTATGTAATGACATTAACTGTCTGACATTAACTAAAATATCATTTTTGTCTATAAAAAAATATTATTTTGTTTTTTGTTATTGATATTTTATAGTGAAATATAACCAATGTTCTTAACAGACTTGGTGATATTGAGGCCAGTATTCCAGTGGTTGTCTCACTCACGTCTCCTATCATCACAGCCTCCTCTGGTGAGCAGTTCAGGTCTCTCAAGGCCTCCAGGAAGAAGGCTTTCTCTGGTTTACCCACCACTGTGGCCTGAGTGTCCGTCGCATACTCAAGACCCGTCACAAACGGACCCGGTCCCAAAGCCAACCCGTCCTTCCTCTTATAGTATCGAGCTTTATGGATTGCAATGAGTGGGGCACCATCTAAAATGAGTCTGATGAGGATTAGCAGCAATATTTACACCAGTAAATGGGAGGATTCGAATAATTTGATTGTCATTTTAATGAGTCTATGAATATCGCAGGTTTACCGAAAGGCTTTATTGAGGGTCTGGTAGTTGAAGTGGTCCGGTGCTAATCCAATCACAACCGCATTAGGATCTGACGTCTCTATACCTGCAGCAGAGGCAAGTGTGAGATCTACATAAACCATTATACAACAAACATGGAAAACTATGATTTTTCTTTACATTTTCTTCATGATCTTCATATTTTCTATATGACAAATATGTGCTCTTAAAAATAACGGTTCTTCATTTTTCAACAAAAAGTTCTTTTTTTTTTTAGTTCTTACATTTTTAAGATGTTCTTGACGCTAAGAAAAAATCGTTCTTTCACTGAAAGTTTCTTTGAGGAACCAAAAATGGTTCTTCTATGGCAGGGGTGTCCAAAGAGGGCCACGGTCCCGCAGATATCAGCTCCCACTTGCCTCAACACTCCTGTCTGGAAGTTTCTAGTATGTCTAGTAAGACTTGATTCTAGTATGCCTTGATTAGCTGGTTCAGGGGTGTTTAATTGGGGTTGAACAAACCAGGACAGCGGCTCTCCAGGAGCAGAACTGGATACATCTTTTTCTGCAGAAAGGCCCTGTTTACACCTGGTATTGAGATGTGTTTTGCTCGATCGGATAACAAGTAGACGAGGGAGACACATTCCCTTTCACACCTGCTGTTTTAATTCGTCTCTTTTGTCCACTTTCAACCACTTCTGTCCTGATTTCTTCAAGGGGAGGGTCTATGGGCGGGTAAATGTATGGGTTTTTTCAGATCTTTTAATCTAATGGACGAAATAAGTTGTGCAATTTACGTATGAACGCGACCGGAGACGACAGAAAAACACACAGAGAGCAGCGGCTTTAGTTTCTGCTCTGACAGCTCAAGACCAGCCGAACACAGCGAGTGTGTGTTAGAAATCAGGAATGGTGAGAGAACATTTTGACGTTTTTCATCTTCAAACCAAACATGGATCTTCAGCCGACAAAGTTTAACTCCCGTCTGGCTAGAGATGTTTACACGTTAGGTCTGTAGGCGGAGAGAAGACGGTCTTTAGTGGCTGTTTGAATGCATTCGACCACATGAGCGTTTACACTACGAAAGCAATCTGGTCGAATGCGTTTTCGACTACCTCTGGAAGTGGTCAAAAGTGGACAAGTTCAAAATGTTTAGACCCCGTTTACTCCTGTATTTAGCGTCGTCCACTTGTGATCCGAACGACTAAACGCATCTTAATACCAGGTGTAAACAGGGCCAAAAAGTGTGCAAAACCATGCTATGGTGTACATGGCTGCCTAAGCGTTGTTACATGGTTGCTAGGGGGTTGTAAATGGTCACTGCTATGCAGTTGCTAAGGAGATCTAGTTTCCACCCTCAAGTCTCTATGATATTATGGGCTGCATCGGAAAGCTTAGGCAGCTGACTTGTTGCCAGGCAATGACTTTCCAGGTAGCGTTTGTGCACAAAAGCACCTCACAAAAATGATTTCAGACAGACTTCTGAGACAGCGTAACAGTTTAATGATCTGCAACAAAATAGAGCAAGCTTTGCTAAAATCCGAGCGAACATCGACAACATTATCAAAGCGATCCCCATTCACACGGATCCACGAAAACGACTAAAAATGCTGTATTATTCACGGCAGGCCAGTGGTTGATGTCACTTTGTAAATAAAAATAACACGCTTATAGACTGAACACGTAATACGCATGACGTCACTGTTTTCACAAATTCATTTTTTGTAGTTTACACCGAGACGATAACGTATCGTTTTCAAAAACTTGCACTTTGAAACCCAACGGCCAAAAAACATAAAAATGTTTTAGTTTTTAGTAGAAAACGGCGTAATGTAAACGGCCCCTCAGATAAGCTGGTATCACTCAGCGTACCTGTGAAGTCCTCTCGAGCACTGTCCTCCACTAGCAGCAGGGGGCGCACTGCGCTCTGCTCCAGCAGATTACGGGCCGCCGTGAGCGACGTGAAGATCTCCCGCTCCTGGAGGTCAAAGTTCAGCCGCCGCAATCGCTCAAAGAGGGTCCTCTTACATTCCTTCGTGGTGTTGGTCACAAATTTTACAGCGACTGGAGACTGTCTTAATCTGGACAAATGATATTGTACATGTGTAATTAGTTTTATGGAAAACAACAGAAATATATCAACTATTTAACATAAATATTTTTGTTTTTAATGACACATATCTCTGTAACAGCCCTAGGCTCTGTATAAAGCAACATAAGAGGGTTTTTTTAGCGAATCAGAATGTCATATAGGTGTCAATCATTTTGACTCCTATATGATTAATTGATTAATTGATTTTAATCGGTCTTCATGTTGACGAATTATACTTTCAATTCTGTTATGATTCTTTTTTGTGTTCCCTATTCTTGTGTGTTTTTTCCTGTTCTGCGCCATGTTTTGTAGTCCTGCCCCCTTAGACCAAAGCCAATTATTTTGTCTGAGCGATGAATAAAAAGTTAAGTAATAGGACTCATATTTTCTCATTTTATTTGTCTTATTTTAGTGTAGAATGAGTAAAGCTGTTTGTTGTTAGGATGACAAAAAGTAAAATTTTTAGGGTGATTACATTTTTAACTCTACCTCAGCGATCTAACAGCGCTCGTCAATGTCAAAATGATCGAGATGACCAATAAAATCAAAGAAGGCGGGTCTTACTGTGACAATGCAATGAGAGTTTGTGTAAAGATGCAAGTATTAGACAACTGTTTTATGATAGAAATGTTCAGCGACTGACAGTATAAGACTATCTAGTGATGCGAACTACTCAACTTTTTATGAACTTTCGCTGTTTTGAATTGAAAATATGTGATCATGCTTCATGTAATTCCTGAATGAATGTGACGAGACAAGAAATGTTTGCATTTCGACATATTAGGCATATGAAAAAATGTGAATGTGTGCACATTTTAAAATAAAATATTGTTTGCAAATAGATTCAATTGATTACTTCATAACTACAATCTGACCTATAAATTATTTTACCATTTTTATTTCTTTATTCATTCCCTTAAATCCCTTTTAATAATTTATTTAATTCCTTTATTATTATTATTATTAATATTATTATTACACAAAAGTGACACTCTGCCAATACTCACATGAGATCGACCAATGGAAAACCACAACCATCCAATCAATTCACGACAAAATCAAGCCCTGTCCTACATTTGTTCTTGTTCCAGAAGCCGTTTCACTCCCATATACGTCACAATAAGGAAGAAGACTATAGAGGGCATGCGCATGACATCACCGTTGGCCTTAGTGACTGCGTTACACCCACTGAGTGGCAAAAAGACTGAGCAGCAGCATTGGTTTTCAGCGTGAATGAATACATATTGTGATGTTATATATTGCATTGACAACTCATCAATTAAATATTTACCATCGTATATTCTGCATAATTTAATGTTTTTAGATAAACACTGACAAAAAACTATACAAGTTTTAGGGCTGAATGATATATAACATTGATATAAGTGATCACATGGATTTAAACCTACCTTTATTGTATTTATATAAAGCGTTCACTGGCAAATTTGCTTTATGTTTTTCCCCGGCGTCGAAATGAGACGCATATAAATATCAGGAAACACGATTCCTGGCTGCATGTCAATATTCATGGATCACTGGATCTTTGGTAAGTTGTAAGGAACACTATATCTAGTCCAACCGTAAACTAATAATCGTTTGTTTTAATCTCGTTTTCCCCTATTAAATTCAGTCACTCAGCAGCTCTACTGGTGCCACTCAGTCTGGCTGAGGGGGGCGTGTTCCTGCGGAAAGTGATGTCAATGCATTCCCAACTTCCATTCCATTTCATGCTGACTTTAAGATAAATTGTCTGCACCATGTGTAATACACTGATTTATTTCCAAACAAAAGAATTGATTTGTGAAATATGTCAAAATATAGCCTTGATATATTTTAATTGTGAATGCAATTTTTTTTTTATTTTTTTTTTTTATCTTATCCGTCATATATTTATAAAAAACGGCCAATAATTTCCCCAAATCCCGACACTGACCGTGTTAAAGCCTCTTGCGCTCCGGGAACGGCAGCATCCTCGACATGAAGAGTCCCGCTCAGATCCACCAGAACTGCTTTCAGTGAGCGGAGAGACACTTAAAAACACACAGGACATCAGTTACCCGACAAGCCTTCTGAGTTCATCTTCAACACATCACTTATAGTCAGGTTCATTATATTCTGATTTTAACCTTTGTGGGAATTTTTTGGGGATTTGCTAAACTATACATTTTTGGAAAGGTTATTGTATAAGGAGTCAGAAAATCAATGTTTGCATTTGCTCAGATGTCTATATGAAAGCCATATTGAAGTTTAAAAAATGGCCGCCATAAAATTTTAAATTTTAATATCTCGACTTCTGAATAAACTGGAATGTTGATTTTTACTGCTAAACCCACACTATAAGGGTCAAGGAAACCAATGGTGCTAGTTAAAAAAGCTACAAGATGTTACCACATTAACCCATAGATGCATAAGTAAGTAAAAAAATTACCCCGTGTGGTTGTTTTCTTGCAATATCTTTGTAACGAAATGTTATCATTTCATATTCCAGCTGTTCTTCAAAAAATAAAGATTTTTTATATCACTCATTAAAACTACTAGAATGCATGCTAAGAGTGATCCACACACAAAGTAGCAAAGTTCCTGTTGAAAGATTTTATTTGCAGTGATTTTTCGAGCCAATGGCTCTTCCTCAGACTTGCTATATCAGAAGTGTCATCCCTTAAGATCATTGTTTTACAGAGCATCTAACACATGTATAGTAAGTATTATCTTCATTTTACCTCAGAAAATGTTATACATTTCAACAACATAGTTATACACATATGACTACAGCTAACTAAGCTAGATAATATTACTGTATAGTGCGTGTCATATATGACTTTTCTGCCAGTCTGATGATAAAAGAAAGGAGTCCTGGTCCAACACCCTAGATTAGAGTCCTATGGGCTCATTCATCAGGTAGTTCAAGAGAGGGCCAGTTTGAACGATGGGGACTATGTCCAATCACAAAGGCGACTGCAGAACTGCACACCAGAAACAATGTGTACAGAGAAGGCAGTCTGGCACCACCGTACCAGATCAGGACTGAGAATGCTGGTAAAGATCTCAAAGATGCTGTGGAAAAGTCCCATAATACTGCACTGAAGACAAGGCTGAACACCTGCATCTCACCTGGTGATGCACATGCAATCGATGTGAAATACCACAAATCTTGCTGGAGAGAAAATGTGTTCCATGCTCTTCGAGAAACTACCACTAGCAAAACTGCCTAAGAATCCTTTCTACAAAGGTCGAGTCTTCTTGAGCTGATCAACCTTATTGATGTGGAAACACGAAACCAAGCGTACCTTCATATGGATGACATTGGAACCACTTATCTCAATTTGATTGGTTCAGAAGTCTTGGAAACTCATATACCTGCATTCAGCAGAAAATGCCTGAAAGAAAGAATCCTCACTGATTTGCCACACCTGGTGTCTGTTCGTCTAAATAGAAAGAAGCCAGCAGTCCTCTACTCCCCAGATGCATGTGAAGAGGACATGGTTACTACCACAATGACAGCTGGCAAGGAGGAGGAGAACAGCATGAAGACAATCTACAAAGCAGCACAGGGAAAATAAGGAAAAGTATTGCAACCTTTACCAAGACCAAGGAGAGAAATGTCATAAATAATAATAATTCGTTACATTTATATAGCGCTTTTTCTGGGACCTCAAAGCGCTTTACATGGAAGAGGGGGAATCTCCTCAACCACCACCAATGTGCAGCATCCACCTGGATGATGCGACGGCAGCCATATTGCGCCAGATTGCTCACCACACACCAGCTTACTGGTGGAGAGGAGACAGTGATGAAGCCAATCAGTATATGGGGATGATTAGGAGGCCATGATGGACAGAGGCCAATGGGCAAATTTGGCCAGGATGCCGGGGTTACACCCCTACTCTTTATCGAAGGACATCCTGGGATTTTTTATGACCACAGAGAGTCAGGACCTCGGTTTAAAGTCTCATCCGAAGGACGGTGCTTTTTAACAGTACAGTGTCCCTGTCACTATATTGGGGCGTTAGGACCCACACAGACCACAGGGTGAGCGCCCCCTGCTGGCCACACTAACACCTCTTCCAGCAGCAACCTGGTTTTCTCAGGAGGTCTCCCATTCAGGTACTAACCACTGCTTAGCTTCAGTGGGGAACCAGTCTTGGGCTACAGGGTGACATGGCTGCTGGCCATGGTAAAGGTATCTAGTGACATTGGCAATGTTCCAGCTGAACTACACACCTTAATATATTGGATAATGGTTGGGCCTGCTGAAAAGCTGCAAACTGAAAAGAGAACCAGAGTTGTTGACCGAGCAACATTGACGGTGAGCCAGAATATCATGTATGGGTTCAAATCCTGTGCACAGGTAAAGTACATATCGAGCAGTGAATCCGCATCATTCAGGTCACCCCAAACAAGAGAGAACCCACAGGTGCTGGGACTAGCACTGACTGTCCACCATAACACACGCAACAAGAAGCTGATGAATCTTCTCAGTGCTCATGGCTACTCTGTTTCACATGGCAGTGAATGTGCCAGAACGATGACGATTCCCAAGCCATGATGTATGAAAGCGATGATGATTATGATGACGTATAGAAACTGTATAATTAAAAAGGTTGCTTAATCATACTGTGGTCTAAATATACATGTCGATAGTTCCAGAACATCCACGTTTTACATTAGCTAATTTTAAACTCTTCAATAAAAGGAACTCCGAGTTATCTGACCAACTGCTTGTGATGTGTCGTTTTTTTACCCATATTGTGGATGTATTTCAATGGGATGATAAAAAAAAACTTTGTTTTTACGGAACATAGAATATTAAATGCAAACAACTTTTTATTACAATGATATTGCAAGAAAACAACCACACCGGGTCATTTTTGACCCACTTATGCATCTTTGGGTTAATGTGGTAATGTCTTGTAGCTTTTTAACTAGCACTATTGGATTCCCTGACCCTGAAAATGTGGGTTTATCAGTTAAAATTTTCCAGCTTATTCAGAAGCCGAGATAATACAAATTAAAGTTTTACAGCGGCCATTTTTAAAGAATTCAATATGGCCGCCACATAGACATCTGGGCAAATGCAAACATTGATTTTCTGACTCCTTATACAATAACCTTTCCAAAAATGTATAGTTTAGCAAATCCCCCAAAAATTCCCACAAAAATATATAGTGAACCTGACTATTAGGGGTTTTATGTAAAGCACACACACACAAAAAAAAAACTATTTTTGTTTTAATAATCTTTGGCTGGGCTAAAAGAAAAAAAAAGGCAGATAAACGTGACTGGCGTTTAGATTCTGGATTTTTGTGGATCATGTTGTCAGTTTCCGAGTGTGCAATTAATACTCTTATTCACCATGAACTCTGGATTAAACACAATGACTGGCCTCCAAAACAACTCTTCATCTCTTCATCTGTGTTTGACATAATTTTTTAGGATTTGGAAATACTACATTTATTTAAAACGAGCTGCCAAACAACAAGGGCTTTGGATAAGGTAAAGCAGATTGCCTCAAACCATTTAATAATCATTACGAACTAAGAACATGTAACGTTAAATAGAGTAATGTGTGTTTAGGTTTTTAATATATTGATTATAACATGAAAACCCGAGTCTAGACTACAAAAACACGACATGTTAACATTCGTTTTCAAACAATTTACATATTTGTATTTTAAAATAATACAAAAGGATGAAACACATTTGACCAATACAAGTTATTTTGAACTACACTTACTTCCTACTGGGGTCCTTCTCTGGCGCAGTCTTACATTTTGCTGTCCTAAAAATGCCTGTCGAAAATGCACATGCAACTACGCAATAATTATATATATATATATATATATATATATATATATATATATATATATATATATATATATATATATATATATATATATATATATATATATATATATATATAATTATTGCGTAGTTGCATGTGCATTTTCGATATTTATATATTATATTATAATTTATATATATATATATATATATATATATATATATATATATATATATATATATATATATATATATATATATATACACACACATATATATATATATTCTCTTTTAACTTTAATGTGTCGATTTATTTATTCACAAGAGCACACTGGATTTTCTCCACCATTGCAGTTTGAGTTTATAATCATTTAAGAGGGTTGTCTATGTCAGATTATTCACTCAGTGAATAAAAAACATATGCTGGATATTTTAATAGCAGATTAAATAGCATTTAGCACATTAATTCATAACCTCCTGGGACCCAGGAACAGACTTTTGTCCTCTGTAGTGGACATTTTGGTGGATTTATCTGACAGCATACATGTCACAGTTTTAGTCTAGATGTCTGTAATGTGCACAATCAGGGCTTTTCAGAGATACCAAATGTATGGAGGTTTCACCATGCCTTAGCCTTTTAAAATGACTGACATTAATTTAGTGATCAAATAGCACTCTTGTGGAAATATGATGATATTTTGCAAATAGGCCTATCATTTTGAATCTGACTTATTTTCAAATTGTTTGTCATAAATCAACATCTCAGGAAAATGTTATGGGGTTTCTAATTAAAATATAACTTTCTGTTAAAAAACAGGGCATTGATTCCATACATGTCCACTGTAGAGAAAGCAGGACAGCATGTTTATCAGGCATTTTGGGAGACACAAGTGAATAGAGAAAGGAATTATATATCTATAATCCTATGAAATATTAGATATTTTTATGGAAATGTTGCAAATTATTTAAACAAATTTCATTACATGTTGCCCCAAGAACACCTTAATATGCAAATTAGATACAGATACATTGTATTGAATACGAAAACACATTTATGGGCATTTTACTCACATATTGCATTACGTAAAATGGTATATCAATTCATTCCGTTATACTTTTCATTGTTGAGAATCATCTTTTTTTTAAGTTTGGTTTAAAAAAATCCTGAAACCTAAAAATGTATTGAATGAAAAGAAAATTCTATTGTTTTTGCCTATTCTGTCATTTAAGTCTATTTATATATTAAAAGAAACAATTTTGAAAAAAATACATATTATTAATTATCTGTAGTGGTTTCTTATGCTCTAAAAACTTTTTAATTAAAAAATAAATACTGTTTTACCAATATTAGAAATCTCTTAGCATTTTAACATTCGTCCAAATGTCCATGGCACTATTTTAAAGTAAAATCGAACAGAGTAAGTGATTAAAATTAAGAAGAAGAAAAAAAATGCAATGAATAAAAAATAATGTAATCAATATGCCTTTAAAATCCTGACAGATCCCAGTTTATTTGGGGTAATGGGCAACATATAATTTTGCTGCCAAAAATTCACATATTTTTTTTCTCTGCCATGAGATAAATCCTGGGATTGGAGAAGTATAAAGACACATCTTCGGTAATAACCATTAAGCATAGATTATAAAAGGGTTAGGCTTTAATCGCTGTTCTGAGCATATGGTTGTAATTCAGCGTTTTATCCGTGGTCTGGGCTACTGTTAATAAAAAGGTACTGTAATCCTGATGGAGTAATCTAGTGTTGTTAATGGACTCCATACGGTGACGCATTGCTGCCACATAGGCCTACATATTCTTTTTCCACTCTTAACGAGATGTCGTTAAAACAACATATTTTTCTCGTAATAACGAGATGTTGTTAAAATGACAAATGTGCTAGGCCTATAAGGACATGTGTAGTCATGTAGACAAAATATGCCTTAATCCACAAAAAATGTATAGCCTATCATGTCAATGGACATTCATGTTAAAAGATCATATTATTTACACACCTAATTAATAAAGCATGTGCATGTGGCCAGATTAGCAGATGAGCCCATGGCTTTCTAGGATGGCAGCTGTGCACAACAAATCCTTTAAATATTCAATGCAGAACAAAAATTAATAAATATAAGTAGCCTATAAAATACACAAATTATTGTGGCATTAATTAGCCCACAAACAATATTTATTTTAAAGCCTAAACAAATTTATTTAAAGAATAACACCAGCGTTGGGCGTTTATCTGTAGTAGGCTGTATTGTGTTTCAGCCGCCTTTTTCAAACTGGCGCAAGAAAATGCAAGATAATTTGATTTGTTAAACATGAAGAGGACTTGTCCGTCTGGCATGGCTGCTCGCTATAACCTTAACCCTATTATTAGGCGCATATCCAAGTGTTTGTGCTGAGTGTGGAGCGCGGGCATGACATGGAGGCGCCGGTGCCATCACTCCCATTTTCCTATCAACAGTGGAAACAACCCATAATTTCTGGTTATACATAAAATAATAATGCATCAGTCGCAACTACCTTTATTTGTGTAAACTCACAACAATAAGAAAACGTTGTGCGTTTGTAAAAGAAAAGAATACGAACAGGACGCGCTTTCATGGTCTCCGTGAATTGGAGCGCGTCTCAAAAATGAACTGGAAAAAAAAAAAAGAGTAGAGGCCTCACAGGCATGAGAAATAGCCTATACCTATATAACGCTTGAAATGTCCACCAACGAAAAAAAATCCAATCGAAAGCAAATACTTATGGTAGCCATCTGATTATGTAATCCTGTCCGTATGAAAGGCGCATCTACTTTACAGCGATGTATGGAGATATATTTGCAGCCTACACTGATTTAGAAAACACTAGTTTGTTAATAAACAATTCAAATGCTTCTTATTTTTTCAGACACATTTATTATCATTAGCCTACTTTTGCCGGTGCTTTGCGGCAATATTTATGCATGGGTTTAAGCACAAAATAGTATAGCCTATATATGCACCCAGGATTTAATATAAATGTGAGATTAGTCCTGCTTAAATGAATGACTACTAGTCTAGAATAATCTTTATATGCCAACTCTAATCAATAGCCTACATTTAAAGGTTGACATTATTTAATTAGTAATAGTATCCAGCTCTTTACATCAAATTTGTTGAGTTAGAATAGTTAATGAACTGATAAAATAAAGTTTAAATTAAGATGCTAACCATATATATAGCCTATATATTGCTTATTCCACCACACAAAGTAGTACTGTTTATAAGGTGACAATCCGTTATACATGTGAAGATTGTAGGCTGTATTTTGAAGATTTTTGTATTGTATCTTCTGTTATAAAGACGAATACAGACATTTTCCTTAATAAAAAATAAGAACATGTTGTAAAAAATAAACAACTTAGGCTGTGTTCTGTTAGATGTGTTTTGACTACTTTTTTTATTAATTATATCTCTAGGTAATGAAGATAGCCTATTAACAAAAATAAATATTATATAGTAGGCTAATATATAACATAAAAACTTATAGGCCTATAAAATATATTTTAAAAAAGGGCCTCACTGATTCATTTTGCCTGGGGGCTGCTACTATTTGCTTAAGCTTTTTAAACGTAGAAGTTTGATAAAGGCGTAATAGGCTATATCAATTGTATGGGGATAAAGGCATATTTTGTTCATGACTACACATGTTCTTATAAGGCCAAGACAATATGTCGTTTTAACGACATATCTCCTTAAGAGAAAAATATGTCGTTTTAACGGCATAAGATCTCGTTATTACGAGAAAAGATGTCATTAAAACGACATAAGATCTTGTTATTATGAGAAAATATGTCGTTTTAACGACATAACATCTCATTATTACGACATAACATCTCGTTATTACGATATAGGCCTAATTGAGTGGAAAAAAATGTGGCAGCAATGCGTCACCATGGTTCTCATCACTGAACCAAATGTACTTAACTACCACCTAAAACAACACACATTAAAGCCCCTTTCACACCAAGAAGGAGAACTATATTAGGTCCACCTCAAGGTCAATATTATTATAAGCGCGCGCTGCAGTTTTATCGCCTGCCCCTTTAAATACGCGAGCTCGTTAAAGGAGGATGGATTTTTGATTGGCTGTCAATTTATTATCAGTTGGAAAAATCGTTCTGAACTTCTGATCCCAACGACATCGTTCCTCTATAGCAGTGTTTCTCAACCTCTCCTGCAGGGACCCCCTGACAGGACATGTTTTTGTTTTAACCCTGAAATGGCACACCTGATTCAATTAGTCAGCTACACATTAAGCCTTTGAGCCTTTAATTAATTGAATCAGGTGTGTCTTTTCAGGGTTAAAACAAAAACATGTCCTGTCAGGGGGTCCCTGCAGGAGAGGTTGAGAACCACTGCTCTATAGTTTTGCCGTTGACTCTGCTTGCTATTCTCAGAACGATTTTTTATATCTATCGTTATAGTTCTAATCTTTGGTGTGAACGGGCCTTTAACCATTTCACCTAATAAATGCTGACTGGTCGTGCAAAATAATTACAGGTATAGTGCACTTTGTACAAAAAAAAAAAAATATATATATATATATTTACACAAACTCTCCAACATACATTGACAGATGAAGACAATCATTTTATTAAAATCTGAATATAATAAATGTTAAATGACTGGCTCCTAATGATAGAGGCTACTTTGGTCAAACGTTTCAATCCCTTCAGACCAAGTGTGTTGTATCTTAAAGCTTGATGTCTTAACTACACTACGATTTCAGCACATATTTATTAAAACTCAGAGACTTTAAATATATTAAACCCAACTTTTACTTTCCAAGCCCTCTTTGAAACCAAGACGCAAGAAGATTAGCTTTGGGGAAAAAGAAAATCATTATGGCTGATTCCACTGTTGCTTGTTCTAAGAAATACATTGATGCTTGAGGAACTGACACTTTACTAGACCTTGAATGTGACAAAAACAGATGGAGACAGAAGCTTCTGTAAAGTTACAAAACATGAAAAAGAAAAATGTTTACTGGTATGGGCCATATAAAACTACCACAGTACTTACAGTAATTCATTCAGGATACAATTTTCAGATATTGGAGAGCAACATTTAGAACCACAAATACAAAAACTGTCCATTTTCCTTTGCCACATTTACTGTGTTCCAAATTAGATCTTGATCCGCCGCAGTCCATTCTTTCTTCATCCAAACAGTAATAGTAAGACAATACACACTGAATTCACTGCTATCAAAGGTACTGTGGAACAGGAAGAGAAAACACGTTAATACTGAACGAAGTCTGGAAGATGTGCAGAAGACATAACATATCAGATCAACTAGAGCTGACGTGGAAACCAGTAGAAACATTGTGCCATAAACAAAGTTATAGAAGACTTTTCAGTCCACAAATCACCAACATTCACCATGGATTTAATGTAGTAATGCTAACTGTAACCATGGTATTGTGGCAGAAATAGAATCAAATGTTTTTTCATTCTTCATTTCAGGGTTCATACAAACTTTTGAGAGTGAAATTCAAGCACTCATCAAGGGCTTTCAAGTGCTTCAGACTTTTTCAGCACTTCAAAGATCTAAATATTATCCAGTTTAAATGTTATTTAACATTGTTTGGTCATCCTTCAAAGATTGTCCCCATTTGTAAAATTAAAAGTTTCAAGATGTAGGAAAACTAGCACGTCGCAAACAATCACTTTTAATTAAAAACAAAAAAAGATATGAAATTAATACTATATATTATAATTCTTTCCCTATAAAAATTAGGTTGTTGTTAAAAGTAAATTTTATCTGCATCTCAACTCAAACTCAGTGCTTTACTGTCAAATGTTAGCCTGGGAAAACCCAGACAACTTCCGGCAAATTTAGATTTGCTCTGAAAGTTAGTCTGGCAAAGAGCTCATTCAAGCCCATTTCCAAATCCGTCGAAATCGAGGCACCAATCAGAAACGTTGGGGCGGGCTTTACACGATGACGACAGCGCTAGCTGAATCGACTGCAGGGCGGGATTTCCACTGAAGTGGTTTGGGGGAAAAATCACGCGCTGGCTGCGCAGCGACGGTGAAGCAGATTTTGTTGCCTAGCTGCTACATTACAAAGATGGATGCCGCCGTGGATCATCACTCGTCCGAATCAGCTATCGCGTCTGTTTTAAGCGATTTGAACGTTTCCTTTTTGTTAAAAACCGAGCAAAGAATAACACTCGAAGATGTATCTCCGTCACTCTGCATACGTCATCTCCTTCTGATTGGTTTTAGGTCTAACCAGAGAAATTTGAGCGACGACCGTTGGTGACGCCCCTCTGGAAATTATTTTTCTACGAAGCTTTGCCAGACCCTTGCTCAGTTACAACTGAGAATGGTCTGGTTTTAACCAGGCTAGTCAAATGTTAATTTCCAAGAAACAAACATATACTATTATTAGTAACTGCACTTATTAAAGGTGGAGTAAACGTTATTTGAAAAAACGCTGTTTGGAAGTTAGTCAGACCGACACGAACATGAACAACAAACGTGTGAGCCAATCAGCATTAGGGGGCCTATGACGGTGGAGGAGAGAACGATCAAGAGGGAGATTTGAAGAAAGACTGCAGAGATAGAGATTAGACAATACAAAAGAGAAAAACTCAGGAGGTAACGCACTACACGAGTTAACAACTGTCACCCAACGATTCTATCTTGTCTACAAATCTATCTGTCTAAAGTCTATCTTGACACGAAACAGCACGCGCGCCAATACACAGCGAAGAAGAACACAACACGCGAATATGGACGTCAGAAACTAGTGCTGCAAACTGTTTGCGCGATGATTTGCTCTGAGAAAAAACGCAAAAAAAGAAAAAATAGGGAGAGTATGGGCGAAAGAGTGGATGTGCATACGCGAACAGCAGGTCTGTGCTACAGAGAGAGTTGGAGGTGAGTACAGCTTGTTTATATCGGAGATGTAGCTGCATGTTTATGTTTGGCTGACGGCAAAAATCACGTATTTACCCGCGTATTTACCCTACATATTTACCGCGTATTTATTTACTTGCTCTGATTGGCTGTTGCTCATGACATCAGTGAGATTGAGTCGTGCGACAGCTCTGGATATCTAGCATGCTAGATATTTTTCTAGGCTCGGCGACGCATCTGCGAGGCATCTGCGAGCGTCTTTGATGCGTTGTTGGCTCTTTCATACTAACAGATTGGCGAGCGTTCATCGCCCGCTAATCCCCCGCGATTTGCACGCGATAACACCCTGACCTGTCGGCGAGCTCAACGATTTGCAAATCGGGCTTAAAATCATGTAGTGTGAACTAGGCTTTAGGAAGACTCGCGCTGACGGCTGCTAGAGAATGCGGTGTTTAGCGTCATTGTTAGTGCACTCGACTCGCTTGCAGGGGATCGGGGTTCAGGACCGACTCAGAGCAGGGCCGTTAGGATTGGAGGGCGAGTTTGAGGCAGAGCTATGAAGAGAGGGGTGTGTTTGTTTGGGTTGATTTCAAATATCAACAATGTCCAACAGCGTTTTTGAAATATTGCTTACCCCACCTTTAATGCAAAACTATTTTAATTTTATGATTAAATTGTCTTTATGATTAACAATCCCCCCAGCGCCAACATCTGTAGAACGTAGTGGCACCGGTGCTATCAAATGTTAGTCGGGAACCCTGATGGTCAATTTCAAAGTGTTTATATCCAAAAGAAACTATCATGGGAGGTTTTCTTCTACCCTCTGTATTTAGCGCTCTCACCGCGCTGTTTTTCCCCCGCGCAGACTCTGATCACTGGTGCCGGTGGTTCTGTAGCTTACATTTTGTTTACAAATGTATGTTAAGATGATCTATTTTAAAAATAATTTCATTACTTTAGTTCAAGTCTTTGTTGAGTCATACAGTTCAAGTGTCGAGTCATTGGATCCCAAGTCAAGTCATTTTCTTCATTTAGACAAGAAAGTCTCAAGTCCTTATATTTTCAACTCAAGTCCACACCTCTGTTGGCATGAGGGCGGGGCAATAACCTGTCACTCACATGAGATCCACCAATAGCAAACCACAATAATCCATCAATTCACCATAGACAAAATCAACATTTTTTCTTGTAGACAAGCCGTTTCACTCGGATATGCGTCATAATAGGGAAGAAAAGACTATTGCAACATTCATTTCATGCCAAGTTTAAGATACAAGGCTTAAAACATTTACAGATAAATTAGTAATTCTATGAATGATTCTTGATGGTAACAGACACTCCATGATCTGGAGATGGGACAGTAGTAAATCAGTACTGACTCTTCAAATGAACATACCTCTCATGACAGTCCTGACAGAACGGATAAGGTTCAGAAGTTGTGCTTTAATCCCGGGTTCATCTCCAAATCCTCCAATACTTTGCTCTGCCCCCCAACCAACTGAAAAAAATATGTTTATCTGTGATAATGTATAGCATGCTATAATCAAATGTTTGCTGAAAGATAACTTTGCTGTTGAAATTATTGATCGTTTAGGCCTATTTGTTTTGCACTGTAAATTCTTTCACAAGAATATTTATCAACACTTTGCCTAGATTTGAAGTCTTTCCAGCGGAAATGTCCCATACTGTAAAATCTCAAACTATGATTTTACCTTCTTTCTTACTGAGATTTTCTTCGTTCTGCTATTTGCAAATATAGCCTGTTTTCCGTTTCCTTCTATTCAAAATTCAGTGGAGACTCGACTTTGTAATAAACAAGATAATCTATTTGATTCAATATCGAATCGAATTGATTCGAGAACGGAACGGAGTAGAATCGTGAAATCTGTACCAATGTCCAGCCTTAATTGTATTCATTAGTATTTTCAAACGTTTTAGAATAATCTTGAAGTATGAAATAACACAAATATAAAAGTATGGGGATTGTGTAGTGCTCTAAAAACGTTAAATAGCTTTTTAGTTTTGTCAAAATACCAGCTCTGCACATTTTGGGCTAAAACAACTCTACAAAGGTGCTAATCCATTTCAAAACGTATTTATTTCAAATGTATTCATTAAGCGATTCATGTAACTTAGGCACATTTACAATATATGACACTAACGTTAGTGAACTGACGTAATGTTAGAATGTTTTGTTAAAACAACCAGCAATTCTGACTGTAACGTTAACGTTACAGATTCGAAGTCATTCAGGTGAAGAAAAAACTAACGTTAACGTTACCAGGGTAATTCATGTTAACATTTTCAAATTTCTTTAGTCAACTGTACATTTAGGAGACGTAAACTCTAGGCTAGCAAACCGGATGGCAATACACACACAAATATTTACATGACAGAACAAACCTATTGTTATATTTCAGAATGAAACCCATTCATAAGAACTTACTCTTACTGAGAAACCTCTCTTCGTGCAGAACGGCGATAGCATTAGTGAATAATATCGCTGTTTGAATCAACGCATACAGTGTGAACGCCATGTTGGCACTATAGTGCTGACGTAAAAGGACTTGCGTCGCACAGGACTACGTCACAAACGCGCCTCTACAAGATTTGATTGACACACAAACATATACTGCTCTAACTCTAGGCTACTACTTTAACTATTAAATATTAAATAGTGTGCTGTTGTGAATTTAGCCATGTACTGTGTACGCTAATCTATTGCATCACGTGCTCACTGTTTTTCTATGGCTGAAACGTATTTCGATACATAGTAGATTTTTATTTTTAACTTATTTTCTAACAGCAACCTATTATTTTATGTATTATAGCATACGTTTATAATGATAAAACACTATTATAAAATGCAGGATATAATACAACGACTATATGAACTGCATTACATGATAATATTTGATAATACATTAAATAACTAAATAATAATAGGCCTATATTTCACAAATCTTGTATTCGATAGAACAACGTATTTGATTCCCAGGAAACACAGATAAACATACAAAAATGTACAATTCAAAGTGTATTATATATATATATATATATATATATATATATATATATATATATATATATATATATATATATATATACACACACACACACACACACACACACACACACACACATTCTTTCTTTAGTTCTAAATTGTATTAAATGGTATTGTAATGTGTTTGTGTCTAGGCTACTGATGAAAATTAATTATGTTTTTTTTCCACAAGTGCTTAATGTAAAAAAAAAAAAAACATTTAAAAAACAATGGTCAGTCTTTTTCATCGTATAGACTTTAATTATCCACATAAATAGTAGAGAAACTACAAGAACATATTTAAATACATTTGCATGAACAGTTAACAATAACATTTTTTAAACTCGTGTTTATGTCAATGTTGTATTTAAACAGGCAAAACGAGAAAGGTTTGCAGATGTTCACATTGCTCTCAGATTTCAGCCACAGGACAGAGCAACCGTTCCCTTCACATTAACCTTCGTATATGTACATTTACAGCCTAGAGCTAAGAGAACTGTACAGTGCATGGGGAATAAATCAACTTAAGTTCATAAATAATCAAAGTGGGGTTACTGTACAGGAAATATGTCAAAGGAACTCTAAATCATTGGTAGATGCATGACTGTGTATCCGTTCGCTGATGGCGTTTGGTTTCATCGGATAGATGGACGTCGCTCAGGTTTATCAATGACAACGTTCAACATCCGGTGAAGAGGTTCCTTTCATTGTGCTTGAGATTGGGATGATTTGATTTATCCTCAGAGTGTAAAAAGATGTTGAGAGCAGCTTGATTTTGTTTCAGATGAATTTACCTAAAATAGAACAGTTGATATAGTCATTATGATAAAGATTTCTCAAAATAATCAAGAAAGCTTAAATGTAAAAATTACAAGTATCCAAAAAGTCAGTGCTATTTGTCATTTTCATGCAGTGAAATCAGCAATTGATTTTACAGAAAGGCCACACATTATATTTCTCATTCCATCACTATATGATTTAATAACTTTGATACTTACCATTTAGCTTTTGTTAAGATGTGCCCCGCCCACGACCTTTTCTTTTCTAATGATGTTTGCATAGGGAATCTACAAATAAACATTATGGAATCAGTTAATACTTGCACAACATTTCTCAGGGAATATATACTGTATATATTATATTATATATATATATATATATATATATATATATATATATATATATATATATATATATATATTAGGGCTGGGCAAGTTAACGCGTTATTATCGCGTTAACGCATTTATTAATTAATGCCGACAATTTTTTTATCGCACGTTAACGCAGTTTTTTTTTATTATTATTTTGAAAGTCCGTTGCTCACTGGCTCTGAATACACATAGGCCAACAGTCAAACCATGATCACAGGAGGGGTGGGATGTTGGTCAGCCAGCAAATAACCCACCCAAACAAGCAGTGGAGAGAGGCAGGTTCTCTCTGGTGAACAGTTAAAGGGTTGCGCTCCGCGAGTGAATGACAGGCGCTCTATGGATAGTACCTATAAAACCTATAGATAATAACTATTTAGATTCTGGAAACTCACTAACAGCGAGCCGAGGATCAGTCTCTCTTCTAATGATTTGTGCTGCGGGTCCTTTATAAAAAGTTATAGACAATTCAACTTCGGCAACGAGCGGGCGCGTGCGTGAGGCGAGCATGACCACAACAGTTTCACAGGAACGCACCCGCTTGTCGCTGCACCTTGTGCTCGACCACTTCACCTCACTCTTGGCTGATTTATACTTCTGCGTCGGACTTACGCCGAAGACTATACGCTATAGACTACGCGTTGGTTTTCATTTATATCTCTGCGTCGTTGTCCGCGTTGACGCGCAATTACACATGCAGAGGGAGCATGTGAAACCCGGGGAGCGGTTCTAGTAATCACAGCGCTTGCGGTACGCGTAGAATTGACGTTACATTTTTGGAGAGGTGCACGTCAGGGTACGCCGAAGTGTACGCGCGCTACACAGCTACGGGGTGAGTATAAAGTATAAATTGTTTTTTTACTCTGTTTAATGTAATCTTACGTGGGAAACCATGGCATGACCAAACCTAAGCTACTATAAGTAACGTTGGTCGACTTATATCTGTAGTAGTGATCATGACCTCTGACTACTACATAGACTGTTTCTGCTGCTCCCTGATAAAAGATACCTGTTGATACCTGTTCAGAAAAAAAACAAGAAAACTGAACTCGTTTTAACAAACTAGATAAAAGGTAATGCCCTGGCAGTGGCAAATAGCTTTGTTTAAATATTTGATTTGATTACATTAATGTTTAAGTTGAGATTTGAGATTACTGTGTAAAGGGAATACTGCTGGTATAAAAGCACCTTATTTGTTTAAAGTTATTGCACTTTTGTGTATATAGCAGTACATTTAAATCAAAAGTGCGCAATACACTACTTTAGAAGTCATTATTCAATTTTGCGCATAACAATGCGATTAATCACGATTAATCGCAAGAAAATCATGCGATTAATATCGATTAAAAATTTTAATCGTTGCCCAGCACTAATATATATATATATATATATATATATATATATATATATATATATATATATATATATATATATATATATATATATACAGAAGTAGATCACATGAAAAAAGAAGTTTGCTTCATAAAATGTTTTAATGAAATTTTTATCATTTAGTAAATACACCAAGACTGCATTTATTTGATAAAAAATACAGTAAAAACAGTAATATTGTGAAATATTACTGCAATTTAAAATAGCTGTTTTCTATGTGAATATATGCTAAACTGTAATTTATTCCTGTGATCAAATCTGAATTTTCAGCATCATTACTCCA
Source organism: Gila orcuttii (assembly GCA_026230005.1). NCBI lineage: Eukaryota > Metazoa > Chordata > Actinopteri > Cypriniformes > Leuciscidae > Gila > Gila orcuttii. The sequence goes on along the minus strand of JAPDVR010000024.1, from coordinate 19,390,563 downwards.
ATCTTCAGTGTCACATGATCCTTCAGAAATCATTCTTATTATAATTATTATTGGTGCTCAGCTATTAATAATGGTTCTCATTATTATCAATGTTGAAAACAGTTTTTGCTGCTTAAATTGTTGTGACACATCCCACTGTATGATAATACTGTGATATTTTTGTTCATTCTTAGATGAATGAAAAGTTCTAATAAAAATATTTTGTGATATTACAAATGTCTTTACAGTCACTTTTGATCATTATAATGTGTCACTTGAAGATAAAAAGCTGAATTAAAGTGCAGCAATGAGTCGCTCCACGAGGCTTTGGCTCAGGAAATGGAAGTGAAATGTTATTTTTCTTTAAATCTGGTGCTATGGAGGGAAAGCATATTTGAGAGCATAATTTTGTGAATGAGAATTTGTTAACACTCGAATCACATCAAAAAGGCCACTCGTAGACTTTAAAGACTTAAATTGGGTGCTACACGAATGTTTTGATTGGGCCACACACATTCAATTTCAATCTCAAAGGTTCTGCAAGATCAGGGTTTCATATCTGATGAAAACACGACAAACAAAGAATGAGAAGGGCCATTTTTCCATCCTGACCTATGAACACTGTAAACAACTGTACCGTAAACTCCCATTTGTAGCCATTTCCATAGAATAAAAGTAGAGCTGCAAGATTTTGGATAAATTGAAAGTCACGACTTTTGTTGTTGTTGTTGTTGTTGTTGTTGTTGTTGTTGTTGTTGTTTAAAAGCGAGATCACGATTCTGAACAGACACAACTAAACAAAATAACATGTAATTTACTAGAGTTTCTGACAAAATGTTAATTGCTGCAGTCCATTTAAAAATGTTTAATTAATTAGAATGAATTACTTAAAAAATGGCTTGAATGAATGATTCAATGACTCACTCATAAATATGTCACTTGTTTCATTACTTGATGAATCAGCGTTTTTGAACGAATCTCTTGAATGAATGATTCAATGATAAATACATTTTTAACGGTCACTTGTAGCCACCTTGTCATTGATACAATCGTTATGTGAAGCGTTTCTACTCCTTTCTACTCTACAAAAGGTTATTTCTTTTAATGGAAAATGTTTTTTTTTTAGATTATTAAAATGTTCTTCACACTAAGAAAAACATGGTTCTTTTAGGAACTGATCACTGAAAGGTTCTTCAGGGAAACCCAAAATGGTTCTTTAATGTGAAAACCCCCTATGGAAGAGTGTATGTGGTGATACAACAGCAAAAGGAAGCAGAGATCTACTAAATGTCATTATAGTTTTCTGCATTCCCGAAGTTCAGCTTTAAATGTGTCATGTTGTGATCTCTCATATATGACAGATGATGTTGAAGTGATAGATCACACAATATTCAAACACAGATTATGAGACATTAGATCCTGCCGGCTGTCTGCTGGTTAACTTACATTTCTTCTTTACTTATAGCAGGGTTGCTTATGGGATATTCGTATGATTCAAAAGTCAATTAATCAGATGTGGATTATGTTAGCAGAAAACTCCTTACCATCTGTAGCTGTTGCACCATTTCTTCCCTGTAAGCCAGTTCTCTCTTCATTTGGTCCTGAAAGTTATCTATAGAATAGCCAAATATGGACAATTAAAATCAAAGGCATATTATGGTCACCTATTTTCACATTTAAACCTATTTAAAGTAATGACTTAAAAGTGCTATAAAAAAAGAATGTTATCGATTTTGGGTTTATTTTCAGATCAAACGATCAGAGAAAGCAGGTTTTCTGATTTTCACAAGCTAAATCATGATGATGAAGTGAGTACACTTACGGAAAACCGGGAAGGGAGAGCTGCCTTTCAGAGCGTGAAACTCCTGCTCCAGTCTCCTCCGTAAATCTATCTGTTCAAGGAGAACTTTCTGGAGCTCCTCTGAAGGACAGAGCACACAATGAATCACGATCAGCTGCGCCCACCTTATCAACTGTTACATTTACAGCCAAATATATGTATTTCAAATTTTTATCACACTCGATTTTTGACAGAAGTCTCACCAAGGCTGCATTTACTTGCTCAGAAATACAGTGTAACAGTTTTCTGTTTTGGTTTAAAATACTGTTTTCTATGTGAATATATGTAATAAAATGTCATTTATTTCTGTGATCAAAGCTGAATTTCCAGCATCATTACATCACATGATCCTTCAGAAATCACTCTAATATGATGATTTGATGCTCAAGAAACATTTATTATTATTATTATTATCAATGTTGAAAACAGTTGTGCTGCTTCATATTTTTGTGGAAACCGTGAAATATATATTTTTTCCAGGATCTTTTCATGAATCAAAATGACTGCATTAATTTTTTACTGTCAATTTTTATCAATTTAATGCATCTTTCCTCAATAAAAGTATTCACTTCTTAAAAAAAAATAATCATACATTCTAAAGTCTTACTTTGCGATCTCACCTTTTTCCATGTTCTCGACGTCCTTCTTCAGCGATACGGGAGAGTTTGTGTCTTGACTTTGGTCTGCTGAGCAGAAAAAACAGAGGACTTTTAAAAATATGTACAGATTTATGACCTATATTGCAAGCATTTGTTCATGTAAGTTGTTATAAAGGACTGACACACATCATGTAGTCCCACCAGCAGCCAGTAGATGTCAGTCTGATAACAGGATATTTCAAACAATCATATCTAACTTAATATAATGCTGTTTTCCTGAGGGGAGGAACTGGTATTCATATGTCATTAATATGGAATGAAACATCTGTGACAGCATATTTACTGTAAAGACATAATAATATACTATGAAAAGAATACATTTCTGACTCCACTGAGTAAAATATAGGCCATTCAAGAAAATATCTGATAAGTGCAGCTAAATTAAGTCATTAGAAACGCCCAAAGTCATTGTGCCAATATCCTGAAATAGGTGAAAAGAGCTGATTTCATTGATGATACTGCGCTATTGAATCAGAAAATTATTCTAAACAGTTTTGATTGGAAACCTTAGGAGTCGGTACGTTTGCAAGGATACGTTTGCGACTGTGTTTTTGTGTCTATATCGCAAATGGCTCAAATGAAGTGATCCAACACGTCGGTATAATCTTCCCCTCATTCCACTCTCTCTCTCTCTCTCTCTCTCTCTCTCTCTCTCTCTCTCTCTCTCTCTTCTCATTTCCCGTCTTGCCTCCTTAAGCCGAACAAGGCGTTCCTCATTTGGAAAGCGGTCTTGTTCTCGCTCTCCTCCTCTCTCTGTCTCATTTGACAAGCAAATTTGCAGACAGTGCCTGAGGATAACAACCTCGTTTGACAGTCAATTAACCGTGAATAGTCAAAGCCAAGGCAGTTTGCATTATATAAATGGAAAATTAGATTATTTTTTTTCCCCTTCCCTCCCAAGAAACAGAACTATCTTTAAGACACTGCCGTTTAGACTCTTTGCAAAATCAGAAGTTCTAATCACGTTTCCCAGCAGCCCCTCGGAGACGTTTAGCAATCAGGCAAAGGTGGTTTCATTTAATTTGTTTCATGTAATTTTTTTCAAACATATTATACGGTATATGAGGAGATCATTATCGGCTAGATAATATAAATGTTGGCATAGATGTCATAAAACACTTTTAATGTCTTTCTGACAGATAAAAGGCAATAAGCTATGATCTTTCTAATGGAAGATTTTGCCAAGCAAAAGGCAATTATTTCCATTTGATATTGTTGAAATGGTGATTGTCACCTTCCTACCGCTGAGCTGATTGTCTTCCTGAACTGTTATGGCTCCCTACAGAACACATTTTCCCAATGACATTGTGGAGAGAGCTGCTCCATTTTAAGAGTATATTCTGTCCCGTATCTTTTTTATATTTAGATTAATCCTAATATCCTCGCAGGGATGGGACAGCCGTGCTGCGCGTATTATTTTGTGAACCCTCTTGCTGTAAGTGGCGGATGTAAAGCGGAGATAAAGCGTTGAAATAAAGTGTTGTTCTTACTTGGATTATCTCGCCAGAATTCGGGTGCGGACAAGGTTTCTGTCTCTGGGACGAAAAAACTGCTTTGCTCTTTGTTGTCGTCTGAAGGAAAATAAAAAAAATAAGACATTATGAGGTGAATGCATGGACACAAATAAATCAAAGTTTAAGGCATAAAGGTGGAAAATGTAATTATTTTTTGTTAATTATAATTATTTTGTACTGATTATTTTTATTTAATTATATTTGTCAAATTATGTTTTTTATGTGCATTCAATTTCACAAGAGAAATGATGTCTAAGACTATAATATATAATATTGTGTGTGTGTGTGTGTGTGTGTGTGTGTGTGTGTGTGTGTGTGTGTGTGTGTGTGTGTGTGTGTGTGTGTGTGTGTGTGTGTGTGTGTGTGTGTGTGTGTGGTCCTGGTAAACCCTACATTATGGGGACAAAGATGGCAATATCCTAAATCCTTGTCCTTGTGGGGACATTGTTTGGTCCCCATGAGGAAAACAGCCTATAAATCATACTTAGTGATGTTTTTGAATATGTAAAAATGTAGAACGTTTTTCTGACTGTAATAACACTGTCTGACTTAATTCATCAAAATAAATTTTCAACTTTTTTTAAGTTCAACGAGATTCAACTAATTTTTTAAAGTCAGTTTAATGTCATTTAAGTTGAAATTACTTAAAACATCTAAGTTGATTGTACTTAAAAAAAATTAAGGCAGCAATATGTTTTACAGTGTAGGGTAAGAGGATAGAATATACAGTCTGTACAATATAAAAAAATATTATGTTTATAGAGGTCCCCCTTAAATAATGAAAACACAACTATGTGTGTGTGTGTGTGCGTCTGTGTGTGTGTGTGTGTGTGTGTGTGTGTGTGTGTGTGTGTGTGTGTGTGTGTGTGTGTGTGTGTGTGTGTGTGTGTGTGTTTGTGTGTGTTTGTGTGTGTGTGTATTGCCATGGTTGTAAATAGTGTAAATTTAAAAAAAAGATGATAATAATAATAAAATAAAATAATTCAATGGAAAATCAAATTACACTTCCATTCACTTTCCATTCATTTCTCACCTGAGATGATTGTTTTGTTTTTGGTTGCATAGGCCGGCAGCCCATCGTCTCTGCTCTTGTGCGCCTGTAACCATAAAACACCACCGATGTCTGATTAGAACTGATTCATAACACCAGGCCAAAGGTTGAAACATAGAGCAACCAAATATTTCAGTCAGCCAAAAGCACACAATTGATTAGCCTTGAGAATGACAACGCTGTTATGTTTTATATATGATTCTGATGTTTGTTTGGCTGTGTGGTGCTACTGAGTTTCTTCAGATAAATCAACACGCGTGTGTGTGTGCATGTGTGTGTGTGTGTGTGCACGTGTGTGCCTGTGTGTGTGTGTGCGCTGAGGCTAATTGCTAAAGAATTCCCGTTTCAGTTTCCGTCGCTCATCCCGTTCTGTCTGTTAATGTAGCGTCAAAGGGTTAAAGATTAAAAGGGCTAATAGGCAGAAGTGACAAAGGGGAGCAAACATAATGTCGCCATTAAACAAAACACGACTGGGCTTATTAGGAGGGATCAAAGAGCTCTGAATATTTCATTTCTGCAGGGAACACAGGCTATCAATCTTGTTATGCATACGGACCCTGCCAGCCAATGGCTCGCATTTAAATAATTAGTCAAAGTGCCTGGAGGGAATATTTACATTTCTGTACGCGGTGCTCTCCTCCAGCGGACCGTGAACGGGGCTGGGGACTTTGAGGACGGTGGGCGGACTGATAGGGAGGTCGGGTTTGTCCTCTGAGGTCTCGGTGGGAACGCTTGGGAAGGAGGCTTGTTCTTTGGCCGGATCGCCCGAGTTGTTGTCGGGAAGTCCGCGCATGTGCAGGGGGGGCGTCTGAGCTGACCGGCTGCCGAAATCCTCCTGTTCCTCATCCTGTTTGGTCTCCACATCCACTTCTTGCTCCTCATCGCTTTCCCCGCTGTCGCTTTGGTAGCTGCAGCTGGTCCCGGGGGAAAGGTGCCGATCCGTCCCGAAGTCCTCCAGACTGCCGTGGAGCTTGGCGATGCTTTCGGCGTCTTTGACCACGGGGCGGAAGGCGGAGTGGTAGCTGGCCTTTCGGGCTTGAAGCGAGGGCGCGTCCAGCAGCTTTAGCCAGCCCTCCGGGGCCGGTCGCAGGTCCGAGGTCACGGGCAGGGAGTCGCTCTCGAACAGCCCGGACCGGGGGTTCGTGTCCAATCCCGAACTGGCATCGGCCTGTTCAGACAGATCCAAAAAGGCTTGTCTGAGAGATGGGCTTTCTGTGAGGGAGGAAAGGGCGTTGGGTTGAGGTTGCAGGTAAGTGGGTACCGGGATGCCCCCGGTTGCCCTCGGGGGCCAGAACATGCAAAATGGCGGGTAGAAAGTGTCCTTGCGTCCGGGCCAAAGAAGCCCTGAGAGGCCGCTGTTCTTCTGCCCGTTGGTCGCCTCGCTGTCGTCCTTCTTTTGCGGGCACAGACCGAATGCAGGAAAGGTGTATGGACTTGGGAATAGCGACGTAGTTGGGAACTTCTGCAACATCCCGAAACCTTTGCTCGGGACTGGAATGACCGGGTAACTGCGAGTGGCTTTTCGAGGCGAGAGGCTGTTGCTGTCCAAATCATCCTCGTCCTCATACCGGCCTCTCTTCTGGGATAACTCCGGAGAGATCATGTGGGGCAGAACCGAGTTCACAGCCTTGACCGAACCCATGGACGAGCAGTGAGAGGAAGGAAGAGCCCTCTTGCGACTCCCTCCGTTGAACATGGCTTTTACATCCTCCCAGGCGAACATCAGGTCGTCCTGCGGCGTTTTGTCTGTCAGTTTGAGGTGGCGACGCCAGGAGTTGAAGTTGGCGGCGTCTGGCTGCGTGTACTTGGCCTCGGGCGTGCGGTGTGAGTGGAAGATGAATTTGTTTGGGGAGAAGTACATATTACAGTAGGAGCACTTGATGCATTTGGCCCGGGAGCTGTTGTAGCGCGCTGGGATGAAACTTCCCCGGCAGCCCCAAGCACATTCATGCATCACGTCAAACGCAAAATTGTCTGGCAGCTTGGGTGGAGAATTCTCACCCAGGAAAGACTTGCAAAGTCGCTCTGCCTCGCGTTTGGTGATCATGCCACAGCGGCGGGAGGAAATGGGCATGGCGCCGGCCCGCCGGAGGATCTCGAGCTGGACCGGGGTGCACTGCACGCAGGTGATGCCCAGAGCCACTCGACGGTTGTGGATCTCGTTGTAGCTGTAGTTCTTTAGCAGGGTGTTGGAAATCTGAGCCAGGCATAACCGCTCTTGATGGTCAATGACCAGTGAGACAATAGGCACCCCGTAGAGGATGACCGACCCCACTTGGTTGGGCTTGAGGGAGGATCTTGGAGGCGTGAGGGGCTCCTGCTGAAATGAACTTGGTGGGGAGGCCATCACAATGTTGTTCTGTCCAGGCAGAAGACTCTTTTGCAATCTTTGGAGACCACTGACTGGAGATGTTCGTCTGTAAACAAATTTTAAAAGGTTAATTTAGCAATGAAAAAAGAATTATAGAAAAAAAAAGATTCAGATGCATTAATTCAAAGCTATCAATTAAAGTATATCAATAAAGAATATTTATTTGATAATATAAACAAATGTGGCACAGTTATTAAACCAGAATTTTATTTTTACTAGACAACAAATTAAGAATTAAACAACTTGCAGAATTACTGTAAGGCTTTTTTCACATGTCTGACATTGTTTGTAGATCAGAATATGATGCGCTTGAAATAAAAACTCATTTAAAGAAGGAGAGAAAATTAGGAAGATGCTGACCAATCGCAAAGTAAATAAAAGCAATTGACATTTAATACAATATTATACAATTAATATATATATATATATATATATATATATATATATATATATATATATATATATATATATATATATATAAAGAACTAGATCAGTGCGCTAGCTAAATCAGTGCAATTATTAATTTTATTCCTTGAATCATGAACACTGTTTTGCTGTTTCTGTGGTAAAATTTTAAAAAGAAAAGGCGTGAATGTAATACGTACTATGTAATACTTTAAAAATATTTTCAAAATATATTATATTACTGTAATTCTATGCGAAAATAAAACAACACAGCGGAATTTACAGAGAGTTTAGGCAGATTTCCCCGTAGAATGTTCTGACGGCCTCAACATTCTATTCCGACTTGTTCATACAGAATAAAGAACGTCGCTTTTTTATGTTTTGGAAATGTAGCCTAGTCTATAATAGCCCAGTATTATAGCTTAATAATAATAATAATAATAATAATAATAATAATAATAACAATTTGCCATTAAAAAAACATACAAACACAAGGCTACAAAATATCTCCACACGTTTGTGTGCATCTTTTCACGCCGAGAACAAAAATCACTTATAGTCAGAAATTCCTAAATATAAACAAAAACAGTTAATTTTCAAACGGACTCGGAGACGAAGAAAAGTTTGTATTTTTCTTACCTCCGCGCGCTGTCGGAGATGTCCAAACGCTACAGAATACAAATCATCTCGAAGCCTATTCCACATACGAAATTAGAAATTCGTTTTCGGAAATGCAAACGGTCAACGAGACCGCAAACTTTTAAATACAAGCACGATCAATACGCAATATCATAACAGGCTCCTTTATCGTGTCCAGTAGCAGTAGTGCAAGAGCGAATAAGCGCGCGCCTCACACACCGGCTCTTATTGCCGGAGTTGGATGTGAGTGATTGGCGTGGCTCTGCCCCTCTGAAGAGCCAATGACGTTTCACTAACTGCCACTCAAACACACTAAAGAGAAGCTCAGACAGGAGCCGCAGGGGCCCCGGGTGATGCGCGCGCGCGTCTACTTCAAACCGGAATTAGTGGGGGGGGGGGGGGGGGGACACCCGTGAACCACCCATGTGTAGGCTAATCGGTATAATCGCATGGACAACACCAGAAACTGTTTCATAAATATATTGTGTTACACGCCTAAAAATTAGCCTAACCAAAATATATTTAGTACATTTAAATAGGACAATTATAAATTAATCGCATGTATTTTCCATAGCTTTTAAAGCTAACGAATAATTGTAGGTCTAAGTTAATATACTGATAGGATGATGCCAATAAATAAATAAAAATACAATAGTCGGTTTTTGGAATATGATGATGACTATATATGATTTCCGCGCTTTCTGCATCCACATTGCTTTTGTATAAACTGTATAAAAGCCGTAAAAGTGGCCCAGTCTTGTGATCATTCATGTTTAAGAGCAGTCAGTAGCTTTTGTTAATATTTTATTATTTCGCTATCAACATCTGCATTGTCACACACTTAAACTGTCCAAACTGTCATGCTACATTGAGGCAATTTCCGCGCATTCATAAATCAAGCGAAAGGCGACAAATGTCGGCATGTCATTTTTTCATCATTATGAGGGTAATACATGGGCTGTACGTACTGAATCGACCACAACTGAGAATAAAACTAATCGCTTGATGCCGATGACATGTTGTCCGACAAACTGTCTCATCAATAACATTTCTATAATAGCCAGGTGCACTATTGATCCAAATATGATTTTTTTAATATATGAAAAATGCCCTTTTCGCTCAAATTTCTTCGCTTCAAAGATCTGCAGGGTTTTTATTTTAAATGTCGGCATTATAACATTGCAAGATGTTGATAACATTGCGCGCAAGTTGGCTTAATTGTGACGTTTTCATTTAGCCAAGATAATAGAATTAGAACAAAAGGTCAAGTGTTCTGAAAAGCCCAGTCAAATTGACAGGAAAGAGAGGGTCCCATCTGTAGCCCCCTAAACCTCATTTAGAGCCCATCCCGCTAGCTTTTGTCTCCCAATAGCCAAAGAGCACCTCATAGGACCTCTCATCCCAATACAGGAATATGAAAACATAGAAATACTTCAAAATAAATGGTATAAGTGTAACTCTCATTAAGCTTTTAATTTTCACTAAACATTAACTCTTATAATGTTTCAATTAATACTTGTGAAAATGGTTGGTTTTTTGCACTGTAAAAAAATATTTTCATGATTTGTTATCAAAAATAAATGTTCTTGTATCAAATCAACTTATAATTTATGTGGTTCAGATAACAACATATTTTGAGTTTCTGTTGATTAAACCAATCTCCTTCATTGTATTAACTCAAATTTTAAGTTTCAACAAACTTACAATTTCAAGGCAACCAGGTAAATTACTTTTTTTAAGTTAAACCAACAAATTAATGTATATATTAATTTATATCAGCTACTGATCAGTGTGTTGCATGTTTGTCTGTTATAGAACCATAAGTGGAAAAAAAGGCTGCTTTATAATTAAAACACACAAGAGTTAAAAACGGTAAAGGTTTATATTAGACCGCAGCTGATGATAATCATTACAACTAACATGCTGAACAGTTAAACACGCAGGCCTTAGTAAATCATATGTCTGCTTGATGCATTGGACTTCATCTATATGTATGTTAACCCTACTGTGAAATTAATCATGCGTTTAAAAAATTACTTATGTGACCTGTGGGGGTCAATACAGAAGAAAAAAAGAAAGAGGGAACCTAATAGCTACATGAACAGGACATTACACACCAAATCCATCATACAATTCAAATATACCTCAGGCAAACTGTTGTATTTTTTAAACAAATGAAATGTCTTGACTTTACTTTCTCTTTTAATGGCTGTAATGCAACTCTCTGACCTATAATTGTCATGAACAGAAAATTCCACAGTAAAAATAGGCCTGCGTACACTGTCCTACATTATAATCCTTATTTAACACTGGAGGTCTATCAGACAATTGCAAGACTAGATGCTCCTTCATCTGTGGAGACTTATCAAGCAATATCATTTAAATACAATCTCATCATTGAAAGCATTCATATAATGTTGATTATCTGGTCTTGATTGCAGACAAGGAAATGCATGAAATTGTTACTTGGATATAGTTCAATATATACGCTGACTTCCAGTAGACTATAATGGTTGCATATATATTATTACTGTAAGGTAATCAGACTCCATGCAGGTAAATAGGGTCGATACAGTGTGGTACCACACAAGAATCTTTATATAAGTTATGAAATAATGAATTGCTTATCAAATATACAATGTTAAAAGCATCATGAAGCAAGGAATATATATATATATATATATATATATATATATATATATATATATATATATATATATATATATATATATATATATATATAGCCAATTTTTTTTATTTATTTTTTTTCTGAATGATGTCAGCCAGATGTATTCTTATGCAGCAAATTGATGGAGATGTGTGAGATGTGCATGTGTGTTTTGATTAATTTAAGCATTACTCAAAATTTAATGTAAAATTAAATGAATATTTTGTGCAGTGTATGTTGGTGCACATTTACCTTGTGCAACGCTCAAGGGAATCTGGTGTTTTCTAGCAGCTTTCAGCCTCTTCAGCATCAGTCAATCCCTGAAATGGTCAGAAACATATTTGAGCGTTTAACAGTCATAAATTGCAGCGTTTTTAGTGTCCTTCATGCCTCACGCGAGCTTGATTGATAGTTTCATTCCTGCTCGTGAAATTATAATAATCATTTGTAACACTTCTGACTTTCTTTAGGAAAAGAAAAAAATATATATTACGAAATATTTCTGTTTGAAATCAGCGACACGTGAAGTAAAAATGAACCACTTTATTAGTTTTTTTTCTGTCTTAAGCTCCTCCCATTCATTGAATAAGAGAGAATGTAGGTTAAATATATTTGCATAATTCAGGTAATAACGTTTCTGTCATCAGTCTTTTCGAGGCGAAAAGGGAAGTTTTGTTTTAAAAATACATTTTTTCGTTTAAAAAAAATAATCCGACAAATATGCGCACGATATGATTGTAGTAGCATAATTGTAGATAGATAATTACATGTTGTAATAGATAGTTATCTAGTACTGGTAAAATAAAAATATAAAATCAATTCCCGCCTTAAATGTTTAAGTAAAATCAATGTGATTCGAAAGTTTTAACCTGCAGTGATCGTAGCACAGATTTGGTTACTTCTTTTTCTGCCACTTTATATTGAATTACTATGACGGATATTTATCTAAAACGAGCAGAAATTGCAAAAATTAGGACGAAATTAACAATGTCAAAATATAAAAATGAAAACATTTTACAGTGTAATTAAAACAATTGGCTACACATCCTTGAACTTTCAGGCAAACATGTTGGTTGGACAAAAAGTTCGACAAACCTGCCTGTGTTTTAATGCATTTTTACTTATTATAGGGATTCATTTATCATAATTGACAGATATTTACAAATGCTTCCAAAGCATGATAAATGCCCAGACGGGATAAGCCTACAAATAATATAATATCAGCTTATCATAGGCCTTATCCAGAACTGAAATCTACGATGTACGTTTTATATAACAAAGGAATAAGAAATTAAAGGCAAACGCGACATTATTTTACATTTTGCAAACTTCCTACAGCTGACGCTTACCTCGACAGCGACGTGTCTCGCGCTCGTCTCTTGCTGACAGCGCGCGCGGCTGCTCATCGAGGTGATGCGTCGCGCGCTTCCTGCGTTTTTGTAAGATATTCCAAGTAAACCCTTTGTAAATGCAGGTCTATGGCTGACAGTGAACTGATGCCGTTGTGCTCATGTGGTCTATTGAATCACTCTGAGTCAAATATACAGGCATCTGCTGTGCATTGCGCTCGTGCAGCTCTGGAGACGAGCGCGAGAAATGCGCTCATTGAACTTCACATCCCAAAGAATCTCGAAGAGGTGGGGCTCTTCCCGGGATCAGAACGTGGATAATGGCATATCATGTCTGAAAGTTTTAAAAGGAAAGCGTGTCGACTGAATCTTTCTGATATGGATCATCTGAAATTGTATGCCATTCCACATTGACAATGAGATCTTTGAGAAAGCTTTTCTTCAAAAAACATCTGCTCTTTTTCCATAAAGAATATGTTATAGAAAATAGAAAACAAAGACGTTAATAATTTTTGCACACTCTCGGGAATTATGGAATTTGTGTGTGTTAGTATCATATATATATACAGTATATGTGTAGCCTATATATATATATATATATATATATATATATATATATATATATATATATATATATATATATATATATATATATATGCTGTGATATATGATATATTTCTGAGACAACTTCTCTAACAGAAATTGATGATAATGAAAGTTGTTGAAAGTATAAACAGCTCAGCTGCCAGTAAACTTCCTTTACTGGGTTATTAATTAGTTTCAGATCAGAGTAAAATAATCCAATGACTGTAATTTACACTGTCTGGTGAATCTGATCTCCTGTATCCCACAAAAATTTCAATTCAACACAATTCTTCACAACACCCACAGTGAAACTTTTGAGTTTCTGTATGTAACCTATACCTTATTTTAACAAGTAATCACACTGTTAAAGTTAGACTGTGTAGTTGTTACTGTATACGTTTATAGATTTCTTTCTAATATGACCCTTAAAATTGACTTTTGTTGGTGCATTCAGAATCATTCATGTTAAAAATTCATGTTATATTTTAATTGTAGCCTATATTTTTATTTTTATTGTATATTTATTATTGTAATATTTTTGACTGGAATAAAATCTGTAATTTAGATGCTAGCTATACTACCACGTGTCAAATATGTTTTATGTTTAAAAGAAAAAACATTGATTGGTAACACTTTATTTTACAGTGCCATTGTTACACATGTTACATGTAGTTACTGTAGTAATAACTATAAATGATGCACAATTACATGCAATTAAACCCTAAACCAAACCCTCACCCTAACCCTATAAAAATCATTGTTGGTTTAACTTAAATAAAAAAAAGTAACCTGGTTGCCTTAAGGAGATTGGTTTAATCATCAGAAACTCAAAATTGTATGTTAACTGAACAACATAAATTATCTAAGTTGATTTGACAAAAAAAATTGTGATAACAAATCATGAAAGTATTGTTTTTACAGTGGCATGTAGTTAATTATTATTACTCAGTAATTACACTGTAATACTGACAATAAAGTGTAACATATTTATGTAGTATATATGCCTGAAATCAACAACATGGATTATAAGTGGAATTACATTATAGACATTATAATGTCTCTATAGCTTTAAACTATCTATAACATTGTATGGTTTAAAGCTGTACTCTTTTTTAAATGTGACGCATTTTCACCATTTCTGAGCTATGCAAATAGTTCAAAGTACAAAAAAGTCACTAAACTTAAAAATATTCTTAATGTGGCAACACAGAATTAACAGATTTTTAGTGAAGTAAAGAAAAAATGTGTGTGTATATATATAGATTCCAATGAAAGTTGGTTTAAGGTAGAGATAATAACCATTCCCTTACTTTGCATTTATATTAAAAATGACTCAAAATCACTCTCTCCCCCCTGTAAATCCTTCTTCTACAACTTCAATTGTAATTTCTAATTGGTTAAACTGGCAGGGGTACAACAGCCCTCTGTCTTTTTATGTTTTCCCATCTACTTACGTTATTGAATTCCAACACTAGCATGATATCTTTAAATTAAGATCAACTAAGTAAAGAATGTCAACTATGGTCATTATCATCATATGTCCCGAACGCTGTCCGGCCAGCGAGAGACAGTGCAAAGGTCATAAAGATGGCATGGGTGAATCAGTTAAGCAATAACCTCTAACCTCCACTTCCTTAATTAGGATGTCGGTTGAGAGCCAGGGCTTTTATTGCCTTCATCATTAGCTCTTTACATCAGTGCAGGACAGGCTTCCTTTAAGGACCTCACTGACTCATTGATCAACTGGCATCACTCTCTCTCTCTCTCTCTCTCTCTCTCTCTCTCTCTCTCTCTCTCTCTCTCTCTCTCTCCAACTCGTTAAGTGCTCGTTTTTCTCTTCCTCTCACCACTGACTTGTAAAGAGCTTTTAATGTGGCTATTAGAGGAAGTGAACAGGAAGCGTGTTGAAAACACAGCTCTTCATTATTTATGAGGAGGTTTAATCTATTGCTTAATCACCATTGTTTAGGCCAAAGTTTGGCGTTAATTGAGTAATCTGAGCAAACGTGAGGCTGACGGATGGCAGGTCCAGCAATTGATTGGTCCTTTCAGCAATTAGGATATTGACATTGTAAATAGTTTCTCTGGATGTCAGTTTTGATCGTTTCAGGCTTACCATATTTTCAAAATGAACACAAGTGAGTCTTATGTTCTAAACATTGACAGTAAATGTTTCTTGAGTCTCAAATCATCATATTAGAATGATTTCTGAAGGATCATGTGACACTGAAGACTGGAGTAATGATGCTGAAAACTCAGCTCTGATCACAGGAATAAATGACACGTTGAAATCAGTTATTTTAAATTGTAATAATACTCCACAATATTGCTGTTTTGGCTCTATTTTTTGATAAAAAAAAATCAATGCAGTCTTGGTGAGCAGAAGAGAATTACACTTGAAAAATATTTAAAAAAATCCTACTGACACCAAACATTTCAATGGTAGTGTTTGAACTGCAATTATTCTGTAATATTATTTGTAAAAAATGGCTTACGTCAGAATGCCTTTGCTGTCTCTGGCCGTATTAATTGTGTAATCCCCTAATCCGGTTTTAATCCAGGGAAACATATAGTGGCAAATATGGGACCACACAGATTAGATTGTTTACAGCTCATTGTTAGAATAACAAATCAAATCGTGTGAAGAGGGAAAACAGGTTATTTTTCACAACAGGAATATGTTGTAACTGCCCCTCTCACTGGTTCCACACACCTTATTAGGAATGTCATTGTCTGATAACACGGGAAAGTAAAAAAGGTAAAGATAAAAACATTCACAATCATGTTAATGCTTTTAACTAATTGTTTTGATACAAGCAGTAATACTGACCTACATAATAAAGGACAGACAGACGGATGGATGGATGGATGGATGGATGGATGGATGACAGACAGACAGACAGATGTTGGATGGATGGATGGATGAACAGATGATGGATGGATGACAGACAGACAGATGATGGATAGATGGATGGATGGATGGATGGATGGATGGATGATGGATGGATGACAGACAGACAGATGATGGATGAATGGATGAATGGATGAATGGATGAATGGATGAATGGATGAATGGATGAATGGATGAATGGATGATGGATGGATGACAGACAGACAGATGATGAATAGATGGATGGATGGATGGATGGATGGATGGATGGATGGACAGATGATGGATAGATGGATGATGGATGGATGACAGACATACAGACAGACAGACAGACAGATGATGGATGGATGATGGATGGATGACAGACATACAGACAGACAGACAGACAGATGATGGATAGATGGATGGATGGATGGATGGATGGATGGATGGATGGATGGATGGATGGATGGATGGATGGATGGATAGATAGATGGATGGATGGATGGACAGACAGATGATAGATGGATGGATGGATGGATGGATGGATGGATGGATGGATGGATGGATGGATGATGGATGGATGGATGGATGGATGATGGATGATGGATGGATGGACAGATGATGGATGATGGATGGATGGATGGGCAGATGATGGATGGATAGATGGACAGATGATGGATGGATGGGCAGATGATGGATGGATGGATGGATGATGGATGATGGATGGATGGATGATGGATGGATGGATGGACAGATGATGGATGATGGATGGATGGGCAGATGATGGATGGATGGATGATGGATGATAGATGGACAAATGATGGATGATGGATGGATGGATGGATGGATAGATGGATGGATGGACAAATGATGGATGATGGATGGATGGACAGATGATGGATAGATGACAGACAGGCATCATTACTCCAGTCTTCAGTGTCAGATGATCTTTCAATCATTCTAATATGATGATTTGTTGCTCAAGTAACATTTATGATTATTATCAATGTTGAAAACAGTTGTGCTGCGTACTATTTTTGTGAAAACCATGAGACAGTTTTTTTCTGGATTCTCTGATGAATAGAAGGCTGAAAATCTATTGAAATCTATTGTAATATTATAATTGTCTTTACTGTCACTTCTGATCAATTTAATGCATCCTCAAAAATATTAATTTCTTCCAAAAGAAATCTTACTGACACCACACTTTAAAACAGTAGTGTATATATTTTTACATTTATTTACAGTATATTTCATGTGCTTAAACACTGTTCAATTCTGTTCTGACATGTGCTGTGCCAAACTGTAATATCATTAATATTTGGTAGTGAGTCTATGAAAAATCAAATAACAGGCAGGTTATGTGCGATGTGCAGATGTAAACACAGTTTTTACATCATCATTAAACACAGATTTAGATTTAGTTGTGTTATTTAGAGATATATTTCTGATACACATGTAATCTCCTTAATGACAAGAAAATGTGAAAAACAATTCATCTCCTTACATGAGAGCAACTTGTTTGTGTGAATATCAAAAACAACAGACAATGTCTTAATGAGCGTCATCGCTTTAATCCTCTCGATTACAGCACGATATCTCCTGATGACAGCAGTGGATGAAGCATCATGGGAATTAATGAGTGATATTTTCATATGCTTCTGCTAGCCAGAGAATGTTTTCCATGAAGTGAGCAGCAGTTCAGGAGTCTGAATCAAATCACATTAAGGGCAGATTAATTTAATGTGTTTGTTATTGTCGCTGTTTACAGCTAATGACAACGGTTATTTAAAAAGCAGAGAGATGATTTGATGTTTGCTTTGTTGAAATAATTAGGTGTGCTAATTGTTGTTTGTGTGTGATTATCAAATATTGCACTGTTTTATTGAAAACCTGTATGATACCTCTATTTTACAGATCTATCTATCTATCTATCTATCTATCTATCTATCTATCTATCTATCTATCTTTCGATTTGGACCAAAGGAAAAGTGAAAAACAAATGTCTATATGTCAAATGTCAGTAACTGAGATGTAAGCTGGTTTTGAAATGCTTAATATTGCTCACTACATTCCATTTATATTATTTGATAGTTTCGACTTATTCTAAAATGTTGATAATATTCATATAGAATATGTAGATGTGTCCAAACTTTTGAATGGTAGTATATGAAAATAAAGGTAACGCTTCCTTTTACAATCCTGTTCCCCATGTACATACTATGTACTTATTATAGTAATTACAATAACTGGGTAATAACTAGGTACTAACCCTGAACCTACCCCTAAACCTTAACTTAACCCATTACCTTATATTACCCAGTACTTTCTATAAGTACACTGTAAGTACACGTAAGTTAACACACTGTAAAATTAAGCATTATTACCCAGTACTTTCTTAGGTAAGTACACTGTAAGACACGTAAGTTAACGTACTGTAAAAGGAAGCGTTACCAAAATAAAATCTTTTTAATTTACATTATAGTGAAGTAAACTAAGTACATTTAGCCAAAATATGGGTTGAAGAAGTCGTATTTGCCTCTATGTAAATATGTTGTTGTTTTTGTCCATCTCAAAGAACATATTTGTTGCCATGCACACTGTGTGAGGAACTGCTAAATTGACAGCTGCTTTACTTTTTTAAGTGCTTCTGGGCATTTTAATGTCATCACTAGTACTTTTGTTAGCGGCTGACCCCAGTGATTTATCCATACGGATTACTGAACTCCTGCTAAAGAGTGTAAAAGCTCAGTTTATCATTCTTAAGTGAAAGTGTGTTGGAGAAAGGGGGAAAAAAACATGTTTACACATTAACAGTGAAAAACATATGCGGCACATTAGTGTCCCTCCAGATGTTGCCGTGGTAATCTGATGCCATGGCCTCCGATTGGTCAGAAAGTTGTAATCATGAAGATTTTTCCGTAAACTGTTAATAAAAATGCTTTCACTCTGATAGGGAATGACAGGGGTCAGACTTCTTAAAAAGGTTAAAGCGCTTTGGTTGTCAGCGCGACAATCTGTCTTAACATGCAGCAGAATTACTTTTAAATGCACAGTTTAAAAGTTCTGAGGTAAATACGTTTTTCACTTATGAGTGTCCTTGTGGGTCTTCACAGGACAGTGATATAAGTATGCCATTCGCATCAACTCAACACTGACTGGATACGGTAATGCTTCTCTAAATGCTTAAAGAAACTGATTTTCATTTTAATCGAGTTACAGCTTTCCTCTGGCTTTGTGATCAAGGTTTCTGAGGGTTTGGTTGTGTTCAGCACCAAGGACAGCGACCGTCGGTTCAAGTAGTCTGAGTCATATTAAAAAACAAACCACACTGTAAAGACTGTATTTAAAACACTGTGAAGATTACAGAACAACACAGCGATCTGGGGCTTCTCAATCGGGCTCTGTCTGAGTCGTCTATGACATAAGAGCTGTAAAATGGATCCCAATAGAGAATTCAACACATTAGACATCAGTTACAGTATGTCCTTGATCAATAGAGCCACCGCTGTGATTGTTAGAGTGACTGACATGATTAGAAGACCAACCCTTTTAGTGTCAGCGTTTCTGTCCATCTGATGAGCAGATAAGGTGCTGCATGTAATAAAATAGAATAAAATAAAATAAAATAATTCAGCATTGTGGCACAATCTAAAATTATTCATGAAATAAAGTGGGGACAAAAATATTGCTGATCTTATTATGATATATCAGTGTAAAAATTGGAGTAAAAAGTTAAATGAAAAAAAAAATTCTTAGCATTTGTTATGTCCTCCTTTAAGTTGCTTATGTTGCACCCACATATCGACTAACTCTCATTAGAGTATTAGTAGGGTATTAGTAGACTAGTAGAATAAGTTGACATGTAGTTACAAAGTTACTTATAGTCAGTATAACCAATGTCTGTTGAGGAGCATCACAATAAAGAGTTCACAGATATTAAGCAGAGAGTCTACTAATACTCTAATCAGAGTTAGTTGACATGTATTTGCAATGTTACTTAGAAGGGACCATTAAAATAAAGTGTTACCTGTTTCATTTGTGACTTAGAAATGTATAATCTGCGGCCAGTTGCATAAACACAGCCTTTTTAGACTGTGTATAAACTAGTCTGCCAACTAGCAGTCTTACTCTTCATTCTCAAATCTATTAGGCCTATTATGCAATCTGCTTAAAGTTATGACCAATCTTAAAGAGAACAAATCATCATGTTTCATTTTACATAGGCCTAAAATATCCTAAAATATAATAAGTTTAAACCAGTTTCAAAACTAAACCTACCCTGAGAAAAACTCACACTTTTCAGAAACACGTGTGACAACTAGCCCCGGTTGTCCCCTGCTGAAGCAGTGAGTGTGTTTCAGGATCAGGACGAGCCATAGAGAAGAGATTGTTTCAATCTCTCTCATCTTTTCCCAATTTCATTCTCTCTTTGGCTCTTGTTATTGGGCCTGATTTGTCAGGGCCCCCGGTGAGAGAGCGCTATCACCGTACGCTTTTCTTTTGGCATTGTTAAAACTAAATGAAACAAGGTAATTAGCTTGTTACAATTAAAGTGACTCGACTGGATAAATTGTAATCACCCGAAATGAAGTTAGGCTTCCCTGCAGGATCAGCCAGCCAGCTGAGCAGCCTCATTTGCATAATTAAAATATACAAATGATAATGGATTTTGTACTCAATATCCAGCGGCTGTAAATCCAGAGAAATATGAATATTACAATAACAACGCAGCTGCCTTGAGGTAAAGGCTGGATGATGTTCCCAACGTTTGCTGTTTCCCCTCCTGCGCTCATCCGTTGAGCCGCGAGATGAGTCTGGATATGTGAGCGCAGGTACCAATTGAAAAGCTGTGTGATAAAATAGATGAAAAACATTCAAAAGTGATATTAGTTAATAATGCCTGTGGTGGAACCATGGGGTGGAGAAAGAGAGAGATACGTGGACCAATTACATTTGCAAATTGTGGGTGGCGGGTCCTGGTAGTGTGGCTCTACCTCGGGGGAAGCCTTTCGCCTGATTACACGAAATTGGGATTGAATTAAACATCTAAAAGGGTTGTCCTAAGACAAACCCGAATGAAATTAGGCCTGCTCTTTTTCCGCTGCGAGCGCAAGGAAGCTGGCACACTGAGAACGAGAGAAATGTTCTCAATTAGGAGAGGGACAATGTCATGAAATTAGGCCTTAGAGGTTTTCCTCTCCACTTTGCATTTGTCATTAAAGTGAGCGACACTGGCCTCCAAACAGCTGGGCTCCTGTCCACTGCTGGCTGGCTTGATATCTCTCTCTCTCTGTATGTGTCTTTCCGTGGATTGGACTGTGTCCTGATGGAATGTGTAGGAATGCCAGGTGAAACAGAGGGGTTAAATCTGCAGGCCACACAATTATACACACAATTATGGCAACTTTTATTCATTTTCAGAGATTGAGTTTGTTCATCTTTAAATATTTTAATTTAAAATAAAAAAATGTTTTAAATTCGGCATGAAACTGAAGTTGTGAAGTTCTGAGTGGCGAAACTCTTTTCTTCCCTGTTGTGACATATATCAGTGTGAAACGGCTTCTGGAAAAAGAACAAATGTAGGGCGGGACTTGATTTTGTCTGTGGGGAATTGATTGGATGGTTGTGGTTTGCTATTGGTGGATCTCATGTGAGTGACAGGTTAGAGATGATGCTAGAGGGAGGATAAGTTATTTTGATTAAAGATTATGAAAAAAATAATCATGTGCACAGATAAATAATTTATAATAAATAGTGTAATATTTAAAAAAATAAATAATTGACCATTTTGATTTGATATTTTTTTAAGTAAACGATTTTAAAATGACTTTTGTCTTTTTATAATGCTTTGTCTTTTGAGGAAAATGACAAATTTAAATGTAATCACTATTTTGTCATGTCATACTCATGTATTCATATATGTCATATTCATATTCATGTGATTCCCTGTTTGTCATGTGATTCTGCCATGTGTCTTGTCATTGGTTAATCGTCTGTTCATTGTTCACAGGTGTCCCTTGTCATTAGTCTGTGTATTTATGCCCTCATGTTTGCCATGTTTCCTTGTCAAGTTTTGTTTCAATGTAATCTCTGTCGGTAAGCATCATGTCATGGTTTTTGTTTTATGCTTGTGTTTCATGCTTCATGCCACGCCATGTTTTTGTTTTGTTTAATTGATAAATAAACTGCACTTGGATTCTATATACAACTTGCCTTCAGTGGATCATTACAGCATTGATATTTGAAACTGTGTTTTCACAATTAAATCAACATTAATTTAAATTAATATAAATGATATATACATATAAATGCAAGCTTAAGAATACCTTTTTTTTTTAATTGATAAGCTTATGTGTTTTCATTTAAGGTCTTTGTGTACCTAAATAAATTATTAATTAGTTGATTCAATTGCATTGATATTGTCGGATCATTTTTTTCAGCTGTCTTCTTAAACTTTCATGGCATCAGCTGCTTTCCTGCCTTGAAAATGTTTAAATTCATGACATGTTTTTTAACAATGAAATATGTGCAGATTCAACTGAAGCTCTTTACTGTAAAAAATAAATAAAAATAAGTTAAAGCAATTTTCAACTTTTTTTATAAGTTATACAAGATTCAACTCATTAAAAACTCTGGATCAAACTTAAGTTGAAAGACAACGTTCATAGCAAGCGTTGTGAACCTGCTGAATTTGCTTGGTTTTGTCAACTCTAAACCTACTCTGAAACTCAGAGTTTGTTATAATTTTGTGTAACAGGCCACTGAATAATCTGTGGCATTGTGCTGTGTGACAAAACTGTACATTTTAGAATGGCCTTTTATTGTGGGCAGCCTAAGGCACACCTGTGCAATAATCATGCTGTCAAATCAGCATCTTGATATGCCACACCTGTGAGGTGGATGGATTATCTCGGCAAAGGAGAAATGCTCACTAACACAGATTTAGACAGATTTGTGAACAATATTTGAGAGAAATAGGCCTTTTGTGTACATAGAAAAAGTCTTAGATATTTGAGTTCAGCTCATGAAAAATGGAGCAAAAACGAATGTGTTGTGTTTTTAATTTTGTTCAGTGTAAGTACTGAGGTTAAATACATTGGGACTGCAAACGTTCTATACATTGCCCAAGCATTCACATCTACATATGTACTAGCACAGAGTATATGGCATTTTTCTCAAACATATTCTAATGATATAACCAAAAGTTTTTTATTTTATCTTCAAGCCCTGTATAAATTTCCTGAACAGCGGTCCATAATAAATGTGTATACACAGTTACACAGTATTTTTAATCTTCCAGAACACTCAATCAACCCCTCCCGTTGTAAATGATCTCTCTCTCTCTCTCTCTCTCTCTCTCTCTCTCTCTCTCTCTCTCTCTCTCTCTCTCTCTCTCTCTCTCTCTCTCTCTCTCTCTCTCTCTCTCTCTGTGTGTGTGTGTGTGTGTGTGTGTGTGTGTGTGTGTGTGTGTGTGTCCACCAACTTACTGTATTGTGTAACAGCATCACTGTATTGAGTGTGTGTATATGAAGTACTAAATGAGTTTCCTATGGCACATCAGTGCAATATGGACCAGAGCTGTAAGTAAATAATTTGCAGTAATCAAAGTTAATGGAACCCAATGGGAGAGACTTGTGCTATTGCAATAATCTCATTTAGCAGACAGCAGATTCAGTGGATAATTGGGCATAAGTAAAATTGAATTCCCCTGCTCAATTACAGAACTATTTCGCTTCATATCAGCAAACACAGGTCAAATGTATCTCTGGCACCTTGAAAACACTAATGGTGAGCAATTCAACATCTAGTGTTGAAATGTCAAATATAACAAAGTCTACACAATCACCTCTTTACTAGAACAGTGCTATATGAAAAATAATATATCAGTAAATTAGCAGTGTAAACCAAATGGAACAAAGCAATCATATCCCAAAAATCATTTGGGTAAACTGCATGATAATATGTTGATGCTTTCCTCTAATCACAATAGATTTAGCACAAAACAATTACAAAAGGTGAAAAAATGTGAAAACAGAAGAAAATGTGGAACCTCAGGACTGCAGCGGCCAAGGTTAAGATATTCACATAATGATAAATTACATTTTCTGTATGTTTCTTGATAAATATAAGTAAATTTAAGACTTTTTAAGACCAAGTAAAAAAAGTTTAGGGAATAAATTGAAAGGAACACAATACGTCAATAACGCTCTCTAAATGTAAATGTCTAGGGAGAAACATAATGAGTTGTTTCAGCAACACTTCAGAGTTTGAAAAAACATTTTCCAACAAATATCCATTACTGTTTAATTAATTTTATAAAAAAAAGTAGCTTGCATCGCTCTGCTTCCCAACCACTACCAGTGTTGAGAGTAACGCATTACAAGTAACGTGAGTTACATAATCAGATAACTTTTCCAAGTAACTAATGGCTCGTTTCCACCGAGTGGTACGGTACGGTACAGTACAGTACGGTACACAATTATTTCCATTTCCACTGTCAAAAGTCAGAACCGTACCGTACCACTTTTTCGGTACCCTTCCATTGGGGTACCTAGCACAGTGGAGCTAGACTCACTGCAGAACGTTGATTGGTTGACAGCACTCGGCGCTCATGTACCCCGCCTGGAACAGCCTTTCCTCGGCTAGTTTTTCTGACGTTTGACGCTGAATCTGACGTCTCTGTAGTGGTTAAACATGAGATATAATTCGTCTTGTGTAGACCTAACGGGCAATCTTTGGTCTCGTGAATCTATAATGTGTTCTCTGGCCAATCGTTTTGGCTGAGTGAAGTTTCATAACTTTATATATTTAGGCTATATATCTTTACCGTTGTAAGGTTAGACTGGAGCGCTGACTTTGTATGTTTGACTGAATTGTTTGCTTTATTTCTTATTGTATAGCTTCTTGTACCTTTTACTTATACTTTTATAATGGCTAATATTGATAAAACTAAAATTTTACAAAAAGAGACTGGTTTGAGTTTTACAGTGAAGATGATCACTGTAATGTTGTTTACTGCAACATTTGTTGTGTAGTACAAATGCACATATTACCTGGACCATATTAATGTGTTTAATATTTAAAAAAAATTAACGAAAAGAGGCAGGGTTGAGTTTTATATTTAATTTTGTTATAAATAGGCTAACGTTTTGCATGCAGTGAATATAATCAATGCGCGTTGCCTGAACCACATTTGTGTGGCTATAATGTTTAAGATTTCTTTAAAGATTTTTTCTTTAACCTTGTGCATCCTTATGGACATTTTTGTCCTTTTCAGTTTTGTTTTTTTTGATCACTTTGCCAGTGTTAATGCTAACTGCATAAAATTTGGCACAGGTGTGTGTTTTTATTGGAATTTTACTATTTCACCGCCATTTTCTTAAAAAAATATTTTTTGCACTAGCTACACAAAATACTCCCACTCAGCGCCTTTTGGACAAAAATGTCCCCATTGAAACCCATTAAAACTGCAATTTTTAATCCCAGGGCCATTTAACTATAAAATGATGCAATCATTGTTAAGAGGCTTTCATTCTGTTGACAAGGCTTCAAAATTTAAATTTTTACTATTTTTTATCAGATGGTGCCATTTTTCCAGGTTTGGCCTATAAAACAAATATCGCTTTATTCCTGTTTTCTGCTTCGGCATATTATAGAGCCAATTGGATAAATTGTGGAACGATAATTGTGTGGGTGTGTTGGTATGGATGTCAGAGTGTGGTTTGTATGTGTGTAATAAAAAAAAATGTGTGTGTATATGTGTTTGTGTGCTTGTAATATTTGAGAGAGAAAAACTCAATTGCAAATCTAAAATCCAATTACTGTGTGACCAGTGGAGTTTTGCTGGCACCCAATGGGGAAAATGTGTTACTGCGCCCAAACAAACTCTTACCGAAAGCTCATTTTTTGAGATATCATCCTCAAATTTGGAACACAACTTGTTTAGATTTATGGCTTTGAATTTATATCAGTTTTAGAGTTCAACATGTTTCATAAAATATATATTTTATATAAAATAACGATAATAATGTTCATAAATAATTTTCATAAACTTAAACCTCTATACAAAATTTTTGGTTTGACTTTTTTCACTTGTTTAACTTCAGCAATAATCTGCCAAGGGTCCTCTTTAAAATGAGACCAAACTTAAGTCTTTGCACCCAAACCTAAAATTTTTATGACAGTTTTTTGACATGGACATTTTTGTCCACTTTGTAGCTATGTGTAACTTTTTTTTTTTTGTTAATGTTAACTGCATGAATTTTGGCACAGGTGTGTATTTTTATTGTAATTTTACTATTTCACCCCCATTTCCTTTGAAAAATCTTTTTTGCACTAGGTCCACAAAATACTTCCCTCTCAGCGCCTTTTGGACAAAAATGTCCCCATTGAAACCCATTAAAACTGCATTTTTTTATCTCAGGGCCATTCAACTATAAAATGATGCAATCTTTGTTAAGAGGCTTTCATTATGTTGGCAAGGCTTAAATTTTTTAATTTTGACTATTTTTTTATCAGATGGTGCCATTTTTCCAGGTTTGGCCTCTAAAACAAATATCGCTTTATTCCTGTTTTCTGCTTCGGCATATTATAGAGCCAATTGGATAAATTATGCAACGATATTTGTGTGGGTGTGTTGGTATGGATGTCAGAGTGTGGTTAGTATGTGTGTTATAAAAAAATATGTGTGTGTGTGCATGTGTGTGTTTGTAATATTGAGAGAGAAAAACTCAACTGCAAATAACAAATCCAATCACTGTGTGCACCAGTGGAGTTTTGCTGGCACCCAATGGGGAAAATCTGTTACTGCGCCCAAACAAACTCTTACCGAAAGCTCATTTTTTGAGATATCATCCTCAAATTTGGAACACAATTTAGTTAGATTTATGGCTTTTATTTTCTTGCCGTTTTAGAGTTCAATTTGATTTATAAAATATATATTTTGTATAAAATAATTTTCATAAATAATTTTCATAAACTTATACCTATATAACTTTTTTTTGGATTTACTTATTATAATTTTTTTACTTCAGCAATAATCTCCCAAGGGTCTTCTTTAAAATGATACCAAACTTAAGTCTGTGCTCCCAAGCTTCCCATTTTTATGACAGTTTTTAAACATGGACATTTTTGTCCTCTGTGTACCTATGTGTAACTTTTTTTAATTGATGCACAAGGGTTAAGTTTTATATTTAATTTTGTTATAAATAGGCTAACGTTTTGCATGCAGTGAATATAATCAATGCGCGTTGCCTGAACCACATTTGTGTGGCTATAATGTTTAAGATTTCTTTAAATGAAAACGAAAAGAGGCAGAGTGTTGTTTTATAACATAGTTTGTTTTATTGTTGCCTAAAATGTACATAGAGACAGAGTCTCTGAGATATACAGAGATAACCGGAGTAGCAGATCGAGCGAGTTGAGTGACGCTTTCTAAAACGCCGCTGTTTCATTTGCAGAATTACCGGACTTGCGTCCTAGGGAGCCATTCTCCTGAGTCGGTCTTGGCAAGTCCGAACTTTGCGTAGGCCAACTTGGTATTGAGAAATGCCTAATGTCGGCGCTTGTCTTCTTGTGACAAACAGCCACATGCCGAGAAGCAAGAACAAGCTCTGTGTATGTCATACATTGTTGTTTACCATGTCACCTTCTTCTTCGCGCATTGATGTTGACGTTGATTGCTTCTTTCTGGCATCTATAGGCTACACCACGCCTATCAAGTAAGGGTACTCTTGGCGGTGGAAACACAAGCCGGATCAGGGTTTACCATACCGAATCGTACTGCACTGCTGAGGTGGGACCAAGTCATTGTTTTGCAAGTCACAAGTAAGTCTCGAGTCTTTGCATTCAAGTCTCGAGTCAAGACAGACAAGTCCCGAGTCAAGTCCCGAGTCAAGACAGACAAGTCTTTCCTGTACACTTTCATGTAGCTCAAACAGTAGAGCGATAGCGCTTGCAACGCTAAGGTTATGGGTTAGATTCCCAGGGAAAGCAAGAACTGATAATGTAAATGTGTACCTTGAAATGCAATGTAAGTCGCTTTGGATAAAAGCGTCTGCCAACTGCATGAATAAAAGTGCAAGTCCTTGAGTTTAAGCTTCAAGTCATTAGTGCTTTTTGCACAAACAAGTGTCTCAGTGTTAATTACTATAGTAAATTAAATGTATACTAATTTATCTCAGGAAGGCTTTTAAAACATGATCATTCAATTTCATGATTGCGGTAACATTTTCACTAAGGGCACCCATCTATCTCAGTTCAATTTAGGGATTGTTCTTATGTGTGACAAAATAAGAAAAAGGCAGTGAAAAAAACTATTTTATTGGTAACCAAGTGTCATGTTTTGGGTTTTGCTCCTTGTTCCTGTTTCATGTATGTCATGTGATCCCTTGTTCAAGTCATGTGATCCTGCCATGTGTTCACTTGTCTGATGTGTCATGTTGTCATTGGTTCATTGTTTCATTGTTCATAGTTCATAGGTGTTCCTTCTCTGTAGTCTTGTGTATTTGAGCCCTCATGTTTGCCCTGTGTCTTTGTCTAGTATTGATTGTTTTCATGTAACCACTGTTGGAAGTCCTGTCCATGTTCTTGTTTATGTTTTTGAGTTCATGCTACGTCATGCTTTTGTTTTATGTTTGATCACGTTTTAGAAATAAAGCTGCATTTGGGTTCTCACTTCAACTTGGCTTCAGTGGACTATTCATTACACTGAGTAACAAAGGCAACATCATTTCATAGAAATAACTGCTATATACACATTTTGTATGTGTGTGAGAGAGAATGTGTCTATGAGTGTATCTAAGCCATTATTTGGAACCTAAAATAAACTGAATTAGAAAAAACATCTGTGAGAAACACAGATGCATAAGAAATAACTGCTACTATACCACACTTTACAAGTGAGAGAGGAAACATGCAACATGGATGCAGACAAACTCATGAAGACAATAATTTAAAAATGCTGTGCTACCATACTTAATACTAAGAGAGAGCCAATGTGAGTGAAATTAATGTTTGAGTCAGTAAGAGTGATTGATCTTTTCTTTGGGCACTATGATGCATTGCACTTGCAAAAGATCAAATTGGCCAAAAGTCTGTCAGACATTTGTGCACGATGGGGCCGTAGTATGATGCCTCCATGGCTGAAAACACGCTCCACTGGAGCACTAGAGACAGGCACTGCCAAGACCCTTATGGCCACTCGGAATAGATGTGTCAATTTAGTGACTTAGCTGATGTGCTGGAGTGGTTCCAATGTTTTTCCTCTGTCTCTTATGATATGCTGCAAACAGCCCCATGGCGACGTATCAAGCATCAAGTAACACTTTTTGGGGCAACGTGCCTGTCATATTTACAAAACGTAAATCCATCCATTTCTCCCGAAAGACATGATAGTGAGTTGCTGGTGAACAGGGAGAAGACTTTATAGTTACCTATAGGCTAAAATGTTAAATAACACAAATATACTTTATGTATTTAATCTCACTTTATTAATGTGTCTTTGCTGTTGACTTTCGACGATTCAACTGACGTGAATGTCCATTTCCTTCAGCCTGAATCTCATTCAAAACAAAGATGTTCTTGCTCAGTATTTGTGTTTTCCAGTGTAAATGTCTAAAGATTCTTAAATCAAGATGCATAAAATATGAAGTCTTGTTTTCTGTGAAATTGATCAAAATGAAGTGGCTTCTAATTAAAACAAGAACAAACACCATTGAGCCAAAACATTCTTCCCACCTGCATATGCCGTTGATCCTCTGCGTGCTGCCAAAGCAGTGTCAACTCACCGAGCCATGGGCTCTATGAGACCCCTGAATGTGTCCTTTGGTCTCTGACACCAAGACATTAGCAGCAGATCCTTCAAGTCCCGTAGGTTGAGGTGGAGCCGCTGTAGATCGAACTTGTTGGTCCAGGACATCCCACAGATGCTCAATTTGGAGGCCAGGGTCATGTTCCTCAAACCATTCCTGAAAAATGGACGAATTATCCTGCTGAAAGAGCCACTTCCACCAGTGAAACCGTTGTCATGAAGGGGTGTACCTGATCTGACACAGTGTTTAGGTCGGTTGCACGTCAAACTGATGTCCACGAATGGCCAGACCTAGGGTTTCCCAGCAGGTCATTGTCCAGATCATCACACTCCCTCCAGCGGCTCGTCGTCCCACAGTGATCCTGGTGCAACACTTCCTCAGGTAAACGCCGTCACGTACACGGCCGTCGATGTGATGTAAAAGAAAAGGGACTCATTGGACCAGGCGACCTTGTTCCACTGCTCCAAGGTCCAGTTCAGACGCTCGCGAGCCCATTGTTCGACGGTGGCTCTTTCAATGGCTCTTTCGACGGTGAACAGGGTCATCATAGGCTCTCTCTCATACGCAGCAGAGTGTGATGCACTGTGTGTTTTGACACAATCCTCCCATAACCATTAAAATTTTGTGTGACTTGTAACACAGTAGACCTTCTGTTGGCTTGGACCAGACAAGATAACCCTTGTGCATTGATGAGCCTTGGGTGCGCAACAATTTGGCCCTTATCAAAGTCGCTCAGATCTGTATTCCTACCCAATTATACTGATTACGAGAACTGATGGTTTGTTCACCATCTAATCTACCCAGACCTTAATACGCTGCATTTTTAGGAGATGATCAATGAAATTTGCTTCAACAGTGACTGGTCATAATGTTTTGGCTCATCAGTGTGTAAACGTATTTCACATATTCAATGTATTTTAAAAAAATGTGGCAAACTTAAATCCCTCTGCCAAACCCCTCCTCTACCATAAATAAAATTAAAACTAAGCAGCTCTCATGCGACAAAGTCTTTTCCCCAATCTTTACCTTTGATTTACCCTCATATGTCCCTGTATTTATGCCCTCTGCACTTTTCTTTCAATTCCTGTCCATTTCGTGATGAAATTCTCCTTAAACCCCAAAACTGTAAGTGTACGCAGTTCACCGAATCCATGCCATCCAATAACCAAATGTATTTAAATCATCATTTAAAGTAATGCCCATGTGCTCTCTCTACTCTACTCTCTTAAAAAAAATCCCACAATCAGATGGGACAGAGAGGGACGCAAGCTTAGGGAAGCTTAGTTCTCTGAAAAGATGTATTTAATCTTAAGATATTAGGCAGGGTTATTTTTACTTACCATCGCCCCGTATTAAAACAGACCGTAACGTTTACTTGAAGATTTAAGTGAATGAAACAAATGAAATAAAAGTGAGTGGGTGGTTTTAATCAAGGAGAGCACATGCAAGGCAAACGCTGAGGTTTAACAGATGTCAAACAAGTACCGCGGAGCTCCATTAGGGATATGAAGGGTGGATGAGATGATTAAATGTTATTTAAAGAAAGGACGAGAGAAGATAAAGTCCAGTGGGGGGGGAGGGGGTGGGGTCGTGCTATACTCCTCCTTTCACTCGCATTTAAACAGAAGGAGAAGTGATGTTTGTTTAACATCGTCTCATTGCTTTGACCTCTCTCATTAAAATCGGAGAGTACACTAAGCTGTTAATGTTCTGTCTCAGCCTCCCTCTTTTCACACACCGAGAGCTTCATTTAAATAACTTACAGGTCCAATTAGATGGGAAATTAAATTGTCATTATTTAAGTGGGTGACAAGCAAAGGAAGTGACAGGAAGGAGGCAGGAGTGTTTTGTGTCCCTTGAGGCCTGCTGTAGTTACACTTATGAATTTAGCGTGAAGCAGCACTGGTAATGACACACAAGCCATTGTGTTTGAAAACTGTAGCAAAATGAGAGAGGTGAAGATTAAATACTAATTGTGCGAAAGCATTTGATTCAAATGTACACATTCATTCATTTTGAAGAAAATTTAATTATATTGGTGCTCTTTTATTTCGGTTCCACTTAATTTTGAGTCCACTTTCTACTAACATATAGACATTCTACTAACTATAAGTAACTTTGCAACTGCATGTCAACTAACTCTCGTTAGAGTATTAGTTGACTGCCAGTAGACTGTTAGGTTAGGGTTAGGTGTTAGGGTTCGGGTTAGTAGAATAAGTTGACTTGAAGTTGCCAAGTTACTTAGTCAGTATAATGTCTTTTGGGGACCATCACAAAAAAGAGTTAACAGATATTAAGCAGACAGTCTACTAGTACTCTAATACCAGTTAGTTGACATATAGTTGCACATATAGTTTACTTACAGTTAGTGAAATGTCTAAAGTGGACTATCGAAATAAATTGTTACCATAGTTTCATGAACATGAGTCATTGACATGATAATCCAGACCTATTTTTGGTCATTTTTATAAATGAAAGTCAGCGTGTGTAAGGTTAGATATATACACCCTCACTGCCCACTTCATTAGATTCCCCTTGCAATTACTGGATCCCCCTTTCGACTTCAGAACTACCTTATTTCTTCATGGCATAGATTCAACAAGCTGCTGGAAACATTCCTCAGAGATTTTGGTCAATATTGTCATGAGAGCACCACGCAGTTGCTGCAGATTTGTCGGCTGCACATCCATGATATGAATCTCCCGTTCCACCACATCCCAAATGTGCTCTATTGGATTGAGATCTGGTGAATGTGGAGGCCGTTTGAGTTTAGAGAACTCACTGATATGTTCAAGAAGCCAGTTTGAGATGTTTTGAGCTTTGTGACATACGTGTTATCCTGCTGGAAGTTAAAGGGATGGACATGGTCAGCAAAAATAAGTAAGGTAAGCCTAATACCGATCTAGCTCACTGCATTGTGCAATAAGTGTCATCTTATAGTAGAGTAGCATTATACAACTTTCATCACACTCAAATGTATCTAATATGATAAAACAGCACTGTGTTACCCCACATGCACATGACTGGAAGAAGCAGAAGCGGCATAATAAAAGCTCCACTGCTCTCGAGCTGAGTGTCGTACTTTTCTCTCATTAGCAATTGCTCCAGCGGTTCGTTCCGCTTGTAACGTTAATAAATCTTTAATACATTACCGGTCATCCATGAATATGATTTCTGCTGATTCCCGTCAAATTCTCCACCGGCTGTAAAGGTAAATATAACAACTCCCATGATTCCATGAAATCAAGGCATCATCAAGCTACGTCTTTGTTTTGAATAAACGACCTCTAGTGGCGAAAAGATACATAGTGTGCCTTTAAATCACCTTTCTTAGTGTACTTCAAATTTTTGAACAGTGATATTACATATAATATAAAATATAATATATTTTATTTTTTATAGTATATAAAATAAATTGATATATGTCAGTTATTTACTGATTGGTTTACTGATAGGCAGAGTCTGATGGAAGGTTAGTCAGATGGGCCCCTGCGGTCCCTGTCCTGTCTGCATACACTGTCACATCACTGCCATAAAGCTGATGGATGGAGTGAAATCAAAAATTCACAGGTGATCTCTGACCCCGAGCTAGAGCAAATGGATCCAGCATCTGTGCTGGCGCAGTAAACGGGCCGGTGTCCTCTGTGGTCACTCCTGAGTGCTGTAGGGGACTCAGAACACTTACAGGGTCCTGCAGGAGTCCCGGACACTCAATGACCTCAGAGGGGGGCGAGTTGCACTGTCTCACCAGGGCTATACATTTGACTTTAATTTTTTTAAACCATAATATATCTTAAAAACTGTATATATCCAGATATAATGATTTTGACTGGAAATTCAACCCAGATGTTTTATATTACATAGCCAGTATTAATTTATGGATGCTTATAAGAATTAAATACAAATAAAATGTACTTTTGATTATTTTCTCCCACTTCCCTTAGACTGTATTGTTGTCGATTTTAGGTGTAATACAATCCACAATTTTGTAATAAAAAAAACTGTAATAATTTTTATTAAAGAGTATTTACTTAAATACTTCTGTTTATCCCTATAATTCTGACTCATATTACAGTATATTCTACTTGTATTATGGCATTTAAATTAATCTGTTGAAATTAAGGGTTAAGTCATAAGATATAAAATTATATATAATATGATTATAAGTAAACTCCTGTTCAAAAGTTTGGGGTCGGTAAGATTTTTTAAGATGTTTTTGACAGAAGTCTCTTCTGCTCACCATGGCCAAATTTATTTGAAAAAAAAATACAGTAAAACTGTGATATTATAATATATTATCATGTTTTAAAATTTCTTTTTTTTATTGTAATATACTTTAAAATGTAATTTATTCCTGTGATCAAAGCTGAATTTTCAGCATCATTTCTCCTGTCTTCAGTGTGACATGATCCATATCCTGTAATGATTTGATGCTCAAGAAACATTTATGATTATTATCAATACTGAAAAGTATTGTGTTGCTTCATATTTCTGTGGATACCGTGATACATTTTTTTATCAGGATTCCTTGATGAATAGAACATTTAAAAGAACAACATTTATTTGAAATATAAATCTATTGTAACCTTATAAATGTCTTTACTGATACTTAAATAAATGTATACATATTTTACAGTAGGCTACATACATTTACTGTGTCCTTACTGAATAAGAGTATTCATTTCTTTAAAAAAGATTAAAGGCAGGTGTGTTTGATTATGCAGGACAGTGGATCGGCATGAGCAGGATTGGGCACCTCTGATGTAGGCTATCATTTTAAACATATACACATACATGCAGTATTTAAAAGAGACTATGCCCCTTTTTACAAGATGTAACATAAGTCTCAGGTGTTCCCAGAATGTGCCTTTGAAGTTTCAGCTCAAAATACCTCACGGATAATTTATTATACCATGTTGTAAATCCCCGTTTTTGAGTGGAAGGAAAAACATGCTGTTTTTGTGCATGTATCTTTAAATGCAAATGAGCTGCTCCTGCCCGCTTTCCAGAAGAGGGCAGAGCCTTCACGGCTCGTGCTTCTGATACTCTGTCAAAAACCAAAACATCTTTTTCTCTATCGTGGTCACTCTCATGTGACATTGCAGTTCTTCATCATCATTAAAGTTTATTATCTGCATGTGTTTTAAAGTCATATCAGTCTGAACTTCTGAAATATGGTTTTCTGAGCGCACACATCCGAAGCACACGCACAGAAAGCTGTCTGTCAGACCGAGCATCCTGTGGGTATTGAACTAAGTTCTCTTTCACGTCTTATTGCACTTAAACTGTCTAATACACACAAGGTTATGTCAAAAACACACAAAGTTCACATAAACACAGTCGGTTATGTTTGTGAATGTAAATAGCAGGGATAGAAATTGCAATTAGTGTATATTAAATCTAAAGTGAAAGCAGTGTAATATACAGTACCTACTGCTAAATATCCTGTTAATATGAATCAAACAACAAAATAAAAACAGAAAATCACTCACTGCTCTTGACTGAATAACTTAAGTAGCTTTAATAAGAATTCATTTCTTACTTGAATGCTACTGTTAAATGCTCTGGCGAGGAGATAAACATGGCAGACTGTGTACAGATCACTGAGGGCGGAGTCTATGCTAATAGGGCAATTGTGGGCAGGACATATGCTAATATGGCAGCTGTGGGCGGGGTCTGTTCCAATGTGATATCATGGATGGATTTTTACCGCAATAGGGTGGTTTTGTACACACACTGCAGACACATAAATGTGTCATAAATATGTTCAAAAACAATATAAAAGTGAATTTTGCATAATAGGTCCCCTTTATTTTATTTTATTTACTGTATTTTAACTACATTCAATTGTTAGTAACTTGCAGCAAGACAGGCACAGTATGGCTTCATAATGTTTTCTCCAATAAAAAAAGTGGCCTTCAGCTAAATTAAATTCTGAAGGTGATAAACTTTCTTCTGGCTCTCTCCGCCAGTGATATAAACCTTGATCGTGGAGGGAGAAAAAAAAAGGACAAGAACTTTTCAACTCTGTCACCACCTCTGTTTGTCTCTTTCAGAGTGATTTTTTACATCGACCCCAAGAAGAAAAAAAAGTGCCCGCAACCGGCAAATTGAAAATCCATTTGTTGAACAAGTACCTCTCACTTACAAAAAAAGAGCAGGGGATCAGTTTGGAGGAATAATATGACATGTGTGCTAATAGCACGGTTTCTCCAGTGCCATCTGTCTGAGGGAAAGGTCAGGAGAAGATGGCAGGCGCGTGGCAGGTGATGGAGAGAGCAAGAGAGGACAGGAAAATGGGGAGGAGGGGGGCGAAAAAGACAAGCGAAATGTACAGCGACAGGCGAGGAGCGGCGTGACATCATATGAATGTCATAATTGAGCGGCACTAAATCGAGAGGCCCACTTTCAATGTGTCAATAAACAAGTTCAAGGTGACACGGCGGATCAATACAGCGCGACAAGAACCATCCGACAAATTTACTGCGGTGTAATTGGGTGCAAAATGACTCAACTCAACCTTCACGGTGCAGGAAAAAAAGAGGAAAAAAATCTCAGCGCCCGCCGTCGCCCTCCGGCAACAGTTTGTACATGTCACATATGCCTTCAGGTGGCATTGGCAGACAATAATGGATTTTGTTTTGGTGTTTTTGTTGTGTGTGTGTGTGTGTGTGTGTGTGTGTGTGTGTGTGTGTGTGTGTGTGTGTGTGTGTGTGTGTGTGTGTGTGTGTGTGTGTGTGTGTGTGTGTGTGTGTGTGTATAAAAGACAATAGAAAAAAAGGTAGTAAGACTATCTATCTGTGTATGTGAAATCAGGAGCGCAGCATTAAAGTTATACTTCTACTAAAAGTGAACATTTTGTCATTATTTAAAAACACATTCTGTTGTTGTTTTTTTCCGCATAAAACACAAAGCAAAAATTTTGGAAAAATGTTTAAGGAGTGACCACATCTCTCAAGCTCCAAAAAAGTATATTTTATATATACAGTATATATATTTACCTTTTTTTTTGCAGGACAATGGTGATACCAGAATAAAAATATTCATGATTCTGAAGCTGAAAATACAGAATTATTTTACACAAATATGCTTGAACTCTGTCACTGACTAGATATATTTAAAATAATGTAGGCCACTTTTTTTTACACAAATATTCCCCCATTGCATTATTAAACATTATATATAATCGTTTAATGTAGTACTAACACTAAATCTCTGAAAACTAGAATTTTTTGGGTGAACTACTTGAACATATTGTCACTAACCACAATACATATTGTTGCATTTTTGTATTGCAATATATTATTTTATTTTATTATATATATATATATATATATATATATATATATATATATATATATATATATATATATATATAAAATAAAACAAAATAAAATAAAATACAATTTGGAACAACATGAGGGTGAGTAAATGTCATTTTGGGGTGAGCTTCAAAATGGGCTTTTATATTATATATTTTTTATATTTTGTATTAAGGGAAAATGAAGATATTCTCACACACACACAAAAAAAGTAATTGCGAAATGAAAAAACTGTATCAAAACACATCCATATTGGTATTGACAAAAAGCTGCCATCTTGTATGAGGTAATCATAAGTTCTCATTCACTGAGCCGCTATCATCTGAGGCAGGTATATTGTTGGGACGCTAACGAGATGACTGTAATTGATTTTTGGGGAATAGAGTCATTAACCTCAAATGTCAGCACCTCCTCCTCGAGTGCTGAGATATTGATCCGCTAATGCAGCTTCAATAGAGGCTGATGTTTAAACAGAGATATAAACACAATGAATAGATCGCCTGCTTGTATCGTCTTCGAGAAATTAAGTGGGAGAAAAATTACATTACAATCAGGGATGAAAAACTTCACTTGGTCTATAACTTCTGTCTTTTTTGTAAAAATAGGTTTTTAATTTGAAGTTTAAAGGTCTTTTATGAGCATTCACTTGATCATTCTTGGTGGTTATTAAGAAATAGTTAGAGTTCAATACTCAATTGACAGCATTTGTGGGACGTTGATTACCATACCATAAACTTCAACTCATACCCTTTCATTTTTAAAAATCAAGGCTACAGTGAAGCACTTACAAGGGAAGTGAATGGGCCCCATTTTGAAAGGTGAATCTTAATATTATAAAAGCATTTAAATTAATTCTTCTGTTCAAACGTGTGTATTATTTGAGCTGATAAAGTTGGTCTTGTCATTTTTACAATTTCAGACATTATTATCATCAGCATTATTTTAGTATATTTGCTATAATAGTTTTGTTAATATGTTGAATTATAACAGTTTTACTCATTTTGTCGTAGTTTTTTTGTTATTTTTATAAGCTTATTTTTTAAAAAAACATGTCAGTATAGTTTTTATTACATTTCAGTTTGTAGTTTTAGTTTATTTAGTTTAAGCTACTTTAGAAGTAAAACTAAATGAAAATGAGAAGGTGAATTAGGTTAAATAAAATAAGTTATACATTTTTTATAGTTTAATTTATTTCGGTTAATGTTTGTATTATTCCAAGTAATGAAACTATTTTTAAAAAATGGAAATTGGATATAACTTGTTTGAGAGGTAATAACTTCAACTGAATATTTTATATATAAAGGAATAGATAAGGATGTTTAAAGGAATACTTAACTTAAAAAATACATTTTGTTGTTACTTATGTTGTTTTAATATATCCTTTCTTTCATGAACCACAAAATGAGATACTTTGAAGAACATTTTCCAACTGACTTACAAAAATACAAATGAGATTTGAGAATAACGACTTTTCGAATTTCAGTCTGTTCCTGTATCATATGGCCTGTTTTCCATGAGCCATGGACTACTTTTATTGTGTTCTTTGTCTCTTTTTTTTTTTGGAGCTCAACAGCTCCAATACCCAGTTGCATCCATTGTTTGTGTTCAACAGAAGAAAGAAAGTCATATTGTTTTGGAATGACACGAGGATGAGTAAATGATGACAGAATTTTCATTTTTTGGGTGAACTATCCCTTTAACTGAGACGTTATATCCTTGTTTGCTTATGGAGGATATTGGCTAATCTGTGACATTTTCAATTTTCCAAATCAAATGATCAAAACAAACTATATGGAAGTATAGTTTGTCAGAAGTTGGACTAAAGCCACAGATCTCACCAGCAGCTACGCTAATATTCGCTACATGTAAACATCCTCAGACAATGTGGGGTGAGGATATGAACTCTCATCATTTGATGGATTAGTGACATTTCCAAAGTAAAGCACATCTGAGGCTGCCCTCACCATGTGGTCTATGTGGGTTTAAAGCCAAGCTGGGAGAAACGTGTAACTGATATCTTTGTGTCATGGAGCATATCCGGCATGCGGCGCGTTGACAGCCAGCGAGTGATGGCTGATGCTTGGGTGTATGTGTGTGTTTTCTTCTGTATGTTCCATTGTCTCAGTGGCATTTGCTCTTGATGATGGCTGGAGAAAGCCCGGGGCGACCCGGAGGTGCAGACTACAATCAAAGGTCCTCTGACACCGCTGAGAATCATCACAGCTTGATGATAACCTGACTACCTTCAGGTAATCCCAGGGAAGTGATAGCAGCGCAAAACTTTCTCTCCGTAGAGATTGAGTCAGAGCTGTCCAGGTGGGTTAAATACGGTAACCTTCTGATTGATGGGCACATTTGAGAATTGGAGGGGGTCTTTATGACTTCATTGTGAGAGAAGGTGAATTAATTATCATCCGTGTGTTTGCTGCGCTGTTGTCTGCCATGAATAAACAGTATTAAACTAAGTGTACGCTGAATAAATCCCATCAGTGCCGCTAATCCCAGAAGATGATGCCAAAACCAGTAAGAACATGATCCACCCAGAATGCACCATAAATCTCAAAAAGCTTAAAATGGCCTCTGCTCACAAAGTTCCATCCTTCGCATCATTGGTTATTAAATATCTTGGGTAATTTGATTAGACGTGTGCTTTCAAGCAGACACCAATAATGCAGTACGTTCAATGATGTGTTTACACACACACACACACGCACACAAAACGTAGTTTAAAACACATGCCAAAATCTTAGAAATGTACTTGTTTTCATGTTGGTTTCATGTGGTTTAAAAGGTTGAAATCTTTGTAATTTTCTTTTTTTCAAAATACATATTTTGTATCATGTGGCGTAACCATCAAGTAAAAAGTAATAACATACAGTACATCCCTTACACCTTGAATACATGTAAACATACACATCTTAATCATTATTTTTAAATATGTTTTTTAAAGGTAAATTTATTTGATAATTTAAGAGTCTTATTTCATGATATCTATGATATCATTTACTGTTTTATGTTTCTGCATGTTGGTTTGGCCATATGACTTTTTCTCCTTAAACAATAATACTAAAAATTATGAAAACTGCTTCCAGTTTTCTTTTCTTAATAAGGAATTTATTCAAAGCATCATAATCAAAATAAACATATCAAATTCAAAAAAGGGCTCCAGATTTTGTCTGGGCTCTGTGAGCTCTGTGCAGGATTGCTGTTTTCTCGTTCAATTTGAAATAGAAGAGGAAATAGAAAACGATTGACAGGTTTCCTACTGCTGTGTTAACACTTGGGATCTGTATGCAATATTTATGGCGCTTTGTTTTGAGGCTTTGGTTAAAATGGCAGGTACTGTTGGGGGGGGGGGGGTTGGATGGACCCTGCTAAGGGCAAACATTGTAAATGTATAACATCTTGGAATGCACAGACCATATCTCCCCCCTTGAGCAACTCCCCCATACACCCTCCCTTCTGCCCCTAACCCCCCTCTCCTCCAAAACTACTGGTGTGTGAAATATGAAAGAGACATGTTGTCTTTCAATTTGTCCAATATACCTCACAGGTGGGCTCCAGGTACGTGGCCCCTCAGTGGCTGAAAAATGACTGGCGAAGTGCGAGGTGACTTTGATGAACCTCGCCACTCCCAGCCCTATCATTCTTTTCCATCTGGCTTCCCCGGCTGCCGTGTGGACAACGCGGTGGAAATTTGTCTTATTGAAGTGAAGCTGCGCTCCGGTTCCTGCCGACTCCGAGCCAACTAATGAACAGGCGCTTAGAGTTCACTTACCCAGCCCTCATACTGCCAAAGCTGGGCATGACGGCGTGCCATTCGTCCTCCTGTTTGCTGGTGTGTGGTGTGTACCACAGGGCTACGTTATGGGGCCGGTCCATTTCTTAAAGTCTCAGGATTAGATTGAATATTGTATATGGAATACTGTAATCATTTGATATTTTAACAAACAAACTAGGAGCAGATGTCTAAACCAAACATCAATCATGTCTGTTTAAGTGTGTAACACCTTGTTAGATGATCGTGTGATATCCACAGCTGTGTAATTTCTTAACAATGTAATGAGAATTCCCATTGGAAATTTTTATGTTATTTTTTATTTTATTTTTTTGCAGCACAATGTGAGGTTTGTCTTGCACAACAATTATTGTTATATAAAGTTATTTTGTGATATATCTGTGATATGTAAATATGTTTAGAAAAAGTGTCAATGCCAGGAATTGACTGGATATGCTGGTGTGCTAATGAATGAATTAGTGTTTTATTGTAATACTTTGAAACTAAGTACTTAACTAACTGAAACTAAAGCTGTAGTTAAAAGTTATTTGAAAGCAAATTGTAATATAAAGTAATTCAAGCTAAGTAAAGGTATTTTTTGAAAATGTAGTTAGCTACACCACAAGCTACAGAACCTAATTACAATAAAGCTATACCATTTAAATAGGCAGAAGTATTTGATGCAACAAAATTACCAAATTTAAATAGCTTCAGTTCTCTTAGCTGTTGACACAGCTAGCGTATCTAACACTGAACGACCATTAGCATCTTGCACGGGTTAGACTTGATCCCGCTGGTCTGTTTAATCCTCTCCTTGTAAACCCCAGTGAGCAGACGGTGGAGCACAGAGGATGTGATTAAGTTGTCGTGATCTCCAGCAGGGACTGGATTAAACTCAATAAGAGTCATTTAATCCAGCTAAGCAGTGGTTGACCCGGCTAAGCTCTCTGCTCTTTTACCAGCTCAGTCAGTGAAAGTCTTCACCTCACTCAAGAAATGATTACTGTTCACACCTAGCAAATGCACCTTCAGCAAAATGTAATGTAAGAAGATTGTATTGTTGCGAAATAAAAAGTCAACATGAATTGACATTTCACGCTTTTCTAAATGTATAAAATAAAAAATTTCTAAATGCATGTTATTGATCTTATTGTGAATGATTCATTAATGCATATATTATAGAACTTATATGTCCAAGTGGGGTGGGGTGGGGAACCCGCGGCAACAATTTAAAAGTAGCCCAATTCTGCGGGACAACCGTCCGCAGACAACTTTGCATATGCTCAACTTTTCCAATTATTTCACCCGTTTACACCCCACCCCTCATGTTCATCTCCCTCCATTTTTGAGTGCCACGCCCACATCTCAGCATCCAATCAACAGTCGATTCATAGAACCAAGTCCCTGCCCAACATTTTGTCCAAAAATCCGTTACACTCAGACGTTACACTCAGACACTCCGTCACACAGTACAGAAGAACAGATCTGCTGCTACTTCTGTTACAAAGCAAATATAAAAATACCTTTTTTTCAGGAAATCAATTAGAGTGACACCATTAAACTTACATATAAACATATACATATAAATGTACACCTAACACTAAACTAATACAAGTAAACAACATCCATATACAAGTAAATTAATGTTTCCCTTTCAGATATTTTTGCTTATTAGTCACGTAGGATCTGGCGTAGCTGAAAGCATCCTTTATAATCTCTCTGTACAACTGAACTAAAGGAGTTTCTCCATTAATACCTTATACCATCTCGAAAACAAGCCAGTGCATTACACAAATGAAAAAAAGCGACAGTAACCAAGAGGAGGTGGGAGGGGGGGGGGGGGGGGGGGTGTGTACTGGACATTATTTAAGTGTTCTTGTAAGCCATCTAAGATATTAATGTTGCAAAGCTACTTATGAATATTTAAGAACATAAAAGCGAGATAGACTTGTGCAACCCAGATAACCACAACTCTACAGGGAGAACATCTCCTGAACATTTATGATGGATTTAAAACACCATAAAAACAATCAGGGTGTTTATGACATTAAA
Organism: Gila orcuttii; assembly: GCA_026230005.1. Lineage (NCBI taxonomy): Eukaryota > Metazoa > Chordata > Actinopteri > Cypriniformes > Leuciscidae > Gila > Gila orcuttii. The sequence goes on along the minus strand of JAPDVR010000024.1, from coordinate 19,347,665 downwards.
GAAGAGGCTGAAAAAAGGAGCGATGGCTTATTGTTGTCTTAAAAGCTTGTGGCTTTAAGTAATGCAGTTCTGTGTAAATAAATCTGAATATGATCACTGATCACCGAACACTGTGCAGAGGTATTGACTCTTTAGCAATTAAATGCCATAAAACAAAAGGAAAGTTTAAAGAGAGAGAAAAAATCCTTGGGAGTACTCTGACCAATTTTTAACTGTAATAAATAAATACTTGAATACTTTGTATGAAAAAGAAATTAATTAATTAGGAAATTAATTAATGTGCCCTTTTACAATCTTTTTATCTTTAACAGATTGTTTTTGTTTGAAGAAAAAAAAACACCGCCACACTAAAAATTACAAAAAAATATTTTTGCAATCATTAAAAACAAATTATTGAAATATCAAATGAATTAGGATAAAATCAAACATACACAATAAATACTGTACATACAATTATTTTACAAATATTTTATTAAATATTTAGATAAAAGGCACACTGCAGTGTTTAAAGCAGAACTCGGCTACTTCCAGTCTTCTTCGCTGATTTTCACGTTTGTTGTCGCATGTTTACCCCACGAGCTCCCCCAACAGCTGTGGCCGTATATTTCACAACACTATCGTAAAAAAAACTCACTTGCGGCACCCTTCTCCCCCGTTCAACCGCTGCTCATGTGCATTTGTTATTATCGGAGCCGGCCAACTTTACTTGCGGAGCTATGTCTACCGAGGTGGGAAATACATCATACACATTATCATTGATCATTGACATGTACATTTTGTATTCTGTTTTCAACTAGTAAAGCAGTTCGTGTTTCTGTTTTCAACTAGTAAAGCAGTTCGTGTTTCTCGCTCGTTCTCGTTCTCGTCTCGCTTCTCACAAGACTTCCTATTTTCATTTTGCCGGGACGGTAGTCCCCATGTTGCAAGGTTGGTTTTCCGCCTGGGAACGCTGGGGGGAGCTGGGAAAGTCACCAATATCACCAGAACAGGTTGTTTAACCATCCAAATGATTTCTAGACAGCTTTATTAAGTTAAAAAAGTTACCAAGTTCTGCTTTAACTGCAACTATACAGCTGAATATAATGAACACAAACAACATTACAGTGAAGTGTAAACATCAAGTGTTTATATACTGTGCATATACATATCAGGATTATTAGCATTGACTAAAAATAAAACCATTAAAACACATTTTTATTACTTTAAATAAAAAACAAACATTGATTAACTCAATTAAAAATATATGTAAACTATTTGCCAATGCAACATTTCCATGTAGTTTAGGTTAAAGTACTAAAATAACAAATAGATATATTTTAAAATAAATAAATAAATGTGAATACACAATCACACAAAATTACAAAAACTTTAACTAAAAAAAAAAAAAAAAAAAAATGGAAACAGAACATTTAATAATATATATACTAATTCAAAATATTAACAAATATTAAAATAGCATATCAATGATACTAAAATAGCACTGGTTCAAATAATATATGACGTAATAGTGTGACGAAAGACCACCTCTGCAGAATCAGATCAACACCTACTTCTACATCATTACATATTTGGACCCGCCCACTTAGTGAAATGATTAGGAGATATGGAGTGATACAGGATCACTGGATTAAAAATAACATTACCTTCCAAAGCATCCTAATACTAGGAAAGTGCTTATTTATTTTCAACTATGTGAATGTCTCAGTTAAGCATTATTTGTTTGTTCAGTACATGTCACTGTGGAACCTTTGGTAAATCAGCTGCAATTTCGGCGCAGGCTTTGCAAACAGACTTTTACTGTAAGATTTGGACCCGACATTAATGCCACAACATTCAACAGTCAATTCTAATGCCTGATCTGTGACCAGTGATTTCTGATATGTAATTCAGATTCAGATTCAGATTCAGATTCAGATTCATGTACAGTCCTACATGTTCCTTGTCTCAAAATCGAAGTTCACTAAATGGTCAACTTCACATTGTTTCTCTTAGTAGGTTGAAAATGATCTGTTATTTAAACTGTGATCAAATTATTTACAGAAAGCTATTAAAGAGTGCTCCCTTTACAATCGAGCAATGGAGCTGTCAATCAAAAAGCATGACTTTATCAGTGACAGTTCTGGACTCTCGCCAAAACTCCCATTATAATCAATGAATCTTTTATTTACATTGTGATTACACTATTAGTTATGATGTAAGCATTTGTGAGAGTGCAGAAATCAACGAGATCACTGGATTCGTGCGATCAACAGATTGTCTGTCATCTGCTTAATGCTCATCACTGCAACCTTTCATACAGTAGATCTAAATAAAATGCTATAAATAACACTTTTCACGATTAGTTAATCTCGACAACGGTAATAGTAGTAAGTAGTAAAAGTATTCTAGAGGGTTCCATATGTAATACTTATATTATATGCAAAGATGTCAGCCAATCACGGCTGTTGGCGTTTACACTGAAGTCTCACAGCAGACACGCGTTCTGTAAACAGAGCGTTCAAATCAGAGGACTGAAAATGGCCTTTTATTTCTAACTTATGACAACTAAAATTATAAGTGCACCTCAGGAAACATTATAAAATAATAAAAAAATGCAGTTCATGGCCACTTTAACTACAGGACTAATTCAACTAAACTTCTTCAGCAATACCAGCATGATAGTCAAAGTGCAGTTTTAGGCTTCTGTGCCCTCATTCTGTTCAACCCTCCTCTAAACAAATGCCCTCATTGCCTTTCCTCAAAATATATATAAACAACACAAAGTCTAAAAGGCTGTTAGGCTGTGACCTCATAGACATCGTTGCCAAAAAAAAAAAATCACTATATAACTTAGTGGATTACTCCCAGACCCTGAAATGTAAAGTATTTTCCCTGCATTAACTTGTATTAGCGATAAAGGGCTGCACTTTTAATCTAGCCTTGTTGAAGAAGCAATAATACAGTACATGTACAGGAAGAGGTTGCATTAATGATGATTATACATCCATATACTTCCAGAGAACCAGATTACTGTTTTTCATTTAAGAAAATCGTTTTTTGATCTGCTTGTGTGTGTGTGATATAGGTCGGCCTATAATTTCTTTTAATTTAATCATTTTCATGAATAAGACGGCATCTAACCAGGCCAACATAGCATTCATGAAATGAAACATCGGATCAAATCATGTAGCTTAAATTAATAACAACTCCACAATGCGAACTTGAATTGTAAAATAACACATTACACGTTAATATGAGTATGCCAGTCTTTAAAACTCCAAATCTAAGAGATTTGGCTTCCACTATGGATAATTAACCCTTTGTACAATAGCAATCAGCACCAAGAGGCCCTGGCTAATGGCCTGATGAATTTTTAAGCACAGACGAACAGGATAATGCAGCTCTAATCCATTAGGGCCTTTCGGTGCGTTGTGTGTTTAGTGATTGTTATGTGAAGTGCATAAGGAGTGGTAAGTATCTAAATGGATGGTGAGTTCTTATGTGTATTAGTGGCTTGAGTCACACCCATGGAAGAATAACTGGAGCTTATGACTTTTAATAAAAAGACAGTGGAGTCTAAATGACCAGTTATGTTACACATCCCAAAAAAAGGTGTTTTTCCCCCTGAAGCACATTCATCACCAAAGGAAGACAATAAACGGCAGTGGCGTGCACAGACCTCCTCAGGGGCAGGGACGGAAGGATCAAAAAGGGCACAAAAAAAGAGAAGAGTTCATTGTTTGTTTATTTGTTTTTATCCTTTCTTTCCTTAGCATTCTATGAAAAGACGTTGATACAATAAGAATGCATTACACAAACGAAAATAGGGAAATGATGATAATATTACTAAATATTATTTACTTTACCAAACAAAACAGTGAGAATCATGTTGTTGATGTTGTAAATTTTATGTATCATATGCATGAAAGTGTTAGCTATCATGAAATCAGTAACGCGTTACAATAAGGTTTCATTAGTTAAATTTGTTAACATGAACTAATAATGAACTGCACTTCTACAGCATTTATTAATCTTAGTTAATATTAATTTCAGCATTTACTAAAACATTATTAAAATCAAAAGTTGTATTTGTTAACATTAGTTAATGCATTGACTGACATTACATGAACAAACAGTTGTATTATTATTATCTAAGATTAACAAATACAGTAACAAATGTGTTGCTCACGGTTAGTTTGTGTTAGTTAATACATGAATAACAAATTAACCTTCTGGTAAAGTGTTACTAAGAAATCAAAGATATAATTTTAGAGTTGGACATGGACTTAAAGGCCCCCTGAAATCAAAATGTACGTTTTTTAGCTCTTAGTATGAATATGTTAGCCTTAAAGGGATAGTTCAGATAATTCTGTCAGTAATTACTCACCCTCATGTTGTTCCAACCCCGTAAGACCTTTGTTCATCTTCGGAACACGAATTAAGATATTTTTGATTAAATCTGAGAGCTGGATCACTCCTCCATAGGCTTCTTCAGGGATTGAAACTTGCCAGCCCCGAAGAGTTATTAAAGACATCGTTAAAATAGTCCAAGTTACTACAGTGGCTCAATCTTAACTTTATCAAGCGACGGGAATACTTTTTGTTCACAAAAAAAAACAAAAATAAAGACTTTATTTCAACTATTCATTTCCTTCTCTGTGGGCCTCGAGTCAGTTCACTAGCGTAAAAGCGTAGAGCTTCTGTTGTTGTACGTCACACACATCACACACATGACCAGCGTCGGCCAATAGTGAGCCTACGTGTGACCTAGCACTACGCTATCACACTAAGTTAACTGACTAGAGGCCCACAGAGAAGGAAATGAATAGCAATAAACTTAAGTTTGAGCCACTGTAGTCACTTGGACTATTTTAATGATGTCTTTAATAACTTTTCGGGGCTGGCAAGTTTCAATCCCTTAGAGGCCTATGGAGGAGTGATCCAGCTCTCAGATTTCATCAAAAAAATCTTAATTCGTGTTCCGAAGATGAACGAAGGTCTTACGGGGTTGGAACAACATGAGGGTGAGTAATTACTGACAGAATTTTTTTTCATTTTTGGGTGAACTATCCCTTTAAGGTTATGATTAAGCTGAATAAGACAAAATCACATTTAAGAGATATAAGCATTCAAAACTTACAGTCTCTCACTTCTGCTATAATGGATCACGGCTTTTTATGACATCACCGCGGACTTCAGCTTCTCATCACATCTTCTGTCCAATCAAATGCTCTCTAGAGTCTGAAGCGTCCCGCCCCCTCTGCTATTAATACCACCTGGCCAAAGCGACCATGGCTGGCTCTACGTTTGGTAGTAAACGCATGCTCAGTGTCAGCTGCTCGTGCTCATCAGTTCCATCAGTTCCATCAGTTAACTGTCAGAGTTACTGGAGTGACATACTCCGGAATATTGTTTATTTCGAGTTGAAGTGACAGTCAGGCACGTCCGAAAGCGAGTAACTTTAGAAAATTGGATGAACGCAGACTCTGTTTTGAACTACTCAGTTCGATTTGGTGAACTGGTTCGACCGGTTCACAAAAAAAAGAACCTGTTCAAAAGAACGATTCGTTCACACATGTTTTCAGAATTAAATGGCTAGAATTTATTCACACCTCTAACGTTACTATTGAATCCTACGCATCAGCACTCGGATTCACTTCCATGGTGCTGTCAAATACGACTTGCATTCTGTGAGGTAAACTAAACTCTATTGGCTATTTGAAAAGGAGGAGGAGCCATTCAATATGTCCTGCCTTAGATTCCTGTTCTAGTGGAAATTAGGTCAACGCATCATACAAAGCTGCGCGTTCCAAGGCACTTCAGTGGGCCTTTAAGATTTCATTTCACTAGATGTATTTCCCCAAGCTAATAATCCTTGCAATGGCCTTGGATAAAATGAATGACATTGTCAGACTCAGACAATGCGGCTGAAATTGAGTTATAATTTTATTATAGTTAAGCATAGCTCGCATGCTGCCGCAACTTTTACAGTGGCATGGTAGGATAAATGTAACTTTTCCGTATTAGCTTAACGTTACCTGATGCTCGTGTAGTTTGAAGACTTGCGGCAAACTGCTGAACATAGAGCTGCAAAGGAAACTCCGCCTACCACTTCACCTCCGCTTCCGGCAAAAAAAAAAAATGTATATAATATTTTTTTGTATTATTATTGTTTGTGGCAATGGTGTATAAGTGTATTGTTATTTATAATAATATTTATAATAATTATTATTATTATTTACAATTATCAGAGACGGGCACAATACATTTTGAGACAAAAGGGGTAGGGGCTTGAGCCCCCCCCCCCCCCCCCGTCCCATCCCATCACAACCCCCCTCCCCCCTGCACGCCACTGGTGGTTAACATCAGACGAGGGTTCTGTATAGAGTTTCACACGTTTTAAGGTCCACACCATCAGTCTGTCCACAAGTTGCCTCTTTAGCCACTTTAAATACACTTTGCAAATGGAATAAACTATCTCACTTTCCTGTAAACATCAATTTACATCTGTAACTAAACTCAGGCAACACTTTGCAGCACGTCATTTCTTTTATACTTAGTCCACTTACATAGTCCACTTAGTCAAGGTTTCTTGCTCTAACCACAGTCATAATTTAGTTGAACATCAACATTTTCCATCCTTTCTCTGAAAGGTTGTTGGTACTGTTCCTTTAAGAATTTAATATGTAAATGACCCCTCTTTTTATTGATTAACTTCTGCATACCATATGACCTGTTTCTGTATCTATAAATGGATTCCATTAAGTGGACAAGACATAACGTGTGAAAAATTAATACAATCTGTTAGTAGAATAGTTTATTCTATGCTGTGTTATACCTGCTATGCTAATTTTTATATGATGTCAGATAATCACGTGAACTCCAAATATTAAAATCATCATGACATAATAATTGACTTTTCTTATTTTTTATGTTCATTATAAATTATATTTTAATCTTAATCTCAAAATAACTTCCCCTCCCTCTTGCAGCATCTCTTCTCTTCTCTGATGATGTGTTCACTGGCGTGAGGGCGGGGCAATAACCTGTCACTCACATGAGATCCACCAATAGCAATCCACAACCATCCAATCAGTTCCCCATGGACAAAATCAAGTCCCGTCCTGCATTTGTTCTTGTTCGAGAAGCTGTTTCAGGATATACAACACAATAGGGTAAAAAGGACAATCGCAACTTTCGTTTAATGTCGTCTTTAAGGGTTTTAACACATTAATATACTGAGTGTTAACCAGAAAGATTTTTTTGTAAATGGAGTTTCAGTTACATCATCACAATACTGACACAAAGAACAAATTCTGCCAAATTCTAAGGCAGCATCATATGTATCCTTCAAAAATGAGTGAATGATGGAATGCATTAAGCCAGAGTCAGGGGAAATACTGTAAATCCAAGATGGTAGACGGATTACAGCTTGATCATTGAAAGGTATTAATAAAAAAAGTTCTGTCATAACAAATCACGGAAGTGTTTGGCATGGTAATGGTGATATGTTTGGTCTTGGTAGAATAGATCTGCTGTACGCTGCTGCTGTACGCTGCTGCTGTTATTGGTTATTACTGCTGTTGCAGAGCAAGTACGGGACTTGCTCCTGCCATTTCCCACATGACACACTGCTGTAAGCAAGTAATACATGCTGCTGCTGTGCAATAGTGTACATGAATTACCAATAGCAGGTCTATACAGGTGGAGCTGGGGAAGATGGAGGATTTCTGAAAGCATGCTGCACGAATGCTGATCAAGTATTTGAAGGTTGAGCATGGAGCTCATTGGCTACTGATAGAGCAGAAACCAATCAGCTGTGCCCTGTAGAGAATGATGGGATTACAAGAAGACTGAGTTAAGGACCAATCAGCCTGCGCCATCTAGAGTTTCTTGACAGAACTTTGTATTTCCATCTAATTACAAAATAGATATTTTTTCCAATATTTATGTGTTCTGTGTGTTTTTGCACATATTGTATTGCCTCTTTACTTTAGCAATAGCAATAAGCTAACATCAAGAATATTTAAATGCTATATTAACTATTGCATAACTAGCGTAACATGCTAACATTAGGGCCATTTGCAATTTGTGTGTGCTACAGTATGTATATTTATGAATATTGTGTCATTAGCTTAGAAACAGGAACAAAGTCAAGACTGTTTTCTATGGTGTGATTAGCTTAGCAACATCCTTACGTTAGGAAAACAGACCCAATATTTGTGTGCTAAGTATTTTTAAGATTATTATTGTTTAGCTTAGAAACATGCCAGAACTAAGACTTTTTTACACAGTATTTGTGTATGCAACTGTATGTATTTTTATGCTAAATAGAATATTGTGTCATTAGCTTAACATGCTAACATCAGTAGGTATTTGTGTGTGCTAGGCTACATTTATTTTTATAGAGTAGCCTATTGCGTCATTAGCTTCGTAACATGCTAAGAAGACCGTTTACCCACTGTTTATGTATGCTATGTAGGGTTGGGTATCGGTTGGGTTTTATCCGATACCAGTACCTACTCAGTATTTTTTAAACGGTTTCGGTGCTTAAACGGTTCTTGAAACGGTACTTAAAGGGATAGTTCACCCTAAAATGAAAATTCTGTCAGTAATTACTCACCCTCATGTTGTTCAACCCCGTAAGACCTTCGTTCATCTTCGGAACACGAATTAAGATACGAAGGTCTTACGGGGTTGAACAACATGAGGGTGAGTAATTACTGACAGAATTTTCATTTTTGGGTGAACTAACCCTTTAAGAAAACGAAACCACACACACTTTGTCAAAAAATAATACCCTTTTATTTACAGGGCCAAACTGGACACAATATTAACTTAAATCTTTAAACAATATAAATACAAGTAACATATATGGTAATAATAAATAAACCAATATAAAATAAAAATTCACATTTACATAATATCAAATAAAACATTATTGTATCAAACAATGTAATAATACTGTAGATTAATAGAGATTACTACCAGGGTAATCTAATCTCGACATAGCTCCAGCTTCCCATGTTTTATCTGCTTGAACCAGTCATGTAAGTTATCTGGTCGTTGCACTAGAACGGCAGCGCTTGGCGAGTTTGGTATTTCATTCTCACTGTGTCTTAGCTACACAGCGTTGAGTGAACCTATGAAATAGAACGTCTCTGGTTACTGGTGTAATGTTCTCTGAATAGGGAACGAGACGCTGCGTTCGCTGCCAAACTCCTCGCGCTGCCGACAAGCTTCCTTTTTCGGCAGAGAAATCTGAGGAGCAGATGATGCGCGTGCCAATATAATAAGACGACGTGAGCGTCGAGGCGGCGCCTGCGCCATCAGCCAATGGATTGGCGTGATTCTATATGGGCTTCAGACAATCGGCACACCCAGATGGCGTTCTGACGCGTAATTTTACACGTGAAATGCAGCCAAACCTTGGAGCGTTTTGTCTTCGGCATCTTCATTAATCCCCTCGCAATCAGCAGACGTTCCGGGAGTCTCCCGCATATTGATAACGGCTCCCTGATGCCCGCAAATTAGTTAAAATCTCCTGGGGCCTCATGTATCAATCTTGCGTACGCTCCAAAACTTTGCGTACGCCAGCTTTCACGCTCACGGTCGGATGTACTAACAGTGAAATTAACGTGAGAATGTGCGTTCCTCCACGCCAATTTCATGTCTGGCGTACGTACATTTCTCATAGTTTTTGTTCGTCGGCGACTCTTACAGGCAATGAAGTTAAGTTGCAAACATTACACAACGAATTGTTCTACAAGTCTATCGCACTCCACCTGTGGGATGCATTGCTATTAATTAGCAATTTATAAAATAATTTACATATATTGTCACACGAGCCTTATGGGAATATTCTATCAATTATGCAATTAAGTAAGAACATATAAAAGCATATGATATTCCCATATAATGCAGTTGACCAGCCAAACATTAAAACGCAATTTGCAGCGATAGCCGGTTTTCCTAATGTAATCGGAGCGATCGACTGCACACGCATTGCTATAAAGGCGCCATCTGAAGAAGAATTTGCATATGTGAATCGGAAACATTTCCATTCAATAAATGTGCAGATAATATTGGTTACCTTCGTGGCAGTCCTGTAGTAAATCCAAGTCTCCCACAGCAGCGGATACTACTCAAGAGAGTAAAGTGTCACCCATAATTGAGGCAATTCTCTGACCCCTTTACCACTGCTTGTTCTGCCCACACTTTGTCGGTGCGCAGCAGTTCTCCATTTAACGTCCACCTTTATATCAGACCATTTTTTTAAGGTCATTTACAGTGCGACTTTCAGATCCCACCGCATTGACGGCATCAGCCAAACTCTCCCACTCATATTTTTTCCTTTTGTTATTAATTCCGGAGGACAAAGTTCCAAATATTTTTTTTCTCGTTTCTACCTCCGATAGTAGCACCTCCGATTCACTTTCTGTAAAGTTTCGCTTCTTGCCGCTTGCTTTAGCCATTTTCTTACTCCTTTCTTTTGCCAAAGTGGACTTATTACCATATTTAAATGTATTTAATTAAGGGAGGAGACTGGGTGGGGCGTTGTGCTCGTGCATGTGCGCTCATTTTTACGTTAATTGGGATGTACAAAGAGAATATGCGTGGGATCCTTCGTACGCAGAGATTCATACATCTGTTTTTTTTTTTTGTGCGTACGCACATTTACAGCTTTGTCCCTACGCAATGTTTTAGTATGAATTCAACGCAAGTCTTTGTACATGAGGCCCCTGGAATCTAGAGCGAGCGAGCAAGAGCGCGCATGCGAGACAGAACAGACTGTGCTTCAAACAGTATTGTGCGCGCACGGCTGAGAGAGAGAGAGAGAGAGCGCGCGAGAGACCTTGCGTGTGTGCGCCTCATGAAACATAGAGTCAGGCACCGAAATCAGGCACCGAAATTTTCGTTCTTATTCGGTCTGGTTACTACCGTTTACGTCGGAACCGGTTCCCTATTGGCACCGCGTTTCGGTACCCAACCCTAATGCTATGTATTCTTATGTGAATTATAGCTTCATTAGCTTAGAAACATGCTAACGCCAATGCTATTTTACCCAGTATTTTGTGTGCTGTGTATTTTTATGCTTAGTAGAGTATTGGATCATTAACTTAGCAAGGAAGTCAAAATAATTAACAGAATATTTATGCACTAGTACATACAGTATGTTTGTGCTTATTATTGTTTCATTAGCTTAGAAACATGCTAACGCCAATGTTATTTTACCCAGTATTTGTTTTTATGTTAATTAGAGTATTGCGCCATTGGCATAACAACATGCTAACAACAAGACCATTTACAATTTATGTGATATGTATTTTTATGCATATAAATAGTGTCGTTAGCTTAGCAACATCCTAACATCAAAATATGATCGCTCAAAATCAATCACTTATAAGGTTCTTTTTCATACTGTGGCCTAAAAGGTTGCTGCCTACGCCGACAGACAGCCAGGCAGCAGGTTTTGGAAAAGAGATACTGTCATATGAGCCTTAGGTTTTTAGCGATCTAATTGAGAGTCAATGCTTAAAAAATCAAAGAAAAATCCTTTCAGAGAAAAGATGATGAGCGAAATAAACTTGCAGCAGAGACAGTCTCAGACCCACTGACATCATCCTACCACCTGAAATGCGTGACAAAAACGTATAACAAATAAATCTCTCCATAGCTATCTGAACACATCACACTCCTGGCTACAGGTTTGTCTTTTCGTTGTATATGTGTGTGACGGCCCGGCTATGTTACACGTCCAAAACACACTCGGAACAGGACTCAGTAAATGATGGCTGTGGGCGAGCAGGGCAACTGTAAACTCGCTCTCTGGAGATGACCTAAAGCAGCGGGTGATATATGTGTGTTTTGGTTTGCCTCTGGAAAAGTGAGCACGCTTATTTACACAGAGCACCCCTGGGTGTGGGCCGAAGATACACACAAACACAAAGACTATCACTCTGTCATCACACACACACACACACACACACACACACAGTATACGTAAGAGCAAATACAATCATAAACAGTCATAATCTTCCTCAAAACCGAATTGTAGTAAACACACACTGTTGGATCTCTGTTATCTTACTGGTTATATTCAGAAAAGCATACTATCATACTATTAGTTTTTCCGTAATGTAACACTATACACTATTCCATCGTTGTCAGAATAGTTCAACGAGTCGTGTTTCCCGAAAACATCGTTCCAACGAACATTCGTAAACAGCATCGCAAAGTTGTGTGGTTGGAACGACAGCTTTCTTGTTTGCACGACATGTGGAATCAATAAATCCTTATCTTGAGCAAAATAAGCAAGCTGACATTCAGTATAATATATATATTTTATTTCGAATACATACAAATTTCCTTTATGTCTTTCAGTTTGTCAAGAGATTTAAAGCACCATTTTTTAAGTGTGCGTAAGAACAAGCCTGAATCTGGAAATAAAGCAAAATAACAGAAAATGTTGAATTAGTCCTCAGATACCATGTCAGTATTTATAGCAAAACATCTAGCATTAATTCGATCTCAAACAGATTCATTAAAAGTAGTTATCACTCCACCACCTGTGTGACAACATTAACCAACATGGTTGAATGATAAATTTGCGACAGTATGGTTTTGGGAAACAGTTGTGACTAGCTAATTGATTTCTTCAACAATGCATTGTACTATGGTAGTTGGGAAACGCACCCCTCTTTAGTTGCTCTCTGTATGAAGCCCCTTCTTCTGAAAAGTGCAATGTGCTCTGATTGGTCGGCTGGTCCAGTGTGTTGTGATTGGTCAAGCGTGTTTGGGAAATGTCACCTCCCTTCCATAATTGTGTTTCAACACACTACTAACTCAACCAGGCTTCATCTCTTTATTCTTTGTATGCCTTGGGCGGGAATTATTTAAATGAGGAATATTGTGACGTGTTCGTTCCCGGAAGAAAACTAAAGACTTCAATGGAAGCGTTTCAGGGAGTTCAGAAACACTGACACTGATATTGAGAATAACTGCCCTAGTGGGAAAAAAAACCTATGCCAAAAAATATTTAAAATACATTTGATTCATACTAAGTTTACTACAAATCCTTTAACATATTTACAAATTACTGATGTCAATTATTGAATTAAACATTCTGGTATTAAGTGGCATATTACTGTTTGAAATAAATTTTGTTGAAAGATGTTTTTTTTTTCTTTTTTTACTATGCAGTAAGTATTCCATTCAGAACATACTCAGACATTCAGACCACAAGAAATAATCACTCTCACTCTAATGGTCAGTAATAATTGATCTTAAGTAGCCATAATGTGTTGATCACTAGTCATATAGTCAAGAATCAGGTTGGCTTTGTAATTTTATGTGCAGTAATGTAAACCACACTCTGGACATAAACTTTTATTTTTATGCTCTCATTGTTTTGTGTTTATTTAAAAGTGGTTGGGATGGTGTGCAAGGGAAAACATATTGCTCAAGAAACCTCACATCTCATTTTTAACAGTATATTGATTACCCCGCCCCATTTGTTGACTGCTTTATTTCCAAAGATAACTCTTTATTTGCATTTTAATTCTCTGCTTATCAAATGTAATACAGCACTCTGCAGATATAACTGCATCTTAACCATGCTAACAAGAGAGCGAAATAATGATGCTATTTTAGATTGGCAAAGCGATCTCCGGAGAGCACTAGTAATCATCTTTATTTGGATCTAAATCTAGATATCTTTCACTCAATTAATAATGGTTAACAAATTTTTTTGTTGGAAGGGCATAATTCAAGCAATTTTACAGTTTTTTTTTTCGATCGTGAAACGACAGTGAGCACAACTGGAGCTATATGTGCAAAACTCTAACTACAGTCTGCACTACCAACAGTCACCTGAGCTAAACAGTTCACATCACCTGCAAAACTCATTCCAAGCAACACAACTCTTAAGACATGGCTCAAAACAGGCTCAGTGAGCCAAACACTATGCACAACCCTCACTGAGATAACACACACTGTCACTCAGAACACACTGAGAGTAAAAACACTAGCATCAAACACCAATACAGAAAATACAAACTTTTCATCTTTACAGTTTGAACAATTTCAGGGACTTCATACAAAGTAATATTTTCTTCAAAGAAAAGAGTGACATTCTTTCACATGATTTATTTAAATTTTTAGAACATAACAATTCTTTAAGGTAAATGAAAATTAGCAGTTTGCTTCAATAGTCTGTAGTAATTTACGGAATTACAGTAATGAGAAAAAAAGGTAGAAACTAAAAGTACATACTGTAATTCGAGCAAATAACAAACAAGACAAACAAAATTGCAATCAGCAGTGTTTGAAAGGCACAAGGCTGAAATCTATTCTGTTTTGAATGTGTGGTTCACAGTTTTGACAGCAGTGTGTTAGCATTTGAACAAAGTGCTGTAAATCCACAGTGTTGTGCAGGTTGTGGTTGAAGTCATGGGATAAGTGTGTAGAGTTTTGAAAACTGTGTTCAAGCAATGAAAAACGAACTAGAGTTTGGTCCACATGAACTGCTGCTGTGCAGACTGTAGTTAGAGTTTTGCACATGTAGCTCCAGTTGTGCTCACTGTTGTTTCACGATCTAAAAAAACTGTAATGGGGACAATCTATGATCATATTCATAACCACCAGATTTTGTAATACAATGGAAGCGATACATTTTTCTACATGTAGAATAATTCATATTTCAACTCAGCAGTGCTAACATAAAATGGTTTTTGACTTGTAATTCTCATATTTGAATACTTAATGTTAGCAACTTGTAGTGTAACACATTTTATTTAACAAGCAATTTGAAAGATGTTTCATTTATGATGAATTTAAACTAAGACCTTACCCTACATTTGCTTACTTTTCAATAATCCGTTTCACATGTATGTCACAATACAGAAGAAATGATCTTTTGCTACTTCTGTTGCATTGCAACTTTAAATCATGACTAGCTTTGGCAGAGTATCTCCAAAATGTGGTTTTATTAAAAGTAGCCTAATTTAGTGTTTCTGTTGAATAGCATGTGTATTGCCACAACTACTGTCACTGAACGTATAGGACAGAATCTTTAAAGGACAAATGAGTCCTTTGGGGAAAGAACAGGTCTGTTATTCCACGCAAAACTGTCTGCTGTGTGTTTGCCAAGCGCAACCTATGTAACTACCTATTTAACCTTTCAGCCACCGACTGCATCTGACACTTCTCACGTTCACGTAAAACAACGTAACAACGTGTGACAGCCACTGAGTCAATTACTGCACTTGGCAGTTCTTCATGGACATGCAGGTCTGTCATTGGTTCTGTCACGCTTATGTGCATTTTACTAGACTGACCCGACAGCTTGTACAACTCACTTTACATTTCCCTTCACCTTTTGTTCTGATGTGTTTCCCTCATCAATGTATATAAAACATTTCTGGGTTTAGTTATTGAAGCAATCAGGGGCTTTTTCTTTTTCTTTTTAAAGATCCACTTGGTCTCTTCCCAAATCTCTCAGGACATTAAATCCCTTGTGGTTGGATAACAGTGTTCCCCAAGTGTCTGTCCTGGGGCCACTATCGATTGGCTGCAATTACAAACAAATCGAAACATGATTTATTTGGATGGAATCATTTCAATATCAGGAAAAGCCAGGGCCGATGAAGACCCCATCAATAAACCACCTCACCCCTCCCCCTTTCCACCCCTTTCGTTTCTCTATGTACATTCCCCACAGAGGCAATCATTCTGCAAGATGTCAATACGACCAGTCACGCTCAAAAGAGAGGAGGCGATTGAGATATTTTGATTTTTTCACCCTCCCATCACCCCCCAAAACCTTTTTTTTTCTTTTTGTGCACTTAATTAAGTCACCAAAAGGCTGTCAAGGATAATTTTCAAAGCACAAAACCTGGTTGCACTTGACATTTGATAATATTACGCTCCATGCTGATTGAAATTGATTTTGGAGGCTTACTATAGCTGGCTCCTTTTGACAACGCCGAGCCTATAAACCCAAGGACAAGGGCCCCCAGTCGCCGTTGCAACTCATATTCCTACGAGTAATGGGCAGCCAGGAGCTTTAGTCAGGGAGGGGCAGCCAGGGGCCGGCAGGCGGCACGCTGTCCAGGGGTCATGGATCTGGCAAATCATAGTGTCTAATAAATCAGCACCCCTAACAGCAAGCTGGTCTTACTTTCTTTCTCTCTCTTCAAGCTAAAAGCAGTGACAAATGACAACATTTATCTAAAGTAAGAAAAGTCTGCTGGAGTTAAAATAAATTATTTATTTGATTAGTCAATCATAAATTTACATGACCCACAGTGGGTCATGTCCCTGTGACTCATTCATGAATGATTCGAATCACATTGTCTGTGTTCGCACAATACATCATCAGTCCTTTTTCCAAAACATGTTTTTGTCTTACCCTGATTTACTATGGTAAGCCTTTTATAAGTGTTTATATTTTAACCTGTCGGAATGGTTTTCACAGGAAATTGCGTACGTACGTCACTCGCCCATGTGTGTCCTGTCATATCCGTAAAAATAGAGAAAAATTATCTGGCTACTTTGACGTGTGTATGGTGTGGGAGTGGCAGAGGTTAGTTCTCACAATGAGTGAGAAAGGTTGACATGGAGCAGCGAAATATCTTATCACCAGGGAATCACCAGTTTAAAAAAAAAACACACACAAAACAGAGGAGAGTCTGCTGGCAAAAGAGAATGCGACAGAGCTCGTAATAAAACCTGAATCAACATTGTCTTGGCTTTTCAGAGATGGTGAGAACCAAGGGATTTAAAATGTTGTAAAAGTGATGTGGAGAGTGTGTTTTTATTATGCCCACGGACCGTTGGTTGAATGTCTGATGAATATGTCACACTTAACAAAGTCGTCATCTGATTGGTTGAATTCTACAGGATTTCCAGGAGACATGTGTGTCACGTTCTTTAACGCTCCACCTGGGAGCAAAGCCATCATGACGCCAAACCTCGTGGAAGAAGAACGCCGTCATGTTTACAACTGTGAGAATGAGTGCTTACCAGGATCAACTAAATCCTGGATTTTCAAAAGTATGTAAAGTTCGCGACTCCATTGTTGCAGTAAACTTGCACAGCGCTCTTGAATGAATAATTCATTAGATGTACGCCGGTCTGTTTTCGTAGGGACATCAAATTAAAATTTTCATGCCTCTAAACATGACGCGTTTAGAACAACAAAACAAGCTGTGAACAGAACAAACTGTGATTGGTTGCTTCACATGTCAGCCGTCAGTCTGAAGGTCTGGCTACGCGAGACTAGGAGGAGCCATCAGCAGAAGGGGCCAGATGACCCAGGCTATAGCCAGTGTGATGTTCCAAGGCAGAGTCGCAGGAGGAAGGAGCCATGGTGGAGGCTTGGGCGATGGAACGAGGGGTTTTATCTCTTAAGACGAAGCTGGCCACGGTGGAGACCCAGAGGGAGCTGAAGAGGCACGAATCCAGGCTGACAGCTCATGGGACCAAGGCAGAGGAGGTGATCCGGAAGACTACAGTGGAGCCAGTGTGACCGAGGACAATACTGGAGCTGGCGGGAAGGTGGAGCCCGGTGGAGCCGAAGGGATGGAGGGCAGAGGTGCAACCGGAAGCCAGGAATCCCACAGTGGATTCAGGGTAACGTCTGACCAAGGTGGAGACGGGGTGACGAGGGAGCCTGGTGGGATGATGGGCCACGGTGGATTTGAGGGAGTATTGAGCCAAGATGGAGCCAATGGGTCGGAGGACCGAGGTGGAGTCCAGGTCTCTGTGGCTGGAGGTGAAGATGGAGGATCCTCACACCAAGGCGAAACAGGACTGGTACCTGAGGCAAATTCACGACAACTATGGATGAGCCGAGGGACTAACAGGAACCAGCGGAGAAAGGGCTTATGATTTTTTGGCTGGTTTTGAGAATCAAATGGGATTGATGGCTGGATTTAGTAGAGGAGGTGGGAGAGGGAGGCTAGGCAGGCACTCAGGAAACACAGGAAACTCTGGACTGGGTGGGACCCACGGTAATGAGAGTTTCAAAGGCATTCTTTTCTCAAATAAATCCAAAATATTACCCGAGTCCACATTTAGCTCATTTACAGCGGTGGGGAAGTGGGCAGGGCTGTAGCTCCACTAATTCTTCCTCAGGGACGGGTGTTGTATCAGTCTCGCACACCTGGTCAGACGTGTCGCTGGGCTCAGGCTCCGGGCCGGTTCATGGCGCTGTTGGGCACACTGGCATTCACAGGCTCATGCTCCGCAGTTCTGCCGTACAGTAGCTCCATCGGGTGGGGTGAAAGCTGACTGGGCTCTGGGTCAGGTGGAGTGGGGCAAGTGGGCTCCGCGAGGCAGATGTTGAAATCTGATCCGTTATGAACCAGCACCCACTCAACAAACATACCGAAATCCTCCTTTGGACTGCTCTAAGCAGAGTAGCACTGATGGCAGGTCCATGTTGAAAGGGAAAACAAAAAAGGGGGGAAAACACGCAAAAATTACCACTGTATTGGTCTGGTCTTCTGTTATGCTGTGGCTATATAAATGAGCTCATGACGAAGGAGAATACTGAATCAACAGTCTTTAATAAATCCACATAGGAGAAACACAAGACAAACAAGTCCACTAAAACAACTTCAAGACCAGACAAACAATAGAACCAAACAGGGAGTATACCAGAACAAATGAGGGAACTAATGGGCTTAGTATTTAAGAACAGGTGACCTGAGAAGGACACAGACTTGAAAACTAGGTCACAAGAACAGAAACAAACACAAAGCATAATCCTGACAACTAGTCATGTTGACAATCTTAATGAGGCTTTAATGATGGTCTCCATCCACTTTCAGTGTATAGAAGAGAGCAGCATTAATACTCTTAAAAACGCTTCCTTTTGTTTTCCACAGAGGAACGAAAGTCATGCAAGCAACATGAGGGTGAGTAAATATATAGTGGCATTTTAATTTCGGGTGAACTATCCCTTTAATCATCGATCCCTTATTGTTTATATATACACTAGCTAAACAGGTTGTGCTACTGTAGTTTATAATCAGGTTCTGTCCTAATTTTAAGGACTAACTTTAGATCAGTTGTTTCTAGACATTTTCACACCAGTTGTTTGGTGTTTTGTGGCATATTAACGTCTTGTTTCCTTCATTGCAATCTCCCTTATGACAGTGCCTGGCACACATTATCTGGGGCATCTGTGTTTGTTCAATTATAACACCAGCATTCTCTCCTCTTTTAGGGTTCTAACCCGCTTTTGCTAATCGCATTTTCCTGCCTCGGGCTATTGAAAAACTGTAACGTTTAGGATCGGGAAAATTTGCTTAATTATTTGTCTTCCTCTGTGGTATTCACAAGTAAAAGTATTTCAGCTCCTTGTCTTGCAGCATGTTAGTATGGCCTACTTAGAACCATATACACTGATCTAATCTTAGATGGCTTCAAATCCAGCAGACAATGTTGTTTTTCAAGGGTCGACTGGATTATGCAGGATAATAAAGTTATCAAAATGGATATGTAGATGGGGAAATATTTCACTTTATTCAAAATGAAACTTCTGTTTGTTTTTGAGCAGTGCAGATGAATTATGTAATTATGTCATGCTAAAAATGTAATTAGTTGTTGTTTGTATTATGGTATAGATGCATATTATAGTTATAGCATATTATATTATATTGCAAACACCACTAATAAGACAGTAATTCATGTTAGTGATGGTTTGCTATTGATATAATTTGATGTTTCATTAAATTACTAAGTCCTTACCCTAAACATTTTGATTGCATTTGTCCTCCTTCATCCTCTGTCCTCAATTCTGACTGGCCCACTTCAAGAGCGATAACTTCAGAGGGAACGTCCCATTCATGTTGATCCCAGGGTGAGCTCTTTCTATGATTAACTAAACTACGATGAGGCGCACTGCTTTTGTCCTCAACCGCATCACTGACACATAGATTTATCAAACGGCAGTTAGACCAACAGCAAACTCATAAAAATGACGCATGGCTGAGAAAAGGGTAATGAAAGAGTATTGTGTTCCTGCATTTAATAAACCTGAGCATATTACAACTTAATAGCTTATCATTTTATTTACTTCAGCTCCATTTTTACCACTTCAGTTCCAAACAAATATCCTAAGCAATATTGACCACCACAGGATACATTTTTTTATCATTTCATTTGTGCCGTGTGTTGAGGAAACTGCTTTTAAAAAATCTTTAAAGCTTCTAATTTAAAGTAGTTAAACAAAACAGGCTGTGATTTTGAAAATGAAAAAAAAAAGATAGAAAAATCACTACAAAAAACTACATTAAAGGCTTTTAAAGGTGCTAAGAGAAGATAAAGAGAAGTATTTATCTGGCACACTAACAATGCAAATCTCAGTTATAATGACATTGAACAAATACATTTGCACTTCATACAACTAATAAAACTGTAATAAACCCTTACACAGTATTTTATATGTGATAAAAAATTGTCATAATTAGCTGCATCAATCACTATATCTCATTGGTTGTTTGGTTTTGTATTTCTGCAGCGTCATGCTACTGTAGGTAGCCTTGAAAACTCATTAGACCAAAATTATTGTTCCTCGTGTATTTTATGCTGCCTTCACATGCTATCTGAATTATCATAAATAGTAGTTTCCGACTATTTCCAGCGCGTGGAAGGCAAGATGTATTTATTGAAGTATCAGGAAATCCAAGCAGAAAACGTCATGCCGTCAGTGAGGAAGCTGAAGCTTGGGTGTCATTGGACCTTCCAACAGGACAATGATCCCAAGCATACCTCAAATTCCACCAAGGCTTCGTTGCAGAAGAAGTCCTGGAAGATACAGTGGTCTCACAGTCACCTGACTTGAACCCCATGGAAGATCTCTGGAGGGATTTGAAGAAGCCGGTTGCAGCATGCAAACCCAAGAGTATTACTGAACTGGAGGCCATTGCTCATGTGGAATGGGCTAAGATTCCTCAGAAACGCTGCCAGAAGCTGCTGTCTGGTTATACATCTCGTTTGTAGCAGCTCATAACAGTATACGGGTGCTCTACTAAATGCTAAAGATTCTTGCCATAAAGGGATTGAATAATTTTGAGACTGCAGAAGTCATTAAATGTTGCATTTTCTGTTGAACTTGGGGAAAGATTTGTTGTGTTGAGCTATGTCAATTACTTTTGTTTGATTTGTTCAGTGTAAACAACTGATAGTCTGTACATTTTTCCAAAAAACCTTATTTAAAATGGGGGTTGAATGATTTTGATTACAATTGTATTTACCTATATTCTTCTTATTCTTGGTGTGAACGAGCCCTCACTCTGTTTTAAAAACAGTTGAGGTGAAAAGTAGTTATCCTTTCATCAGTACTGGTGTTTAGACAAAGCGATAATTCAAAGCTGTTCTTAAATTACACGTCAGGTAAATGTTTACCAGCCAAACAAAAGGATTTATTGCAGCTAGCTTATTGAATTTGACTAAGCTACGCAAACTATTTACAGCGTCTAAGTAAAGGAAATAAAATGGCAATAGAGCCAGCTGTCAGTCACTGGGAGTCGAACAGGCCAGTTGCGTTCTGATTGATCAGGTCTGAACCGTGGCCTTGACAGGCGCCACGGCTGCTATCGACAGCAATCTGGTGTAGGAGAGAGAGAGGAAAAGAGAGAGAGAGAGCAAGAGCTGTCCAGCACTATTAACCTCTGGCCCTGGCGTCCTTCTAGACATCACCGCTGCAGTAATTAGGGAGTCAATCGCAATCGCATGTATCACTTACCCTGTCGTGTCAGTCAGAGCGGCCCGTGACAGATTCATTAAGCTCTTGCCCTCCAGGTCCCCCAGCCAAACGGACCTATAAACTACTTTTAACAGGACCACACAAATTGGAGGGGCACAAGAGGAGGGGGTGGGAGCGTTAACAGCAGAGAATAAATGCTCAAATGACAATTAGCATTGATCAGTGGGTGGAAAACGGACACTCAATGACAAGATAGCGCAGGTGAGATGGCCTTCTGGTTTATAGCAGCACACGGGTGAACGCACACACGCTCCAGACCTTATATTGCTGTGATGTCAGTCTTAGGCCAGACTCTACACAAGTACGTACATAAATGCCAATGCTGTTGAGCACAGCGTACAGCGGGGTCCAAAACTCTGGCTAGAGGAACTGCTTTTATTGTTTTATTCTTTTCCAATTTCATACATTAATAATAATAATAATAATAATAATAATACAATTTAAAAAAAAATTACCAGCCAAAAAATCCCCTTTGCTTTAATGACAACAACACTTGAGCTGACATGGATAGTTAAAAAAAGAAGAAAATTTTGACCTTTTGTACAAAGACATTCACATGGTCAATGTCACATTTAATCAGAGACCCAGAAATAGTGCAAAATCGTAAAGTCAGCTCGAAACGGAAGTTGCCATAGTCTTATCTTCCCTAAAGAGCTTATCCAACGAGAACAAATGTAGGGTGGGACTTGATTTTGTCCATGTGGAATTGATTGGATGGTTGTGGTTTGCTATTGGTGGATTTTGTCATGCCAGTAAACACATCATCAGAGAAGAGAAGAGATGAATTGCAAGAGGGAGAAGTTATTTTGATAAAAAGATTATGAGACACATGAATTATTGAAAAAATCATCATGTGCACAGATAAATAATTTACAATGAATAGTTACAATGTTGAGTGGAGTTTTCCGTACAATGGTTGTTAACTTAACTCTTTTAATTTTATTTAAAATGCTACCTGTTAATTGGTTAAAAACAAATTCCACTACTATATATGGTGAAAAGCTGTAAGAGATCATAATGGACATGTAACGTAAGTTCACAGTAAAATACTGTTTACTGTACAGATTTTGGAACTATGGTCATTTTTAATTTTTACAGCCAAAAACTATAAACTGACATTCCCACAATTCCAGGCATGACACATTGTATTTTGTTTTAATAATTATGTTTCTTTTTTAGCTTTTGTTATAAGTTATGTATACAGGTACAAAACAGACTTTAGTACTTTAGAAGGTTAGAAGAATATTAAAATAATATCAGATTCATAAAAAAAATTTTTTTTTTTACTTTAAATTTAAGTAGTCATGTAAAACCTAAAATGTTACGGTAAATTGCTGGCAACCACAGCTGCCATTTTTTACCATATATTTCAAGTTTTTTTCATTTTTTTTTATCAGTATACCACATTGTAAGTGTGTGCTCCCATTGCATAGTACTTCAAGGGATTGTTCACCCAAAAATTAAATATCTGTCTTATTTATCTTATTTGTCTTATTTACTCACCCTAGTTGTTCTAAACCTGTATGAGTTTTTTTCTTCTGTTGAACACCAAAGAAGATTTTTTAAAGAATGCTGGTTACCAGAAAGTTGACGGTACCCATCGACTTCCAATATTTTTTACTATGGAAGTCAATGGCCACCGTCAACTGTTTGATTACCAACATTCTTCAAAATATCATCTTCAAATATCATCTTTTCTGTTCAGAAACTCATAGCGGTTTGAAACAACTTGAGGGTGAGTAAATGATGACATAATTAAAATTTTTGGGTGAACTATCCCTTTAAATGTGTGTTCTTGTATTGCAGGAAGTAGCTAAACTTAGTTGGGGACAAAAGAGTCTCCTTTAAATATATGTGCCATTTGTACCAAACAGTGACTTACTTTAGCCTTAACTAACCTGCTTAGTATGATGCTATTCAAATACAAACAATAATTTATGGAGAAAGTTTACGCTAATGTTCACTGTAACTCCTGGGAATGCAATATGAACATGCTCTTGTATGGATTGCAACACATTATAAAACACAATGCATATCTGTGTTTGGCCCTTATTAGCTCTTTTGCATTTGTTTACATACTCTCTCTTGTTTAATTTCACCGAACACTGATGCATTCCCTGCTTTAATTATTGATGGGCTTTTCCTAGTGCCGCTGCACTGATTACTGCTTCTTAATTAGTCAATTCTTTACCTCATACACAAAGTGCAATTAAACACAACAAGTTATTACCTCTGTCAGACAGACCATTAGTACCGTGTGCGAGGATGTACACGCGTGTGTGAGTTTCAGCAGCCTATGGTTCAGTCTCATTGGAGATATATGACACAAACAAACTCCACTTTGCTATACAAACAAACACACACACACACACATAGACCCACTTCCAAATAAACAACCCGTATCATCTCAAATGCATGGCAATTACTGTATGGCCTTCCTTTGCAGGGCTGGGAAAACACAAAGACAAGTAGACGTAGCTTGCGGTTCAGTTGTAAATATCCCCTGCAATTCATTTGAGAGTGAATCAGAGACATTAAGCTCAGCTGCCAGCGGAAAAGCACATAAACGGCTTTAAAATTCAAATTGAGCTTGGAATCAGCTGTGGCAATGCGTTCTTGGCAAACGTTGCTGCAGCGTTTTAGAAACAGAGCGGGGCGTATTGTCCGGGAGGAACCTCTCGATTGCTATTATAATTATTTACCACCTTTTAGTTGATTAACTTCTAATTGCTCCTCTGCATTCTAATGGTCCCACTCTGATCATTACAGTTATTGCCTGCCATAATTACCGGTAATGTTCTTTTCGACACACTTGTAATAATTGCCTGTAGACAAAAGTTGTTTTTTGGAGGTTGTCGTTGTGCATGGAATTCACACATGAAAACTAATGGAAAACAACATTATAGGTCGATAACTAGTCTTTGACCATATTTTTTTATGTTAGCTGAGTAAAGTACTGTTACTCTTGATTAAACATCTATATCTTGTCAAATGTTGTGCTCTTTAGCAGGACACAATACACTTTATAAAACATCTGATTTTTATGAATTATTTTATATAAGACTATAAGAAATATTCTGCTAATAAACTAAATAAACTATTTTTTAGGTGAGTGGCTCAGTGGTTCATGTAGGTTGTCTATAAACCAGAAGGTTGGCGGTTCTATCCCCGGTTCCACCTGACCAAGTGTTAAGGTGTCCATGAGCATGGATGACACCGCTGTCGGTGTATGAATGATTGAATGAATGGGTAATTCATTTTCAATTTCAAAGTAATTCATACTACTACAAATTTTGTTCAGCGCACATTTGTAACGTAATCTAAAATGTTGCACATGTTTATCTTGAAATAATCAGCCTTATAGTTTAGAAATAAAAAAATGCTTTTTTGCACTAAGACTTTCTATTAGTTGTGGCACCAATAAATCATGCATTAAACATTCATAATACATTTGATGGATTCACTATTTCCTTATAATGGACTTGATTATTATCAAATACAGCATATCATTCAGTTTCCTAAGATTTGCTGCATTTGTATTGTTTTGTTTTTTTGGGGGGTGTGTTAAAAGCCTTTCACAAATCCAAAGCCGACTTAACCATAATACACCAACTAGTCTTTGAAAAAGCAAAGAGGGCACATTTTAAAGTTCTTAACAGCTACCCCTCTGCCCTCCACATCCCCCCCCCCACACACACACACACAAACCCCTGGATAATGTTCCTTGCGCAAGGCTGACCAAAGCTTTCCTATCGCCTCCCTCTCTCTCCTGTTTTTCCAGACCATTAGAGATATTGCCGAGCCTGGGAACTCTGCATGTTAAATCACTTAATCAAAAGCAATGGGTCGAAAATCTTGTTTCTCTTCTTTTATTTGATTCATTCCTCCAGATAAAGGGAGAGCAGGGAATACAGAAAGCACATTATCACTTTGGCCCAATAGCACATGCATTATGTTCTAAGCAGCCGCAGAAAGACTATCATTGGGTCTGATCCCTCTGGGTATGGGGTGACTGTTTTCACCGATCATCCATTCAAACACCCTACGAGCGCTCCGCCGCCTGCCTGTATCGCGTCTATCCTCCCGTGGCCCCTGTGGTCCTCCTTGTCACTCTGCTTGGCGTGAATGAATAGACCCTTTTAAGTTGAAACACCTGTGCTGTAATTCTAAAGTGTCAAACAGAGATGCATAACACCGCTCGCTTGTCTTAATAAAGTTCTTGCAGATGCAGCATTCAAGAGAGAGATACGGGGAGAGGGGAGTCACGCTTGCTGGGATGTGCCCAGGAGCCAGGAGTTTCGTTTGACTCCTGCACTTGCACTGACACTATCTGAACGCTACCTCCATATTAACAGGGGCAGTGCGGCTAACTTTCTGTTTCATAGCCAGCAAACACTGAAGTCCACCTTTACAGACCTTAACCGTGCACTCTTAAAAATAAAGGATTATTTGCCGTGATGCTATAAAAGAACCATTTTAGTGAATAGTTCTTAAATTGACCATACCTTTCTTTGTGTAAAGAATATTTTAATAAAATAAAGAATCCTTTTCCACCAAAAAGAACCTTTTGTGGAATGCACGCTTAAAAACAAAGGTTCTTTATTGGCATTTATGGTTCAACGACATTAAAGTCCCCTTGAAACCAAATTTTAAGTTTTTTTTTTTGCTTTTAGTATGGATATATTAGTCTTAAGGTGATCTATAAGCTAGCGTGCTCTGAAACAATGACAAAATTTGCATTAAGAAGATAGAAGCATTCCAACTGTCAGTCTTTCACTTCTGCCAAAATGACATCACTCTGCATTTCAGCTTCTCATCAGAATTTCTGTCCAATCAAATGCTCTCTAGAATCTGAAGCTCCACCCCCTACACTATAAATAGCTGCTGAAGATGCGGATGAATTCGGTCACCAGTTCACACATTTACTATTTTCTACATGGTGAATGGCACATAGTGCACTATATAGGGGATAGGGAATGATTCAGACAGTGTAAATATGCTTTTCATTGAGGCAAATGAAGTCTGGTTTCACGTTATTGTCACAGGAACCGCCATATCTCCAGTCCAGAGACTCGATATACAGAGCGGATCCTATCGCTGCAGACCAGAAAACATATCGGAACCTTCCTAGTACCGGCTGGTTGAAACGAGTACATGAGAGGACACTGGCTCCACTCAGAGATTGTAGAATCTCGCAAATGTGAAGGGTGTCGCCCAGCCTGCAGCTCTACAGATGTCTGTTAGCGAGGCGCCATGCGCTAGAGCCCAAGAGGATGTCACACTCGGGTGGAGTGAGCCTTCACACCAAGGGGGAATGGTCGACGTGGTGCTGGTATGCCAAAGCAATGGAGTCCACTATCTAGTAGAGACTAACCCAGGCCGGGGTCTCAGGATTACGTGAGAAAAGGCCGGCCCAAATTCCGGGAACGCTTCGTCAATGGAAAATGCGTGCAGGTCCCTTACCCTCTTAATGGAGGCCAATGCAACAAGGAGCGTTGTCTTAACTGACAGGAACTTAAGCTCCACTGATTGCAGAGGCTCACAGGGAGCACTGTGCAGGGCAGTTAAAACCACTGAGAGGTCACAAGAGGGAACGAGAGGAGGGCGAGGAGGATTGAGTCTCCTCACTCCTCTCAGGAACCTGATGATCAAGTCATGCTTTCCCACGGACTTACCTTCGACTGCGTCGTGATGTGCGGCGATAGCGGCAACATACACTTTCAGGGTGGAGGGAGACAGCCTTCACTCCAACCCATCTTGCAGGACTGAAAGCACGACACTGATCAAGCACTTTCTGGGGTCTTCTCGGTGAGAAGAGCACCAGTTGACGAAGAGGTTCCACTTTAACGCATAGGCGTGTCTCGTGGACGACGCTCTAGCGGAAGTGATGGTAGCCACCACCACTGGTGGTAGGGTATTCAAACCTGCCTCGTCGTGTCCAGGAGCCACACATGGAGGTTCCAAAGATTGGGACAAGGTTGCCATAGGGTGCCCCGTCTCTGAGAAAGAAGGTCCTTCCTCAGAGGAATTGGCCAGGGAGGTATGTCGCGAGGAGTACAAGTTCAGAGAAACAGGTCTGGGTGGGCCAATGAGGCGCAACCAAAATGACCTGCTCCTCGTCCTCCCTGATCTTGCACAGGGTCTCACTGGGGGAAACGCATACTTGCGGAGGCCCCGCGGCCAGCTGTGCGCCAGTGCATCCGTGCCGAGCGTGCCCGAAGGTCAGGGACTAAAACAGGTCGCAATGGGATGTGGGAGGCAAACAGATCTACCTGTGCATCCCCGAACTGATCCCAAATCAGCTGAACCGACTGGGGATGGAGTCACCATTCTCCAGGAGGCGGCTGAAAATGTGAGAGCTCGTCGGCTGCACAATTCAGGGTTCCCGGGATATAAATGGCTCGAAACAACCTCAGATGCTTCTGACTCCATAAGAGGAGGTGGCGGGCGAGTTGCGACATATGGCGGGACCGTAGACCACCTTGTCGGTTGATGTACGCTACAGTCGTGGTATTGTCTGAGCGGACTAGTACGTGTTGTTTCTTGAGCAACGCCATAAAGCAGTGAAGAGTAAGGCGTACTGCCAGCAACTCAAGGCAATTAACATGCCAAAGGCCCTGGGGTCCTTTCCAGGAGCCCGCGGCAGCATGTCCATTGCACATGGCACCCCAGCCCATGGTGGAGGCATCTGTTTAGACAACAACATGCCTGGAAACTCGTTCTAAGGGCTCTCTTTTTCTTTTACTCCAGCTCGTAGAAAGCTGAGGTTCGTCCACGGGGTGAAGGTCTGACGGCAGGTCGGAGTAACTGGTATTCGGAGCGTGCCTTGTTGCCATGCCCACCTCGGGACTCAGTCGCGAAGCCAAAGCTGAAGCGGTCTCATATGAAGCAATCTGAGCGGCGTTGCTGCGGATGCCATATGCCCCAGGAGCCTCTGAAATAACTTCAGTGGAACCCCATTCTTGCCCTCAAACTGTCTCAGGCAGGTCAGCAGTGACTGCGCGCGTCACTGCTGTCACTTGCATCACTGGTAGTTCCTGTTGTGCTGAGTTAGACCCTACTCTGAAGTAAGAGCTAATTTAGTTTTCACCCAAAAGGCGTTTCTATAACCAAAATCATTCCCAGTTCCTGCGGTGAGAACACGCCAAAAAGCGAGTACTCTCTGCCATTCTCTGGTGCGAAAGGCCCTATATATGTGAAAACACCCTTTTGGAACATTTATTTTTAAGAGAGTTTTCACAGATGTCAGCCATAGACTCCAATAAAGAACCTTAGTTTTTTTCGAGTGTGAGCCAAATATACTGAACTACATTTTTCAGGTATCAGATAGATAATAATTTGGGTGCATAAGTCACATAGGCATCAAATACATGACATAAAAACTGCTCAAATCAGCAGCATCAAAACATGTAATCATTAATTTGATTTTGATTAGCAAAACAAAAAAGTATTCATGTTGACTATTCGTGTCTGTAACAATTCACCTTATCGCCTTCAAACCTCTAAAATGCAAGATGAAGGAAATAAGACTTTGCTTACAGACATATGTTTGGGCAGCATAACGTATGCTTCCCATCAGCTCAGGAGAAATAGACAAATCACTGAAGTTATAGAGGAAGACAAATCCATACACAGCATCCTGTGCAGCTGCCGCCATCTGCATTCTCATACACACTGTGTATCTTTCTCCATAACACAGCTGTGAGGAAATGTGTGAATGAAGGTACAGTACAAGTCATTTAACTATACATTAGCTAGAAAAACCTTTTGTTTTAATCCCTTTTGGCCTGATCAACATCATCTTGTTTGTATTTGTTGGTATTTGAATGAAAAAGCGTGGCTTTTTGTACGTTTGAATAGACTAAAACAGGGGAAACATTTAAGTATGCACTTACTGTACATATGAACTTTAAAAACATACAAATGTTTGCAAAAAATGAATCTGTAAATAGATGAAAGATTAGTTAAAATCAGGATTGAAGTAATACGCTATACCCAGTAAAGCATTTCGCAAAAATTCAAACTACTGTATGAGTTGAAGCCAGTGGATTACTCTTCAAAGATCTCTGATGGCCTTTTTGTCCAGTTTCAATGAACAATCTAATCATAAGGCTCTTAGGCCCGGACAGGGAAAGCTTCTCAAAGTACTTATCAACGAAAGAATAAAAACACTCTTTTAATTATAAAAAGTGAAAACCACAGCATCTTTGTGGAGAGTTTGGAGTGGCTAATGCATTCCACGATCATCAGATAATCTTTAACCTTGCTCTTTAAGACGCTCTGTGTAATTTCATGATTGGGGGTCCAGATCAGGAGCCGCTTTTCAAGAGCCTTGCACAGTGTGATAAAGAGCAGTTTGGCCAAAATCACTTTCTTTAGTGAGCGGACAGAAGGCACAACAAGGCCTAATATCTGTTCATCTTCTTAAACTTTTTGACTTTTGCTTTGCATTGTATTCAATCCCTTAACACGCAAACATCAACCATCCATTTAGCTAAAACTTCAAATCCAGCAAGTGCTCAAGGTCAGATCTGAGGGAATGCGGTATTGTGCAAAGAAAATCTAAGTATTAAAGCTTTCCATTTATAATAAATGAATGAAAATTTGATGAAAAGTGAATTGGAAATGAAAAAAATAGGACAAAAGAAAAACAAAAGCAACCTTTAAAAGTAAAAAAGAAAATCAGCTGAAAAAAAAAACTTCCCAACAACAGCATGTTTAAAAAGGAGAGTGAATCAAATAAAACTTTAATCTTCTTACTCTAGTGCTTGAAACTGAACCCTGGCCTTGCATCTTTATAAGTTATTATAAAAAAAATCACTAATGATAGTTATAATGCGGTAATATTTCTCATGCAAATAACTTGTTTATTTGTTTTTGCTCAACTGAAATTCCGGTAAAGTAATGAGAAGTGAGCAGGGGGTGTTTGATATGTATGCTTGCTTTGGTTTAAAAGTTTAAGAGGGGATGTTCTGTCATGACGCCGACACAGATCAAAAAATTAATTTGATATATATTTCGGTAAGACGATTACCCACTGGGAATAAAGTCGCAGGCATCTGCCGAACTGCGTGGCTCATTAGGTAAGTTGGTGCACTTCTCTAATTGAGGGTTAAGTTCAAAACATGGCATCCTTTGTGAATGTAACTCTCGCTTTCAAGTTATAATGACCAGAATAAAGAACTACATTACAGAAAACATTAGAAACATTAGAAACATTATAATAGCTTAATAATATGTAAGGGCATAAAATCTTTGCTCTGAAAACAATTGAATTAAACTACGGTTCTTTAGTACATGTGCAGTGCATCATGAAATTCTGTTTCATTCAGTCAAATAATAATCAAATAAATTTTGCTATAATACATCTTATATAAAAAAAGAAGAATAAAATGTAATTTCAGACCATACACTGTAAAACAATATTTTTCTAAGTTATGCATAAATAAAAGATTTTTGGAGAGTTTTACAAGAAAATACTATTTTGAATATTGATCAATACAGTAAGTTTTACAGTAACAAAAAATTGCATTTTGAATAAAAACTACATGCAATGTGTTGTTATTATAGTAATTTTAAATGGCTAGTAAATTATTTAATAAATACATTGAATTTTCATCGTCATTTATGCATTTTCACACCTCTTTATTGTTAAATAACTAATTATTTTGGTTTGCATGAACTATTTTGTACTGTCATGTCAATACTACCTTGAAGTATATGTACACATATTTTTGAACAAACACTGAAAGAACAAAAGCACTGTGTTATAAGCATTTTAAACATAAAGCAATTTTTTGATTGTGCAACTTTAGAGTTGTACAAATATTTACAAATCCTGATGCCAGAACTTTATCTTAAACTTTTTTGATGACAAATTTAAAACAGGAGAGAATAAAATTGTTATAATGTCAAGCTATTAGCCACATTTTTTTAAATGCATGTCATGACATTAAATACTGTATGGTGCTCAACCAAATTGTGTGTGTGTGGTCCACACACACACGCACACGCACACGCACACGCACACGCACACACACACGCACACACACACACACACACGCACACGCACACGCACACGCACACGCACACGCACACACACACACACACACACACACACACACACACACACACACACACACACACATATACACATACACAGACAATGACCGCATTGGAAATGGATGGGAAACGGATTTCATCTAGTGGAGAGATATCAACCTCAAATTTGAAGCACGTTCCGATTTATGGCTTTGATTTTCTTGCAGAAAATTACTGTAAAACATGTTTTGGAAATCTTATATATTTCATATAAAATTTAAAATAGTATTTCTGTGCATTTCTCAAAATGATAAACTTCTATCACTTCACGTTCACTTTAAAAAAAAAAAACCTTTTTCACTTCAGCAATAATCTGCCAAGTGTCTTCTTTAAAAAGAGATCAAACTTATCAACAAGATCCATGACAGTTTAAGTTGGAAATTTCATTTTCAGGTCAACGTTCAAAAAGTGAATAACAGGTAATAAATGGATTATAACTATTCCATAAATATAATTAGTACCATAAAATTCCCTAAAAACACAATATATTAAAAAAAAACATTACTGAACTAAAATATAGTAATTTCATCTAAATAAAATGTAAAAAATCTGTCCTTTTTTGCCCACCACACGAGCAGCAGCAAAGGGTTAATTAACCTCATTTATTATAAATAGGCTACAATACAATGAATTCAATATAATATAGGGGAATTTATAATGATATGTACATTTCTAAGATTGTACATAAGTAAAAAAGAGGAAGTTGTACTGAAACTGATGTCTATTTATATGAATCTACTTTTTTTGGACAAATCTCATGATCAGATATTGATATGAAAACAGAGAATTTAGAAGTTAAAAGATTATATGGTCTGCATTTTAATCTTAACAAGCAATATAAATAATAGAAAAATAAATCCATCTCAACCAGGTTTAAAAAAAAAACAACTCAGAAGAACCCAGGCCATGATTTGGTTATGAATATTGAAAGCCATCCGAACTGTGGGCCTATATGTGTGTATTCAGAGGAGCTCCAGCAGTGGCTCTGTGAATGGACCACCGTACAATTAATACAGGGTCCCATCTGTCCCGACCTGCGTCTCAATTTGATTGTAGCCCGCTCTCCATTGTGCCTTTTTTATCTCTAAGTGTTTCTACTGCTCTCTGCAGCTGAATCCCAGCATTCTTTGAATATCGAGGAGAGGTGGCATGCATTCATGCGTGTGTGTCGGTCAGGCTCGACTCTTAGAGGCCTGGAGTACTACTATAGCTCTTTGATTTCAGAGGGAGTGTTTGAGAGACTCTAGGGGGTGGAGAGCACGGGCCCGAGCGTGGCGATGGACGTCGAGTGAGAGGGCGTCTGAAATACGAGTGTGGGCGCTCTGCTACGAAGTGCATTAACATGACAATGGCTTTCATCTCGCAGGACACACACACACAGCCGGTAACCCTGCTGTAGGGTGTTTACCTCTGACCACGACATGCATTAAAGTACCCTCTGCCTGTATCTGCATATAAAGATCAAATACAAATACATCCCCATCATGATTACAAAACAGCATCTAACATTAAAAAAGCTCTGATCATAATCAAGATTATTAATGCTCAACCGAGTGTATCATTCAAGATTTTTATTTGCCTGCACTCAGAAAAAAAGAAGAAGATTTTTGCTGCTTGTTCAATTTAGTTAATTACATTAGTTACCGCAACATAATTCTTTAACACGTTGTGACAATTACGTTTCAATTTCAATTTGTCAAATGGTTATTTGCTTAATCCATTTGATTAGGCCCGGCAATATGGAATGTTTACTTTATTGGTGAAAATTAAGCACACTTAAAATTTATTTTAATGCAATTTTTGTTTGGTTGAAGAATGAGACTAAATTTAAGATCTTTTCTCGTCTTGTGATTTGCAAGAATGACAGAGATGCACTGAAAGTGTCTCTGATTTAAACTTCAGCAGCAAAAACTGCTTTTGAGTCGGTCAGTTTCATTCATTTTCATGAATTTGTTCAAACTGTTAATTTCAAAACTGATTCTGATTTGTTTGTCATCACACAAATATTAAACAGTTTTCATGTATAAAAAATATTAAAATGTTGTAGAGATTGCTGTTTATTATTGTAATATTAGTGCATGTACAGTAATAAATGTAGATAAATGTAACATTTGTACATTTGTTACAATAAATGTAAAAAATGTAGATTGCTGTTTATTATTGTTATATTAGTGCATACAGTAATAAATGTACATTCTAAAATATAGAGACATTCTTTGTTAAATTTTAGTTCTTTAAATATATCAACAATTTTGAATTTTTTTGGCAATAATGGCTGTTTTGTTGAAATGTTCCTCTGCAAAAAAACATAGAAAGATATATATTGTCAAAGACCAGCTATAAATTGGATCACATTTGCCATTTCTCTATTGGATTACATCCATTTTGTTCAACAGAAGAAAACAAATATATATAATATTAATAGCCAGTGTTTAAAAAAAAGTGTAATTGTGTTATGAAATAATGTAATGTAGTATTATTTTAATACCTAGTTACAATGGATGAATGACTTGTTTTATGGTAGTCCAGAAAATCTAATCCAGCTGAATCCTTTTTCTTTTTATTGCATAGGCTTGACAAAATGAAAATTTCTTTCTTTCTTTTTTTGTAGAAATCTTCCTTTAATTGCATAGATTTTTTTCCCTCAGTTTGATTACATCTATTGAACACTTTTATTTTTTGAGCATGCACTAAAGGATTGCACTAAAATAAGGCTGTTCAAATACGTAAAATATTCAAATGCAATGCATTTAGTCAATGGTCATGACCACATCTGTTTCGGGCACATTCATATTCAAGTTGTGATGACGTGAAAATGAAAGTTGCTTGTGAAAGGTGCATGGCTTACAAAGCAAATGGCATTTTTGATTGTGCCACCTGCTTTGTGTCTGGCTACATCAATGAATATGCGCTTACTGTTTTTGCATATGTAAAGTTGGGCTGCTCTTTCACATGTATTCAATCCCCTAAAAAAGTGTGGGGGGGGGGTATTTTTTCTCTTGACAAGCCAGAGACACTGTACAATGAGGCACGTGAAAACATGTCCCTTGTATTTGAATGTGATTCATTGGACAGCTTCTTCAAATTAATTCCCAGAGTCGGGCCAGATTGCTTTACAGCTATGTCATATTCCTTTGAATGGCAAAGCCTATTGACGGAAATGGAGGGTGACAGCCACCCCGAAAGCACATTGCGTGATGTGGCGGGACAAAATGATAGGGGTCATAGCAAGTGTTATTACACCGGGCCCACACAATATCTCCCAAAAGCACCACACTGTGTTTTTATCCATAATTTAGATTGCCGGCTTATAGTCGGCTCTCTGCGTTAGATGAGGAAATAGATCCGTCCCGCCATGCATGGAGATTTCTCTAATCATATGTTGGCGGGAAGCAGAAAACAGCGACATGGGGCAAAACACACACCAGAAGGTGGTTACCACCGAAAGCGCTTTTGCCAAACCGTCAAAATAGAAAACAAGCCATTTTGAAAATAAACAGAAGCCGTCGCTTGGCCTAGAAAAGCCAATATAGGCTTTATAAACCAGACATTTTGTTCAAAAAGTCATCGTAATGCAGAGCGATGAGCAAGAATTAATCACAGAAAAAGATCACGTAAAGTGCATAATCAGAGTTTATTTTGTTTGATTTGCCAGTGAAGGCTGAATGAATATGAAATCCTTGACACCACAATTATAAATCAGCCCGAAAAGGACAACATAGATCAGCCCAGATCCAGGCCACATCTGGTACATGTGGATTCAACGCGTACCAGATGTGGGCCGGATCTGGACAGACACTATGTTGCTGTCTTGGAAAAGATCTGATTCCACAAAACTTTCAAACTCTGGCAAATTCTTCAGAAAAAAAGCGTTCATTGTATCGCAGATTCTGATTTCATCTGTGTTGATCCTGGAACAACATTACAATCAACCAATCAGATTTGAGGGACAAGTTTACAGTTTATGGGCCAGATTTACTAACAGCTTGCGCCAGTGCAAACCTTCTTTTGACGTTAAAACACTAGTGTCAGGATTACGCAGTGAATAGAGATAAACGCAGTGAGAAATTAGCGCTGAAAATGCTTGGACAGGGTCATTTTTGCGGCTGACCTTATTGCATACCGTAAAACTTCAAATAATAGCCGAGTCCCAAATAGACGCCTGTCTCTTTGACACACCTGGTGTGGCGACAGGTTTGGGTAAATAAAGGCCGGTCTCAAATAGAGGCCGGGTCTGTTTTTTAGTTTCAGGTTGTATTTAATCTTCTAAAACCCTTCAGATCGTCCGCTTTTTGCTGGCCGCCAAAGCAAATTTGTGTCCTGCCAAAGCCTTTTTTGATCGGTGAGTGATGTAGAGTAGAATGGCTGCTGCGCTTGACAGGGCGCAAACGAGCAGAGAGAGAGAGAGAGTGCCCCGGCCGTGCGCGCGCGCACTCTCACGTCTTCAAACAACACGAGCGCTGTCTTGCTCTCTCTCCCTAGTGCATATTAATCAAAATCAATCGACACGTTCGTAAAAGGTCGGAAGACTGCAGTTTCACGTGGAGCATTTGGACAACATCTCAACACTAAATTATAAAGGCCTGTTCGACGATTTGGGAAAATAAAAGCTTCTATTATTTGAAGTTTTACAGTATGCATTTATAGGAGTTTCACTTTCAGACGCTAAATTTATGGGAGGAGAGTATTTACATGAATCACACAAGGTGATTTACTAAGGTTTGCACTATCAATTTACTGGTATTTGTGATATTATTTAACGCCCCAAAAAAGCATGTCTTAAACGAGACACTGATTTGTGCTACTCTTTCCTATTTCCAACGCTATCTCATGACCAATTTGTACGATTTGTCTAAACCCCAGTGATGGGTAGGTTTAGGGGCGGGGTCAGAGGTAGGTCATTCGTTCGAATTCATACGAATTGGGCAACTCGTAAAATATGTATGATTTTGCAAAAATCGTACAAATTCGTACGAGTGAGGTCTTATGAATTCGTACGAATTAGCCAGCTTGTAAAATACGTACGAATTGCCGTGAGATCATGTTGATTATTTCCCTCTGATTTTAGGAATATGTAATGGGTAAGGTTAGGTTTAGGGGGAGGGATAGAGTTAGGAGTACATTTTCGGACAGGAATGTTGTTCCAGGATCAACAAAATATGTTGACACAGGTACTCATCTAACTCTGCAAAATCAGCACGTGCCATTGTATCCGTCTCAAAATTTTGGTATAATTTCAATTATATTCCTTCAATCTTAGTGATGCTTGCGGTTTTATGGATCAGACAGTCAGAGTGTAAATTACAGGTGAGACTAAAGAAGCTGTAGCCACTAGTCAGTCAATTAAGATTCTCATAGAACAAGCACTGGTGCACAAATGGTTTATTTGACTCTGTCAATTCCTCATATCAGTCAGTCAGTTTCCTGTGATTCAATCAAAGTGGTTCAACACAGCAGTCTAGGAGGAAATAATTCAGTCATCGTGTCAGTTTGGAGAGTTGTGGCCGCTGTGAGCTGGTAAACAGACCTTGAGTACAGTTGGGTCTGCAGTCTGACTTCCTGAGGATCCAGAGAGGCCGACTGTTCCTCACGCTCGCATGGATCATCCTGACGGATGCTCTGAGCTGCTCCAGTCAATACAGCGCAGTGCTTATACACTTAGCATATGGGAGCGTGTCAGTTATCTACAGGCTTCTGCATTGATGAGTGGGAAGGAGAACTTCACTCCGTGTCTCCCACGACGCACAAATAATTCAATGAAAACCTCAAAAAATTATCGTCAATTATCATAAAGCAACTTCAAACTCTTCTATAACAAACAAATACAAAAAGGGCTTAGTTTAGTAATATCTATCTGTCTATCTATCCATCTATCTGTCTGTCTATCTATCTATCTATATATCTATCTGTCTTTCTGTCTGTCTGTCAAAAGTTTGGGGTCAGTTAGATTTTTTTCAAAGATTCATATTTTTATTCAACAAAGAATTGGTCAAAAGTGACATTGAAGAATTTATAATATCACAAAATAATGTATCACAGTTTCCACAAAAGTATGAAGCAGCACAACTGTTTTAAACATTAATAATGATAAGAAATGGTTCTTGAGCATCAAATCAGCAGGTAAAAACCACAGAGAGATACACTTTGAGTAAAAACACACAAGTACAAAAGGATTTTCTTTCTCTCTCACTCTCATTACAGAGCCGATGCCTCAGTCAATAAAAAAACTTCGACACAAACACTGCAGATGGTGAATATCAAATATCCCTCTTCTGCTTCCTTTACAAGCCAATGCCTTACAAATGGCTTCCAGAACAATAACTACAACAGGAATGGAAAGTAGAGTCACTTTAGCGACACGTTATGTGTGTGACGAAACCGCATCATTTCTCTGAGTGTCAGTATCCTGCTTTTGACATTCAGCATCTGTTTCTCACAAACTCCATTCATCTGCGCTCCCTCTTTCTCGAAATACGGTGTTTATATACTTAGAAAACAGATTGACTCCTCCAGTACATCAGGATCTGGAGCTTAATTGAAGCAAGCTGCCATAAACTTGCCATCTAACTGCTAAAGCGTCACATGAGCACAAAGGCATTGTTCAAAGAGGTAAAACCACTTTTGCAAAAATAAAACGGTTGAAGGCAAAAATAACAAACAGGACGTAATCTGTCAGAGCAGTGCAAGT
Organism: Gila orcuttii; assembly: GCA_026230005.1. Lineage (NCBI taxonomy): Eukaryota > Metazoa > Chordata > Actinopteri > Cypriniformes > Leuciscidae > Gila > Gila orcuttii. The sequence continues at coordinate 19,309,119 of JAPDVR010000024.1, read as the reverse complement.
ATTTGCAATCATTTCTCTCATATACTATTTAACTTAATTTTTTTTTTTTTATTCATTAATATTAATATGAATGTAATTATGCAACGATTAATCGTGATTGCTTGCATCCAAAATAAAAGTTTGTGTTTACATAATATATGTGTGTATACTGTGTATAATTATTTTGTATATATATATAAACACACATTATAGATTATAATTGTATGTACATTACCAGACATTTTCAGCCAGTCACACTGAATGACTACGCCTAACTATAATATAAATAAATACTTAAAAAAAAAATATGTTTTATTAAGCATAAAAAATTTTGATTGAATTTGCCTTCTCAAGGTTATTACAAGAGCCCTGTGCTTAAAATACTGGCTTTGACTCTGTCAGTGCTCACTTTATCGATGTATTTGGCAGGGTTGCAATAAAGTGTTGTAAAATTAAATTAAATCTTATCTGCTCAGAGCTTTTTGTGTTCAGTGGCGAGGTAGAGAGGGACTTGAAGTTGCAGAGTGTTTCCCCTCATGGCCACAGAGTTGAGAAAATGAACAGGCAGAAATGTAATGGAATTCTTCATCTGACAAGCAAGCAATCTTCAAAACTACACTTCCATTTGCTCACCGCAAATGTTAGCATTGAAATGAAGGCCTCTGCGGACTGAATCTCCCTCCTGAGATGTAGCAATAGAGACGTATGCAAATTCTCCATGACTTGCAAGGAAAATCTGCGCTAAAATGAATGCTCAATTTGGAGAGCTTAAATCAAGAATCACTTCTGAGGCTGGAGAATTTACTGAGCCATGGACCCAACAAATACACACCGGTTCCCATGGTAGAGCTTTCCTGTCGGAGCAGGATAAAATCCCAGTGTCGCACTGGAATACTGTTGATTATTTTTGCTGCTAAAAGTAGCATAGGTAAGCTAAACTAAGTGCAAATTGTTTACAAGTGAATTCATGGATTGTTGACCGGGAAAAACGCAGAAGTTCGGCCCAACAGACCAAACAGAACAAGTTTTTATGCAAATGATATTTAAAAGACTGAACATCCATTCCTTTTGCAGTATTATATTCTAATATCTAAGAATATAGTTTTTTAATTTAGTTACTTCAGATTCTGCAACACAAGTTGAGTCTGAATGGTAATTTTATGTTGGGAAAACTCATGTCCAACATGTGGAACTGTCCGCAATCAAGTTAAACCAAGAAATATTTTTGTTTGATTGTAAGAAGTGCACATTTAAGGTTGTGTTCACACTTGGCATGTTTGGTTTGATTAAAGCAGACTCTGGTGCGATTGCTCTGTTTGTGAGGTTCATTTGAATAAGTGTGAACACTGCCCTCTGAACCCTGGTGCACCAAACAACCGGAAAATATGGGTCTCGCTCCGCTTCCAAACAAACTCTGGTGTGGTTCGAATGAAATATGAACACAACACGGACCAAAGACGTGTAAACGAACCAAAAACAGAACATGATATGTCACAAGATTAGACCCTAAAAAGGACAGAATGCTCAAGTATACGTTTCTTCTCATCATTGTCGTGATGTTGCCCATCACAGTTCAGTACAGGCGTCAGAACCGCGTCTCCTCGCAGGAGATCTCGGTTTGTGTGACAGAGGGATTCCTGACGCCGTTTTGACGTGTTCCTTTACACATTTTATAAGCTCTTCACGAGTTCTCAGCTGCTCAAAATACCATCATATAGCTAGGGTCGCATCTTGCGAGATCACCAAGTGTGAACACACTTTAAGTGTATAATCTCTTTTTGGTCTGGATCAAAAGAACCAAGAACTAGTGTGAAAACACCCTAATTCTCAAATCAAAAGTGTTCTGGTTGGTTGCTATGGCATTGTTATGTGGTTGCTAGGGTGTTCTAGGCAGTTTCTAGGTTGTTGCTTACTGGCTCAAGTCTCTAGGTACACTATATTGCCAAAAGTATTGGGAAACCCCTCCAAATCATTGAATTCAGGTGTTCCAATCACTTCCATGGCCACAGTTGTATAAATTCAGTCACTTAGGCATGAAGACGCTTCTACAAACATTTGTGAAAGAATGGTTCGCTCTCAGTGAATTCAAGCATGGTACTGTGATAGGTTGCCACCTGTGCAATAAGTCCATTTGGGAAATTTCCTCACTACTAAATATTCCACGGCCAACTGTTAGTGGTATTATAACAAAGTGGAAGCAATTGGGAACCACAGCAACTGTAAACGTAAAATCCATGTAAAATCACAGAGTGGAGTCAGCGCATGCTAAGGTGCGCAGACGTCACCAACTTTCTGCAGAGTCAATAGCAACAGGCCTCCAAACTTCATGTGGCCTTCAGATTAGCTCAAGAACAGTGTGTAGAGAGCTTCATGGAATGGGTTTCCATGGCTGAACAGCTGCATCCAATCCTTACATCACCAAGTGCAATGCAAAACGTGGGATGCAGTGGTGTAAAGCACACCGTCAATGGACTCTAGAGCAGTGGAGACGTGTTCTCTGGAGTGATGAATCACGCTTTTCTGTCTGGCAATCCGATGGACAAGTTTTCCAGGTTTCCAGGAGAACGGTACTTGCCTGACTGCATTGTGCCAAGTGTAAAGTTTGGTGGAGGGGGATTATGGTGTGGGGTTGTTTTTTGGGGGTTGAGCTTGGCCCCCTTAGTTCCAGTGAAAGGAACTCTTAATGCTTCAGCATACCAAGATATTTTGGAGAATTTCATGCCATCCGCCCCTTCCTGTTCCAACATGACTTTGGGATGAATTAGAGCAGAGACTGTGAGCCAGGCCTTCTCATCTAACATCAGTGCCTGACCTCACAAATGCGCTTCTAAGAATTGTCAAATTCCCATAAACACACTCCTAAACCTTGTGGAAAGCCTTCCCAGAAGATTTGAAGCTGTTGTAGCTGCAAAGGGTGGGCCAACTCCGTATTACACCCTACTGATTAAGAATCGGATGTCATTAAAGTTCATGTGCATGTAAAGGCAGGTGTCAATTATTTAATTAAGTTCTATTTTGTCACCTGCTTTATTATTCACGAGATGAAAATCACAAATACGATCACTTAGAAAAGTTTGTTTCCTAACTATGAGCAATAATAATAGTGATGCTTGCCATAGCAGAGATGTTTATATTTCTGATTTGATTTAATGTTTAATTAAACAATAGGCTAAAACTTTACACATTTACCAATTTTATACATACATTTACACACAGCAATAGGTGTAACTCATATCTATGATATGTAAGACCTGTTAATACACTTGTGATACTTATTCCAGGCATGGAACGTCTGTGTCAATACCGTCTGGATCATATCTTTATAATAAAAATGGTGCAAACAACAGGGTCGATGGGATGAGTTTCTATCTCCCACAGCCTTGCAACATAAAACTTCCCCGGCCACTAGAAAATAGCTTCTCATCCAGAAAGAGAGGGACTGCACTCAATAAAAACATAATACCCACAATGCTTCACTCTCAGTCTCACTTACACCGAATGCCCACACGCATTAGCTCGTAAAAGTTACTTATGGCCGCTTTTAATTCGGCACAGAGAAGATGCCCCTGCCAATTCAGTGAACTATGAAAATAAAGCAACAGTTCAAAGATTAAATGGGCAGAGAAGCAATAATAAAGTAAAAATACCAACGCAGAGTTCAAGGTTTACAATTCATGATATTAAAACAAACTTATCATGTAGTATAATATAGAAAAAATAAAAGGGGAAAAGTCACAATTTCATTCTTTCATGTTTTTATTTGACTCCCATATGAAGTGAACAAGTATTTTGCTTCTGATCAGGAGAAATCAATGGTATTATGTGCAGTTTATACGTGTGTGTGTGTGTGTGTGTGTGTGTGTGTGTGTGTGTGTGCGTGCGTGCGTGCGTGCGTGCGTGCGTGCGTGTGTGTGTGTGTGCGTGCGTGTGCGTGTGCGTGCGTGTATGTGTGTGTGTGTGTATTAATGCTCCATTATGTTTGTGGTGTGGGTGAACAGAGCTCGCTGCCTGCGTACAGAACTTTGTTTCTCAGCACATTGAATCTGTCTGCGACACCACAGGGGGCTCATCGCCTTCAGTGTGTGTGTGTTTGTATATATGATTTTTCTGAGATGATATTGGTAATGCTTTAGGGTTTTAATGTATGTGCCTGCTAGTCTTATTATAGGAACAAACTCTTTGACATTTGACAGTGTTTTTAAGTTTTCTTTGCATTTCTGCAACACAAATTATGATTTCATAATTAATGGTGTGTATATTGAAAATAAATAGTTAATGACGTCTATTAAAATGTTGAAGTTAATGCCATAGGTTAATACAGCTCATTCAGCCATGCCTCTGCACTTATTGATCCACAGCCCTGCTGAATGACATTCTGTAAATGTTCATTTAAATGTGACGGATTATTGGAATTATTGTTTGCTTTATGATAACTTTATTTATGCTGTTATTGTTTGTGTAATTACTGTTAATTGTTGTGTGGTGATATTGGAACTTTATTATTTTTTAAAGGGTCAATGAAATTATGCTTTTCTGGTCTAGATCATTTGATTTAAACCCATCTGTCTATTTGTACTATAAGTAATCCATAATAAAAATGCAATTTAATGTCAATGTCAATAGATGTATTTAAAAATTTAGTTAGAGTATTTTAGATTCAGATTTTGAAATGTTATCACTCAAAAACAATATGCTGGGAAGATGCTCTGAGAAATATCCCTGCAAAGCTACAGTACTGTGAAAGGTTTTTATTGCTGTGAAGTGATGTTTTTCAAAAAAATAATGTGATCTATGTTAATTACCAATGTAATTCTATAAATCAAACTTTTCATTGACAGAAAACGAGGTAAAAGGGAAATGTGCCAGATCTGAACCTGGTATCTCTGATGAGCACCATATGAGGGAAGCTTTCAAAAATCACTAAAGCTGCGGTCACCTTTACCTTTGTTTGTCACATTTTCATTGACAAAATTTCTGTCATTTCAATAAGAATTAACGCGATTGGAAAATCTGTGTGAATTGCACAGTGAATTGTTGGTCACTGGGCTGTAATGACCAACAGAAAGCTGCTCTGATTGAAAGTGACTATTGTGTGAGCAGTGAGTAAAGGTGCAATAGGTGATCTGAGAAATGCTACCTTTAGCCTGTTACCATTGAAAGCATACAATCCCACCCTCCCTGCAAAATGCTGTCCAAAGCCACGCCTCGTCCAAAACACATGAACACACATAGACCAGCATAACAAAAATAATGTTCTTTAGAGAATCACCTATTGCATATCATACGGATTTTAAATTAACTAGTGCTGTCAAATCGATTAATCGCATCTAATATAAAAGTTTGTAAATGTATGATATCTGTGAGTGTGTATTTATATGTATATGTGTTATTAATCCCGATTAATCGCACTTAACTTTAAAGTTGGTCAATTTCTTTTTATATTGTAATAATTTCACATTTCAACTCCAAATGAATGTAGAAACAACATAAAGACGGTATGTTTTAAATATTTGTTAATGGCATCTTTTTATGAAAGAAGGCATCACCTTTACAAATACTGCTACTAATGTCTCTATAAAACTTATTTTCCCTCAATTTTAGCCAGTAATTAAAGCCATTCAGAATTACAGTATAATTGAAAGCTATAGATTTTAACATATAGGCTTTAAAAAACATATAGGCTTTTATTTAAGTGAACCTAAAACAATCCTTGAATAAATGCATAATAAATGTCACAATAAATCAGGGCTCAATTTTTTCTACTGGCCCAGACAGACAAGTTCAGATTCTAATTCTGACAGCACTATATATATATATATATATATATATATATATATATATATATATATATATATATATATATATATATATATATATATATATATATATATAAACTTTTATGTTTGTGATTAATTAGATTAATCAGCATTACAAAAAAACAAAAATGTTGGCAAAATTTCAGTAATATGACCATATCATAAGACATGTTTCAGCATATGTTCTTTTGTGTTCAACTGAAGAAAGAAAGCTATACAGGTTTACAACGACATGAGAGCAATTAAATGATGACAGAATTTTCATTTTTGGGTGAACGATCCCTTTAACAACAAATTAACCAACCCCAATCCTAACTAAAATAAACCCACAAATATATGTGCTTATGTGGGAATATTTTGGGGTAAAAAAAAAGCAGTAATTGTTCGATGTACATCCACCTTTTTTTATCAAAACCCTGTCAAATGTTTGTCGAGCCCTTTCAGTCAGGCAAGGCTACGAAACAGCTATTGATTTATGTTGATGTGACGCCACTGTGGCCCGACAAAAAGTTTCACACCTTTGAGCGATAGTTTACTGCCAACTAGCAGCGGTCCCTTCTCGACGCGTAGGTCTTTCCTGTCTTTCCCGCCTGTTAAGATGCATGGACAGAGATGTCCTGTCAAAACACTGCCACGGTATTTCTTTTCCAGTAAGGAGAGCAAATTCATTTTTTCCCCCTGTTCTTGTACACAGGCCAAGTAATGCTGGTCACTCCATCAAACATTTAGTGCAGGTAGGTTGATTGTTCCCTGGTAGATACAGTGGGTGTATAACTTGCAGCTCTTTTTGTCATGTTAACTGCAGTCGATCAATGACTGGAGGTCAGGGGCTCCTGATGTAGGTGCGAGCTTAAGAGCGAAAGAGGCAGAGAGAGAAAAAAAGTGTCCGAGATCCTTTTTTTTTTCTTTTTCATCTCATAACACACACGGGTCAGTTATTTTTCTCCGTTTAGCACTCACCGCTCTAAGTGGATATTGATCAGGTACCTTAATGCAAACCTGTCAAATTAATTTTGTTGGTAGAAAGCTATGACTGCTCTAAAATTGCCTCAGCAATCGCTGTTAGCCGCTAGCCTATGAATTTTAATCATTATCTGAATGGGAAGCTGGCATTGAAATCTCTCTCTCTCTCTCTCTCTCTCTCTCTCTCTCTCTCTCTCTCTCTCTCCCTTTATACCAAAGCAATCTAGTCAGAAAGTGAAAAGAAAGAATGCTTAAAGCTGCATTTACATAATCTGAGCGCAGAATATCTGATCCATGGCCATGGCGGTCATTTGTTCTATGAAAGTAGTAATTATGAACTTTATGGATTTGGTTTTGTTCAGTGTATCTTTATATTTCAACTAGAGTTTCAGTTGATTGACACATGATTTCACTTTTTTATGCAGTTCAGTAAGCATTGTAGCGAAACGGACTTGAGTCCATCACAACTTCAAGGGCATAACCCATGAAAACCAAAGAAAATAAAGACACTCCTGCAAATACTGTGAAAATATGGATGGATATGAAAAGGTAATTAGTAGTGTTTGCGAAGATCATATTAGGTGTTACTGATCTGAACAAACCAGCTTTGGAATTTGAATGAATCCTCAAAATTCTTAAATTCTGTAACTTGTTTAGGAGAGGCTTATGATTACTTTTCTAAGCATTTATTTCACCTGATGGACAAAAAAAAAAACAGACAAAAAATCATTAAAGGAGGGATTCGAACCATATTTAGTGACCAGAAATGTACAAACCAAGTGATACACCTAGCAACACCCTAGCAACCAAACAACAATGCCCTAGCAACCACCCACCATACCAACACACTACATAGCACTGCTCTAACAGCTATACAGAAGACCTTAGAATTGTCCTAGCAAGAACACCGCAACAACCGAGAACACAGTAGCAGCCTCATAGCAACACCCTGACAATCATTCAGAACACCCAACACGATTGGCCAGTGTTTGCGATTTGTTCTGCACTGTTGGCACTAGTTGGACCCCCATCAGCGGCTTTTCGGCTGTTTAAGCATGCTGGATTTCACTTTATTTTGACGGTTCCTTTAACACATTCTGTTGACTATAAGTAACGTTACACCTACATGTCGACTTACTCTCATTAGAGTGTTAGTAGAGTATTAGTAGACTGATAGGGTTCGGGTTAGTAGAATAAGTTGACGTAGTTGCAAACTACGATTTGCAAACTACGATCGTACCGACTCGGTAAGGCACGGTTCGGTTCGCTTTAGCTCGGTTGCTTTTCCACCGCAGTTAGTACCCCTTCAAAGTGGATGGGACTGATCGTTATTTGCGCCGCCTCTACTGCCATGACATCATCGTAAACGCGCCACATTTCAAACGCACAACACAGGAACAATGGAGCCTATCGAGGGGATGGTGTTCCTGATTCTCGGCATGTGGATGTTTTTAACTGCAAGACGGAGAAATGTGTTTAAAATGAGGCTGATGGCAGCAAAACAAAATACTGCTGGTTATTTAAATCTAGCGGGTTTAGTGTCTCGTGTCGCAAATCCAATGACGCTGGTAGTGACGATTCTGTCTGAGCAATCAGTGATCTGCAGTGTTTTTACGTCACATTTTAGCACCGGTACGGTACGCTTGGAACCTCAACAGACCAGGTACCATTTAAAGCGAGCCGAAGCGAGCCGTACCGTACCATGCAGTGGAAAAGCACCACAAGTGAGCCGTACCGAACCGAACCGTACGGTACCATGCAGTGGAAAAGCGCCAAAGCGTGCCGTACCGAACCGAACCGTACCGTACCATGCAGTGGAAAAGCGCCATTATAGTCAGTATAATGTCTGTTGAGGAGCATCAAAATAGAGAGTTAATTCAGCAGACAGTACTAATACTCTGAGAATTAGTCGACATGTAGTTGCAACGTTACTTATAGTCAGTAGAATGTTCAAAAGGGACCATTAAAATGAAGTGTTACCGCATGCTGAATCAGTGATGAACTCACTCATTTGGCTTAGCAAACCAGAAAAACGGTAATGAAGAAGGCTAGCAAACAACGAAGTCAAGAGTGTCCACACAGAAGGCTTTGGCTGTGTCTGAAATCGCATACTCTCTTGAGTAGGTGCTTATTTTGAATAAGTAATTACTTCACGACCGCTAAACAAGTACATTCCATATAGTATGAGTGTATGTAGTATGAATATCTGGACGTACTACATCATTTTCATGCGACCTAACAGCATCAGTTACATTGCTTCACTGGCATTCATAAATCGTCTCCCGTGGCCTCATGGGATAGTAAAGTGTCCATAGTATGCACACTTCAGAATCTCCCAGGAAATAAGAAGTAGGTCATCCGAGCACTTTTTGCCCACACTTTTATGAGTACTGTGAAGTCGGACATACTACTTTTATCACATACTGTTTTTTGCTAACTATATAGTAGGGAAGTAACGGTTACAACCTTTGTTTACAGCTTGTAAAGTTTTGCGTAGCCAGACCTTCGGGCTGACAGCAGAAGGCCTGAACTCCATTGCAGCTTTCATTGGCCAAGGACCAACCAGAGGCCGTCTGACTGATATGTGAAGCGGCCAATCACAGATCGTTTTGTTCCGCATCACGTTCCTACAGACCGATATATATCTTACAAATTATTAATTCAAGAGCATTGTGCAAGTTTACTACAACATTGGAGCCGCGAACTTCACATACTTTCGAAAATCCAGCGTTTAGTTGAGCACTCATTGTCACAGTTGTAAACATGACGGCGTTCTTCTTCCATGAGGGGGTTTGGCGTCACGACGGCTTTGTTTCCAGGTGGACCATTAAAGAACGCAACAAACATGTTTCCTGAAAATCCTGGAGAATTCAACCAATCAGAGGACGACTTAGAAACTCCTGAAGTATTTCCAATTTTGTATGCCTTATGCATCAGATGTTTCTCTTGACTACGGCGCAGTCCTTGCTCTTCCGGTTTCCCTTTTGAATGATGTAAGTAGGTTACTGTCCCCTGCTGGTGTGGAGAGTTATTTCTTCTCACATATGTGGTAGTTTGCCCAGTCGCAGGAGACGTGAGGCAACAACACAGTAGGCTCTTGTCACCGCTAGTTCTTTGATGTCTGTTTGGTGTGTCTGGGCCTTAACAACCACCCAGAATACCCTAGTAACCACACAGCAGTGCTCTGGAAACCACCCATAGCAACTTATAGCAACACCCTGGAACGACCAGGCAATGTCCTAGCAACCACGTAGAACACCCTAGTAACACGGAGCAATTCTTCATTGAACTGTACCTGGTTGTTCTCACAGATTATCCATTGCCTTACCTATGCATGCATCTTTACGCCCAAAGACTTGTTCTCACTCAAGACACATTACTTATTCATCCTCCGTTCAATTCTGCTTCCCTCTCTTTTCCAAACGCATTTTCTATTTATTCAAAACCCATTTCCCCCTCAATTCTGGATCCAAAGGATTGGATTGGGTTAATGTGAGCAGGTCTGGTCCATTCATCTCTGCCTCACCTGAGGGCCTGTTGTATCTGAGTTAATGCACTGAGCGCTGTCTGACTCCAACCTTGACTTGCATCCAAGAACAAAGAACCAGAATGGAGCAATGAGCAAATTGACAAAGTTACTATAACTTTTGACAAATTCCAAAAGTTGAGCATTCAGAACTATACAGAAACTTAGATGCTATGTGGTTGTATGCACAGAAAAATATAAGGTAGTTACACACATACAGCTGTAAAATTAACATCCTTTTTCAATAAGAGCGAAATTTGAACTGGGCTCATTCTTGAAACACTGGCAAACGGCCCATTTAAGGAGTTTTAACATTGACAGAAATGGTTCATACAAAGCCACAACATCATCTGTTTGAGGGTTAGTGTTTTGTAGGGGGTTTACATTGAATATAATATTGTATCTTTTTAATGTAATGCTTAAATTAACATTATAATAAGAATAAACTTTTCACAACATTGACAACAGTTGTTATCAAATCAAAATCAGTAGCTTTGACTAGAAAATATATAACATATAGCATGGAATTCAATGTGAAGTTTTGCTGGACAATGACATTTTAGTATTATTTATATATTATTATAGTATCCTTTCTGTGTGGAGTTTGCATGTTCTCCCTCTGTCTATAGTTATTTCAGTTTTTATTTTAATTTTAGTGTAAGTAATTTTTATATGCTTTTGAAAAAACATTTATTCTCTTTAGTTTTATTTTTATTTAAATTTTAGTTTTAGTAATTTCATTATATTAACTGAGGGTACGTTTAAACAATGACGATGTACTTAAAACAGAAACGTTTTTTCGTTGTGTTTTTTACATACATGCAACAATGTTGTCAAAACGATCCTGTTCACACGAATCAGAGAAAATTACTAAAAATGCTGTATTATTCATGCCGGGCCAGTAGTTGGCGATGTCACTTTGAAACACCACGCGACTATAGACTATAGACTGAACACACAATCCACATACACTAATTCTTATTTTTGTAGTTTACATGGAGACGATAACAGTATCGTTTTCAAAAACTTGCGCTTTGATTTACAGGCCCCCAAAACACTGTTGTCGAGTAAATGAACTGCAAAAACGCTAAAGAAGTTTTCCGGGTTCCGACCCTTTAACTTATTTATTTCAGTTTTTTTAAGTTCGGTTATTTATATTTTAATATTTAATATAATTTTATATTTTTATTTTATTTCAACTATCAAATGTGATTTTTAATAGTTAATGATAATAACAACATGTTAAGTGATTAGCAAGCTGAAACGTGGAGAATACATGACAGATTAGTAGATTAGCAGGCTAATCGGTTAGCATGCAAACTTTAATATAAAGAACCCCTTAAGATGGTAACTGTGTTTTGAAACTGGTAACTGGTTTCTAGACAGTCCAAAAAACGTAATTTGCTGGTTGACAAACCACCATGTTCTTGACCATCTTTAACTGGCATGACCTGTGGTAGATGTTATTTTTTTTTTTTTTGCTTTTGTATTTTGGGAAACCAGCTAAAGCAGCTACCAACAAACTACAGTACCATGTTCGATAACAGCTTCCAGCATTCCCAGCGTTCCACAATATCCTTTTAACTGTATTTCTGAGCTAGTTTATTCAAAGACTACTCCGCACTGTTTCTTCTTACATAATCCAGTCATTTCAACTCAAATCAATATTTCATGTCCATTTATTTATTTGGTAAGTAGCTGTCTGATAAGCAGGATAATGTGCAGTTAGACAGTACATTAGCCCTTACTTAATTGACGAAATTGACATATTTCTTGCTCTCTTAACCACTGGAATGCAAGTGGCGCCGTCAACTGGTTCCCGGCAAAAGATTTTGCTGGTGGTTTGTGACTGGTAGCAGTACATACAGTATAAAGCATGGAAATCCATAGCTTGTGTGAACAACAGTTGTTATTAGATGTCTACTATACCATGCTTAACTTTTTTCCACAGAGTTTTATAAGTATTTCTCCTTTCTTTGGGGACTAAACAAATGCAATTTTCACATGGCTGGCCTATCACCTCACACATCCCTTCCCACAGAGTCCATTACAGGAGCGGATGAACGGATGCTCATGGCATACCGGTTCCTCCAGGCGCCGAGGCCACGTTCTCGAGGTAGAATGTAGATTGAAGCAGACATCAATAAATAATTACGAGTCTTGAGACTTTTAAATAGGAATCTATGCAGTGTGAAGCGGCGTTTAATCGAGTAACTTCTGACACTGTATCCATCATTGGAAAAGCAGCAGACATCAGCAGAAAATGAACAAGCCTGCTTCTGAGATTTGCCTTCATTTGCTTTGTCTCTGGAAAGGGGCACTTGGTGATATTTAAATTCATCAATTGACTTGAATTTGCACTGGTCTCTGGGTGCATTGCAGAGCTAAGAGTGAAAATCAAACCGAGACTATAATCATAGCAAAGTAATAAAGAGAAGATGCGAAAGAAACAACATAAAATTGGTACCTTCTACTCTAATTTAATGAGTCTAGCTGAACCGAGAAGTTTGGCCGGCCCATTTGCATTTAGCTGTAATCATATCAGTGGTGATATGTATTATTTGTAGAAGTGTACCCAAAATGCAAATTCATGGATTTGATTTTCTGCATATCAATGAAATGATAAGGATTTCATATTCTGTTGTATCATCAAGAGCTCACATTCCCTATATTATCAGGACGGATATGATTATGCTGTACAATACAATGGTTTCTCCGTTAAAAACAAACAATAATTTAGATTTTAAAATGCTTGCTGAAGGAATGCAAATTACACTGTTGTAGTTAGATTTGGTTGTCACTCGCGGGGCTAAATTTGCTAACTTCCAACCTTTGATTACTCATTTTGCATAGCCGAGGAACCGAACTCATGAGACTCACTTCCCATTCAGTCATTTAACAAAACATACAGCAATTCTCATGCTGCGGCCCATTTTAAATGGAATTTTTTTGATGTGCTTGTGGCTTGGCTTTATTGATTTTTACATTTCTCTGAGTTGGCGAGTAGGTTTATGGAGACCGTGTAAAAATGTCTCCTGAATAGAGAAGCTCAGCTTCTGCTGGTTATGAATAAACTATCTTTATAAGATGTCATTTGGCCGGCAATAGACAGTAAATAAAAGCCAATGGCTAGTTGCAGTTAAATCAAACTTGTTGGGGATTTTCCAGAGATTTACAAATGACCTCAGGGATTTGACTGCGACAAATGCGTTCACGCGGTGCATGAGAAGAACAAATGGATAGAGCACTACTATTCACTTTCATTCATTATATGTCCTCTGCATTACTGCAATGCAGTTTCATTGTGGGTTTCTTCAGCATAACAGGATCATTAAATGATAAACCACTGGAAGTTTTGTATAACATTTGTGGGATGTTGCATATAGTATTCCAGCATCGTCAAGTGCTTAAGTACAGATGGCTGTTAATTTAAAGTAATGAAGGAATCAGATATATTTAAAACGGACCACGAGAATCCATCACAGGGCAGGAAAGTGTCATTTTAAAAAAGCAAATAGCTGGGAGTTTGACCTAAACATGAAACAAGTTATTCTATGAAAGCTTTAGTGTTTGTGTCCACACCATTTGCACTAAACATACAAATCAGATTAAATTAAATCTGATTAAAGTAACAGTTTTCAACCTTCATAATATATTTCCAAGACCCTTTTGATGGTACATCGACTTAAAATAAGTTAAATGACACGTCTGCCATAGCCTGACAGTGTCTGTATCGCTTTTACTGGCACTATGTAACTTCGGGTTTCGGGTAGGAACCCGTGCACAAAAAGAACTACAAAATTCGACTGCTTTACGTCAAGCGCTACAATAGTCATTATTTCGTTTTTCTTCGTTTCTGATGTCGCAATACATCATCCTTTCATGAAATCATGTAACATACTCTACCTTGTCTGTGGACATCGTTCATTCTAAAGCCGGTGCTGGGTAAACAGCGAGCGTGCGTGCGACGGTAGGCTAAATTATTTACGACAGCGGCAATGGACAATTTCGTTTCCATCCAGTAGGGCGACCGAAGAGGAAAAAATACTTGGTGTTACTTTAAAATCTGAAAATATGAGTTTTACAAACTGTATTTCATGAAAGCTGTAATGTTTGTGTCTACCATTTTCACTGAGCACACAATTTGATTAAAATTAAATACAATTAAATCCGAATAAAATAAAAAAATAGTTTTTTACAATTATTTCAAAATGAATCATAAACTGTTAAAATAGTATTTAATAAACTATCTTACAATATTATATCACTATACCTTATTATAATATAAACTATTATAATATATTTTTATACATATTTTAAACAATTAAATGCATCTCTATAGAATGGAAGCTTGTTGCCGCCACTGAATAAAAATAAAAAAAAGGTAATGGTGACTTTTTGTCTCACATTTCTGACTTTGTTTCTCAGAATTGTGAATTATAAACTCACATTTTCAAGTTATAAAGTCCAATTCTGAGGGGGGAAAAAAAAATTCTCAGAACTGAGAGTTTATTTTACGCAATTCTGAGGAAAAAAAAAAGAATTGTGAGATAAAAAGTCACAATTACCTTTTTAATTTTTTTTATGTGGCGGAAACAAGCTTCCATACTATAGTCAGTCATACAAATGATATTAAATACATTTCTATTAAAAAATGGAGTGACACCAAAACTTTACCATATGAACGGTGCACAATGCAATTACCACATAAAGAGATTTTTTGCCTGAATGTTTAAAATATTTCAGAAATTTACTAAAAAGAAATGGAAAAGGCACCAGGCTTCATAGACTGACATGAATATTGAAAGTCCTGTCAATGTAGAAGCTCATTTCCATATGCTACGCTTTTGCTTAATACTCACCTTAAACCGAGATCATGCATCAATGGCAATTAGATTATTATACTGTTTTTGACTGATGTAAACAGACTAAAATAATCATAATTCACAGAGATTGCTTATAGATCAGCCCAGTTTGCACCTCCCTGGCTTCAGCCTCCCAAAAGCAAGGTGCTCTAGAAATCATTTCTGATTGAATCAAAAGTATTGGCAGCTTTCACATTATAGCTCTTCAAATGCATTGTTGTTGGAGCGGGTGGGGGTTCGCTTTGCGTCTACAAACCAATCAATCTAGGTGAGAATCACATTGGCCTTCTAAGCAAAAGCGCTTGGAGAGATTTCTAGGCCAGGGTGTCACCAATCCGATTTCCACCAGTGACCTCTGATCTGCGGTGTCATGGGCCCAGCTGACACACAGTAGTCAACAGGAATCAATAGCCACTGCTGGGGTCACTTCACCTTGTATAAAAAAAGACATTATATATTTATTTGTATTAAAGCTTGACACATTCAACTTCCACTCGGAATGCACTGCTGGACTAATGAAATGTCAATCTAAAGGAAAATATGAAGGGGGAGAGAAAGAGAAAGAAAGAGTTTTTGGATGTAAGAAGGGAGGGGGGGTACATTTAAAAGTGTTGAATTCAGGAAAGAATGCAAAATCAATGTGAGCATATAGCAATATTTAAAAATGATGGGAACATCAGCAAATTGCATATACATGTGTACAAAAGGGAAAACAAAAAAATAAACTAAGTACACATTTACTTTCATTGCAGATTATGAATGCAATGATCTTTTTAATTAAACAAGCATGAATTTTCAAACGCATTGTAGTTGGTGCATTGCTATGCATCACTAGGGTAATTTGAGAGGATTTTAAGGTGTTGTTATGCAGTTACTAGGCTGTTCTGGTTGTCGAAAGTGTTTGGGTTAGTTGCTGTAAAGGGGGTTGATAAAGTTTTGTTACTTGGAAGTTACTAAGGTGTTCAGGGTTCTTGGGTGTTGCTAAGGTGTTCTGGGTGGTTTCCAGGGTGTTGCTATGGTGTTCCAAGTTATTGTTTGTGCATTGCTCTGCATCACCAGGTGTACTTAGTGGCTGTTTAGACAGAGTTGTGGCTTTGGTGTTACTAAGTTGTTTAGGGGTCTTGGGTGTAGCCATGGTGGTTGGAGTTGTGGCTTGGGGGTTGCTTAGGTGTTCTGGGTGGTTGATATAGTGGTTGGGGTGTTGTTGTGTTTTGCTAATTCTGTGTGGTCACTAGGGTGTTCTTGGTGGTTTCTAGGATGTTACTATGGTGTTCTAAGTTGTTATTAGCGCATTGCTCTGCATCGCAAGGTGTACTTGGTGGCTTTTTAGACAGAGATGTGGCTTGGGTGTTGTTAAGGTGTTCAGGGGTCTTGGGTGTTGTTAAGGTGTTTGCAGTTGTGGCTTGAGTGTTGCTAAGGTGTTCAGGGGTCTTGGGTGTTGCTAGGGGGTTGGAGTTGTGGCTTGGGTGTTGCTAAGGTGTTCTGGGTGGTCACTATGGTGTTTTGGGTGGTTGATATGGTGTTTTGGGTGGTTGATATAGTGGTTGGGGTGTTGATGTGTTTTGCTAAGGTATTCTGGGTGGTCACTAGGGTGTTCTGGGTGGTTGACATGGTGTTTGGGGTTGTTGCTTGGATGTTGCTATGGTGTTTTGGGTAGTTTCCAGGGTGTTACTATGGTGTTCTAAGTTGTCGTGACTTGTTAGCCCATTGTTCTGTATTGCAAGGTGTACTTGGTAGCATTTTTAGACAGAGTTGTGGCTTGAGTGTTGCTAAGGTGTTCTGAGTGGTTGCCAAGGTGTGGCTATGTGGTAAAGCCACTGCAATGAATGTGAAATGACATCTTGCTTCTGAGTGATTTGTTAAGACATTGTGTCGCTAAGGTGTCTTGGGTGCTTTCGATGTTGTTCTGTGTGGTTTTAAGCGTGTTGCTATGGTGTTCTAAGTGATTGTTAGTGCATTACTCCAGAACTTTAAGGGGTTTTTGGTGGTTGCTGTGGTAGTTGGAGTTGTGGCTTGGGTGTTTCTAAAGTGTTCTGCGCGATTGCCCTCTAGCCACACTAGACTTTGAATATGCAAAATGTCTTCTAACCCTGCAACAGACCTGACATCACACTCCTGAGTGATTTGTTAGCACATTGTTATCTCTCACTAAGGTGTTCTGGGTGGCTGCTAGGGTGTTGCTAGGGTGTTCCGGGTAGTTGCTAAAGTTCCAACGGCTTCTAAGTGGTTGTTAGCACATTGTATGGCTAACGTGGTTGCTAAGGTGTTCAAGGTTGTGGTTTGGGTGTTGCTAAGGTGTTCTGGATGGTTGCCAGGGTGTTGGTATTTCTATGTTGTATCTAAAGCCATGCATGCTTCTGAGTTATTTGTTAGTCCATTGCTATTCATTGCTTTAGGGTGTTCTATGTGGTTGCTAGTTGGTTGAATACTGGTCTGCAGACATGTAAGTGTTGAAGAAAAACAATAAACCTAGATGTTATATGAACAATTAATACTGATGCTTACATTAGAATACGGCTCTAAAACCTTTTATTGTGCTCTTATGTAAAGCCAGTCAGTTTATGTCAGTGGATGTGTCAGCTCATACATCAATGATGGCTGAATGATGAATTAGAACGTATTTGTCTCATCATTTCTGTTATTACACACATTTGCATCCACCTTAATTAAATTCACACTAATGTATACACACTCGCTACACAGGCCCATAAAAGCGTATTTCTTGCATTCTGTGGCTGGTTTTATTGTATTCTCAGTGGACTCGAGGGAGGTCAGACCCCCATCCCCACCCCAGAGTGTGTTGTTTGTGCTGTCAGGGGCCGTTGTTTTGGTAAATGGGGAGTTAAACAGATATATCCAAGTGTAAAATCTGAAAGTGTCCCCGGTGGGTGCCCGAGGGCTGGTGTTTGAAATCAACTACATATCAATTGAGCGGCGTAGACCAGATCGTATGATAAATTCTATTCCTCAGATGCCTATAAATTACTTTTTCCCTCACTACATCTCTTTCCTTTTTTGTGCAGCAGCTCAAATCCCTCTTTTTCTTGGTATCTCTCCCAACCCACCACAAACTACGCCTTTAATAGCGTCCCCCGGGGCTCCGGCGCTGCAAACTACAATTGTGTGAGATGTTCAGATGGATATTTCATAGCGCGAGTGACAATATTAACAGAACGTGTGTGTGTGTGTGTGTGTGTGTGTGTGTGTGTGTACTATTCTCCAATGGATATTTCCCCAAAATTTTTGGCCTCTCATCCCAGTTCAATCGTCGTGTGTTATCTGGCAGTTCATTATCTCAGTGTTTTCTGTAAGTAAGTAAGCTTAGATTGAATTACTAGGGGCTCTATTGTCTATTTGGAATTCTCCTTCCATGTCGCCCTGGTAATGAATGGGCAATTTGCTCCGTCTTTGTGAAGGCTGCTTGTGTGTATCAGTCACTTAATTACTCTCAGACTGTTGGCGGAGGTTTTATTGGTGATACAGGGCAGTAAAGGCCCAGTGGGCAGAGAAGAGACGAGTATACGTGTAATTCTCAATTCAAGTGAACCGCACAGCAATGCTAGTCCTCAGACAAAGTTTTACTTTAGCAGTGCAAACTAAGGACTGCATTATATTCATGTTAAGGTGAATAATATTTGTTGATAAGGTTAAAGCAGTTAAACTTATTAAATGAAGCATAGCGAATCAATGACAGCTTTTAAACACTGGACCAATCAGATGAATCTGGAGGCGGTTGTGTGCATACATTAGCAAACATTTGTGTGTAAGTTTCATATTTTGTCAGGTATAAAGTTGAAGTTGTTGATAGACTCTTGGCTAAAAATCTGATATGGAGGAAACTTTCATTTTGGCTGTTTCACATCAATAAATGAGTACAAACTTTAAAATACAATTATATTATTATAAATAAAAACAATCAGTTAATATAATAAAAATACAATAAAAAGTTTAAACTTCATTTATAGTGTTTAAATTATATATATTAACACTTTTTATTATTAATTATTAATAATTATTTATTCAAAACAAAAGCCATGGAGCATGGTATTATATTTGTTGTAGGGTCCAAAATAAATTTGCATGCTTTCAATTTTGTGTGACCTTTTTTGGTCAATAAAAATATTGATGATTATAAAGGAGCAAATAAGCAAATTATACAACTGCCATTTAACACAATCCTTATTAAAATGTAGTTATAATAAATCTTACATGGTAACCAGAGTTTAACTGTGCATGTAACTGGGTTTCTATAAAACAAAAACAAAATATTTTATATTGTCAATACAAAAAATACTAGCCTGAACGCATTACAAACAAAGAACTAACTACCATAGATGTAATTTGAATGAATTTAATTCCAATTTCTATAATAGATATATTATTATCATTTGGTGTTATACAGTATAGTAAAAATGTGTTTGATTTTCTAATGCCTAACCAAGTATTTAGATGATCAGTGAGAACAGTGACTAAGACACGTTTGTTCAAACTATTAGTCAGAAGAAACTCCAATTACTATACAAAACATGCTCTAATACTATTAAACCTGATTTTATTGACTGAAGTTCTAATGTACTCAGTCGGTTAGGATGTCACAGCATCTGACGTGACAATGTCAAAAACTGTGCTGCTAACAAGGCTGAAAGTGTGGCAATGCAAAGACACCAATGAGACGAATGCTAATTCAACCAAGCCATGGTTCACAAACCTGTCCTCCTCCCCAGAGCAGAGACAATAGTCCTTAGACCTCAGCCTGATGGGGCTCAGCAGGATCATCAGAGAGAGAGAGAGAGAGAGAGAGAGAGAGACCGAGCCGCGGGCCAGACTGTGCTCAACCCCCTCAGAGCCGCCCCGTGCTTCCAGCGCCTGTACCTGAATGAAGAGCGGGACACGGGCCTGCCTCCTCCTCTGTGCACCAACAGCCAGGGGAATCGAAAATCTGCCAGGTTAACTGGAAAATCTCCATATGATCCAAATGTGATTCAAGACCCCCATCTAAATAGTGGTGAACAAACCCCCCCATCCCATAATTTCCACAGGGGTTTCAACGGCCACTAAATGAGAGTGAGATTGTTATTAAATTGTTGTTTTCTTTAAAGGGTTAAATAAGGATTAATCTGCACAAACTGTGTCCAGGTTACATTTCATTTGAATGTAAAATAAATAAAAAATGCATTGTGATATTATTTTTTGTGATAATTAAGCAAATCACACTAATGCAGTTTAGTGTTTAAATTTAGATTTTTGGGGGGATTCTTTAAAAAAAATCAGCATAAATTAATAGCATCGTCAAATGCATACCATTATGTATAAATGTTTGATGAATCAATTTAAACCATAGCTTTCTGAAATTATTATGTTTGATTACTTATTTAATTATGGTATTGCATAAAGAAAATTAATAATGAAATAGCATTTTTTTTCCTTACAGTAAGGATAATTGGAAACAAAATTGAACAAAAGGTACATCTTAATGACTATAAACATATTCTTTATATTTTATTTATTTATTGTGAAATATAACCTTGACTAATATGACATTTACATGTCATTTTATGTCCTACTCCATTACAAAATTGTGATTACTACAGTTCCGGATGAAATATATAGTTGATTGAGTAATTTACTCTAATTAAACTGTGGTAACTTGATATTATCTATAACTGTCATCAAAGTAAAATTACAGAAAGATTTGAAGAGCTTCCTAAACAGTTTGAAGGAAATCCCATATTCATTTGTTATTATTATTGGTAACACTTTATTTTGATGGTCCCTTTTGAACATTCTGTTGACTATAAGTAACTTTGCAAATACATGTCAACTTATTCTAACCCGAACCAGTCTATTAAAACCTAACTAATACAATAATGAGAGTTAGTCTACATGTAGGTGCAACACTATTATAGTCAAAAGAATGTGTTAAAGGGACTATCAAAATAAAGTGAAACCTTATAATTTTACAGTTACAATAATTCTGACTTTGGTATTTTCCCGAAACTATGATAACCCTGGTAATCCAAACCAGTAAACTGCATATAAGCTTTGTTTATTTGGGGTATCAGGATGCTACAGTATTTTTGACCTCTTCAAGCAGCTAAAATATTGACTCACAGTGAGTCAGCTAAACCTGCTAAGTAGCGATTAGCAAGCGTTAAATACTGGTTTAGCGATCATCGGTTTCCACTGTGTGGAGATTAGCCATGACAGCTAGAACTGCAGAAGACTGATGACGTGGAGGGGAAAGACTCGCACAGACAAGCATAATGACATCAACAACTGAAAAATAAGGAGCTTTCTTTACAAGCGTTTTCAAGTAAAAGGTACTTTTTGCACATGCACCCAGTCACCACTGAGAGGCTAAGTAGTTGGAAATAAACCATTGACACATTTTAGGAGGAATTCTACTCACCAACTCAACTAATCAACTAATCGACCACTCAGCTCCTACCTCCATAACTCTACACCAGAAACTGTGGGTGCTTCTCATTTCTAATTTGTGCATCCTCATTTCCTTTCCTCGCGTCTCAGCAAGAGAAGGGTGCAAAGAACGAAAATGAGATTGTTTTTACGGTAAAGTTCTAACAACCACAGGAGCTGTTTTTTATTTTGCAAGTTTACTGCACAAATGCCATGCCATGTTGACTGTGAAATCCTATTATTAAAAATCATGGGTGTTTCTGTTATCATTTCTAGAACGTCCTGATTTAGACTGCGTTCTATAATATATTGTTACCTGCCCTGAAAAAAAAAAAAAATCATTATTGCAAGCTCATAATATATGTCCCCGATTGAACATCTCTGGTAATTTCTGTCCAGGTTGGAGTCATAGGTTGTCCTTGTGCCACATGTTTAAAATGGAGTAATTTGGGGGTAAATTGTAACTTGGCAGGACTCATCATCTGTAAAACCATAGTTCCACAGGGACGAATGTGATGTACGTGTGCCTCATGGATTCGTACAAAGCAGAGTGTGGCCCCTTAAACCCAGCCTGAGATTCCAGCAAATTGTCTAAGCCAAGCTGCCAATTAACCTCATGTCCCTCACCGGTGGAGAGGGGAGCGTCGGGCCGAGGCGCGCTGCTAGGTTAATTGCTTCATGTTGAAACATCGGAACGAGAGTGTAGCACCACGAGTCAAGGGACTCAAGACAGAGAGTACGACAGATACGTACTTGTGTTTGTGCATGTTAATTGTAACAAAATATACTTGCATAAATGTAATAAATGACAAATTTACACATATAGAGACTCACCCTGATATAGCGCATGTACTAGATCGTCTATTTAAAGCATTAGTTCACCCAAAAATGTACTCATCCTCATGTCATTCCAAAATATCTTCATTTGTGTTTCAAAGATGAATTAAAGTGAAATGAGAGTAGGTAAATGATGACAGATTTTTCTTTTGGGAAAACTATCCATTTAATGCATGTTTGTCTAAAAGAAAAAACAATGGGTTAAAAACAACCCATTTTGGGTTGTTTTCAACCCAAGGGCTGTGTAAATATAGGACAGAACACATGTTGGGTTAATTTTACCCAGCAAATTTGGTTGTTTATTTAACCCATTATAATGGGTTGTTTTAATCCAGCATAGTTGATTTATTTTTACTATTATACTCTCTTATTATTTTTTTTACTTCATACATGAATTAATGTCTACGGATTAACTTAAATCCTGTAAACTTTTTTAAGATACTTGATATAACCACTGGCTGGCTTGGCTTGCATGATTATTGCTTTATTTTCAATCATATTTTACAGTATAGTATATTTTATATATTTTTTTAATACATATTGCCAACATTTAAGCTCGTTTAACAAATATTAGAAGTAAAAATTAAACATTTATAAGTAGTTTAAGTGTATTCGACCAGTCTCTGTTGTCCCGTTTCCTCCGTAACGGCGCTGGATCTCGTGCCGGAGCTTATGTCGTGTTCAATGGGGGAACTTCTAACTTCAGACCGTCGCCCTGCGTTTCAATCGAAGCCAAAATATGCGGTGAAAGGCTCCATAACCTGTCCATAAACAATCAGTGTACAGTTCTGAGAATATATTTTAACATCATACGTATTTATATTCTGTGTCTTTTTTAATAAAATCATAATTTTATGCAAGGCATCAGGCGTTTCCATCACGCGAAAACATCGACGCCACACTCCTTTAGGTGAGTCACATCGCGCCCCTGTGTGGTGCTTTGCATTAAATTAAACGATATACAGCACAATAAAGAAATTGTAGATTAAAAAATTTACTCAAACCTGTATTTTACCGAAGAAATGCACCATTTTGACTGAGCTGCACTGCTCTCACCTGAAGAGGTCGCAAAAAGCCAGCGATAAATAACTCAACCCCTGGGTTGTTATGTCTGACCCAGGATCTGGGTAACACAAAACTACCCAAACACTGGGTTGTTACGTCTGACTCAGGATCTGGGTCACACAAGAAAACTTCCCAAACACTGGGATTGTTACGTCTGACCCAAGATATGGGTAACAGAAGAAAACTACCCAAAGACTGGGTTGTTACGTCTGACCCAGGAGCTGGGTAACACAAAAACTACCCAAGTACTGAAAAAACAACCCAGGATTTGGGTAGAAAAAAAACCCAAGATTTTTTAGAGTGTTATAGTGTTACAGTACAATGCGGCACTAAAACATTTCCTGTCAGAAGATAAAATGACACACAGTAGATGTTTTTGTGATGTTTATGATCGTAACGCCTTGCTCTTTTTGAGATGTTTATTAGATTGTGTGTACAGGTCAGTGTAAGTGTTTTTATATGTACAAAATTCAGAAATGTGTGATCATCAAAGATTTGTTCACTAGATCGTAACCACATCTAAAATGGTAGCACTTATGTTAAGTGCCTCAAAGCTGTGTGTCTTATCTTTGAACTCTTTATCTTCAGGCCTGCTTACACTGATCAGACGGTATCTTCTCATTGTCTCCCTCCATGTGTTTTTTGATCTGATCTTACAGTATAGCTAATTCATGATGCAAGAAAGTGATATTTAGGGAAAGGTGGCGCTGTAATTACACTCCAGACACATTAGCTAAACTCGTTCTCCATTTGGTTCCCTCTCGCATTATTACACTTTGACGTGACGACTCGAAAGAAGATCTGGCTTTGCAGATGAACCCTTTGACTGTGCTTTACAAGTTTTATAAAAACTGCTGGGGAAAAAAAATATATGAAAGTATCAGAAAAAGTTTTTTGTCAAGCACAAATATTCCATGTACAGTAGGCATAACAGCTTTGGCATTTTAATTATAAAAGATAAACAAAATTAACATTACAATAGTTTTAGTAGAGTAAAATGCATCATGTTATGATTGCAACTTATATCTCGCTATGTTACGTTATATGTCGCAATTCCATGTTTTCTTGTAATTGTGACTTTATCAACTCACAGTATGACCATTTCTTGCAATCAAGACTTTGTTACTCATAAATGTGATTTAATATCTCACAATAATATCTCTTTCATTTCCTGTAATTGATACTTTATATCTCACAATTGCAATTTAATTTTTCAGTTTGCAATTTCATTTCTCGTAATTGTGACTTCCATCTTACAATGGGTTTATTTGTTACAATTGCGACTTTGTTACTCATAATTGTGACTTAATATCTCACAATGTACTTTCATAACTAGAAATATGACTTTATTACTAATAAGTATGACCCTATTTCACGTAATTACAACTTTATTTCTCAAAATGTTACTTATTTTCTCACAATATGACTTTATCGTCTCACAATGTAACTTTATAACTAATTATGTGACTTTAGTTCTCATAATTGTGACCATATTTCTTGTAATTGCGACTTTATTTCTCACAATGGAACTTTATTTCTCATAATAGCGATTTCATTTCTCATAATTTTTACTTTTTCATATCAAAATGGGTTTATTTCTTACAATTGCGACTTTGTTACTCATAATTTTGTCTTAATAACTTACAATGTAACTTTATAACTAGTAAGGTGATTTTATTTCTCATAGTTGTGACCCTATTTCTCGTAATTGCGTCTTAATATCTCACGATATGACTATTTCTCATAATTTCTTGTAATTGTTACTTAATATCTCACAATGTAACTTAACAAGTAGTAATGTGACTTTATTTCTCATAACTGTGACCCTCTTCTCGTAATTGTGACTATATATCTCACGATGGAACTTTATTTTGCATAATTGAAATTTCATTTCATGTAATTCTGACTTTATATCTCACAATGGGACTCTTACAATTGCAAGTTTGTTACTCATAATTGTGGCTTAATATCTCACAATGTAACCTCATAATTGTGACTTTACACCTCATAATGTGACTATTTCTTGCAATTTCTTTGTCCATTTTGACATACCGTAATGTCTCACAATGTAACATACCAATGCGGCTTTTTGTGACTATTTCTCATAATTGTGACTGTATCTCACAACAAGACTTTATTTCTTATGTTAAACTTTAACTCACAAAAACCTTTAAAACATTTATTAAACAAAACATTAGGTTAAGGTTGTAAAGGGCAGACTTTTGAATCATGTGACTAAATGCATCGCCCAATTGTGGCAGCGTTCTGAATGATGACAGGCAGAGTGTATTTAGGAGACACATTTGGATGAGGGATTCTGGGATCGCTGAAGCAAAGACTGAGGCAGACCGTGTTTACTCCGGCCTTGCTAATTGAGTGTCGGAATGTAACGTGAACGCCAAACTGACCTGATGTCTAGCTGATAAATAAGTAAAGATGGGATCTCTCAGGTTTCCTGCCAGACTGCTTGAGGAATGGCTCCTCCACATACACGTCACCCATGTGCCAATCTAGCCAGACGAAAGAATGATAATGACAGCTAGTGATATGCTGAGCTACATGTAAGCAACACAACACTTTTAGCTAATAAATAGAGTTTGATTTGCTCTATTAATACTACATTTCTAATATAAATATACCCAACCAGCATTTGAAGTCAGTGCGAATAATAACTAAATAATGCAAAACGGTGTGCGACAGGGAGAGTGAGAGTATATGTGTGCATCACTGTCAGTAACTTGACTTAACGTCTACAATAAGTCTAACTCAAGGTCACTGCAATGAGATAAAGTTTCCAGAGAACACAGAGAGGCGGACAGAGTGCAAAGTATCATGCATTG
Organism: Gila orcuttii; assembly: GCA_026230005.1. Taxonomy (NCBI): domain Eukaryota; kingdom Metazoa; phylum Chordata; class Actinopteri; order Cypriniformes; family Leuciscidae; genus Gila; species Gila orcuttii. The sequence continues at coordinate 19,282,811 of JAPDVR010000024.1, read as the reverse complement.
CAATAATGGAATTTCATCTAATGCACATCCATTATGTTCAAAAGCAACACTTAATGACACAAAAAAATGGTTGTCAAGAGGGTCTCATTTGTTAGCATTAGTTAATGTATTAACTTAACATGAACTAACAAGAGCTTTGTTTCCATTCAAAGTTGCGAATTTAACTTCTGCACAAAATTGGAATATCGCATAAAACATTCGGGGGGAAAAGCAGCGTTTCCATCCCATGTGTTCAAGAGAACAAAATCGTCACTTCCTGGGAAATTGGTGTAAAATATCTGTAATAAAAAGGGGCTCTTTTTTCCTCTGCTCTGACATGGTTGAGGATGCAAATTCAGCTTTATTAGGGCAATCTAGAATCATAATCCATAAAACAGGAAATAGGTCCAAACATAGGGCAGATAATCCAAAAAGACAACAGGGCAGAAAAACACAGACAAACAGGGAAATCTGGGAAACCAAGTCAAAACCAAAACACAGTTAACAAGAGGGAGAGTGCTCAGAAATGCAGTAAGACATACAAGACTTCGCAAAGAGTGAGTGAAGACACAGGGCTTAAATGGGCTGAGTTTAACAGGATGAGACACAGCTGAACCGAATCACACATAATGAGTCCAGGCAATGGGTTATGGGAAATGCAGTTCATGGTAGGAAATCAAAAGAGTGGGTATCATGGGTACTCCAGCAATAAACGCTGTCATGTTCTCTTGCGTTCGGATGCTGGTGTTTGGGAACACAATCGTGTGAGACGCTTCTTGGAGGGAATTAAACCAAATCATTCTGATGACAGACTTTCAAAACGACCAAAACAACATGAGATGCTTTGCGATGCGATTGGTCCGGTTAGTCCAGTTATCCAATCACAGCCTCTGTTGAGGCAAAAATCACATGAGTTCTCTGTTGCGCATTGAGGGATCAGCCTCATTTTAGCGCATATGTTTTTATGCTCAGTTTTATAATTTAAGCGCATCTTGGCATTTCGACTTTTTTTAGCATGTGATATCCCAAAATGCCAATAAAAATAGATGGTGTGCATTATATTAACATATACAAATTTTGATCTTTAAAATGTATTAGTAAATGTTGAGATTGACAGCTAAGACTAATAAATGCTGTCGAAGTGGTTCATTGTTAGTTTATGTTAAATTAATGTAATTAAAGACCCCCAGAAATTAAAATTTTTGTATTTTAGCTTTTAGTATTAATATGTTAGCCTTAGGTTATGAATAAGCTGGTCTGTTCCAAAACAATGACAAAATTCGCAATTAGGAGATACAAGCATTTTAAACTTGCAGTCTCTCACTTCCGCTAAAATGGATCACGGATTTTTATGACATCACCGCAGACATCTTCTGTCCAATCAAATGCCTATAATCTAAAGCTCCGCCCCCTATGCTATAAATAACACCTGGCCAAAGCGATCCTTGACACGTCACGGAGCAATATGGGTTGGAGATGTGTGTTCGGTTGCTCAAACGCTCAAGTTTTATTCTGTTTTCCAACTGTATGTTGGCTAAGAATGAAATAGCTAGAATTTATTCACACCTCTACTATTGAATCTAACGTATCATCAGCGCTCGGATTCGCTTCCATGGTGTCTTCAAGTACGACTTGCAGTCTGTGAGGTAAACTAAACGCTACTGGCTATTTGAAAAAGGAGGAGGAGCCATTCAATATGTCCCGCCTTAGCTTCCTGTTTACTTCAAAGGCACTTCAGTGGACCTTTAACTAATGTTAACAAATTAAACCTTATTGTATAGTTTTACCCATGAGTCACGTGCAATAGACTTGCATAGTTTCCATTAAACCAGTTCAACAAGTTAGATTTCGCAGAGCAGCTCAGAATCCATAACGTTACGTAGGACAACAGGACGGAGAACTGAAGAAACTCCTACAAACACAGGCCATGTCACTTCCATTCAGACCGAGCGTGTAAGCGTGTGTGTGGACAACCCGCAAAACATCCCGGCCAGTTATTAAGCGCATGCAAACCAATCCGTCACCCCGCTCAGCAGAAAGGTGTCCGCGTGTGTGTTGGGGTCACAAATAGAGTAATTAATTTCCATGCATCTCATTGCCAGAATTGCTTACTGATCCAGGGAGCAAGATCAGAGATGTCACTGGGTAAATTGAGTCAGAGGCCCTGGCCTTACATCAGGCACTCGCCCAATTTCCAGCACACTCTCCTTGACAATGAGAGGGGAAGGGGTCCGCCACCCTTCTCTTGCTGTGACGGACAGGGGGAATTGGCCCAATAAATTGCACCCTGTAAAAGCGGTGTCTTCTTCATTAAAACACAGTGAATCTCCATTGCTATTCATTAACATGCTGCCGGACCAGACAAGATGTTTAATCTAGCGAGCGCGCACCTCGCATCGCCCCGGACGGTGCGGGACACAGCGCCCGCCCCCCGAAAAAGAGATTCTTATTTATTAACGGGAGGTGACAGGTACTGAATAAGTTGTTGTTGTTCCCATTTCGTCCCACGCTGCTCTTCCTCGGCACAAAATTGCAGTGTTTGCTTATGAAGGGCTCTAATTTGGGAGAAGGTGTCTTTCTAAAGCAAAGCTGACAGCACGCTGTTGGGTCAGGCTAGCTGTCCGTAAACATTAGCACGTACAGAACTTTAAGAAAACAAGCCTTTTGGGTCGAGGATGGACGGGAAATTAAGCTTCACTGTAAAAAGAGTGCAGTTGTTATAGAAAGAAGCTGTTGACTCGGTTTAATGAAATAAAATTGAAGCACATTTTTAACACTGCATGGCAAAAATGCTTCCATACAGTGAATATGAAGTTATTTGCAAAAATAAAGATGTAGCCATATATTACTTGTCAACATAAAAAAAGTCTAGTACTTATATAATAAGTAATTATATAATAAAAAGGTCAATATTTTGCAATGATATTCTTAGACATAAAGTGCAAGTTTACAGTGTTGGCAAAAATGCTTCCATATAGTGAACATGAAGTTATTTGCAGAAATATAGATTTAGCTATTCTTTATAACTATTTGACAACATAGTTAAAAAAAAATCTAATATACAGTATATTTAGTTTATGCTTAAACATGATCGATACATATATTTAAGCAATTATTTATGTCTAATAAAAAGTTATTATATAATAAGTTTAGGTCAGGTCACTGTAAACAATTATTTTCATGATTTGTTATCACAACTTTTTTATCTTTTGTCAAATCAACTTAGATAATTATCATTACCAATCTCATTCATTGTATTAACTCAAATTTTTTATTTCAATAAACTAAAAATTTTAAGGCAACCAGATTACTTTCTTTTTTTTACATTAAACCAACAATAACTTTTTACCATTATATTTTGCGATCATATTTTTTTTTAAGTGTTACCACAAGGATAAAATTTTTATGGTGTTATCAAAACAATATTTCTGTTCTGTAAATATGAAGATATTTTCAGATTTACTTGTTCTTTATAACTATTTGTCAACAAAAAGAAGTTTAAGTACTTATTTTTAGACAAATATCTTAATATAATTTTTTTTCCAAAACATATTTTAAGCAATTATTTATAAAAAAAAAGAAAAAAATCAAGAATACTAATGAATGTAAACATTTTCATTATTTTCATAATTGCCAGATATCACAACCAGATATTTTGCACAAAACATACAATACATAATTAAAAGAAAATAAATCATTTTATACATAAGAATTCATCAGAAAAAATTAATTCTTCATTTATAAGTACATGTGTTTAAATTATAACATTTATTTTCAATATTACAGATATGCCTCATTATAAAATACAATAATCTTAAAAACAATCATCTTAATTTATTTATTAAGTAACTTAACTTAAGTACACATGTTTTATTAATAATACTTAATCGATAATACACATGCGTCATTGTGGGCTCCTTCTGATGACCCTGCTAATATAAATCATAGTATACATGATATTTCTGACACAGATGCGTGACGGATGATTTGTTGTCATGCCACGTCTGTTATGTCAATCTGAAGTGGAATATAAAAAACTGTGCAGAGACTTCAATCGGATCAGTCATTTATCTAATAGTTCAAATAATTATATATTTGTTCAGATAAAATGTATTTCTGTTTTTCAAAGCAAATATTACATGTACTTCTAATTAAATAGCAGGCACCTCAATTTATCAGTGATATGAATATCCCCAGAGGATATGAAGCTTGTAATGCGGCATGAAAACACATTTACAAGCTCTCCCGCTTAACACAATGACAGCGGTGCATGCGCCTCAAAAAACAACAGATGGAAATGTCAAAAGTAGAAAACAGACACATGATATGAAAAGAAAAAGAAAGAAAAGTGGCAACAAGGACCGTTTTTGAAGCATTAATCCCATTGTGCTGGTCTTATAGTCAGAAAAATAGAGTTGATTCCCTGGGCCTGGACTCCATCCATTTTCTGCCTCCAATCAATATTTATGAATCCCCAAGGATGTTGCGGAATAAAGCACATAAACAATCAGAGCAGTGGATGGGCCGGAGTTTGTGGCCAGCTGAAGAACACTCAGAAAACCCAAACCACTGCAATGAGAACGAGAGACCTCCATTAGCAGAGACCAGCTCAATCCACACAGATCACAGTCCCCAAGCCCTCTTACTGTGAGCAAATGTGTGTGTGTGTGTGTGTGTGTGTGTGTGTGTGTGTGTGTGTGTGTGTGTGTGTGTGTGTGTGTGTGTGTGTGTGTGTGTGTGTGTGTGTGTGTGTGTGTTATACTGACTGTATATATAGATGGAAATTCTGATTTTTGTAACTGAAGGAGTTAATGACGCAAGAAAGGGTCTCAAAAGATTTTTGTGGGATTTGTATTACTTTGGCTTGATTTTATACGCTCCATATCACGTTTGTAATGCTCTTTAAAAATAATGGGACACTTAGATGATATTGAAAATACTCAGCATTGAAATGAAATGCTATTTTTTGTTGTTGGTTTTGGTGCCTGTTATTGAATTGTAGTATTTAAGAACATGCAGTGTTTTTCCTTGTATTTCACTTGTGGCACAACACTGTAAAAATGTCCAACTATTTCAAATTAAAAACTTAAGTTTGGTTGCTGCCTTACATTAAACTTGGCTGTACAAGTCATGTACTTTTTATTTTACAGTGAAGTTTAATTAGATATGATTTACTTTAGCTAAGCTAGAATATAAAATATATTACATTTAAATTAAATTACAATGATTTGTATTAAAATATTAAAATAAAATATTTGTATTAATATAAAAATCTAAAACAATAATATAAAAGTGAAATAAGATGTCTGCACTATTTCTAGGTCAAGTTTGGAACTGGGAATTTAAACGTTAAATTAATTGGGAATTTAAATTTAAAATAATGAAAAATGTAACTAGTGGTGCCAAAATTGTATTGTATATTTTTTACAATTATATATAAGTAATTTATACAAATTACAAGGCAATAGTTTTTATTACAAATCATTACAAATTTTGAAATAATATAGTATTAGTATTAGTATTAAAAAGTCAAATGTAATATACGTGTGTTATATAAAAATATAAAATAATAAAATAACTGTAAAATATTTTAGGAAAAATAAATAAAATCTGCACTAAGTAAGATTTGTGACTGAGAATTTAAACTATTAAGTTGGAAAATAATGGTTGAATTTGAGCTTGTAATAAAATATATTTTTTTTATGAACATTTACATTAGTATTATTATTAATACTGTAAAATATTTGTGTTACAATGTAATATATTTGTGTTCAAAATGTATACATAACACTACAATTAACTAAATTAACGTTACATTTTACGCCTTCGCCCCACCATCAGAACATCTCCAATGTGACAGATCCCCCACAATTAATTGATTAATTAACAATTAATTGTGTGTTTATCTACAAAAATGATATTTGTCTCGGTGCGGCTCCTTTTTGTTTTAGAGTGCACCTATCAGTTGTGCAGGTGCTAACATGGCATGTAATTAACATGTCATAATCAAAATGACTAAGTTTGACACATTGTAATCACTGCATGGAGATTAGCCTGTAGCCAGGGGCCATCCATGCGGCCTGTTTTAATATCATTTGCATAATGAAAGCCCAGCGCCAGTAATAGCTTTGCTTTCTCTTATTATCATAATTTCACCCTGGGCAGAGAAGACTGCCACCACGTCTCCTCATTACCTTGGACAAACTAAGAGACAAAGTCACGCTCAAGTCTCTGAAACTCAGGGCTCTGCTGTCCTCTGACGTGAGCCGCTCTCAGGTAAAGCACATAGAACAAAGCTGACGCCTGAAACAAGTCACCTTGATGAATCAGGCGAGGGTGATGGACATTCAAATGTTAAGTATTCAATAAGTTTGGAATTTTTACATAAAAAGGCTTTTAAGATGCAAACAAATTACATAGTCATTTCATCTAAAAAAAAAAAAAGGTCCAAAAAGCTGTCATTGGGACGGTACACTTTCAAAAGGTTCTAATATGTGCACTTTGGTACCAAAATACCAATAGCTTTAGAAATGTTTCCGTCCCAGTGACAGCTTTTGTACCTTTTTTTCTGAAAGTGGTATAAAATAATTTAATTAATAATAATCATTAAATGTCCTATTATTAATAGTAAACCTAATTTCATATTAGGTCATATTTTCATATTAAGTCCTCTCATATTTTCCCTCACAGTATTATTATTTTGCTAGTAGATCAACAAGGTTGACCCCAAAATAGACACTCTAAAAGTGTGTCAAAATATCAGTAACGCTTTACAATAAGGTCCCACTACAATAACGTTAATGCATTAACTAATGAGCAATAAATTTGTTAGATTATTTATTCATCTTTGTTAATCTTAGTTAAAGGTGCACTGTGTAATTTGTAGCGGCATCTAGTGGTGAGGTTGCGAATTGCAACCAACAGAAGTTACGGTGGCCAACAGGAAGTGATGTCGTCGTCTGAGACAGCAGAGAGCCAGTTAAGCAATGATGTTTCTTTACAAAGATAAATTAAGAAATTAGGTTTACTTAAATATTCACTGTGAATATTTACTGTGACGTAAATATTCACATGTATTTATACATCACACGTTTTAATATCAGGAATAATATTCACAGAATGTTACTGTGAATATTATTGTTACTTGTTCATCATTGTGTCAGTGTTTTATTCTTTGACTTTAGCTAGCTTTTTTCCACAAAGAACAACATAGTGACGAAACGCATTTGTCCGTTTAGGGCTACTGTAGAAACATGTCGGTACATTTCAATGTAAGGGGATCCGCGTGTGTGTAGATAGAAATGGCTCATTCTAAGATAATAAAAACATAACGGTTTATTAAGTAAGGTCTTTATACACCACTGAAAACATAGTTATGTATATGATATTGCATTTCTGTCAACAGATCCTCCTAAATATTACACAATGCACCTTTAATAAAAATACAACTGTTCATTGTTAGCTCATTTCACAGTGCATTAAATTATACTAACAGATACAACTTTTGATTTTAATAATGTATTAGTAAATATTGGAATTAACACTAACTAAAATTATTAATGTTTTTTTCATTGTTAGTTCATGTTAACTACACTGTAAAAAAATGCTGGGTTGTTTTAACCCATGTTTGGGTCAAATATGGACAAACCCAACCGTTGGGTTAAAAATTTAAACACTTGGTTGAGGTTGCCCATATTTGACCCAAACATGGGTAAAACAACCCAGCATTTTTAGAGTATAATGTTAACAGAAGGATCCTTATTATAAAATATTACCAAAATATCAAACAAATTGTCACTTTTTTCACAATTTTGTCAAGTAAAAAATATGCACAAAGGGACGTTGAAAATGATTATGAAAATGATTATTGAAATGATTATGAAAACCATTGGGACTTTTTCTGGGTGTATAATGTTAAAGTGGATCATTTTTATTCCCTGGGGAAAAAAATCACTCAGAAATTGATAGTAAATTTCACAAAAAAAAAATATGGAAGTAGCACACTGAATTAAACGTAGAATTTTAGAAGGACTGAAATAGTATTTTCTTGCAAAACATGCTCCAATAATCTTTGTTGTAACAACTTTGTATTTTTAAATAATTCATCTTGTGTTACATTAATTTCAACCACTACGACACCTGTGTGAACTTGAAGGGACTGAAGCTTGGAAAAAAATCTCCTTGAGACAAGTTGGTTCAAATCATTTCAAACATACATTTACAGAGAAAAGGCTCAGAATCATCTGTTTGCAGATGCCATTGGTTTGATATGTTTTGTTATTTAATGCAGTGACATTCATAAATTTAAGCAATAATGTCATGGATCCAAATCTGCCCAGTTTTACCTTCAAGCTTTCAGAAAATCTTCTCTATCCACCTCTGATAAAGATCGAAATGAGAGTTTTATGTGTTACTGGAAAATAAATGAACAGTAAATATTGCACAGGATCAATGATCAGCTGTATTAAAACACTCCACAACCAGCTGTTATATTGCTTAGTTTCATATGCATGAAATGTTTTATGAGAAACAAATAAAATAAAGCAAAACTGGAAGGCATGAACTAACAATGAACAACACTTCTACAGGATTTATTAATCTGAAATTAATAATGTTAATTTGAACATTTTCTAATACATTTTTCACATCAAAAGTTGTATCTGTTAACATTAGTTAAAGGGGTACTTCGCTGGAAAATGGACTTTCAATAAAACTAAAACTGCCTATTCAGTAAAAAGGTGAACAAAATGAAATTTGCTACCCGACTACAGAAAACAGAGGGGGTTAAAGCTGTTGTCTTCTTTTTTGCCAAATAGGTTGGAAAACTTCAACACCCATAATGCACTGGGCATGTTACCATCCAATTAAACTCCCCCTATAGTCAAATAGCGCTTTGCTTTAGTAGGAAATACCTCTTAACAAACTTTTAGTCATAATAATATCTTGTTTTGTTCCCGGCAGGGGCGCCGTTAGAAATTTTGGGCCCTATGAAAGAATATGAGGTTGGGCCCCCTACTGCACCCATTCCAGTAATAAAATCGATCTTTGGGGGGGCCAAAAGTGTGTGGGCCCTTAGAATCGTCCTAACTTTTCCCCCCTTAGCTGCGCCCCTGTTCCCGGGTGCAAGAATTCAGAGTTAACGTTTAGTGGAAGTGAGTTATTTTCTGTTTCCAGTGAAGGATCCATCCACAAACAGTGTTTTAGGCCGGGAAAACTACAAGAAGCGGATATTCTGTCAGTTCCTCCCGAAGCAAAACAACGTCCCGTACAGATAATAAAGCTGTTGCCACAGTGCTCCACTTTACCATAATGCTGTTTAAAGAGTAGACAAAGTATGATACTATTTTCAGTGATAAACCTATACATTCTGTAGCATATGATCTTGGTTTCCTGTTTACACTTATGACCTTTGGGGTCTATATGACCCCAAACATGTATAGAGTGATTGTACAAAAAATATATACATTTTAATAATACAAACTATATATAATTTTTTTCGTTTACTTCTCATCTATATATTTATGCTGTGTTTTGGGGGATATGACTTACTTTTTTACCTATTTACTGCAAAATTCCTCAACTACACCATTAGCATACATATATTTAAATTTGATCATCATTAATGTGTTTGTTTGTTTTTCATAAAAAAAAAAAAATCATGAGTTGTTTCTGGATATTGATCTAGGTGTTAGATGCATAATTCTGCCATCTGCTGGTAAGATGTTTTTTTTTGTAGATAATATAGTTTTAGCCAGAAAGTGTAATTACCATATACTTCCAGCAAAGGCCCCATAGAGATCCATTCATTTTTATGGAAGTGACTTACTGCTCTTATAACAGCTTTTTTATGAATATATATATATATATATATATATATATATATATATATATATATATATATATATATATATATATATATATATATATATATATATATATTTAAACATTTTAAAATACATTAAATTAGTATTTTGTCAAAGTTTAGAATTATTTTTGTTGTTGTCTGAGGTCTTTTGAAGGTCTTGTTATTGCAATAATGCTATATAAATTTGCAGTAATGCCAAATAAATTTGCAATAATAAGTTAAGTTGCCACATAAGTTGCCACTAAAAGAAAATACTTGATTGCAATGACATATTATTTCAATAATCGAAATGTATAAAATGAGAATAAGAAATATATTTTTAAAAAGTAAATAAAAAGGCGGATAGGAACAGGAGTGAAGAGTAAACACTCCTGTGTGTCTGTGTGAGTTTGTGTGCGCGCACGTACGCGTGTGTGTCTGTGTGAGTTTGTGTGTGCGCACGTGCGTGTGTGTGTGTGTGTGTAATCATGCTCATTCCAAATTGTTTTTCTTGCTCTAGTACCAGGCCTTCATTTATGTGTGAATATTTTTAGATTCATTCTGGAATTATTGATTTTATTTGCCAATTTCAATAAAAATGCTCTCTTTTGCAGTCACACCTGTTTGTTTGTGCGTGTCTCTCTGTGTGTATGTGATCTGTGAGTCATGTTCTTTCCATATTGCAATTGTGCTCTCATAACATACCTTCGTTTATGTGTGAATTTTATTCCCCAATTTCTATAAAAATGCTGTCTATTGCAGTCACACCTCTCTCTATCTGTGTGTGTATTCGTGTCTGTGTGGGCGCACATGTGTGTGTGATAATGTTCATTCCACATTGCATCTAGTACCAGGCCTTCATTTATGTGTGAGAATTTTCAGATTTATGCTGGAATTATTGATTTTATTTGTCAATTTCTATAAAAATGCTTTCTATTGGAGTCACACCATGTGTGTGTGTGTGTTTGTGTGCGCGCAAGTGTGTGCAAGTGATCATGTTCGTTCCACATTACATTTGTGCTCTAGGACCAGGACTTCATTGTGGTATGGACATTTTCAGATTTATTGATTTTATTTTTGACAAATGAAAAATTAAAAACCTTTCCCATTCATGTGGGTTCATATTGACCCCAAAGGTCATGAGAGTGACTTTTTTTTTTACAATCAAGTCCAGTTTTTTTGTATGTGTATAGATAGATAATGTAGAAAAAGTGACAAAATTTTATATAACTGAGATGAAGGGAACCATGTTTTATTTACTACGGAAAAGTCGATTGGGGTCGTATAGACCCCAAAGATAAATGAGGTTAATAACCCTCTGTCGATCGGGCGGTCTGTGGGCGGGGACACAAAAACGCAGAAGCATAATCTGTAGTTTTCACGAAAGCCATGGAGCGGTCAAAACTTTTGCTGACATATAAACGTGAATTTCTCGGTCAAGGAGAACTGGTAAAAAATGGTCTATTTACATATACCATAGACACTGTAACAATACAAAGTGGGTTGAAAATCAAATCAGCGAAGTTATAATGCACTGTGAAATGACAAGAACATAAACATTAAACGACGGTTCATAAATACTGTAACAAATGTATTACTCATTGTTAGTTCATGTTAGTTAATGCAGTAACTGTTACCTTTATTGTAAAGTGTTACCAAAATTTTTACAAAAATACTCAACATCCTATTTAAATAATTGAAACAAAAAGCAAGACACTTAAAAATCAGACCTGGAGGTGAAAGCTTGATAAGATGCAACTCTCTCTCTCTCTCTCTCTCTCTCTCTGTCCCTGGTGTGTGTGAAGCTAAATGCACTGTAACCTGCTGGGACCCGATGAGATGGGCTGAGATGGCCTTCCTATGGGATCACACACACACACCGCACTATCACGGATCTGCCCTGCTGGAAAGACTCATTTATGGACGGGAAGACACTGATCCTCAATCAGTACAAACACCTCGCTGATATGGAAAAGCCAAACACTACAGTTGAAACATGATACTACCCATAGTGACTTGTGGAAACACATTCATCTGCAGTTGTTTGAATTTAAATGTGTTTGTGTTCAATCAGAATGTATTAGATACACTGTAAGAATGGCCAGAAATTCACTGTAAATACACTGACAGGGTTTCAGGCACTACGGCAGGCATTGAATATTGATTATCTAATTTTAAAGATCTAGAATTATAAATAGCTAATTTGTTTCATAACATATAATTTATATATAACATTTACCCATGCACCGTAGTAATACAGACAGGTGGTAAAATAAAAGACCACATGATGAATAAAAGATCATCAAAACCAAGAATAATAAACCCACATCGACAAAGAATAGTCTAATCACAAACATGGAAAAATGCAATGCACGTGATGTTAAAATAATTCAATAAACAATATTTATATTATTTAGAATATTAGATTGTAATAATTGTAACAATATTTTACAGCATGTCACTTTTTTGAATTACAAGAAAAAGTATTGATAATTTTTGCCATTGAGATGACTGTGAAAAAGCATCCCAATCATATGTGTATGTGTGTGTATGTATATATATATATATATATATATAAAATAGAGTATGTGTGTGTGTGTGTGTGTGTGTATAATATAGTGTATATATATATATATATATATATATATAATACAGTATGTGTGTGTGTGTATATACTATATATGTATACGTAAGTGTGTGTGTGTGTGTATGTGTATGTATATGTATGAATATATTTTTTTTATATATATACGTGTGTGTGTGTGTGTGTGTGTGTGTGTGTGTGTGTGTGTGTGTGTGTGTGTGTGTGTGTGTGTGTGTGTGTGTGTCTGTGTGTGTGTGCTTGTTTATATGATTTATGAGGACACAAATTTGTATAATGACATGGGTATTACACTTGTAATATGACCTAAGTGTGGTTTAGGATCCTCAATTAGAATGGTTTAAAAAACATTGGACAAACTGTTATATAAAGAATGTAAAACTGCAGAAAGTTTTGTGTGATGGGTCAGTTTAGAGGTAGGGTTTAGTGTAAGAGAGGAGAATATACAGTTTTTCCAATTTTTCCATTTAAATCACCAAAATTTCTTACAGAAAAACTCATGTAATTTTGACTCAAAACTTCTTTGACTAATTTGCCACTTGAAAATGGACCCTATAAATAAGGTAACATGCAATCTTTTTATATCAGTCCCAAAATGGTGACACAAAGCAAAAAAACATACAACAACTTGAAGTTCCAATTTAAAATCAAAGACAGAAACCAAGTGTGTGGAGAAAAACGTGCAAAGAAAGACTGAGCGAACATAAAAGGATGAAAGATGAAAAAAGAAGAGACAGGTGATTGTTAAAACTAATGCAATGTTAAATAGAGTATTCATGAAGTCTAATCTAACACCTGAGGCTGTCAGGAGTGAAGTGGGCCATATCCCATTTAACAACCTTACAATATGTTCAGAATCAGAATATACTTTCTCATTAAAATCAACTCTAAAAGATGATGCAATAGACATCATTTCAGAAAAAAAATATTAAGGTCTAAAGATCTCTTTACAAACACATATATGAATTTCACCACTGTATAAGGATCACCAGAAATCAAATTAATGTGGCATTTCGTATCTGGATCACATTGATTCCCAACTAAAATGAACTATCAGCAAGCGTGGCTCTATAAAAGCAGGATCGTGTTTTGCGCCGTCGAGACGTGGAGGATTCCTCGGACTGATGTAATTCACCGTAACCGTACCGGTCCCACATCTATGGAGTCATAAAGCCCGGGCAGAGTGGGATAGGGTGGGCACCCAAAGCCAACAGTATTGACAAAGGCATGCATTTGCTAAAATGATGATGAATATTTCATGTGGACAAGGGTTTCAGAGCTCCTTGAGCGGATGTAAATAAGTCAAGAGCATATGATATTTACCCCAGGATGAAACATTGATGAGAGCTCTGGCTATTTAAGAGGGCTAAACATGACATGGTGTTTACACTAGGGTCAGACAGTAGGGTCAGCCAAAGGCGTATGCTTCCAGCTTTAAAGAGGCGGATAACGTTACAGGGCAAAAAGGCACACAATGCCACAGAAGTAGTGACAAGCCATCAGGCTAATATTCCCACTTCAGATGCTTGTAAGACTGTTCATGTGTCATAGTGTATTATAGTGTTGTGTGCAAATGTTTCTTGTCCTTTCTGTATTTAAAAGGACAGTTCACACAAAAATGTATATTTTGTCATAATTTACTTGCCCTTATGTTGTTCCAAACCTGTATGACTTTCCTTGTTCTGTGGAATTTCTACTATATATATATATATATATATATATATATATATATATATATATATATATATATATATATATTTAAACTGTTATCCTGTTTGTCAAATGTTGTTTTGGGCCCTTTTGCCTTTCATTGTACCTTCATTGAACCCTGTGAGATCCACAGAGAAAAGTCAGATTTGGTCATTTACGGCAGATTTTGAACTGTTGCTTCAACAAACACAACTAGATTTTTACATTTTCATAAGAAAAGTCACCACCACAGTGTTATCAGTAGTTGCCAAAGTGTTGTTATACAGTTGCTAAGGTTTTTTTGGTGATTCCTTACTTGCCTAAGTCAAAAGAGCGTCTGGTCCCTAGACATGACTTGCAGCTCTCCTTCTGGCTCATATAATTATGCTTCTGCTCATGCAGTCATAATTAGAGCTTTATGTTCATGTTTTTCATAATATTCACAAAGCTCCTTCATTAATGGCAGTTTAATCACTGGCTCTTCCCTCTCATACATTAATGCAGTGTTATCAGTAGATTTAATGATGTTAATGAAGTCCAGTTCACGCAGTGGTTCTCAACCCTGTTCCTGGAGCTCCGCAACACTGCACATTTTGAACACTGTCTGACATCCATTTCAAGGCTTTGAGTCTCTGATGAACTGATGACCTGAATGAGGTGTGTTTAAGGAGACAAGTAAAATTCGCTCTGTTGTATTCTTGTGGTCATGCACTTTTACCATGACAAGATACTCTTGTCGATCCATAATGTTCTTGTAGTTGCATAACATTCTTGTAGCAGTGAACATTCTTGCCACGTCACGACGCTTTTGCCACAGCTTCTTGACCTTCTTGCCATAACGTGACCCTCGTATCAAGGTGTGATATTCTTGCCGTGGCAAAGTTTTTGCCCTTGCGAAATGCTCTTTCTGTGGTATGACTTTCGTCAATGGATAACGTACTTGTAGTTGCTTTAGATTCTTGTCATAGGGAAACACTCTTAGCATGGCATGATGTTCTTACTGTCATGATGCTTTTGCCAAGGCTTGGTCTTCTTGCTTGATGTTCATGTTGGGATGTAACATTAATTTGCATGGCACAGTGTTTTTGCCCTTGCAAAAAGCTCTTGTCATGGGCATGTAAACAGGACCACTGACAGAAAGTGGAGTTGTAAGAGTGATCAACAATTTCCTTAAAAAAGCAATGATAATGTTTTCTCAGATGCACTTCAACTGTTAGGCTACATCAGTCCTGTTGTTTAACAGCAATCCCTCAGCCCATGTTTACTCAGGACACTTAAGTCAGAGAGAGCTTTTTAATGTAAGGTGAATGGAGAAGCGTAAATACTTTGGCAGTGGTCAGAACTGCTGCATTATGTATTTTGCGGGAACTAAACCAAGGCGCTGCGGTCAGGCCACATAACAGCCCGAGCACTTCACTCTGATCTGACGCATTACCTATTCACCGCATCGAGACTGCCTGTTTGTGTGCATTAGGTCTTCAGTAGCCACAGTCATACGATATCAGATGCAGTGGTTGCCGTAGAGCGTATGGTGTGTGTGTGTGTGCGCGCGTATCCCATGCGCACACAGATGAAGCCACAGAATTGACTTACCTCACTACTGCCCCGCTCCAACAACAACAAGAAGTCAAACTAAAGACAAACAAAAAAAGGACTCATGCGTAAAAAAAAACTCAGAAACGATAGAGTGGCGACGTCAGACTTGATCAACAGATGACTGATCATATTGAGTGCCGCCCATCCTTCACAAGCCCATTGTTTGATGACAGAACGACGAGCTTCCCCTGTGCATCCATTTCCCACAAGCCCCTTTCAATCCCCCTCCTCCTCTTCTTCTTCTCCTCCCCCGGGGCAGGAGCATCAATAACGCACACACCCGGCCGGTCGAGGGAACAGGGCCGGCGTGAATCCCCCAGGCCTCTACCACGCGCCCCCAACATTACAGCCCGGCCATCCGTCATCACCCCGACCCTGCCTGGGGTCAACGCCACCCTGTGACCAGCCAGAGGATGGGGCCGTCCAGGGGTCTGGCTACTGGTTCATATCAATCATACATCATATATCATGAGATACGGGAGATTTGTTGTACTCAGTATGTCCGTATGATGCATGTCGGATATGGTGCAAATGACAGAACAGCTGAGCTATGAATAGCGAAATGAAATGTTCAAAAAAAAATTGTCAGGATGACAGAGCTAGGGAGGATGTTGACAAAAAAATATGTAGAACAGTAAAAGCATGATTTTTTAAAAAAAATATATATATTTTTTTTAATATCTGGCAAACATCACTGAATTGTAGGCTATTTTACATTCAGAAATTAAAAAATAATAATATTTTGAGGAAAACCACACAATAATCCTTTTTTTTTTTCTACAATGCCACACAATGCCCTATTACCTGATTACCTGAAATATAAGTTGTCCCTTTATTTATGTATTGTTGTTTTGATGATTACACATTAAATGTCCTTCTACATGACATACATAGACTTAAAATACAGTATTTTTTTGTTTGTTTTTTGTTTTGGAGTTTAAATGTCACAGCTACCTAACTTAGGCTACAGACTTAGTGCTCAATTCCGATTTTGTTGTATAGCTGTTCACATTGTTGTTTTAAATGTGGCCAATATCAGATTCCAGTGTGAATAGATCATGGTCCTGACCTGACCGGCATGTGCAAAAGAACGACGAAATGACTTAATGCGGCACGCTGTTATTCGGAAGTAAACACGGAGAACATTAAAGGAATCGATTATGCGTTTATTTATAGTGTGATCTGCCACCGAAGTCAGCAAATTTATGTCCAAAACATCTGACCCGTATCGGATTTAGGATCACAAATGAAAGTGGTCCAAATCAGAACTGAAAAGATCAGATTCCTGTGGGTTGTGTCGTTCACAATGTCGTGACAAAAACAGATCGGAGTCACATGTGGGCAAAAGAAAATAGGATTTGGGCCTCATTTACCTGCAGCCTAGCCATACATTGCTGAAATAATGTTTTGAATTTTGCCTGACGGAAAATGAATCTCTGAATCTGTCCATGGCCCACGTGTGAGTTAGAGTTGGGACTACTTGTTTGTCTAAACCATGGTTGAGGGAGAAGTGTTTGTGGAACCTATTTGATAACTGTAATTGTAATGTGTAATTGTTTGGTCCACGTAGCTTAAACTCAACACAGATTGCATAAATTAATTTTTAATTCGCCACATGAAAGGAAGCTAAATGCAAAGCAAGGTTAATGCCCCCTCAATCCATAGTTGTTCATTACGATCTGGGTGTCAATGTCAGGCTTGATGAGCTCGCTGAGTGCTGTACTGCTAATTGAACGTAATGACCTTTGGTTGCTTGCCAAAGACTGTCAACTCCTGGTGGAAAAAACAGGTCTCTCCCACTTCATTTCAGATTAAAAGGACATTAGATTTGCAGAGGACACACAGTCTAGGATTGAGCCACTCTAGTTTAGAACCAAAAATAAAACGTACTACCACATAAAGTTGCTGAATATCCTGCAGTTTCAGGGTGGTGATATGTAGAAGTTGAAATCTTCCTCTACGAGAAAGTCGAGAGTAATCAATACATTTCTAGTTGGTTTGTTTATGGCGTCCCAAAATTACCAGTCTACTGCCACATTTAATCAAGATCAATATCACAGATGATCAACTTAACAAAATGAGACCGCTAACTTATTTTGCACACACACTTGTTTGTGCACCGAAGAAGTGAAACGCCATTTCATCCGAGACTTACCACATGCAAACCTAGAATGTGTCAAGAATGTTTGCAATTAACAAGAACATGTTGTCTTAAATGAAAGTGTTTTAGGCTTTAATGAACTCGAACAAAAGCCCTTGATAGTGATTCTATTAGCATGCATTACTGCCGTCTTTTCTAAGAAAATTAACTTAGCCTCAGTCAGTACGTATATTGTCAAGTGTATCTTCTTTATTATGAATAAAAGACGGAAAATGGAATTGATTTGCAGAACACAGAAGAGTACACTCAAGACAAAAGCAGAAGGGCCGGCGCTGTCGCCCAGCAATCGGTTGTTGTTCAAAACGGATAATAAGCTATCCGTACAAAAGAGCCGTTCCCAAAGACGGCAAGTGCGGGATGAGGTAAAGCGCGCCCCGCCTCCGATTGTAATGGGAGGCTCCTTCAACACCTGAGACCATCGCACATTTTCAAGGCCTCCATTCCTGCCACCAAACCTCTCGCCACACTCGCTTTTCTTTCATCTTTGACAAAGCCCTCCCTTTGCCTCCTTTTTCACTATTTGGTGAGGGGACATCTCTACAACCGGCAGAGAGAGGAGGACACAGAATTAAACAAACAAACACAAAGCTCCGTGAAGCAATGCTTAATAGAGTCGCACATGGCTCCCTTTTCATCTTCTCAATAGCTGTTCAGGAAGGATCAACACTCGAGAGCAAGTCCTCTCCCGCTTCCTCTCTCAGGGGCCTTGTATCAGTCGCCACTTCACAAGGGAACTTACTTTCTTGTTCTGACACACTTTTTAATTAGATTGTCCACCGCGCGATCATTTCCACTGGCCCTAGTGAGGTTAGGAGTCTGAGCTGAAGGTTCTTCATAAAAAAAACATGTGCTATGAATAACACTACTGAACAACTGGCAATTCAAAGGAGTAGCAAATAATGAAAATTCTGTTATCATTTACTCACCAAATCCAGTTGATCCAAAGCTGTATGATTTACTTTCTTCATGGAACACAGAATTTATATATTTATATATATATATATATATAAAGTCTAAAACATTGAAATGTTGGTGTTGAGTTCATATGGTTTCGAAAAACCTTTGCACAATTTTCAATTTAATGACGCTATGTATCTTTCAATGTGAAACGAAGTAGTGCCTAAATATCAAGTTTTTACAGAATTACAAAACATGAAATTGAACTAACCTTGTTTTTATCCTTTAACCTCTTATTATCTGATATATTAGAAATCTTATAGACCTTGACACACTTTCATGAGGGTCTGCAGAGGTCCTCTCTATGAAATAATTTACAGTGTTTTATGTTTCTTTTTCTGAATGTTTATGCATGACGAACTACCCAAGACTTTCTTTTCAAAAGATTTTATTTTAAGCATTATTTATACTTTTTTCTTTGTCAGAACATTTGTATCACCTTGACTTTATGCCAGAAACATTATCAAAATTATTTTCAATTTAGTAATTAAAAATATGCATGTCATAGAAGTCATGTATTTAAGTCATATCAAAATTTCACTGTTCTTCACACAAAGTTATCTTAAGGCTTCCGAAGACTGGCTGTGATTACTGCAGAAAACTTCTCAGATGTCCATGCTACTCATTGACTAAATGGCACGTTGACAAAACTGACCTTGAAATATCTAAAGGAAATCAATTTGAAATCAATGCCAGAGCAAAAACAGGCCTAAAGATTGAGTCAAGCTGACTTTTTGCCTAAGTCACGGATGGATTTTGGAAGGAGGAGGTGCCTCTGTATATTTAAGGATTAGCAACTCCCCCTTCCCCTAACTGAGCTCCTTAGTTATTAATTTTACTGTTAAATACCCAAAGAAAAGCACTTTTAAGCAGCTCTCATTAATACGCCTCTCCTCCATATAGCCCAGCTAGGTGAGAACCGTCACTGTGGCTAATTATTACCTTCATATGCAAATGCCGTTAGTCATGCTTAAAGTGTACTTTTTCTTATTTAATTAATTAAAACAATCATCTATGAACTTTAAATTAGTCTGGTGTAAAATAATCTCTTTTTATCGTTTAATAATTAGCAGGCAGTAAAGCGGCTGTATTAATTGCATTTAGACTTCCGCCCCAGGAGACGCACGGAGAGGAACGCATCTCTGCTTCCTGAAATAGCGAATTCCCATGAACTGAGGAGCTAGGAAGGAAAAGAGAGAGAGAGAGAGAGAGAGAGAGAGAGAGAGAGAGAGAGAGGGGGGATGAGAGAGAATAAAGAAGAGAGAATAAACTCTTTTCTGCGTTCTTTCTTTAAATTACCCCTGGGAATCAGAGACAACCCTTAATTAGCCTAGCGCCATGGTAAAATTGATTGAAATGCAGCACATCAATTATTAAGCGTAACAGTTTTTTATAACTCTCCCCTGCCTCTCTTTGGGTGGGAGTGGGGTACAGCAAATCGCTTAGGTGTTACCTCTGAAAAAAGAAGGCAAACGAGAGGACGTTTGTTCAGATCTTCACAACCTCTCGTATCTCTTGCATGCAGTGCCATGCATCAAAGCCAAGTATCATTGATCCTCCTCATGGCTCTTGTCTCATTTGTTCTGATGCAATGTTTACATAGTAGGCTGGGAAACTATGACGCATACTTTTTAACACAGCCATTCACGCACTTAGTGCTTTGAAATAACTAAGGGGTTCAGCAAGGCTATGTATTAGGCCCTTTACAAAACTGCTCTAGCATATTTGTATGACATGCGAGGTGAACATCTCAAAAGAGTGCAATTCATCTATATCAGCTTCAAAAAAGGTTAGCATGCCAAAAACATCCTGGTCCAGGACTCCAGTTGTTTATATGCAGCTTGACCCATCAGGTCAAACAGTCACTGTCAGTTAAATGGCCTCCCTCCTATCTGGAGTGTCACCATGTTTAGGTCAAGACAAGGTCATAGCATTCACAATCTCTTTGTATCATTTACACAAAATGCTATCGTTAACATAGCCTCCATAACATAGTTAAGATTTGTCCCCACTCAAAGCCACCTAAACAGCAAGTACTCAGGTAATAAGCAGCTGGCACTTTAAATTATTCCTGTGATTACCAAAACAGAGCTGTTAGTTAAAGGCATCTCACTGGCAAATAAAAGTGTTCATTACTGAAACGGTATTAATCGGTTAAAACAGCAATAATCTGTATAATTGCTTTAATTACCCTGCCAATAAGAACAACACAAATTCCCAGCCTAGCTGTTGGCCCACACAGATCATTTTCTTTATAACTGCTGCCAGCTGCTGGTTACAATGTGCATTACAGTATTCAGAGGTGCATTGATTCTTGAGGGTGAGGGACTTCCCATAATCAAGTTAAAATTAGGCAAAAAGTTTGTCGTTTCAGGTTCCAACAATCATCCGCCACTAAATATGACCTCACAAACAAGAAGAATTGCCTATTGGACAATCATTGAAGTTTCTCTCCAGGACTTTCACATGACGTTTCCATTAAATGGCACCATATCATCTTATAAGTAAAGATGGTTAAGTAAATCATGACAGAATTGACATTTCCGGGCGAACTATCCCTTTAATGTCTCCACCATCCCTGGCTCCTGAGGTCTCTTTGGGGTCACAGGCTGGGAGACTACCTGACCACCCTGATGTCCTGTATATCCTGGTCATTGTCAGTGCTTACCATGGGTGGAAAAACTCATTTGAGCCTAATTAATTCTTTGCAGGGCCCTTGTGCTCCAGTTACTGCTGCAGACCTTTGCCAAAGTATCAGAAAAAAGACTTCAGAAGACATCCAACACTTCACACTGGACAAGTCGGAGGGGAGGGCACAAAAGGATCTGTAGAGCCCATTGTAAAGGAGTCGGGGTCAAGTATTGGTTAGGATGATGTTTTAATTAGCTGGCCATAACTTATACATGATTGCTCTTTCCCTATGGCCAAAATTTAACAATAGAGCTAGTCTTGAGTGATCCAAGCAGAATAAGACGGTGGAGTCATTGTGAAGGTCAGTAAGGTATTGTATGTAAAGAAATTTCACAGTTAACCAATCATGTGAATGAAGAGGGCTTCAAGTGGCAAACTCTGAATGGAAAACAGTATCGTACTTACATTATGGATAGTTGGACATAATATTTTGGCCCCGAAAACAGCCTTCCTGAAGCTCAAACAGTAGAAAATGGCACTAGTTGCACCGCCAAGGCCATGCTTCGATTCACAGGGAAAGCTTGACACAATAAAAATCTATACCTTGAATGCAATGCAAGATAAAAGAGTCTGCCAAGAGTCACTCACTTATAAAGACCTTAAAAAAGTATTTTGTGGTCACCTAGCCTACTGGGGTAACGATTTAACCTACAGAATGTCATTGTAAAATAGTGACTCTTAACCTTTTTTTGAACCCTGTTGTGTAAAACACAATATTTTAAGAATTTTCATTAACAGAAACTGGGAGTATTGATATACTCATATCGAGAACACGTTGATGTCCTCTGATTGTACGCCCATTCAAATCAAACAAGTTGTGAACCCAATAGGCCTATTTAGAAGGCATTTCCAGTAAGTCGGTTTGTAAGTAAATATACGTTTTTGGGAAATGTTTTTTCTGGTGCACATTAACGAGCCACCGGGGTTTACGCCGTGAAATGCTGCCAAACCAGATGTAACTTCGTGACTAAATGCAACATAAATTATGAACTATTACAGTGTAACTTGGAGAAACCACTTAGTGCCTATCCCAACCACAGAGAGGGGTTTTAACGGGAGAGGAATGATTAACGAATACTGTGATACGACTCTGAGCTCTTAGCAAACGATCGGCTCTATGTGGTCTTGCCTAACATCAAGGCCCCTATGGACATAATCAACAGTGAGGTCTTGATTCAGTGAAGTGGCCTAACACTTCTTGACAGTAAAACGGCACATAATCATTTGTCGTAGATGTATATATAAGCCTTTATAGGGCGTCTGTGGTGATGACAACAATTGATCAAGCTGCAACCTTGATCAAACTCACCTGCCTAGAACTTCAGCAACCCTGAAGACTTGATGAGCATGTTCAGGTGTGTTTGATTAGGGTTGAGGTAAAACTCTGCAGGAAAGTGTTGAGTTGAGAATAGAATATCCATCAGGCATTTGATGGGCAGCTGAACTGATCATCACAGAAACACTGTACCTTACTGAAGCTCTTGCGCTCCCTGGTGGCCATAGTAAGGAAGTACAGCAGTAGTTTTTTTTTTATTGACTCATTCCATACTTTTATGACCCAAGAGTTCAATGCTATAATTTAACAGCTATCCCAGCACTTATGGAGTTAATTTTACTCATTTCATTTTTTCTTTTAATAAAACTGCTATACTTGGATTCATCCATCTTGTTCTGTCTGTGCCAATTATAAGAGAAGACTAGCTCCATGTGTCCTCCATGTGTCAATGCTATTATAGTGCTGAATTATGCTTATGCTGTTGTTAGTAAATGATAAATAAACAGTGTGACGTTTAACAAGTAAAAAAAAAAAAAATAATAATAAAGAATAAAAAGAATAAAAAATTATTCTGATTAGTTTGGTTATTTAATGTGATCAATTTATAGCTAGGCTACTATTTTAAGGTGAGATGCTATTAATTGTAAAAGATTATTAAGTTGATTCTGAAAATTGTCAGATTACATTATAATTATAAAGATTTGATTAACTTATTTGTTATTTGGACAATTTATCGTGTTTTTGTCTGGCTCAGTTTTTCAATATTAGCTGTTTTTTTATTATTATTATTATTACAGTTTTCACTCTCAGCATCCAGAATAAAGCCTGTGGATAATGCCCACTGACTATGAATTGAATGATTTTTCCCTATTAGTCTATTTACTATAATGAATAATAAAGATGTTTGGAAAGTACCTCTAACCACCCATGTCACAGAATGAAGCTCTGCATATTTTTATAATATCACTATGACATAACCACCACATTTCAGGATCACATTCACAAGGTAGTCATTTTATTGTTACTAGGAAAACCCTAACAAATGTGTTGGGCTCTTTGGCAATCTTTGTGCATCTTATCTTCACTTTTATCCAGCTTGGATTGGTATGTGGTCTTGATGCAAACTAGAAAATCCTGTCATGCACAAATAAAAGCTACTAAATGACTCAGCAGCTGTAGGACACTCAGTAATACTTCTGCATATTCACCTTTTATGGCACAAACAAAATCCTACAGGTTTACAGTGCTAAGCATAAGTGAATACACCCATGCTAAAGTTGACTAAAAAGAGGAATTAAAAAACATCATATTTTGGAAATTGATCTTGATGCCTTAAAAAAATGAGGAAAAATCCAACCTTTAAGGACACCAATTTTCTTTGTGAATGAATAATGTATCGTAAATAAATAAATGTTCTTCCTTAAAATACAGGGTGCATGCACCCTGTATTTTAAGGAAGAACATTTATTTACGATACATTATTCATTCACAAAGAAAATTGGTTCTTACATTTAGTAATAATACTTTCCATAAGATCATCTCTCAATGCAAATCAAACCAACTATTAGGCTAACTGAAATAAAACCATGCCAATCTAGGTGTAGGGAAGGGTATGTGATGGGTATGTGATGATGTGGGGATATTTTAATACCAAAGACCAAGGGAACTTTATTCCCTTCCTGTTTATATTATCCTGGATCCATGATATAACTGGCCTTTAAAAATAAAAATCTGCTTGCCTCTATGGGAATTTAACATAGGGGTGTACTGATTTATGCACCCTGTATTTTAAGGAAGAACATTTATTTACGATACATTATTCCTTTACAAAGAAAATTAGTGTCCTTAAAGGTTGGATTTTTCCTCATTTTTTAAATTAAGGCATTAAGATCAATTTCCAAAATATGACTTTTTTACTCTTCTTTTTAGTCAACTTTATCATGGGTGTATTCACTTATGCTAAGCACTGTATAAAACTGGACACATTGAGTTAATATTTAGCGTTCAGGACACATTTTATCTCATGTAATCTTGTAGACACGAGAGAAGCATGTAGTATGCAGTATACCGTTTACATTTAGTAATAATTTTGTAAATTCAAACAGCAACTTCTGTCCTTATGTTATATAAAGGTCACATTTATTGTGTGAAAATGTTAGTTTCAGTACCACCTTATTTTACGGTGTCATTGTTACATAGTTACTATAGTAATAACAGTAAATTGTCTAATTACATGCAACTAATCCTAAAGCTATAGTAAGTACATGTAGTTAATTATTAATACTGAGTACTTAAATGTAATTACGGTCTAACAAAGACACCTTAAAATAAAGTGTAACGAAGTTTCACACAAATTATTTATGACTCTCACATTAGTAGCATCATTTCCATCATAACCAACAATTTTGTTAAAGTATAAAGTTCTAAAACATTTTACTTAGTTAAGTAAGTTTACTTACAGTATTTTCCTAGTACACTGTCAGAAAAGAGTATGCTTGAGATGAAATGATACATACATGGCATCAAGAAACCCTTCAAGTCATGTCGGAAAGAACGGACGCACATGAACACCAACAAAAAGTTGTAAATCCCAGTGGGAAGCTCGGGATTTTCTTGAAGGCCCAGAGTTTATGAGTTGGGAGGTGTCAGTGAGAAACATGGTGGAATATTTAGCAGTGACATTGTCAGGCTTTTTTTATTTACAACAAACTAAGCTAATTACCTTAACAAAATATAGCAGCATTGTAATATAATGTGCAAATATAAAGTTTACAGTGGCTTCATGAATTAAAAACACAAAAAGCAGAACACACCGCATGCACAATCTTTGTTCTTCCTTTTCTAGAAGTACTTTAAAAACATTGCTGTATTTTTGTGTTATTGAGTTTATTAAGAGAAGGAACACTGCCATCTTGCTCCGATGAAAGTGACTTCCCAGGAGGACTTGAACACACCAATAATTTATGAGAGTGAGAGAGTGAGAGAGAGAGAGAGAAATACAGGCTTTAACATGAGAATTAAAACTTTTTATTAGTGTATTTATGAAGTCTGCATATGCAACACGCCTGAAAAGCTTATCGCCTGAAGTTCACGTCCTACCAATACATCTCTCTAATGGTAAAACAAGCTCACCAATTGTTAAATGCTTTGCAAAAGGAGAAAAAAATAATAACAGAAAAAGTAAAATAAAATTATATATACACATTTATATGCATATATGTCTGGTCCACTTTCAGTTCTATTTGGTTTTCTTTCCACACCCAGTCAAAAATGGCAAACAGGACGTTCCCAGTGTCTTTTTGGCCGCTTATGGGCTTTAAAAACGGGCCACAACATCTTCGCCAGCGTTTTACTAGATGCACTTAAAGTACAATCGCAAGAGTAGTAAGATCAATGAAGGAAAAGATGGAGACAGAGGTGGGAAGAGGGGAATGAATACTTGCAATGCCTGGTCACTGCCACAACAAGTAAAGAATAACAGACAGCTATATCACAGTCATTAGTAAAAGTTGTACAACGAGCACGCACACAAAAGTTGCACAGTTCTCCCTGTTTGGAAGTCTTTTTTTCCCCAATTGCAAACAAATAAAACACCGCGATGTTCCCGTAGGCTGAATGTCCCCCTCGGGTAACCGTACTTTGAGGGGCGGTGTGTTAAAACAGTATCGTGTTGTGAACATGGGAGGAAAAGCAACTAAAAGAAAATCAAAGTGTGTGGGGGGGTGGGGGGACTGGGGGGTTCAAGATCAGGGAGAAACGTTAACCGGGACAACAGCTTGAATTGGAAGAGAAAAGATATTTGCGCTTATAGAAATTTCATGCTAAATAACGTTTTCGTATGATAGGACATTTCATTATGAAGCCATGTTCCTTTAAAAAGAGGGCATGATCTAAAAAAATATTCAATTCTAATAAAAAGGAAGAGAGCTTTAAAGATCTTAAATATATTTATATATAAAAATACATGAAAATACAAAAAGTAGCTAAAAGAAAGATAAAGGGGGAAAAAATATTGTAATTGTGTGAAGAATAACCTAGTTTATTAACACTTAAAGCTTAAATACTTAGATTTTTTTGTTTTTTTAATCTTTTTTTAAAGATTTGGACTGCGTGAGACATTTTAATAACCTTTGAAAGTCTTTGTTCGTCCTTAAAAGAAGCCACTTTCTGAAGAAAACCACTCCACAGTCAACTAGTGAATATTTCACCCAGTGAATAAAAAGTTAATTCTGAAGTTCGAATTGATCGAGGGGCTTTTTTTTTGCGTTAAACATTCCTATCAGTTTGAATAAAAGAAGCATGTTTTACAGCAGCATACCTCGAATCAAAGGCAACATTCATATATAGTGGTTTTGGGGGGGGGGAAGAGATGGGGTACGGGGGGAGAATCGTAAAATATTAAAATAAAAAGGTATCTTTTGGCATTACTGAATAAATCGAAAAACATGATTAAGTCTTAACGAGCCAATCTACACAATCATAACGTGTATAAAAACAAAGAATGTGACTTTTTGCCAGAAAAAGTAACCTCCTTGAACGACCGGATTGGGATCGCCATCCAGGAAAAGTATTTACTTCATCAAGGGGGGAAAGCCTTTCTGCTACAAGTGTGTGTGTTAAGTTATTTCCTGCCTTCTTGAACTTCCACACATCATACGCACCTTCCCTCCTTCTCGAAAAACATCCAAATAAAATAAAAAAAAAACAATATACATTTCATATTCTACTACTAATACATTTAATATTGAGGGTTGATGAAAGAAAAACAAGAGAGAATTAAAGGTGCATGAAGCTGATGAGACAGCAAGTGCTGCGTTCAGGTCCGAACGGTGAGAACGTCAGTGTCGGGAGATGAGAGATAGAGAAAGGCTCACGAGTACTATGATAGAGAAGGAGGGGGCGGGGTTATAGTAAGTCTGTTGTTCTTGTTGTCGGTTGATGTGATTGTAGAATCAGTCGTTTCTGAGGGGGAGGGGGGGGGGCAGAAGACAGAGAGCTTGGTCATGTCGATTAGGACATACTGGAGCAGCGTACGGAGGGCGAGCCCATCTGAGTCAGGACCTTGTCCAGCCACTGCAGCGGGCCGTTCAGGTGAAGCTCGATCCAGCATGGGGTGCTCGTCACGGTCTGCCGTCTACACAACAACAACAAACCATAGGTCACAGGGTGCATCATGGAAAATCAAGTTGCTATGGTAATAAACATCCATAAGGAACTGCTAGAGTGATGGACAGCCGGCGTTTCAAATCCTACTATGGTGAAGGCGTGACTCATGAATATTAATTAGCTCCTGAAAAAGTAGCATAGCAACAACCTCACTGACATGCATGAGCTACACCGTTGCCATGGTAAGACTGGAACTCATTTTTAACCATAAGTGCTACCAATACTGTACAAAAACTGGCATGGTTTTATTTTTTCCAGTTTTGAAACACTGCTACTTTTAATATCCGGAATTACAAGCACGTGAGCTAGAAAGCAAATTAGATTTTTGATTCGGTTGATGCATTTAAGACTGGTGTTGTAGTTAACTACGGATGTGTTCACACTTGTAGTTCGGTTCTCTTGGGTCTTTTGGTATGGACCAAAAACAAAAAGATTAATTTAGTCCTGGTTTGTTTAGGGTTCACAGTCATTTTAACACGGAGGAAAAAAAAAAGATGATTAAGGATAGGATCACAACCTGATTGGATGGCTGTTATGACATACATCCAAAACAATGCTGGGCTAAAATGCTGTCGTTGTATGTTCGTCCATTTTATGGTATTAGTCTCAACTTAGAAAGAGCTTAAAATATGTGTAAAGGAGTAAAAACAGCGTCAGGAATCCCTCCGTCACACAAACCAAGATCTGCTGCGAGGAGACGCGGTTCTGACACCTGTACTGAACTGTGATGGGCAACATCACGACAATGATGAGAAGAAAAACAGGAATGCTAGAGTATCCCATCTTTTTTTGTGACATCACATTCTGTTTTTGGTTTGTTTACATGTCTTTAGTTTACGTTGTGTTCATATTTCAGTCGAACCGCAGCAGAGTTTGTTTGGCAGCGGAGCGAGACTCATCTTTTCAACGCTTTCAGTCCACTTGTTTGGTGCACCAGGGTTCAGATGGCAGTGTTCACGCTTATTCAAATGAACCGCACTTACAGAGCAATCGCACCAGAGTTCATTTTAATCCTACCAAACACGCCAAATGTGAACACCTAAAATGTGCATCAGGATATCAAAAAAAGAAGAGAACCAAGTTCAACAGTCATTTCAGCAGTAAAAATACAAAAGTGAAACACAAGACATTTAATGTAAAGTCATTT
Source organism: Gila orcuttii (assembly GCA_026230005.1). Lineage (NCBI taxonomy): Eukaryota > Metazoa > Chordata > Actinopteri > Cypriniformes > Leuciscidae > Gila > Gila orcuttii. Next base: position 19,253,703 of record JAPDVR010000024.1, on the reverse strand, counting down.
GCGTGGTTGAATTCGATAATCTTAGTAGGGATGTTAACTGATGACCGTTTGACCGATGGTTGACCGTATCAACGTTAACCAATCAAAGTTGTCGGTGGTCGGTTAAAAAAAAAAAGTGATCTCTAAATTAGGCTATTATAGACAGTGGACTAAACGCTACTACAGTTAGCCATCTCATTCCAAGATATTTTTGTGTGAAGTGAACAAATCCCTCACACTCAATTTTTCATAACTCACCTGTTTGTACTTAACCAATAAAAACATTTGGCGCAAAGTCACAGCGTTTGGGTTCGCGCGCTCACAAGGTTTGCGAAAAGTAAAGGCTACAGGCTAAAACACTCGAGGTTAGAGCCAGGGGAGACGACAGGATGAAGCGTGCAAAGAAAAGTAGTGTGTGGGACCATTTAACCAAAAAGAATGACACAGATGTAAATTGCAACTTGTGTGATACAGTGCTTAAATACAGTAGGCCTACATCATCTATGATGTATCACCTGAAAACGCGACTTGTTCTGTCCGTTATTAGAAGGCACACAGTGAGTTAGACCTGCCTTGGCCGGTGCGTCTTTTACGCATTCTGAAGGTGCCTGTTTTATCCATTGGTTTTATCGTGTTGCAGTCTAGGCAACATTCCGCATAAGATGGGCATAGATTTGGAAATACATTACATCTACATTTCAGTGGTAACAGATAAGGTGATGATGATCATCATCTTTCTTTATTATTGTTAGCACTACCTCAAACTAAAGCGGCGTCTCTTCGGAGCTGTCATTTTCTTAAATGAGCCGTGGCAATGTTTCAAATGAGCTTCTAACGCTAGACTAACGCGATCACCTTGTACCCAAACCATTTCGAAACTAAGGAGCCATTTGTCCTCCGATTACATACAAGCTCCTCGGCGCCGCGTTTGCGGGACTCATGTTTCGCGCTGTAGGGGATTTAAAAAAAGTGACATGAGTGGAAGGGCGGCCCTGGGGCAGTGTGTGTGTGAGCGGGAGGCAGAGCGGCAGAGAGATGCGACAGAGTTGCAAAATTGCAGGCGCGGCTCGAAATGGCTGTTATTTCAAATAGCGTAGCATATTTTAAACTAATCGGTTAACCGGTTTCAACCGGCTCATGAGGCTCGGTGGTCGGTCAAGAAAATGTTTAGTTTTCGCCATCCCTAGATCTAAGATCAACAGCAAAGACATTGGTAAAAAAAAAAAGTGAGATTAAGTGCATAAAGTACATTTGCGTATAATATTATTTATAGGAGGTTTGCATAATATTCAGTGTTTGTATTCCCCGGTTTATTCATTTTGAGAAATATTGATTCATACATTCAACTGCAAGTGTAATTTAACCTTTACTTCTCTCACAAGGAACCGTATGCATTCACATATTGAATATAGTGGAACAACACTGCACAGCTCCACAGGAATTAATGGTTTCTATTCAAAATCTTCAAACATTAGTACCACACATTCACATTTGACGTGAAGGGGGCTTGATGTGGAGTAATTTGACTAAAACAATAATACTGAAGTGCCTCCTTGGGATATTTACCATGCCATCTTAAATTTGGTGATTGGTGTTGCATTTATTTTTTGTAGTTATAATTGTAGTTATAAAAAAAAAAAGTGTCACCTTCTATAACTAAAGCTAAATTAATCTGAATACAGATCATACTCCCATCCCGGAGAAAGTTTATTGTGTTATAGTCTGCCAATAGCATAGACATCTTAAATCTTTTTAATGCCAGAGCTTGTCCATACCTGTACTCGGCTCCCCAGCCTTTGACAAAACTCATGCGAATGGTGCACATCCTGGTCAACTGATATACAGCCTCAAAGCCCTGGTTCACTGACTGAGCCAGCAGTGCCGCAAACTCCTGGTTATTGAAGATCTTCAGGTTACAGCCTAAGAAAGAGGATATCATGATGTCAATAGTTGATGTAAACTGGCACATTCTGATGGATGGTAAAACGTAAGATGAGCGATATGACCAAACTCTTATCAAACAATACGAGTAATTTTATTTCACAATAACAATATATCACAATAGAGTTATTTTTCCCCTGAAATAAGGTTGTTACGACAACAAAATTTTAGAAACCGTTGAAATTTCATAATTATCAATACCATTTTTGATACAGTAAAAAACGAATACTAGCCAAACTAATGCAAGTAAAAAGTTAAAGCTTATGGTAGACAAGAAAACAATTAGTAAAAAAATAATAATTAAATTAATTACAAGCAATATGACAAAAATGCAACAGAAAAAGAAGACAGAAATTAAATAAACAGTGCTTAAATTAAAAAAGATTATGCAGTGTTTTTTTTACCCTTTTACTTTACTGTGTGAATTAAATACACATTGATTTTATACCGACTGACTTTCCATAAATACTTGCCAAGACAAGCATGTTGGTTTTAGCACAATAAATGGTGAAAAATAAGTCAAAGCAGTACTCCAAGCTGTGTGACTGGCGGATTTATATGTACACTACCGGTCAAAAGTTTTGGATCGGTAAGATTTTTAATATTTTTAAAAGAAGTCTCTTCTGCTCACCAAGGCTGCATTTATTTTATTTAAAATACAAAAAAAAAATAATATTGTGAAATATTATTACAATTTAATACAGCTGTTTTCTATTGTGAATATGTAGTAAAATGTAATTTATTCCTGTGATCAAAGCTAATTTGTCAGCAACATTACTCAGTGTCACATGATCCTTCAGAAATCATTATAATATAATAATAATGATAATTTGATGCTCAAGAAACATTTATGATTATCATCAATGTTGAAAACAGTTTTTTACATTTTTATTTCTGGATTCTTTGATTTATTTATCTGAAATAGAAAGCTTTTGTAACATGAAAATTCTACCTGACCCTAAACTTTTGAAGGGTAGCATTTTATTTTAGGGAGAAATAAATAAAAGAAATGAATACTTTTATTCTGGTATGACTTAACTTATGGAGGTAATGCAGGTATGTCTTAACTGTCAATTTTGATCAATTTAATTCATACTTAATGAATTAAGTAAAAACATTTATAGTGTTACAAAAGATTCTGTTTCAAATAAATGGTGTTCTTTTGAACTTTCTATTCATTAAAGAATCGTGAATTCTTTTTACATAACTGTTTTCAACATTGATAATAATAATAAATGTTTTTTGAGCATCAAATGATCATATTATAATGATTTCTGAAGGATCATGTGACACTAAAGACTGGAGTAATGATGCTGAAAATTCAGCTTTGATCACAGGAATAAATTATATTTTAAAATATATTCACATAGAAAACATGCATTTTAAATTGTCATAATATTTCAGAATATTTCAAGAGTATTACTGTTTTTTTTGTTTTTTTAATCAAATGCAGCCTTGGTGAGCAAAAGAGACTTCTTTTAAAAATATTATAAATCTTACCGATTCAAAACTTTTGACCAGTAGTGTACATGTACAGAAAGCTCAGACAGCACTTGAGTACCAGATCGAGTCCACTTTCGCAGCTTACTGCGCTTGAATGATTTTAAATGATTTTAGTATTTAAACTGGTAAGTCACATGCAAATTTATAATCTTCAATGGTGATGCAGCACCGCAAGTCACGAGCGCAACCACGACAGAGACAAAAATCTAACAAAAAACTACTGGATGACAAGTTTGCCCCCGTTTATTCTGTCTACCGCTTTACTGCCCACCTGTAGTACCATGGACACTGAAAGTGAGTGAATCTCTTACCTGGGGGGATTTTACAGACTGTTGCAGGGTGCCAGCCATACCTCTGATTACAGTTAGGGCTTTGAACGAAGATGGCACTATCGCTAAGACATTCGGCAAACACTTCCCCACCAATATAATACAGCCTGACCCCTCGACCTAATCAAAGACAAAGAGCAGTGAGAACTTAATATTGTACATGTGATCATTTTGCAGGAGTCTTAAATTTCTTGGTGCATACAAAGGGATAGGTCAACCAAAATTGAAAATCATCATCTTTTACTCATCCTCATGTTGTTTCTGTATGATTAACTTTCATTGTATGGACAAGAAAAGACCAGTTTCAAAATATTATTTTGTTTCTTTAAAGAAAGTCAATTGGGCTTTTCACACTTGAACTAGTTAATCCTGGGTTATTCTAAACCGCGGTTAAACAGAATCCTGGGTTATCTTGCTTCACGTTTCACACTGCTCATAATTTACCCGGGGTTAACAATTAATCCTGGATATTCATAAGACGCCATTTTACATTCCTAAACCATGGGTTAACATCCTTGTTTGCATATTTGAGGTGTCAATGTCACTGACTGGACGAACACTGTACGCAAACAGTTTAAATAAAGGCTCTAGCATTGCACATCCTTGGATTATATATTGCTGATTGAACTATCAGACTATAAAGGTAAGAATTGAACGGTCTCTTCTTCACTACAATAGCACATTTTCTGTCACCATTTGACATTCTCCCCCTCAACCGCTGAAACACAGCTTACGGTTTATACAACACAAGCTGTTCCTGTGACTTGCAAAGCATGCGAGGCATGTGATTGGCTGTCTGTTGCTAAGCATCTAGCCAGGGCTTTACCCGGGGTTAAAAGCAGGGTTTAAAACAATGATAACCCGGGGTTAAGTACAGAGTGAAAAGCCTTACTGAGGTCTTCTGTGTTCTGTAGACTAAAGCAAGTCATTCAGGTTCAGAATGACGTGAAAGTAAATATAAGATGTCGATTTTAGTTTTTGGGTGAACTGTCCCTTAATTTCAACTGAAACACTTGATAGTAGATCAGCTGAAGATGTCTTGGATACCTATGTGTCTCCGGGTCATCTCCACGGTGGCGTTGCGGTTGACGTTGGACAGCAGGCCCAGGCAGAACCGCTCTGAGTTGGAGGGGTCTGTGAAGCCATCCACGGTGAGGGAAGGCTGAGAGGCGTGGAACGTTTCACCCACCCGCTGGTTTAGTTCATAGTAAGCTATGGAGCACCAAAACGCAGGCTCCGAGTAAGTCACTGGCTGCAGGTCTAAAACAGAGATGAGGAAGACCAATGTAAAGGAACAAGTTGACAATCTTGTATTAACTGTGCATAGATCTTTGAAGTCCTCAATCTTAAGAAATGGTCAAGATGTCAATACAATGGCTTTCAAGAGTGAAGTTAAGCGGCCCTTACCCATGCCATGATTGACAGGCGAGAGTGTGCTTGGCGACAGTTCTGCAGGAGAACCTGAAAAAAAGGAGAGGTTTTTACTTACAATAATGGAGATAATGGCAGCAACGAGAAATAACTGGTTTATTTGGTGCTTGCCAATGTAAAAATTTTATGGTCTATCAATGGACACATGATTTGAGGCATCATTCCTGTCTGAAACACAACTGAAGTTTACATTTTAATTTAGGGGTCTGTTTAGACCTGAAACCCTACGTATGAGCAATAACAAAAGGGAGCATTGCACTACAATGGTAATTCTTGTTACACTGGGTTGAAGACGGAATAAGTTGCAATTTTGTGATGTACATCTGAGTAAAACAGATTATCATAAACACAGAAAATTAGAACAAGGACTTGGTTCAATCCATTGGTTGTTGAAACTTGCAGATGATGTCACCAGAGAGAAGTCTGTCACTCCAATGGAAGATTGAGTTGCATTTAAAAATAATAACATATTCATGGATGAATTGTTCATGATAAAATCAATAACATGCATTTAAAAAACCTGAAGTGAAATTTGAAATGTTTAAAATAACTAAAGAAATTCTAAGTATGATTACATTTAAGTGGGGTGGCGTTACTACCATAACATAACTTCTGTCAGGTCGCCACTTGATGTCTGTAAAATCTGGATCCTGAAGCACAAACAATTGACTGCCTTGAGGCTGAAACCAACACTACATGACTTTTGCCATGACTACAGACTTTTGCCATGAATACCAGTCTGGATGGGCACAGACAGTCTTTTTTTTCTTTCAGACTTTGATTCCATCCAGTCGGAGGAGATCAAACATGTTTGATATTGAGCCGATTTTAGATCACATTTTATATTCATTTGTCATGCGCCTTGCAACTAGCCACACAGTTCTGAGATTGTTGTGTTTGAACGACTTTAAAATCTAGTAGTGTGCCGTTTACGGTTTGATGACTAGTTTTTTTTTCCTCTGTAACCATTTGCAAAGGTGGCATGTGTGATGCCTAGTGATGCCACACACACACACACACGTGGCTGTCACTCCAATGTAGTGATGTCACTGTGGGAATGTACCTGTGTCCATACTTTGATTCATCTGCTGGTCACTGGCCTCTCCATCCTCACTGATGTATCCCGGGGGAGGAGTTTCTGAACATTTAGAAATCAAAAACAAAGATCACCAATTTACTCTAAAGCCAAAAATAACTATATTCGCGTCCACACCAAGGAACAATATCTTTCTTTATTCCAAGCATGCTGCAGTTTAAAATGGTCGAGCTCTTTAAAGCAGGATGGATTCGGATTGGCTCGTTCATCAGTTAGATAAAATCATTCTGAAAGTGAGTCCTACGATATTGTTTCTCTGTGCCGTCATCATTATAGTCTTTTTGTGGACTTTTGTTATTGTTATAGTTATCGTTCCTGGTGTGAACAGGCCCTAAACTACACAATAACCCATAAGGTCTTCGGCCTTAAATTTGGTGTGAAACGATTTGGTGCGAGACGTGTGTTCCTACCTGGTATGTAATTGTTAGGGGGCTCTATCCCTGTTGGGAAGTTGGTGTTTTCAGGTATGGAGTTGGTGTAGTCGTCCAGAGGCGGCAGCTCAGTCAGGATCTCTGTGTGTCTTGGCACGAGGACGGGAGGAAGAACTACAAGAGAGACATTCAGAATCGAGAGGACTGAATGAACACTTGGTTCAAATTTCACACATTAGGAAGCGATAAAAACCACTTTAAAAAAATTAAAAACCACTTGAATCTTTTCTTGGCAACTCAGCTGCCAATTTCCACACCTGGTGTCTCCACCCGCTGGTAGTGGTAGGGGTTGATGCAGACTTCATCCTTCTTGAGGTTGAAGGCGTACTCGCAGGTCTCGATGGCGCGCAGCTCGTGGTGGCTGTGCAGGTCGGGCCATCGCCACAGGCGGCAGTAGATGACATGAGGCAGACCTTTACGGTGAGACACTTGCAGACGCCCGTCCAGAGATCTGACTCGAGCATCCACAGAGAGAGGGCGAGAGAAATGGAAGAGAAGGGAGTGTGCCAAATGACCAGAGAAAGACATGCATGGATGGAGGGAAGAGGGAAGGTGGTGCGATTAGACAGCAAATCATGACCAAGATGCAAGGTTAAACATTTACGATTAAAACTCCTGAATGTTTATACAAAATAATGGAATACTACTATATTAAATCAATGGTTCTCAACTGGTGGGTTGTTGTGACCCAAAAAATGGGTTGTATACATCAAGGGAGAAGGGAAAAAAATTTTTTTTTAAAAGCAACTAACCATATAACGTGTTCAAATTTGTGTGTGGGGGAGGGGCCTTAATATTAATTTGGTTCCACTTTATATTAAGTGTCATTGACTACGGTGTTAGCATTTAAATTAATCATTTGATATAAAGCACTTATTGTTTACATGTTTTTACAGAGTACTTGTATTAAAAATAAAATACCTGCATCTAATTACACAGTAATTCATTTCTGCAATTACATCTACAATTAGACTGTTGACCCTTCCCTAACACCTTAACCCAACCTTCTTTTTTGATGCATGTACATAGCAGTTAAATACACCTAATATAAAGTGGGGCCCTAATTTTGATATGCATCCAATCAAACGGCAAGCATTCAAAAGTTGAGCCTGTAGGATTTTTCAAATCTTTATGAAAGTCTCTTCTGCTCATCAAGGCTGCATTTGTTTGTTCAAGAACACACTAAAAACAGTAATATTACTACAATTTAAAATAACTGTTTTCTATGTGAATATATTGTAAAATGATATTAATTCCTGTGTTCAAAGCTGAATATTCTGCATCATTACTCGTGTAACATGCTCCTTCAGAAATCATTCTAATATGATGATTTGATGCTTAAGAAACATTACTGATTATTAATGTTAAAACAGTTGTGCTGCGTAATATTTTTGCGGAAACCGTGATAGACCTTTTCAGGGTTCTATGAATTGAAGGTTCAAAAGAACAGCATTTATTTGAAATCAAAATCTTTTGTAACATTATAACTATCTTTAACTGGTAAATTGTGATCAATTAAATGTATGCTTGCTGAATAAAACTAGTATTCATTTCTTTCAAAATATTTTTTTTTTTTGCTGACCCCAAATCTTTGAACGATATATAGGTTAACATAAAAAAAAAGACAGAGAACATGATTACTTCTGCATAAATTTGGCAATGGTTTGGGTCACCATTTCAGAGTAAAACCAGTTGAGAACCACCGTTTTAAACTGTTTCTTTAGTGAAGTGTATGTATGAGTTATGAAAATATGTCGATCTGCTTTAAATCTATTGTAACATTCAGAGTTAAATCTCTACAATAAAATAAGTGATGCCATCATTAAGATATTTAAATCTAAATCAACAATAATAAAGCAGGTTATTACACGGCCCCTGGAGCCCCCTGTGCTCGTTCATCCCCACCTGTGGCTTGTGGGGTGAGTGTGGCACAATGTCAGCAGAGGATATTCACCTGGTTTGGTCAGGGTAGCTGTAAAGGCCTGAGGTATCCCACTGTTCTATCGTATTTGGTGTACTCAGTCCCCAAATTTCAGAGCAATTGCTGTGCACAGAAAGTAAAAAAACAAAAACAAACAAAAAAGAAAAACAAACACAAAGAAACAAAAAAAATGATAAACATGGGGCATGATTCATTCAAAAATACCAAGATGAAGTACCATGAGGGGAAAATCGAAGGGCATCGTTTCTTTTATTTGAGATGTTTTGCGAAGGTCGTCTGAAACTGGCGAACGACGCGGTCCACCTCAAATAAAAGAAGCCACTCTAACGGAAAATTCACATATAACAGTGAGATGAGAAAACCGAAGAGAAACTGACAAATGTATTTAGTTAGGGCTGGGCGATATATTGAATATTCACAATATATTCGCGATGAAAATTAGGCAGTATGTCAGTCTGATTCATTTCCATGATTCGAATCAGCTCAAGATTGTCATTTAAAAAAGTAGACTTCAATTATCTCGAGTCAAATGTTCCTGGACAATTTACATATTTTTAACTGAAACAAATGCTGCTGCACAAATGTCATGTAGTGGAAAAACATGCCTAATTATTTTAACGTGACTATTTTAGTTGTTATTTTAAAAGCAGTTTTATAGCAAAAATGTATGTTGATATCTAAAAGGCAAAACAATTAAATAAGAGGCATTTCCTGCCACATCGCCCAGCTCTAGTTACAGTGCATAATCTCTTCCCCGGTCATCATGCGGTGTTATGAGACGAAAAGGGTAATTGACGTTGTAAAAAGACGTTTCATTCAGGGATTGATTTCACATCAGATATCAACATTTACACATGCAGCACAGGACAGGAGCCTATGACCTACTGTCGCTCGACTACATCACACTCAAGATAAAGAACGCTATCAGGCAATCAGACAAGCACACAGACCTTCAGTAGTTCTGAAAAAGAAACATGGGATGAGAAACAGACATGGTGACGAGACAGGAACAGGACTCGCACAGACTTGATATGTGATGAATGAAGTTTTAGCCCCCTGTGGTTTAACGGTCTCTGAAAAGGGACTCGAAAGTCAGAAGCTCACAACCACGTGCCAGACTCCACCAGCAACCTGGAGTCACTTCTAATCACAATTTGTCTTGATAATCTTTTTTAAACACAGACTAAATTTTTTTGTTTTACATTTGTCCTGCAGCAGTGGTCCTATTGGATAGACAAGTATTTTTCCAACTCTCACTAGTAACAACTGAATATAAAGACTCACGCATTTGAGAAAGAATATTCAAATATCTTTTAAATCGATAGTGATCATGCAAAGAGTTCCCAGGTTGTTTTGAAGCAAAATATATTTAGTTAAATACTTCCGTTTACTACGCTTTCTGACACGTTTTTTCTTTGTTTAATGTAAATGTATTAAATAAAATGTTATTGGCTCTTAAAAAAAGATTTTAAATGTAGCTACCTTGTGACCCTTAAAGGGAAAGATCACCAAAAAATGAGTTATTTACCCTCATGTTGTTCCAAACCCAGACCCTGTAGACCTTCATCTTCGAAACACAAATTAAGACATTTTTAATAAAACCTGAGTGATTTCTGCTCCTCCATTGAAAGTCCATTCCACCAAAACTGATGCTAAAAGAGTTGATCAATGCATATTGATATACAGCACATCAAATATGGCAAACACCAAAGCTCGACTGTACTCGCTTGACGTGCAAGAACTTGCTTAAACTACTCAATTCATATGGATTACTTTTACAACATTTTTAAGAAGTTTAAGTGTCAAAGTTTTGGTTGAATGGACTTTCGAAGGAGGGACAGAAATCTGTGTTCAGAAATCTTTGCGTTCAGAAGATGAACAGTCTTCTTGGTTTAGAATGACATGAGGCCGAGTAAATGACCATTTTCATTTTTGGGTGAACTATCCTTATCTTTTTTAGCTTTTTCAAAAGACTAATTTGTGTCGCATCTGTGTGAAGCTTGAAACTCAAAAGTAAAGCCATTGACGAACAACCATTTATACAACAAACTAACCTACATTAAAACAGTACAAGACCAAAGGAGCCTGTAAAGAAAGAAAACTCTTGAGGAGAACATTAACATTAGAGCAGGTTATCTGAGCGGCGCGTGTATCGCTAACCCTCGACCTGTACACTCGCTGCTGCTGTCTGATGTCAAAAGTTAATGAGACCGACCCTGATGTAACGATGTTACCCGAGATATTGAGCGAAGCTTGCTCAGAGTATAACGTGTCCTTATTCCTCCAGGGAATTAAGATTTCATGATGCCCAGAGAACATGATCGATAGGCAGTTTTAGTCAACGACATGCCAGGAGAGTATACAGATTAAATCGGTCTACTCATTTTTATAGGTGAGATTCATTTGTAGAACTTTTAAACCAGAAACTGCTAGAATGGGAATACACTTCTCTTTTTTTACTGTATCTAATTAACCTGTTCCAATGTTAATATTTGACCAATATTACTAATCTGGCCAATACTGGAATCATTTTATGTTATGGCTAATAACGATAACATAATACTCAAATTCTATAGAATTGTGTCTAAATAGATTAAAAAAAAACCCACCAAAACCTGAAATTGTTTTAAATTATACAAGTCAATTTAGGCATCATAACATTGCAATTTACAGTCTCAAACATGTATATTCATTTTATGATTTAGGTTTAAGTTTTATTAAACCAGTGTTTTAAAGATTAACTTTGAGTGTTAACCCAGCCTATATTTTATTTAATTATGGATTGCATTTATAAAAAAAAAATTTTTTTAAATCCCAACAACTCCAATATTTGCCATTAACTGATACTTTTTGTAGTCTCAGTTTGAGCTTTACTAAAAGTGAATTTCAAATGCCATGCAGTGTTAAGGATGGAGAAAGAAAGAGCAAAGTGAATGTATATGTGAAACCATTAAAGAAGTGAAACCACAGAGTTTACATAAACTCACATGACCTGCTTTAGGGGGGATGGGGACTTCAGTTTCAACACCAGTAGATGGAGGGTTTCCCAAAACGCTCTTAAAACACACACGCTCGGCACACAATAGAAACCCGATTCAGTATTAACCCTCAAATTAACAATAGAGCAGATGGCCGAACAGCGATCACTGTGTGATATCAACAGAGGTGCATTCAAGCACGATAATGATAATTCACAAAACTATGATGAACATTTGCAGAAATTCTATCAATATTACATGATTCTAGATAACTTGTGAAAACATTAATGCAATTTAAAAGGAAATGACAAAATATTTTACCAATGCCTACACCCAAAATGCAATGGTTTATTACTTAGTCACCAAAAAATTAAATCAGGACAATTCAATTATTACTATGACTAACCTTTATTAAAGTCCATCATAAGATGGACCCCATCAGCAATTCAAAGTAGCGCAACTCAATTATGGCAAAAATAATAAATCACGATTACTGTGGTCGATATTGAAATTAAGATTATCAAAGTCTTATTCCATGAGATGAGTAATTTTAGATATCAGTAAAACAATTATGGATAGGTTTATTAGGCTACCTCAGTAAAACTAATACTAGGTTAATACTACTAAGTAATGGAGCCAAGTAAACAGTTACAGTCTACAAGTAAACTAATTACAAATACAACAAAACAAAAGATAAAAACTAAATAAACACTGATTTTAGTTTTTTTAGGGAGATGTACTAAGTGGTATTCAGATAACGAATAACCTACAACAGAAACTGAATAAAGTTAAATAACACTGCAAAGTCTTATACAATAAATATAGATTAATCCTGATTAAAGCTACAAAAGTTATTCATTCCAGTGCAGTGAGTGATTTTATCTTTGTCTGTTATTGTTTGATTAACATTAATGACACTGAATTCAAGCAGTAATATCCGGCTGCTGCCACTTTAAGAGCTAATGCATGGATCCAATATACTCAACAGTTTACATTTACTTAAACGATAACCGACTGGGTTTACGAGGATACTTAAAACGGCATCTTGATCATTTTTGCATGTAGGCTATTTGACCTTTTAGGCATGTATCTGAAGCCCACAGTATACTTTGCTTATGCGCGTTTGGCACACAGAAAGCCACCTGGGAAAGCGGCACGCCCCACTTATTCGGCCGTTTTGGATGTTAAGTTTGGCTTATGGAGGCACACATTTGGCACAGCGCTGCAACATTAATCGCACAATAATCCTTTTACCTTGATTATCTTGTTTTCATGATTGTTGGACGCTAAAAATGACAATTTACAATTAATCGAACAGACCTAATTTAAAGTGATCAGAACCAAGTTGATAAATCTGGATCGCACACCAGCATCACTGGGCGTCCGTGTCCCAGACAGATTACACACTTTCCATCTGCTACCCTCACTTGGCACGAGATGAAAGCAAAAAATATGTTCCAAAAAATAAAGCACCACCTTCTTTGAGTACCATGTGACTAGCTAAAGAAAAGTTAGTCTTAAAATACAATGCAAAGATTTAGCAGGAACAATGAATGGGCTGCGTATCAAAACAAACCCCAGGACGGATTAAAACAGAGCCATCACAAAGGAAACCATATGTCTCTGTTCATTTGCAGGAATCATCCTGAGATTTGACAGTCAATGAATGTCCCGTTTCAGCCTTCCATTTGAACATGTGCCAAGTGACCAACATCTTAATCCCACGAGAGACGTCTGAACAAGCAATTCAAGATGGTCTTTTTAAATGCTTCATAAAATGATTTCCTTTCACATAAAACTTCTATCCTTTTGTTTAAATGGCTAACTTGATTGTCTCTCCCACTTAGGCCCTGTTCACACTGCAGGCAAAAGTGGCCCAAATGTGATTTTTTTGGGGTCAAGTGACCAGGTCAGACTTCTTCAGAGGTAGTGTGAACACTCAAATCTAGCCCAGATCTGATTTTTTCAAATCAGATTTAGACCACATACATATGTGGTCCTGAATCAGACCCAGATCAGATTTTTTTCAATGCGGCCGCAGTGTGAACAATCAAGGCGGATTTGATGCGACTTTTACGTCAATCTACGTCGACTTTTGTCATAATTATGCGCCGGCGAAGCCCTAGACACAACAGACAAAGACAGTAGCCTAACATTAAAAACTTGACTAGATATGGAGAACAGCGATGAAGCGAGTCAATGAGAGTGAGGTGTTAGATCTAAGTAGTATATGGGGAGATACTTCAATTCAAGCTAGAAGGACCAACCGTAACCGCTCCGTTTTTGAAAAAATTGCACATGAAATGGAAGAACGGGGACACAGGAGAACAGCGTCTCAGTGAAACTATTCACGTCATATTCCCACCACTCCTGGCTTCGTCTACGCATCCACACAGATCTCTGTAGTGAATTTGCAACCATAAACCCGCAAAAGTTTCCATTACACAAACATTATGAAAAAAATGCGAATATGCTTACTTCCTCCATAACCTCACGAACTTTAGTGCAACCGCGTGCTGCGTCTGATGTCATTGTTATTGTTCTTTTGCGCATGCCGGTTAGTTTGAAACCTCAAACAGTTCACACTGCAATCAGATATAGGTCACATTTTAAAAGGTAATGTGAACAGCCAATCAAAAAAATCGGATCTGAGCAAAAAATCAGAATTGAGCATTAGGACTTGCGGTGTGCCCCGTGCCTTATACGATCTGTTGTATTGATTTGCATTTCTGTTGGCAATTCCCATAATACAAAGGCTACTTAATGGATACCATAACTAATATTCTGAATAAATTGATCCGAGAAAAGATTTTATATAAAAAAAAAAAAAAAAATATATATATATATATATATATATAAATAAAGGGGGGGGGGGGACATTTTTCCCTCAATTCTACAGTCATTTATTAAACCAAATGAAAGCCAGGCCTTAATTATTGTATGGAAAGCCAGACAGACAACAGATTCTTCAGGTTACAATCAATAGACCTGAAAAAGCCACAGCGCCAGCCGGCTCTGTCCTCAGAGAAACCCTCTTCACATTCTTACACTCACTCAAGGCATCTTACAGATACACTATCAGCACTTCTGTACTAAAGACCTGCGAGGAGATCTTCAACAGGAAGTTAGGTCGAGACAGATACGAGATTGTTTTCCCTTTAAACAAGAGTAACGTAACAAGTAATGAAAAGGACTAAACATCAGCTAAAATTGAACATTGTTCGTATTGTTTAGTTCTGGATGTACGCATGCAGGAACATTTTGTTTTGATACAGTGTTTGTTTTGTGCAAATTAAACGCATGGCATACAGCTGGATCCGTTTGGAAAAATTCAAGATTGAATTCGTGAGCAATTATCCAAACGACAAAAGAACAAATCCTCTCCTTACTTTCATTCGAGGTTGCCAGCTCAATCAGTTCTGTATAATGTACTTGATAACTGGATAAAAATCCTTAAGGAGGGCAACAGGGTGGTTTAATCATGGCATTTTAAAAGCACATGATAAATCATTCACTTGCAACTATTTAAACTATGAAAATTCAAGTCTGTTCAGTACAGCTACAATACAGTAGATATTCTGCTTATCGTAACGTGTTTAAGTGATGTTTGTGCTTCACTTCTAGACAAAAACAGGAAACTATTTTGCTCTAATAGAACAGAACAAAGAGCAAATGTTGAGCATTAAGTAGTTGAAGCTTTGTCATGGTGTCAAAAATAAATGCAGTTTGATAGAGCAAATACACAAGATATGCACATTTTGTAAATAGTGGTTTTGTACGATACTAAACTGTATAGAAATTTGTTCGAAAATCTGTGGAATGGATTAAAATTACACTTCACCACAAAGATGAAAATTCATTTTTGTCATCAAAATACTTTAACAATATTAATTTGGAACTAGTTGACTTCCATTGTATGGTGAGAGAGAAAAACTCATCTCTCAAACTAATAAAGTTTTGGAACAACAAATCTTGTGTGGAAAATCATTTAATGCCAGCTTCTTTTAAAGTGTGCCATTTGCATAAGCTCATCTCATGAATATGATCATTTCTACACGACTTTCCTGGGTGAATCATGGTATAAAAGCGCACTCGGGACAGAAAAAACACGTCCATGTGTCACTAGATGTGATGAACAGCACAAATGGAACAAATCTGAAATCAATCTTCATTTCATTTACAAGCTATTATGCCTTTTCATAAATGGAGAACACTCTAGCTGAGCCTTTTGTTCACACAGGTATGTGAGGGAGGCTGGAAAGGACAGTTGCGGAGGCTTTTGACATTGCCATTACCAAACATAACAACCAAAGGACACAATGACTGATCCAGCCGTTCCCACAAGCCTCCAAGGTTAGAGAACAGATTAGCAGCAGAAAACACATGCTGGAAGCAAAGTTTCCCACCCTTTGAATCCACTCTCAAGGGAAGACAAAGCCCTCTGGATGACTTGGAAGCATTTCTGAAGGTCTGACCAGAGCTCTGCATCTGAGCAGAGAAAAGCCATCATTTTAATGTTCACTTGTACACATTTCAGCTGGAGGGAGGATAGATTTAACCTGCATTTATTGTAAGCTATACAGTCTCAAGAGGTTTTGCTGAGTGAACCTGATCAAGTATTAAGGCATAGTGCCAAGTCACAGAGCATTTTCACAATAAGCATTGCACAATTTTTCAATAAAAAGAGGGAGATACACATTCAGGCCTGCATTTGTTAAATTACACACTTATAAAGACTCTGTGGCTTTGAGAAGTTAGAATTAATTCTAAAAAAGATTCAAAAGAAATAAATCTCAAGGACAAAGGACAATGCCTGTTTGCCATTATAAGCAGCTTGCGTTATCGGTTTTGACAACACCTTTTTAAATTATTTAACCCAGGTAATGTTTAAAGCCGCTTTCATGCGATTATGCCCTTTTCAAGTTTGTTCAGCATCTTACACCAAAATTAAACTATATTAGAAGGCAAAGAACAAGAACCTGTGCTGAACCTTTACATAAGCGCTAGATAATCTAAATACTAAGACGGGCTGTGGTGTATCTTACAAGTGGACAGTTTATAGAATGTTGCGTTATAAAATTAAGCAACAAAAGCTGATTTCCATTCAAAGTTCCAACTTATTCGCGAAAATTGATATAACGCATAAAACATTTGCGAATAACACACCGTTTCCATTCATGGAGTTGAAGAGAACAAAATCACTTCCTGATAAACTGGTGCCAAATATCACATAAGAAAAATGGAAGTTGCTGCAGTAGGAGAAGCCACTGTGGGTCTTTTATTCGTATTTAATAAATGACATGCACACTGGTGAAACGTAATAAACACTACTGTCATGTTATCTTGATTTTGGAGGCAGACGCCTTCTGTTTTGGGAACACAGTCGTGTAAGACGAGACTAAGGCATTTCAGAATGACCAAAACAACATTTCAACGAGTTTAGTCCAGTTAAGCTGTCCCGTCGGGACGTCACGTGTCTTTTTTGATGCGCAGAGAAATTTGTAAGGTAAATGTGTTTCCATTGAAGTTTATGTGCATGTTTTCTTATCAGTTTTCTGTAACGCCTTGAGCACACAAGCTTTTTATGCAAATTTTTTTGAATTTAGGCACATCTTGGAGTTTCCATTCAGCGTTTTTTATGCAATATTCTAAAACGCGCAATAGAATGTGGATGAAAACAGCTATTGTGAATATCATGCTGATCTTGCACTTTGACCAACTGCAGATCTTCGACAGAAACGACTGCTTTACACTTGATTTATTAAAAAATAAATTCCCTTTTTAACTGGAACTTCAAAGTGGACAATTCCGATTTCCCTTATCACTTCTAGTTTTTAATCATGTACAATTTTATTGACACACAACAGTTTACATTTTCAGTCTTGAGGTTATATAAAGAAAAACATTATGGACACTTTACTAAGGTTGTAAATGAAATACATTTTTTAAATTATAGAATTTTAATTTATATATAGTAGTCAACATTTGAAGTGGATCAAACAAAGTTCATCAAAGTTGTCCTAAGATGTTCAAAATTCATGTATAACTTTGATGAAAGGTTTTGATCCACTTCAAATGTTGACTACTGTGTGTGTGTGTGTATGTATATATATATATATATATATGCGTTATGTTTAGTATTTAAAAGTAAAAATGTGAAGCATGTTTTCAACGAGTTCTTACATAAATGCATTTACAAAAGAACTGAATCAATTTATACATTTCTCTCAAATATCCCCAAAGGGCTGAAAACAGATGTAATGTATAAGACATCACCTGACCCTTGTGTATCTGTAACGTCTTGGTTTCAAACTATTGATATGCTGTGGCTCGGACACACAACTCTTCCTCTCCTCTTAGCATTTCCCTAAAATAGCAGCGCTGATATTTCACCATTTGTCATGATGAATGGAATAAAAGCAGCCTGATGGTTGATAACGCAGACATTCACACAGCATGAGAAGCCTTCGTGAGCTCAGAATGGAGGTGACGTGGAGCTGTACAGAATGACCTTAACTCAAGTCGAGACAGATGGAGCAGAAATCATTTAAAGAAACAAAGGGGAGTAATGTTGATATTTTACAACGGTAGACGCAACTCACGCCTTCACCTTCTTCACTCACGAAGCAACACACGCAATGATACGGCTAAGGTTACTTCTAAACTTAAAAGCATTTCTAAATAATTTAAGGAGTTTTAATGCTTTATAAGATGAAGACTTAAAACTAACTAAACGTTTTCTATTACAATCATGGGTTTGCAACTCTAACCGTATTAAAGGGGTACTTTTTCTAAAACTAAAAAAAAGTACACATTTACTCGGCCTCATGTCACTTCAAACCTACATAAACTGATTATTAAATTACAGCATACTTTTTCAAATGACAAGGAGATGAATAAATGACACTTGCGTTTTGAAGCGCTAGATTCAGGAGTCTAAGACGACACTGAGCTAAAAGCAGGAATGCGAGCAGCTTTTGATGTTGGCGTACCTGGGGATGGTGACACACTTGGTGTTGAGGTTCTGTGTGGTGATGGCTTTCTCCAGCTCGTCCAGCTGGCCCGTCTTCTTCAGCTTCTTCACCAGGCTTTTGACGGCCTTCTCGCACCACTTCTCCTCCTGGCCGTTCTGCTCTCCGCCCCCTCCCGCTCCGCTCGAACCGCTGGCCGACTTCTTCCAGCCCAGCAGTCGCTTCACCACGGGCGGAGTGAAAGGCAAGATGGAGGACATGTTTTTGGGGTGTCCGATGAGCAGTCAGAGTTAGGGAGACAGATGGAGGCTAGGAGAATGGGGAGGAACAGACCCAACGTTCCTAACTGGCTTTTAGGAAGAGGGTCTCTGGGCTGATTATGAGGGGGCAGGGGACAGAAGCTTAGGAAACGGGAGAGGAAAGGGGGGCGAGGGGTCACCTGAGTGGAGAGAAGCAGAAATCAAGAACAGCTGATGACAGACTCTGTAAAATACAAACTTCAGGGATGAGATTAGTACCTCCATCCTGTTTCTTGCCCTGATTACAATTGCAAACTAAAGACTTAATTCAATTTTATCTTTGTTGTATTGCTTTTTATTATTATTATTATTATTATTTGTTCTACAGCTAGTAATCTATTTCTGTATTAGAATTATTGGTCACTAATGAGGCTTTATTACCCAATAATTGGCCAATTTGGCTAATTTTTGGTTTCATTCTTTTAATACACTTTTTACACTATTCAAAAGTTTTGGGTCGGTGAGATGCTCTAAATGTTTTTGAAAGAAGCTCACCATGGCCGCACTTATTTGATCAAAAATACAGTAAAAACAGTAATATTGTGAAATATTATTATAATTTAAAACAACTGTTTTCTATTGTGAATATATTGTAAAATGTAATTTATTCCTGTGATCAGAGCTGAATTTTCAGCATAATTACTCCAGTCTACAGTGTCACATGATTCTTCAGAAATCATTTTAATATGATGATTTGATGCTCAGGAAACATTTCTGATTATTATCAACGCTGAAAACAGTTGTGTTGATTAATATTTTGGAAACTGTGATTTATTCTTTTTAGGATTCTTTGATGAATAGAAAGTTCAAAAGAACAGCATTTATTTGAAATTAAATTTTGTTTAATGCTTCCTTGCTGAATAGAAATATATATATATTTTTTTTATATACTGACTTAAAACTGTGTAAAAACATTCTCTTATTGTAATTAAATATGCAGAGACAACAAAGAAGCCATTTCTTACACCAATGCCGTTAAGTCTGGACTATCTGTTTGCTGACCAATGGTGGACTGGTGAATGCTTGAGAAACTTAAAACATAATTTTTGCAATTTGGTTTGGTAACACTAGTAGAGCAGAAATCACAAATCAGCTTTAAATAAAGGAGCGTGTTCAATACAATTGCCATTTTTTGTGGTACCAAGAAACATGGAATTTCTCTTGTATTGGTCCCAACCACTCAGATTTCAGGAGTGACTCAACTCTAATCAGCAAATGAGAGATTTCATTGACAACAATTTTCTACAGGAGAAAACTGCGGAAGACAAGCTAGCCTTTCATTTAAAAGGGTTTAGAACTTCATTTGAAAAGAGGTTCCACATAACAAGAAAATCTACGCACAGAAACCAGGCGAAAACTGCCAGGTTGTGAACATGGGGAAGTGGAAGTAAAACATCTTGATCATTTCGGTCAGGTTTACAACATACCCTTACTCTGGGTGCCATTTATGATAAGGGAAATGACAGGCAATGAGAAAACGCCTCAAAATGCTTCTTCAACAAATGCATTCGAGTTTGAGAATGGATGACATCAGAAAAGATTTAATGATCTAATGGACTTTTCATACGCTTTGGGCTGGAAGAGTTTCTTTGCCAGTTACAGCCAAATGTGCTAACGTAACAAAATTAAAACCCAAACAAATCCTCCTAATTGTCTTGCTTATATGAAGAGTAACTACGGCTGTCAAGATTCCTCGATTAAATTAGAGTAGGCTACTCAATTTTAAAAATGCTTCGATTCCAATTTACAATCAAAATACAGGTCAAAACACAGGGAGGAAGCATTCCACGGACGAGAATCCATTAATCGCATTATTATATTAGACTGTTTTCTAAGGCTGCATAATGTATTAAAACCTTTTTTAAAAAACATACTATAGCATAGTGCTATTGTGAATTAACAGAGGCTGCCCTTTGGTTACATGCAATTAATACACGCCCAATTAATACATGCTAGTTTGGTTTAATATATGCGCTTTATTTACAAGCGTGTACGTTTCAGAGCGGCTCTGTTCACAGTAAATGTTGCTCCACATGAACTGTTATCATTTACATTAGTGGAGCGTCTCAAACTCCATCTCTGCATATGCTGCGAGTTTGAGTTGCTCATAACATTTGTCTAGGAACACAATGCGCCATTTCATCATTTGTAAGATAAATCATGTATAAACCTACACAGGAGAATACATCAATATTCGAACTCGCAATTTCAAAATAAAGGTTTAAACGCTCGCTCCGAGTTTGCATGTTTTGATTTTCACATACTCTTGTTCAAGAAATTACAGTGGCTGTAGCATTTCTATCATAAAGAAGCCGCCAAATATTGAAGATTAAATTAACAATTTAATTAAATATTGTTTGGCCAATATTCAACAAGGATTTGATCTGCTGTAGAGTGTAACAACACCTGCAGGCATAAGATGTACATAAGATGATTATTAGGTATACTATGTATTTTAACAGTGTTGTTTTATAAAACCAAATGATTAGGCTACTTGCGTTTGATACTTTATTTAAACCAAATACTATTGCCTCATTGTTATTATATATGTCTTAATTCATCTTAAAGACAATTGTTAAATTAAGTCTAGTTTTATTACCATTAAAAAACATCCGATTACTCAATTAATCATCAAAATAATTGATCGATTACCAAAAAAATCATTAGTGACAACCCGAACAAAGCGAAAGTCCAAAAGTGAACGGTCACTCAGTGAACGGTCAAGCTTGACAGCACTTTAGGCATCACATGCTAGTTTGAATGATTTCAATAGAACGTTTGAAGCATTTTAGCACATCAAAGGCACATTTGGAACGTTAAATTTGAACATGAATAGCAGACTTCGGGAGCATTTGAAAGATTTATTAAAACATACCAGTCATTTTGGGCCACGTTCATCTTTTTTGGTGACATGCCTATTTGAACAGTTTTAATTAAATATTAAACATACTGATAAAAAATGATTCTGTTGTGAAGTAAATCCTTTAAAAAACAAATGTAATTTCTACATGAAAAAGTTAGTTCAGACAAGAATAGAATTCTATGTTAGTACTCAATTCAAGCTTGAAGAAATTAATGCATAAATATCAACGTTATAAAATTAAGTAAAATCAACTCAACTTTCTGTTATGTGTTCCCAACATGCACTGGAGCACGAATAATTAATAAGGTTGATTTTTCGCCGTTTTCCAGCTGTATTTTACACACGTTTTATTATTGCTTCTGTTGTTATGTTTAGTAAATTGCTGTTTTGTGACATCTGGAATTCATTTTCTTTATTAAAAATGACACGTTCATATTCAAAAACATTCCATCGAAAGTTACCGTCATTGTGTACCAAGTATTGAGGTCCCAGTGTTCGGGTGGGAACTGTGTCTCTTCTATTATGTAAACATGATGTCTACACAATATCTATTGTATTATTTTCTACTTAGAAGTTTCTAAGTAAAGCATACACTTTAAAAGCATGGTTTAATTCAGTGTTGTATTGTTTGAGTAAAAAGTATTGCAAAGGAAACTTCAAATAAGTAGAAAGTACTTAAACGTTTACTGGCAAAGTTAGAGTTATTATTTTCCTTGTTAATTTTACTTAACTTATTTAAGTGGACTTAATTTTTCTTTTTCAAGTTAAGTAAATTGCACATATGGAATTTTACTTAGTTTTTTCAGTGCATTAATGAGATATAGACACGCCTGGAAGATTGATTTTTGTTTTAAGTTTTCTGGTATCATGGACCAAATTGGAAAGTACAAAATAAACGCATCCGGAACACTGTAAGCAGGAAATCATTGAAGTGTTCAGAACGTTTTTAATTGAACGTTCACAAAATTTGAGCATCACAGATACTTTGAAAGTTTCAAATGGAACATTCAATTTTGCATATAATTGGCGTGTTGGAATGTTTGATTCTAACGTTTTGGCGCGTTCCTTGTCAGCAGCATTTAGTAATGCAACTTTGAAGCCCAAAAATGTTGTCTAGGTAGACAGCTCTGTAAGTTTTGACAGCCAAACCATGAGATAAGCAATACACAGAGGCCAATGAGGCAGGAGTAAGTTATATCACAATATTCTTATGAATGCGTTTGTGTACAAACGCCAAAGCAAAAACATATTTATAGGCAAAACAAACATCACCTTGTATCATTCTAAACATGCATAGAAGTCGAGCCAAACAGACCCTGCTGTTCATTAACTCATCTGTAAGCTTTAAATGACTAATAATTAATAAATAAACGCATTGTTTACCTTCTCCAGTGATCTGGTGGAGTATCACGGGCTTGTTAAGGCTGCATGGGCCGCTAATCGACTCACTGTCCCGGTCTGCCTGCGATATAACAAACCCCAGGATCAATACACTTACATTAATCGCTGCATTATAAACTCTTTCATCTGTGCAAAAGCGAAAAATCGACATTTGCCTGCTTATGAGAGGTGTGTGAGTTTGCGTGGCCGTTGAGTTTGTGGAAACCGCTAGCAGCCTGCGCTACTTTCTTTGACAGAAAAATAAACAGCTTTCAAACGGGTTCGCGAGCCGTTATCTTCACATTTACCCTTCAACTCACCCTTTTAGCGAGAAGCTTTCTCTGTAAGGAAGGAGTAACGTAAAATCCCAGCGAAACGGATTATTCGTGGGTGGGTAAAAGTCGACTTTAAACAATATTTTCCTTCCCACTGTAGCCGAATTACAGCAGCAGACGACGGCCTCCAGCGCGCGCAACCTAACCTTAAAGCACGCAACGAGATACGCGCTCTGCATAAGCCCCGCCTTCTATTTTTTCATTGGATAAACGAGAAGCCTGTCATGGACATGCTTCTCGTCGATTGGCTTATAAAAGCGTCAGTCTTGATAAAAATTGAATATGCAAAGTACAGTCGATTTTTATTGGCTAATCAGATTGTGTCTTCTAATCAGTGATGTTTAGGTTCTAGTAGAAGGCAGTGGTTTGTCAATGTGGCTGTCCATCTATTGACTTCATAATAGACTCGAAGCGAACGGGGTGGGGAAATTGCAAGCGAGTTACTGCCTCTAAATAACATTACTATGAGATCGCGATGTGTGTTGTGCGTTCATCCGCCATTCAGTGTGGAACAAATCGGACTAAAACATCCCATAAGCGTGTGCTAAACCACCTGTGCTCCTTTGCGGTAATAAATCACCTATAATAAAGATTACGAGGCAGCGTGCACATTCTCTCTCTCTCTCTCTCACACACACACACACACACACACACACACACACACACACACACACACACACACGTTTTAAAAAAATCACCATTGTTTTTCTGCCCTCAACAGTGTGATGATGTTCGCTGTAACGTCGAGAAATGGGCAAAAGTGTGAGATGTGTACAACACAGATGTTATGGAAGTCATTATAGCAATATGTCAAGATTTGTTCTAAATTATTTTTTTTTTCATAAAGGGGATTTAATGTAAAGATAAAGCCCCAGCATATATTCCAGTAATAACAAAAAGCACACAAAACAGTACCAGCTTATGATCACTAGATGTCACTATTGTCCATTATTCAATCGCTGTATGTTGTTTTGCTGTCAGGAGCACACTGTAAAAAAATATAATCGATAAGTTATGACAACACGTTTACATTGCTTTAACTTATCAAAATAAATTAAGCAATTAAAGAAGTTTTTAAGTGAATGTGTCAAGAAGTTAAAGAAGATTCGACTAATTTTTTAAAAGTCAGTTTAATGTAATTTAAGTTTAAAATGACTTAAACAACCAAGAAGATTGCACTTAAAAATTGAAGGCGGTGATTTTATTTATTTATTTTTACAGTGCATGAATAAACGTGTACAGGTACAGTACATGTTTCATCCTTTCTGGTCAGAGACATGTAACATGACATCTGCACAGTTTCTTGAGATACAGCAGGAAGAACCTGTATTGGAGAGATGGGGGAAACGCGGGTAATATTGCTCAAAAATATCATTTTTAAATAATAATTAAATATGAATTACATTAAGTAGGCCTAGATTAAAATTAGTCAAATTAATTAAATTATTATTATTTAAATGTATTATTAATTATTATTTAATTATAATTAAGTACATTAACTAAGCATCTTGCTCTGATATATCTTAAAATATGTCAGTGCCATTGTTTTGTCTCAAGATGCATAAGAGTAATGTTGTTTTTTTCTAAGGCACATTTATAAAAAACTACTTAAATGTCCTAATTGAAATAGGGCCTATTCCTGGCTTAATCTAAACCCTGTCTGTTAAATCAGGCCTAACTATTATAGTTAAATCTCTTCTGCATCATTTGGCAAAATTGCATCTTGAAATTACCCACAATAAAAGTATATTATTCAGTAATTTTGTAACTCAGTGTTTTTGTACTATATTTCTAAAACGTTGACTAGACTAATATTTTCATGTTTTGTTGCTACAAATTAAATTATAGATGAAATGTTAATAATATGAAGGAATTTTCAATAAGGCTCAAAATGTGTCAGTGATGTGCACAATCATCCCATAAGTATATTGTTCATATGCAGTGTATTTTTACACTTTATTTAATATGTTTTGTTTTAATATTTTATTATATTCTTTATATTCAGATATGTATTTATATTTGTAAATAATTGTATTTACATTTTGTGACATTATATTAGGAATGTTTCAAAAAAAATATGCAAATTAAACTTTGTGTTTTGTACCTTTCTAAAACTTTCAGAAGAAATTCAGATGAAATGCTTGCATGGATGTTGTATAAACTGAAACAAGGCTGCTGAAGTTGACAGCAGTTTTGTCATTTAACTAATTAATGTGACTGCAAATCAAACACTAAACCAGATGAGTGTAGCTAATCCAACATGGCGTGAATGAAACTCTTAGTGCAGAGATGATCATGTGATCATGTGCTTCCACAGAACGACATAAACTGAGCACAATCACTGCTTTGGGCAGAAAATTCATATTTATTTATGAAAATTGTCTGAGTTGAGCAGCTTTGAAGTTGTGAAGCTACTAATGGATAGTGTGAAGACGAGAAACACCTCACAGTTCTCCGTCTCGTGGACCGACGACTATGTGCAAAATAATTGATCAGCATATTCGAATGACTTCTGAAGGATCGTATGACACTGAAGACTGGAGTAATGATGCTGAAAATTCAGCTCTGATCACACAAATAAATTATATTATAAAATCTATTCACATTGAAAACAGTTAATTTAAATTGTAATACTATTTCACAATTTTACTGTTATTATTGTATTTTTTGACCAAATAAATGAAGACTTGGTGAGTCCTTTCAAAAAAATATTTGAAAAATCCTAATTATTCCAAACTATTGATCGGTAATTTTCTGTATTTACTTATTATTTAAAACAAAAGATGTTTGATTTTACATGCCTGCATGACGTCATGCTTGAGCGCGTCTTCGCCAGCTTATAAAGGATTGTGATTGGCCCGCAGGCGCGCGTGGCTCAAACAGGTGTGATGGACCTGAGGCGTTTAATCTGCTGCACGGCAGTCTTCGCCTTACTGGCAGGTTAGTGTGTTGCCTTTCGCTTTTAGATTATAAACTTACAAAAGCGGTAGGAAATGTTAATGATATTTATTTTAACATGCCACCTTTTACTTTAAAAGATAGCTAAAGGAGAAACCGGGGCTAGTTGTAATAAGGGTACGTCTCAGTTCGGTTTCACAAGTGACTATTTTCGTTTGTTTGTTTCAGACACTCTCTTCAAATACTGTACTTTTGTTGTATGAATTCTGTCCTCTAAACTAAAATTCTATTATAATTTTTACACCCTTTGACAGGTAAGCAATAAAACCATGTCACACTACCATTCAAAATTTAGGAAATCACACTTCAGAGTTTGATTCATTTCTGAAAATCAGTTCAGTGTCAATTATAATGAATCGATCATTTTTTTAAATCTATTGACTCCTATAATCTTTATATCAAAAAATTAAACTAGCAAAAACATACTTCTTCTGCTCACTGAGATTTTAGTTTTTCACCAATAAATGCATTCAATTAACTGAAAGTGGTCAGTCTTTTCACATTACAAAACAATTGCTATTTAAAATAAATGTTGTCACACACAAGGTATCATGTTTTCCTCAAAAATATGAAGCAACACATGGTTTTGCAGGGCAAGTTTTTACATGTGTTGCAATTTTGTCTAATTTATATAGTTTTTTTTTTTTTTACCGTTGTTCTTGCAAATGGTAAGTGTGTGTTCAGTTTTCAATCAGGAAATCATAGATGTGAGTAGATATGTCACTGCAAAATCTATAAAGAAAACTAAATTTTTACCTCCTTGGATATCCCTATTTTCATTTTACCCGCTGAAAACTTCCATTTAATATGAAGTATTCAGTGGTCGTATAATGCGTATGTGTCAGAAGCATTGAGAGTGAACGAGTGCTGTGAATGTTCTCTCAGGTGTGTATGGGGACTGCAGCAGGAGTCAGTGGCCGTGTGATGATGGGGTGTGTGTGCCGCACAGATGGCGCTGTGATGCTGTCAGCGACTGCCAAGACGGATCAGACGAGATGGACTGTTGTATGTGCCACCTGTTTCTTTACGTGTACAATAATCTTGTTGTTTTCATTCGATTGCAACTTGATTCTATGGAAGAAAAACACTTAAACAAGCATACATTTTATACCATTAGTATGTCAAGCAGGGGATTTTGAGTGTGCGGATGGCTCCGGGTGTGTGTCTGGGTCGGCTGTTTGTGACGGGCGGCCCCAGTGTCCCGATGCCTCAGATGAGTGGGATTGCAGCTGGCGTTTAGGGTGTCTCTCGGGTGACTGGAAGTGCAAGAACAAGGTCTGCATCCCACGAGACCTTCTCTGCAATGACGCCAATGACTGTGGCGATAACTCTGATGAAGAAACGTGTGGTGAGATGCTCTAGAAGTGTAAACTCTTGTTATATGGTGTATGAATATCATTGCATTGGAGACTTGAACTGACTTGTTAAATTGCTGTACTACTTGGTTAAAGTAAATGCAAGAAGAGACAAGCTCTGATTATCAGTCTTAATTTGTTCACATATACAAAATTGAATGGAAAAGATTCAGATAGATGTATTTGGGGGAAAATGAAAAGTGCCTGTAATTTTCTCATAATATTTCTCTCCCGTGGCCTCATATGACCGTAAAGTGTTCATTGCATGCACACCTCAGAATCTCGCCGGAAGTATAAGATCATCCGGTGGCTTTTTACCTACTCTCTTATGAGTACCTTGAATTCGGACATACTACTATCACATACACTGTTTTTTCGCCTACTATATAGTAGGTAAGTGTGCGATTTCAGATGCAGCCTTCCAGTCTCCGCTACAACTAAAGTGTTCGAGGGTCAAAGTAGACGTTGTTTGCGGGCTGCCAATGAAGACATAGACTGGCATTATGCAAATTTGTTACAATCCTATGTAGGTTCGAGCAGGAAGTAAGAGTGGAATTACTGACGACTCGTATCAGGCAGTTCACAATCGCTTTCTTTTTGGAGACCATAACTCCATTTATATGCACTTTGATTTTTTTTTTTTTACTTTGCTTGTGAATATAAAAGCTAAGTAGCCATATTACACACTACATGAAAGGTAACATCGGGAAAAAAAGCATAATAAGGGTACTTCACCATTGTTACTCATTGGTGTAAGATTGTGCATGTAAATGCCTTCATTGTCCTGTGAACTTTGAATACTGCGCTCACAACACGCAAGCCAGTGGAATCTTTGTGGGTTACGGCTAAAAATGACACCCTATGCTGTACAGCATTTTTGTTGACATCTAGACTATCATAATGTGCTTTTTATTGATCTCTAAGATTGATGTTCTATGTTTGTGTGAAATGTGTTGTAGGTTCCTGTGGGAAGATGAGCATGCGCTGTGCTGATGGCAGGTGTATAAGCCAGAGAGAGAGGTGTGATGGAGTCGCTCAGTGCTCGGATAGGAGAGATGAGCCTCTTACATGTGGTACATGGTTACTCGCAATGTTTTTTCTTTTGAAGTATGTTTGAATTTGATCATGCTGCCTATCTCCAACAATGGTTGGCTCATTTATTTTATTTGTTTTAGATATTTTAGTATTTTATTGTTTAGGTGTTTGTTTTAGATATTGGCTTAGTTTCATTTGGTTTATGTATATTAATTTTGGTTACTTATGTTTACTTATTTTTATTTTTTTTATGTATTATTTGGAATTCATGTTTCTCTTCTTTTTTTTTAACAAGGTAAAACTTGCCATAATGGCAATGGTGGCTGTAGCCATTCTTGCATTGACCAGCTGTGGGGAGCCTTGTGCTCTTGTCCCACTGGAATGACCCTTTCTGCAAACGGACTTGATTGTGAAGGTACAGTTGTTGCACTTGTGCCTCTAAGCAGGCTGTATTTGGAGTAGCACACATACTGTACAAGTCATACAGAATCTGCAATGCAGTATCTACACTGTTTTATGGACAAATTAAACTGTTGCATAATAATTACTAGATGTACATTTTCTGAAGAAAACGTGAGTGGTGCTTTGCTTGCAGTGCACAACTACACTGCCCTGAGACAAAAAAAGCTCACCCCCATTTCTCCTCAATATTCTGAAATGTATATGGGTGTTTTTTAGCATAATTCTCTTTAGCATGTGGCTAGCATGATGCTAACACAATTAGCATGTTTTTAGCATCATATTAAAACAATTAGCATGATAACATGGTTAGCTTATTGCTAACATACATGTTCTTAGCATATTTTAGCACAAAGCTAGATTATGCTAACATGATTTAGCATGACGTTACCACGTTTTGGCTTGTCAACAGCGATGCTTCGCAAGCACAACTAATAGTTGTTAATACGTAATGGGTCGGCAGGATGCAGTATTCCGTACGCTGTTAATTACAAACATTACCTTTTGTATTGACAAATGTTCATCTTCCACATGTGACCAATAATGGGCAGTTTTAGAATAAATAATTGGTTGTACACAAATCTAGTGTGGTGGTCTTTTCAGTTTGAGTTAAGGATTTTTTTTCTTTTTATATTGCAGATGTCAATGAGTGTGATCAGTCTTTTGGACCATGCATGCACTTGTGCTCTAATACACCAGGGTCTTTTCGCTGTCTGTGCCAGAATGGTTTCAAACCTCTTGGCAATGGCTCTTGTGAAGCTCAAGGTAACTTATGGCATACATTTTCAGGTTTTAAAAGTAAAAACAAGTAGACGCAATACCGATAATGTCAAATTGTTTTTTCAAGGAGCCGTGATTAAGATTTTGACAACTAGGAAGGGACTCATTGGGTTGGTGAATGTGAAGACCAGAGTGTATGAGCCACTTTTTTCAAGTGAGAGTGACCCTGTAGCCATGACTTATGATATCCAGAGGAACTTCATTTACTGGGCTGATCAAAATGGGAATATCTACAAGGCGTATAACCGGAAGAGCACGATTCTTTATTCAGGTTAGTTATTGTGAGGGATTTTTGATAAATCCATGCAGAAATACCTCATATTTTGGCATGGACCAAAAACATGTATTTTTTTATTTTTTTTTATTCCCTACTTATTAGGGCAGTCTGGTGTGAAGAGTTTAGCCGTCGACTGGCTCACTGGACAGCTGTATTGGGCGAGTGTTACCCAGAAAGCCATCTACACTGGTGCAGCTGATGGTAGTGCTGTAGGCATCGTCATGTCCAAAGAAATGGACCCAAGCGATATGGTCCTCAGCCCAATCGAGAGGTACAAACTGCTTTTCACCTTGGTACAGATTTGAGGAGCACCATTTATATCTGGCTTATTTTTCCTCGGTGTAGTTTCATATTTTGGATGAATAAAGCAACGAATCAAGAAATAACCATTGAGAGGGCGGAAATGGATGGTTCGAATCGGACAACACTGTTGTTCATTACTGCACAGTTACCAAGAAGTCTTGTGTTGGATGTGGCTGCACAGCGGCTGTATTGGATCAGTGTTTACAAAATGGTGCATTACATTTGGAAAAACTCTAATTTTGTATGTCAAATGTGTGTTGATTTTATATTTATTTTGAGATCTTTAAATTGATATTCCAGTCAATTGAGAGCATCGGGACAGATGGCACTGGGCGGCACACCTTTTTGGGTGTCTTTCAAGGAAATCGTGCTCAGACTCTGGCTGTATTTAATGGCTGGTTCTACTGGGCTGATGATAAAAAACTCTGGCAGGCTCCTCAAAATCTGTCTGTTGCCAAACAAGATGGATTCATCCTAAAAGCCTCGCTTCCTGTCCTGAACGTCTACCATGCGCTTCAGCAACCCCAAGGTGAATTACATTTTGAAAACGCCTTAATTCATCATAGGGTTTACTAAGGGTGTGCGATATATTATGTCTACGATGCACTTGGTACAGATCTGATACGCATTCCTTTTTCAACTCTATTTTAAGACTTCATTTAACTAATTTAAGACTTTTAAGGATACTCGACAAAACGGGCATTTTGGCATAATTGTGTGGTTTTGTCCATTCAAGCGGCTTTCTGTGCGCACAAGTGTCACAACCACTGCACAAAATTATAAAGGAAAAAACCTTTAGGAGTCAGCGGTCTACTGCAGTCCTAAACCTGCCAAGGACCAGCACAATAACACAGCTCAGCAAATATCAATTGATCATTATCAACAAAAACACTGAAAATATTGAGAATTTGTCAATATCGCACACCCTTAGTGGTTATGTCACATCATTGGCTCAAGCCTCAACTAAATATTGTTTTCATGATGTACATGTAGGTTTTACACCATGTAAAAACTCAGGATGCCAGCTGTGTTTACCCTCCCAGAAAAGTGCTGTTGGATTCACCTGTCTGTGTCCTGAGGGAGCGTTGCCCATGTCTTGGGGATCTTGCGAAAGTGTGTTTTGTTTATTTAGCATTTAATATTAAGCATTTATTTAAAGCTTGACCTATAACTTGGCTTTTGACGATTTGTTTACTCTCTCGTCATTGTCAGATTTTAAAGTTGCCTATGCAACAGCCACAACCATATACAGTTTGGAGTTTGCTGGAAAGACTCCTGTGAAAACTGAACTCTTTACTTCGGATGAAGACATCCAGTCCTTTGACATGTACTGGCGGCGAGGATGTCTGGTTTGGTCTAATGGGACAGGCCACGTAAAGATTAACATACATTCTCAGGACTTAGAGTACATTCTGACTTTAAAACCTGGTAAGTTGTTACTATTTCACAAGGCCTGAACACTTGACGATTTGATCTGCACACTCTAAACTTTTGGCCCAAAAAAATCAAGTGTGATGCAACTCTCCTGATACATTTCATGATGGATAAAATCCTCATTAAAAGAATGGAGAAAAAAAGTAGTTTGGTATAATATTTTATTACCATCGCTTATAAAAAAAACTAAAGGGATTAACTAAATTAGTTAACTTTTTCTATAACATTGCATGGTTAATTCAGATTGTAAAATGTCATGTGGTGTGACATTCCTGAAATTAATTATATTTGAGTTAATCTTGATATTTGATGATTTTTTTTTTTTTTGATTGGTTACACTACATTTATTCCTACTGATAATTCCAGCTCATTAGTAATTCTGACTTGCTTTGTCTCTTCCCTTAGCCTGCGTCGTCAGAGTTGACCAGAGAACCGGCAATCTGTATTGGCTGGCATGTGATGAACTTTCCCTTGGTGTTTCAACCATTGGCCCCCTTGACCAAAGCATTTCCAGGCAGCTATATCAAGCCAAAACTGCAATCCTAGACCTGTTTGTGGATTGGCAGAGAGGAAAGCTGTACTGGCTAGAGGGAGCTCAGATCATGAGAATGAAACTGGGTCTGATTGGTGGAAAAGCAGAATCTATCTTCAGCTTTGAGGACAGTGGAGTCGACAGCGTTGTGTTTGACAGAAAAGCGAATGGCTTCCTTTGGAATATGGAGTCTTGTGAGTGTCCTCTTTCTGAATTGACCGTTTGTGTGAACACTATCGGCTTTTATGTACTTCAGCTGAATGTTACGTTTGCTTTAGACTTGCAGGTTATGAGTCTATTGAAGATGAGGAAGTACTCAGCTGGTTTAGACTGGGTTGTTCCTGGCTCCATCGTGGCTGCTTATGAACCGTACATGGTGGCATTGTTCAATAACGTCCTGACTGTTTGGAGTCGTAAAGACGGAGCTCGTGTCTCTGGGGTGGCTGTCGAGAATGGAGTTGTAAGCTTATCTGTTGCCCTCAGGGAAATCCAACAAGGTTTGTAATGTTCCTCTGGGTTTTATTTTGTGTGATTTATGCTACAGTTAGTTATTTGTAGTTTTGTATGCACTTCAGATAAGATGACTGAAGATGTTCGTCCTACTGAGGTGACTTGCAAAAGTCCCCTAGTCTTTTGTCAAGGCTCAACGGTGTGTATCAGTCGATCTCAGCGGTGTGATGGGAAGAAAGACTGTCCAGATGGGTCTGATGAGGCCTCATGTTTGGACATGTGTGCAAAGCCAGGTATGCTTTATGATAGGCATAGTTCACCCAAAAATAAAAAAAGGTAATTTATTAACTTGACGTGCCTAAAGCCTAAATCTGAATGCAGAAAGGCACAGAAAATGAATGGTTAGGTTTGCTGCGGTAGTCATTTATATTACAGTATTTCAGATTTAACTTCTCACGTGAATATAGTAAGGAGAGATGACTGAAAGAATGATGTCGGAGGATTTGGCGCACATCGGATCCTTAGTGTCATTGATAAATCTTATCTTGTAAAATGTGTGGTCTGTACTGCCACTCCCTATAAGCAGAGTAAGTGTGTCGGGAGTTCAATAGTGAAAGTAAAAAGCGAGCGTGCATTCAAAGGGATTTTTCATATTTATTGTGGTTCCCTGGTGCCCACAAATTATATGCAACATAATTACCCAACTGTATAATTGCCAAACGAGGCAAAGGCATTAAATATATTTTTTTCTTCACTTCATATTTTTTCCATCACCATGTCCCTTTTAGATTCTCAGTTGAATGTGTAATTTCCTATCCAAACATAGTATTTGGATTTGGGCATATCCCTATTACTAACAATACTGTTGTTCGAATGCTTTGACTTAAGTTTTCTAAGTCCTTAAGACCCGTTTTTGCATTGTTGCAAAAGAAAAAAATGTATATATAAATAAATAAAATTGTAGAATCGTTTCTTTTTTTTTTTTTTTTTTTTGCTTATTTAACCTGAAAGAGTATTTGAATAATAGTCAACTTTTATAACAATATTAAGTTGGTTACGGGGAGGGGTGATCTTGTTAGTTGTGTAGCTTTGCTTTTTGTGCATTTTTTTTTTATTGCGTTTCTGACTTGGTGTGCATGGGTCATTAGACTGCAGGAAATTAAAATGGAAAAAATGCTTTGTTCTTCCAGATGACTTCCTGTGTAATGATGGAAGTAAGTGTGTGGAGAGAGATTTGGTGTGTGATGGTCGCTCTCACTGCATTGATGGTTCAGATGAGATGGGATGTCCCACCATGGCTGCTAAAACCTCAACCTCGGGGCCATTAAAGTGTCGTTTGGGCTCTAAACCCTGTAAGGACGGACGGGAGTGTGTCCTGTACAGTCATGTGTGTGATGGAGAGAGGGACTGTAAGGATGGATCTGATGAACGGGGCTGTGAAAATAAGTGTAAAGCAGGTAAAACGCATTGTCTTGGCTACATGAAGCAGTTACAAATCAGCTTCATGTGTAAGTGGCATTTAAATCAAACGTTTCCTCCTAGATCAGTTCCAGTGCGCTCAGGGGAGGATGTGTATCGACAGAAAGCAGGTGTGTGACGGCACACCTCAGTGTCAGGACCGCTCTGATGAAATGGACTGTTTCACTCACACACACGACTGCAAACACCAGTGTGACAATAAAACTCGCTGCATCCCAGAAAACTTCCTCTGTGATGGAGAGAAAGACTGTGTAGATGCCACTGATGAAGACAACTGCTGTGAGTTTGTTTTCAAAAGATGGAGGTTGTATCCTCTTGACTCATTTGCGGTTTTTGCCTAATCTATGGATATTTTTAGTCAACAAATTGACTCTATATACAGGATTCCCACACCTTGTATTTAATATTATTGATGAATGCCGTATTTGTAATTTCACAGCTGAGACTAACAGAGAGGAAGTAAATTTGGTGACTCTGAACAAAGGTGGTTCAGGTTTTGCATCTCCGCCTCCGATCTGCAGAAGTCCATCCATGATGTGTCCAGGAACATCACTGTGCATTTCCCAGACTCTGTTCTGTGACGGGAAGATAGATTGTCCGGATGGTTCTGATGAAGTTTCGTGCGTACACGTTTGTTCAAAACCTGGTAAATCTCTGCTTGATATTCAATGTAAGTCTTTTTCTTAAACAATGAGCAAATCACTGACATCTGTAATATTGTGCCAGGTGACTTCCTGTGTAAGGACAGAAGGAAGTGTATTGATGGGAATCTGGTGTGTGATGGTCGCGCTCACTGCCTTGATGGTTCTGATGAGGTGGCTTGTTACATGGCTGCTAAATCCTCAACCTCGGGGCCATTAAAGTGTCGTACGGGCTCTAAACCCTGTAAGGACGGACGTGAGTGTGTCCTGTACAGTCATGTGTGTGATGGAGAGAGGGACTGTAAGGATGGATCTGATGAACGGGGCTGTGAAAATAAGTGTAAAGCAGGTAAAACGCATGTCTTGGCTACATGAAGCAGTTACAAATCAGCTTCATGTGTAAGTGGCATTTTAACCAAACGTTTCCTCCTAGATCAGTTCCAGTGCGCTCATGGGAGGATGTGTATCGACAGAAAGCAGGTGTGTGACGGGACACCTCAGTGTCAGGACCGCTCTGATGAATTGGACTGTTTCACTCGCTCACACGACTGCAAACACCAGTGTGACAATAAAACTCGCTGCATCCCAGAAAACTTCCTGTGTGATGGAGAGAAAGACTGTGTAGACGCCACTGATGAAGACAACTGCTGTGAGTTTGTTTTCAAAAGATGGAGACTTTATCGTATTTATGCCCACTCAGTGATTATTTAGTGCATTGAACAAATGACAGTCCACCTGTAGTCAATTTTGTTTATTAGAACTCATCTTTAATCACCAAAATGGCATTTGAGTGGAAAAAAAGAAAAAATCATCTAAGAATATCTTCCTTAAAAAGACCATTTGGGAAATTTCCTCACTACTAAATATTCCGCGGTCAACTGTTCGTGGTAGTATAACAAAGTGGAAGTAATTGGGAACAACAGCAACTCAGCCATGAAGTGGTAGGCCACTTAAAATCACACAGTGGGCTCAGCGCATGCTAAGGTGCGCAGATGTTGCCAACTTTCTGCAACAGGCCTCCAAACTTCATGTGGCCTTCAGATTAGCTCAAGAACAGTGTGTAGAGAGCTTCATGGAATGGGTTTCCATGGCCGAGCAGTTGCGTCCAAGCCTTGCATCACCAAGTGCAATGCAAAACGTGGGATGCAGTGGTGTAAAGCACACCGTCAATGGACTCTAGAGCAGTGGAGACGTGTTCTCTGGAGTGATGAATCACGCTTTTCTGTCTGGCAATCCAATGGACGAGTCTGGGTTTGGCGGTTGCCAGGAGAACGGTACTTGCCTGACTGCATTGTGCCAAGTGTAAAGTTTGGTGGAGGGGGGATTATGGTGTGGGGTTTTTTCAGGGGTTGGACTTGGCCCCTTAGTTCCAGTGAAAGGAACTCTTAATGCTTCAGCATACCAAGACATTTTGGACAACTTCATGCTCCCAACTTTGTGGGAACAGTTTGGGGATGGCCCCTTCCTGTTCCAACATGACTGCGCACCCGTGCACAAAGCAGGTCCATAAAGACATGGATGAAGAGTTTGGTGTGGAGGAACTTGACTGGCCTGCTCAGAGTCCTGACCTCAACCCGATAGAACACCTTTGGGATGAATTTATAGCGGAGACTGTGATCCAGGCCTTCTCGTCTAACATTATTAGTGCCTGACCTCACAAATGAGCTTCCAGAAGAATTGTCAAATTCCCATAAATGCACTCCTAAGCCTTGTGGAAAGCCTTCCCCGAAGAGTTGAAGCTGTTGTAGCTGCAAAGGGTGGGCCAACTCCGTATTAAACCCTATGGATTACATGCACATGAACTTTAATGACATCCCATTCTTAAAGGCAGGCGTCCCAAAACGTTTGGCAATAGTGTATGTTTGAACCAGAAACTTATTCAGTAGAGTGAATTATACATTGTCGTCTATAAATCGATGTGTCAGAATGGTAATGGATTTTAGCCTAAATGCGCATCCTTAGAAATGCTTTGAACAACTCCGACATCAGTGGATAAAGGCATATAGTTCATCATAACATTCCAATGTACACATAAATAAATTCACACTATATTGCTAAATGTACTTGATTTTTCATATCAACAAAAATATACCGGGATAACCTGGCTTCTCTTGAGACTCCCCTGCTTTGCCGCAGTTAATATGCTAAAGCCCATCGGCATGTTGATGTGATTCGTTACGACAGCATATGTGACGTAGAGAACAACAGTAATTTAAAACCGTGTTTAGACTATTTTCTCCTTAACTGCAGTGAACCAAAGACCGAGCAATGGTGTTGACTTATAAATTTGCACATGGTCTTTATAAAAGCACATTAAAAACAATACATAGACATATAAACATGAATAACTTGATTTTCACCAAAGGGTGAACCATTATCTCCATGAATAGCATCACCAAAACGAGTTGCAAAGGTTTCCCAAGGTTATTTTTTCAAAGAGGATTCCCAAACATTCCACTTTTTATTAGTTCCAACCCAAATTCACCATTGGTTGTCCGTTTAACAGTCAATTTTGCTATGCCGGCCCACTCATACAAACGGGGTGTTTCCAGCCAAATCAACCTGCCAATGCCTTGGTTTACTCTTCCATACAAAATTGGAGTAGGTGAAAGTATTCTAACAACAATTACTTGCATGCCTTTAAAGGTGCAATATCCTGTTAATTTTTTTTCCATGATCTCCAGTAATAATGTTGGAAATAATTGCAATTCCTGACACTTTATGGCTTTTTTTTTTTTTTTTTTTGCTCCTATATCCACTTTTAAGACCTCTACTGTATGTAAATGACCTCATAATTGGTTAACCTCTTTGTATGTGAAATGTAACGTGCTTATTAGGGGTGTCACGATTCTCCAAATCCTCGATTCGATTACATTTTCGATTCTCGATTTTTACTTTTTTTTTTTTAAGCACAGGTTGCTGTTGCTCCTAAAAAGCAGTTCATCGCAATCTCACACATCTCTGTTATTATCAATAAAGCTGACTGCACAATGAATCTTTCATAATATACAGCCTACACTTTGTTTGTTAGAGGATTTGCCAGCTTACAGAATTTAGCACTGAACAAAAAGTCCGTTTTGAGCGGTGAGGAGAGTCTATCTTAAATGCTTCTGATTGGCCCTTGCGTTCAAGAAATCAACACATATGTCTGTGATGGATTAAATCGCTCCACGTTGCAAACATGTTATAAATAGAAACTCTGGCCTGTAAATGGTTTCTATTTTTTTTTTTAGTTGTTGTTGTTGCTTTTCTGCAAAAGATAAATAAAAATTTATTAGTTTTTATATGTTTTATCCATAGATATTTCTAGTTTGCTGGAGTCCCGCGAATCGTTTTATTCTCCCGCACACACAGAGTGAGTGCATTACCGCCCGCGCTCGCACTCGGCCATCAAATCTAGTCCCGCGCCGCACTCTATTGCGTTGGGAGTGCACGTCTATAGATCAAGAGCCCGGCCCGAGGATAGTGACGGGAAATATCGGCCCGGATCGGGCCAAGTTCGGGCTCGGGCATAGAATCTAAGTTAGAGGACTCACAGCCTTTCAACACGTGTGTGTTTTTTTCCGCGCTGTGATGAGTCGTTCATTGCCTCTGTCACGCGACAAATGAACAAAAGACTCGGAAGGTCAAGTAATTATTAATGTTCCCTGTAAATTATTTTTGACTGCATTATGATTTCTTAATTCAGAATATGATCAAGATTGCGTAGGTGGATGTGTTTGGGGAATTTGCCTGTTAAAAGTATAACATTTAAAGCCCCTGAAATGACTAGAAAAAAAGATTAATTTTGATGAACGAGATTGAACAATAAGAGTCAGTAAAACGCGACATGGGGGCGTGGCAGCATCGACGATTCCATTTTTTTATTTCGATTTTTGAGATTCTGAATTAATTTCGATCGATTTCGATTTAAAATCGAAATCGTGACACCCTTAGTGCTTATTGTTCTGTTTAACCATTATTGATGAATAATGCCTGATCTCCATGTGTTCACAGCGGAGACTAACAGAGAGGAAGTAAATTTGGTGACTCTGAACAAAGGTGGTTCAGGTTTTGCACCTCCGCCTCCGATCTGCAGAAGTTCATCCATGATGTGTCCAGGAACATCACTGTGCATTTCCCAGACTCTGTTCTGTGACGGGAAGATAGATTGTCCGGATGGTTCTGATGAAGTTTCTTGTGTACACGTTTGTTCAAAACCTGGTAAATCTCTGCTTGATATTCAATGTAAATCTTTTTCTTAAACAATGAGCAAATCACTGACATCTGTAATATTGTGCCAGATGACTTCCTGTGTAAGGACAGAAGGAAGTGTATTGATGGGAATCTGGTGTGTGATGGTCGCGCTCACTGCCTTGATGGTTCTGATGAGGTGGCTTGTTACATGGCTGCTAAAACCTCAACCTCGGGGCCATTAAAGTGTCGTTTGGGCTCTAAACCCTGTAAGGACAGACGTGAGTGTGTCCTGTATAGTCATGTGTGTGATGGAGAGAGGGACTGTAAGGATGGATCTGATGAACGGGGCTGTGAAAATAAGTGTAAAGCAGGTAAAACGCATGAAGCTGATTCGTAACTGCTTTATGTAGCCAAGACATGTGTAAGTGGCATTTAAACAAAACATTTCCTCCTAGATCAGTTCCAGTGCGCTCATGGGAGGATGTGTATCGACAGAAAGCAGGTGTGTGACGGCACACCTCAGTGTCAGGACCGCTCTGATGAATTGGACTGTTTCACTCGCTCGCACGACTGCAAACACCAGTGTGACAATAAAACTCGCTGCATCCCAGAAAACTTCCTCTGTGATGGAGAGAAAGACTGTGTAGACGCCACTGATGAAGACAACTGCTGTGAGTTTGAACAAAGTCAAAGTCTGCATCTTTTGAAAACAATGCACTTTCCTATTTCTGCCCACTCAGTGATTTAAAGTCCACCTGTAGTCAATTGTATCTATTAGAAATGTTTAATCACAAATGACATTTGAGAAATTAATTATCGAAGAATTTCTTCCTTAAAATAGCTTGAATGTATTTCTACACCCTTGCTTCATTTAATATACGTGGAAACCATGATTCTGTTAATTAGTCCCCGCCTCCACCCTGCATCACACCAGCTCGGACTACCTGTTTCACTCAATCAACCTTACTATAGTAAACGCTGCACAATGGCCAGTGGAAATACTGGTTTAATTTAGCCATATGTTTGAACCAGAAACTGATTCAGAAGAAGTGGAAGAGTGATTTGTAGACGACCCTGTATAATTCAATGTATCAAAATGGAAATGCATTTTAGCCTAAATCAGCATCCTTAGAAACGCTTTGAACAACTCTGACATCAGTGGATGAATGCATATAGTTCATCATAACATTCGGGTAGATTCAGCAATATAGCGGATGAATTTATCACCAGAAAAATATACCTGTATAACCTGGCTTCTCTTGAGACTCCCCTGCTTCGCCGCAGTTAATGATATGCTAAAGCCCATCGACACGATGTGATTCGTTGCGACAGCATTTGTGACGTAGAGAACAACAGCAATTTCAAACTGTGTTTGAGACTGCTGAGTATTTTCTCCTTAAAACTGCAGTGAACCAAAGACAATGGCGCTGACTTAGTTTGTTTTAAAGCAATTAAAAACTCAAGTGCAAATTCACGTTGCGTCTCAATTCGCCTACTTGTACTACGCCCTACATATTTGTTCTCTTTTGTAAAGTAGATTCTTTTGAGTGTAGCAAAAAGTAAACAAGCTTTGGGACATACCATCAGGTCATACAATTGCATATTTAACGGTTGCTCTGTTGCGTCCTGTTACAGTAAACTGGCCTGTCAGTCATGTCACAGTTAAAATCCTCCATTTCTATCGGAGAGAAATGCAGTAGGACATTGATCTGTCTTTCATGCAGAGACTCTTCATATTAATGCATAAACATGCATTTAAAAGTTAATGGCCAAACGAATCTTGATAAAAGTCCACATTACTGCAGATTAAATGTTACGCTAACATTCAATAAAAAAAATGAATTGGTCAAACTTTTGAGAGGTTTAGATAAGGTTTTAGTGACTAATCACTGTCAGTTGCGCATATCTGCCATGTTTTGTAGTTTTTTTTTTTTGTTTTTTTTTCATGTTTGTAGTTCCTCCAAAACGCAATGGATTGTGGCAATATTGGCCTTTATTAGCCACACTTCGAAAATCCACCGGAAATCGTAGACCATCCGGGGACTTGACGTACTCTTTTCAACATACTATGCTTTGGGACACTACTTTTTATCTCGCATGCTGTTTAGGATGGATAGCATGGACATTGAGATGCAGGGATGGACTTTTAAACAACATTAATAACTTAGTTCACCTTTTAAGACCCCCTGTGGTGAGAATCATTATCTGCATCACCAAAACAAGTTACAAAGGTTTCCCAAGGTTTTTTTTTTTAAGGAGTATGCCCAAACATTCCACTTTTTATTGGTAAGTTTGGGTTGGAACTGTTTATCTCACCATTGGTTGAGTCAATTTTGCAAAGCCGGCCCACTCATACAAACTTTTTTTTTTTTCGCACCACTGTTATTTCTAGCAAAATCAACCTGCCAATGCCTTGGTTTACTGTTCCATTCAGATTTGGAGTAGGTGAAAGTATTCTAACAACAATTACATGCATGTGCTTAAAGGTGCAATATCCTGTTAATTTTTTACCCATGAAATCCACTAATTTTGAAAATCATAATTCCTGACCCTTTCTGTCTTTTTTTTTGCTGCTATATACATTTAAGACCTCTGCTGTATGTAAATGACATCATATAATTGGTTAACCTCCTTGTATGTGAAATGTAACATGCTTATTGTTCCGTTTAACCATTATTGATGAATAATGCCTGATCTCCATGTGTTCACAGCTGAGACTAACAGAGAGGAAGTAAATTTGGTGACTCTGAACAAAGGTGGTTCAGGTTTTGCACCTCCGCCTCCGATCTGCAGAAGTCCATCCATGATGTGTCCAGGAACATCACTGTGCATTTCCCAGGCTCTGTTCTGTGACGGGAAGATAGATTGTCCGGATGGTTCTGATGAAGTTTCTTGTGTACACGTTTGTTCAAAACCTGGTAAATCTCTGCTTGATATTCAATGTAAATATTTTTCTTAAACAATGAGCAAATCTCTGACATCTGTAATATTGTGCCAGGTGACTTCCTGTGTAAGGACAGAAGGAAGTGTATTGATGGGAATCTGGTGTGTGATGGTCGCGCTCACTGCCTTGATGGTTCTGATGAGGTGGCTTGTTACATGGCTGCTAAAACCTCAACCTCGGGGCCATTAAAGTGTCGTACGGGCTCTAAACCCTGTAAGGACGGACGTGAGTGTGTCCTGTACAGTCATGTGTGTGATGGAGAGAGGGACTGTAA
Organism: Gila orcuttii; assembly: GCA_026230005.1. Taxonomy (NCBI): domain Eukaryota; kingdom Metazoa; phylum Chordata; class Actinopteri; order Cypriniformes; family Leuciscidae; genus Gila; species Gila orcuttii. Next base: position 19,211,128 of record JAPDVR010000024.1, on the reverse strand, counting down.
GGATGGATCTGATGAACGGGGCTGTGAAAATAAGTGTAAAGCAGGTAAAACGCATGAAGCTGTGATTCGTAACTGCTTTATGTAGCCAAGACATGTGTAAGTGGCATTTAAACCAAACATTTCCTCCTAGATCAGTTCCAGTGCGCTCATGGGAGGATGTGTATCAACAGAAAGCAGGTGTGTGACGGCACACCTCAGTGTCAGGACCGCTCTGATGAATTGGACTGTTTCACTCGCTCACACGACTGCAAACACCAGTGTGACAATAAAACTCGCTGCATCCCAGAAAACTTCCTCTGTGATGGAGAGAAAGACTGTGTAGACGCCACTGATGAAGACAACTGCTGTGAGTTTGTTTTCAAAAGATGGAGACTTTATCATATTTATGCCCACCCAGTGATTTAGTGCATTAAACAAATGATAGTCTACCTGTAGTCAATTTTATCCCTTAGAACTCATCTTTGATCACCAATATGACACATTAGAACTTTTTTTTTTCTGTGAAAAATTATTTCTTCCTTTTAAAATAGCTTGAATGTATTTCTACACTCTTGCTTCATTTAATATACGTGGAAACCATGATTCTGTTCATTAGTCCCCGCCTCCACCCTGCATCAGACCAGCTCGGACTACCTGTTTCACTCAATCAACCTTACTATAGTAAACGCTGCACAATGGCCAGTGGAAATACTGGTTTAATTCAGCCATATGTTTGAACCAGAAACTGATTCAGAAGAAGTGGAAGAGTGAATTATACAGGGTCGTCTACAAATCGATGTATCAGAATGGTAATGCGTTTTAGCCTAAATCAGCATCCTTAGAAACGCTTTGAGCAACTCTGACATCAGTGGAGAAAGGCATGTAGTTCATCATAACATTGTAGTACACATATGGAAATTTGGGTAGATTCAGCAATATAGGGGGTGAATAATTTATATCACCAGAAAAATATACCTGCATAACCTGGCTTCTCTTGAGACTCCCCTGCTTCGCAGCTGTTAATGATATGCTAAAGCCCGTCGACACGATGTGAGTCGTTACGACAGCATATGTGACGTAGAGAACAGCAATTTCAAACCACGTTTTTGAGTGACTTTGGTTCACTGCAGTTTTAAGGAGAAGATACTCATATTAGGCCCCTTTTCACAAGTCAACAGCATTGCTGTCACCTTTAAGACAAACTAAGTGCAAAATCATAAATGTAAATCTATGGTGTCCCCAGAATGTGTCTGAAATTCCAGCTCATAATACCCCCCAGATCATTTATTATAGCTTGTCAAATTTGCCCCTTTTTGGGTGCGAGCAAAAACACGCTGTTTTTGTGTCCCTTTAAATGCAAATGAGCTGCTTCTCCCCACCCGTTTAGACAACGGCCGTTCCTTTACACGAGCTTCGGATACTACGGGAATAAAACGCGTGAATCTCATCCCATATCTCAGAAATGACCAGTAGCGAGTGCAGCCTTACGGAGAGACTCAGGAAGAGGTTGCAACTTTTAACACAAGTCAATGAGATGAATCAATGTAACTGAGACCACTACATTATAAATGTATCCACTATCCATCATGCATGTACAGTCATGTTTAACTTTTAGACGTACCTGGACGATTCTGAAAGTTGAAACATTCCCTGAGGTCTTTATTTGACCAAAAAACGTCACTGCTGTTTTATAGTGTTCAGTGCTCGTCTGTGCAGCAACGACAGAACAGTTTGCATGCTTTGCTCGAACTTTTCCCATTGCATTAGAACTGGTTACACTGTCACTTGCAAAAACCAAATGGTTGTGCCGTGGCTGGAAAAGTGCAGATTAAGGGGCGTAGATATTATAAGAATCCCTTCCTACGTCAGAAGGAGAGTGAAATCTGCTCGGCTTATTTTTTGACATGCTTGCAGAGAAAGGCTCACCAAAACAAAGTTACTGGGTTGTCACTTCACGTTTTCTGGGTTGGTTGATGCACCGGGGACCCGATTATAGCACTTAAACATGGAAAGTCAGATTTTCATGATATGTCCCCTTTAAAGCATATTAAAAACACCACAGACATATAAACATTTAATAACTTGATTTTCAGCACAGGGGGTCTTAAAAGGTGAACTATTATCTGCATCAATAGCATCACCAAAATGAGTTGCAAAGGTTTCCCAAGGTTTTTTCAAGATTTCAATTTTTTTTTTTCTTTTTTTTATTGGTTAGACAAACCGTTCCAATTCAATTTCGAGTCAATTTTGCTATGCCGGCCCACTCATACAAACTTTTTTTTTTCTTTTTTTTTTTTTTTTGGTTGGCACCACAGTGTTATTTCTAGCAAAATCAACCTGCAAATGAAAAGCCAGAAAGTGTCAGGAATTGTATGTAAATGACCTCTTTATTATTGGTTAACCTCTTGGCATGTAAAATGTGCTTATTGTTCTGTTTAACCATTATTGATGAATAATGCCTGATCTCAATGTGTTTACAGCTAAGACTAACAGAGAGGAAGTAAATTTGGTGACTCTGAACAAAGGTGGTTCAGGTTTTGCACCTCCACCTCCGATCTGCAGAAGTCCATCCATGATGTGTCCAGGAACATCACTGTGCATTTCCCAGACCCTGTTCTGTGACGGGAAGATAGATTGTCCAGATGGTTCTGATGAAGTTTCGTGCGTACACGTTTGTTCAAAACCTGGTAAATCTCTGATCTTCAATGTAAACATTTTTCTTAAACGATGAGCAAATCACTGACATCTGTAATATTGTGCCAGATGACTTCCTGTGTAAGGACAGAAGGAAGTGTATTGATGGGAATCTAGTGTGTGATGGTCGCGCTCACTGCCTTGATGGTTCTGATGAGGTGGCTTGTTACTTGGCTGCTAAATCCTCAACCTCGGGGCCATTAAAGTGTCGAATGGGATCTAAACCCTGTAAGGACGGACGTGAGTGTGTCCTGTACAGTCATGTGTGTGATGGAGAGAGGGACTGTAAGGATGGATCTGATGAACGGGACTGTGGTCGTCAATGCCAATCTGGTTGGACAAATTTCAGTACTCAACTTTTATCAACAATTTGGTGGTCATATCGAAGTACTGACCCCATTATGCCCTTGTTCTACCACCACAGGGCAGTTCCAGTGTACCTCTGGAGGGAGATGTATTGAAATGACTCAGGTGTGTGATGGGACGACTCAGTGTCTGGATAAGTCTGATGAAGCAGGATGCCAGAAACCCTCAATGAGCTGCAGCATGCGTTGTGACCGGGATACTCGCTGTATTGCTGAAATCTTCGTCTGCAATGGGGTTAGGGACTGTCTGGATGGCATGGATGAAGCCAACTGTGGTGAGCCAACAGTTCTCCTGAACTGTAGTAAACAGTTAGTCTAAGATTATGTAGTAACTGGATTAAAATTGCAAGCGCTTATGTGGAAGTTTTTAATGTGCATGAACTTGTTCTGTAGAAATTTTGCACTGCCTGCAGTGGGAGTGAACTTTATGCCAATATCAAAAGTGTATCAGTAGTTGCTTGTTATTTTTACTCTATATCAGTCTTCTCCACTTTTCAAATGGTGTCATATTTCAAAGACTTATTCTAAATCTGGTGGAAAAATGAAATGTTATCCATTACCTAATAAGACTCCACTTGCTCCATGTTCTGTGACAGCTGTATCCAGACCAGCTCAGACAAGCTGTGAGAGTCCCTCTGTACTATGTCTGGGAACATCAGTGTGCATGTCTCAGGGGCAGCTTTGTGACGGCAGAAGAGACTGTCCCGATGGATCTGATGAAGCTTCTTGTATAGATGCGTGTGCTTCTCCAGGTAAAATAAGTTCTCCCAGCTGAGTCAAGTACCCCAAACCCTTCTAAAACCACCAAACGGGTCCTGCATGAAGACCAGCAAGCAACTTAAGGCTGATTTTAGGCCTCCTCCTCCAGCTCCTATTCCTTCCTTATCCTTGTTCTCCTGCTTGTTCTTGTTCTCCACATTTTTCCTCCTCATTCCTTAACCTTTTTTCTCTTCTTTGTTCTTCTCGTCTTTGGCATCCTTCTCATACTCCTCCTTTTTTTTTTCTCCTCATCTTTTGCTTCCTCGTTCTCCCTTCTCATCGCCCTCCCCTTCTGCCTCCTCGTTCTCCTCATCCTTTGCCTCCTCGTTCTCTTCCTTTTCTCCTTATCCTCTTCTGCCTCCTTGTCCTCCTCATCCTTGTTCTTGTCCTCTGCCTCATTGTTCCCCTTCTCCTTTGTATTTTTCCTCATCCTTGGCCTCCTCGTCTTCATCCTCGTTCTCTTCCTTCACCTTTTTCTCTTTGGTATCCTTCTCATACTCCTCCTGTCTCGTTCCCCTTTTCCTTCACCTTTTCTCCTCTTACATTGTGCTGTTTTCAATGTTATTCATACAGGTGACTTCCTTTGTAAGGACAGAAAAAAGTGTATTGAGGGAGATTTGGTGTGTGATGGTCGCTCTCACTGCCTTGATGGTTCTGATGAGATGGGATGTCCCACCATAGCAGCTAAAACTACAACGACCGCACCCTTCAAGTGTCGTGTGGGCTCTAAACCCTGTAAAGATGGACGTGAGTGTGTCCTGTACAGTCATGTGTGTGATGGAGAGATGGACTGTAAAGATGGATCTGATGAAGAACTTTGTGAACTTCAATGCAATCCTGGTGAGATGTTACCACGATTTCACAATCTCAACCCTAGTTTATTTTTTGTCTTTGCTTACTTATCATCTTTCTGGTATGCTGATTCATTCACAGGGATGTTTCAGTGTATTCAGGGAAAGAAGTGTATTGACTTCCGGCAAGTGTGTGATGGGACTCCTCAGTGTCCAGATAACTCTGATGAAGCAGGCTGCTGGAAACCCACCAAGAGCTGCAGCATGCGCTGTGATGGGAACACCCGCTGTATCCCAGAGGTGTTCATCTGTAATGGTATGAGGAACTGTTGGGATGGCTCAGATGAAGCTGACTGTGGTGAGTCTGCTGTAGAAACATCACAAATGACGTTTGCTTCTACATATGGGCTATGAAAGGTTATGCGAGTCATTTTTGCACCACTGGTGTCAAAATAAACGCAACGGGTCACATTACTTAACTATGTAGGAATGGTCTATCAGACATTGTCAAAGAGTTTTGACTTGGATGGAAACGAATATTAAATACAATTCTAGTCTTATTTATTTTTTAAAAAAGAAATTGTTTTAACAATCGCCAATGGTTGCAGCCATGCCGACCCCTCCATCACCGTGCAAAAGCCCTTATGTGGCTTGTCAGGGGACTTCACTATGCATCCTGCAACGATATCTGTGTGATGGGAGAAAAGACTGTCCTGATGGCTCTGATGAGAGACCGTGCCTCCGAAACTGCCCATATCGCAGTAAGGAACGCATTATTTACTTAGTTTTACTGATAATATGTACAGTATTGCTTGGGAAAGTTCTTGCTGGCTTATGACTTAATCTCTTTTTCCGCCAGGTGATTTTATGTGTATCGACAGGAGTAAGTGTGTAGAGAGAGATTTGGTGTGTGATGGTCGTGCTCACTGCCTTGACCGTTCAGATGAGATGGGATGTCCCACCATGGTTGCTAAAACCTCAACAACAGCGTCATTAAAGTGTCGTGTGGGCTCTAAACCCTGTAAGGATGGACTTGAGTGTGTCCTGTACAGTCATGTGTGTGATGGAGAGAGGGACTGTAAGGATGGATCGGACGAAGCTGACTGCAGTTTTAATTGTAAAACAGGTATTCAAACCAAAGATTATTTTATGCCAATACTTCATAACTTAGTTAATTTATTTGTATACGTATATACAGTATTTGTTTATTTCTATATATTTTCTTTATATTACCATTGTATCTTTTAGTCTTTCTCGTCTTCCTTAAGTCTATGGCAGTCCATAGAACCGTTTTGTAAAAAGTTGTGAAATTTGGTACACAAATAGAGGACAGTATAAACATTAACCACAGTAAATTTAGACACTCTACCTCAATACCTCTAGCACCACCAACTGTCCAAAGTTGCGCACTCATTTATGCTGGTGACTTTTGAACCGTAAGGGCTAGAAACCAAATTCAGTTGCACCCTATGATGTCATTTTTCTTTTTCTTTTTTTTCTTTTTTAAATTCAAAAATCTTTTTCGAACTCCTCTTTTCATGAAAATTGAACCAGATCATAAGACATGTTGACTGAAAATCATGGAAAACCAGTTTTAGTCGAGCAATTCTTGAACAATGCATGAACTGATTCCATGAAGAGCATGCCAAAATGAATGCAAGGCTATTTCTCTGCAACACTTTATTTTATTCAGACCAAACTTTGTGCAGATAATCCTTAGGTCATGAGTCTCAACACCGTTTTGGCACAGTGCCACCCTGAACGGTCTTTAGATTTGGTGCAGCAAGTCGAACGACGATACACCATATTCCCATGTCAGACATTTTGGGTATCAGCCTCACATAGCCAGACCTTCAGATTGACGGCAGAAGGCCTGAACTCCATCGCAGCTTTCATTGGCCAAGGACATTTTGTGTACCTTATGAATCACGTTCAGCCAACAGTCCGTGGGCGTGATGTCTGAGGCTGAGACTAACATTTTACTAACGCATTGTTACAAATTGGTGTATCATTGCCACCATGTCCTTGAAGGTATTTAAAAAGTATCGAGACAGCGCCACCTTGTGGGAAAAAAATGCTAAAAGCTTTTGATTAATTTTTCCTATTGTAATGAATATGGTCTTAATAGATTCCTTGGGTCATGTTGAGAACATACAGTAGATGCAAATTTTCCTAGACATTTGATGTTTCTGTCCACCATATTGATTTTCTTTAAATCTTCTTTTTAAAAACTTCTAGACCGTTTGTATGATTTTCACCAAAATCAAGTCAGATCATCTTCAGACCAGGTCGGCAAAAGTCATGAATTTCGTGTTGAGAGACCAAATTCGTTGATGTGGTATATGGAAATAGTTTTATGGCATACTGCAACTGAGGCTGACCACACCAGATCAATTTGGTGTCAGTGACACCTATTGGTCAAGTAATAAGCAATTGTCACATTACAAGTGATTTGTATTTAAGGGCTATCCACCATTTTTGCTTAATCGCCTCTAAATGTTCTCTCATTTTTGCAGTTAGTCTGATACTCTCTGCCTTGATTTTTTTTAGCTCCTCATTCTGCTTCTGTGGTGCTTGGCCCTTTAATTGCTGCTTGCAGCTATATTTATTTTATCAATTGTTTATGGCAGTAGTGGCACAGTTACCTTTCACCTTTAAATTTGGTTCTCAAACAGAGGGTGGTTTTTAATATTACTTATTCAAAAACTGTCTTAGTGGTTTTTGTTGCTCCTCAGGGGAGTTTCAGTGTGCCCATGGGAGAAAATGCATTGACTCAAAGCTTGTGTGTGATGGCAAACCACAATGTCAAGATTTTTCTGATGAGAGGGATTGCTTCACACGCAGCAAGAGCTGCAGCCATCGCTGTGACAATAAAACTCGCTGCATCCCAGAAAACTTCCTGTGTGATGGAGAGAAAGACTGTGTGGATGGCACTGATGAATCTGACTGTGGTGGGTATCTCCGATACGGATGTGTGATTTAGCTCTATGAATTTAGTTGAACTAATCAGTCCATTTAATATGTCGGGGGGGGGGGGGGGTTCTTCTGCAGGGTACCCCACAAAGGTGGTGCAGTGTGAAAGTCCCGCTGTATTGTGTCGTGATGGGTCGCTGTGCGTCCCTCACACTAGTCTCTGTGATGGCAAGAGAGATTGTCCTGATGGATATGATGAAACATTTTGCTTTGACAGATGTCCGAACTCAGGTACCCAAAGGATGCCATCTTAATTGCACAAGCTATGGCTGTATTACCAAAAGAACTCATTTTCATTTTACTTTTAGGTGACTTTCTATGCAAGGACAGGAGGAAGTGTATTGATGGGAATCTAGTGTGTGATGGTCGCTCTCACTGCATTGATGGTTCAGATGAAATGGGATGTCCCACCATGGCTGCTAAAACCTCAACCTCGGGGCCATTAAAGTGTCGTTTGGGATCTAAACCCTGTAATGACGGACGTGAGTGTGTCCTGTACAGTCATGTGTGTGATGGAGAGAGGGACTGTAAGGATGGATCTGATGAACAGGGCTGTGAAAATAAGTGTAAAGCAGGTAAAACGCATGCCTTGGCTACATAAAGCAGTTACAAATCAGCTTCATGTGTAAGTGGCATTTAAACCAAATGTTTCCTCCTAGATCAGTTCCAGTGCGCTCATGGGAAGATGTGTATCGACAGAAAGCAGGTGTGTGACGGCACACCTCAGTGTCAGGACCGCTCTGACGAATTGGACTGTTTCACTCGCTCACACGACTGCAAACACCAGTGTGACAATAAAACTCGCTGCATCCCAGAAAACTTCCTCTGTGATGGAGAGAAAGACTGTGTAGACGCCACTGATGAAGACAACTGTGGTAAAATGAAAATGCTTCATTTCAGTTAAAACAATTAAGCAACCAGTTTAAAAACAACTTTGCATGTAATTTGGGTTTTTAAAAGAAATTACCATTTTTTTTTTTACATTATTTTTAAATGCAAAGATATTAAATGTACTCAATTTGTTTTTTAGCTCCTATTACTGGTCCATCCATCACAGACTTTTCTAAAATATCATCCCAGCCAGTCTGCATTAGCCCTTCTGTGTTTTGTCATGAAACCTCAAAATGCATCACACAATCCCAAATATGTGATGGGAAGACAGACTGTCCGAGTGGAGAAGATGAGCAGTTTTGCATGCATTCATGTCCAGATCCAGGTAACATGTAGAATTTGTTCTATTCTTAAATGGGAATATGGGATAGTAGTCCATGTACATTTGATGATAAGGTTTTGTTCTCCAATCAGACCAGTTTCTGTGCAAGGACAGACGGCAGTGTGTTAGGAGAACCCTAGTGTGTGACGGTTACATGCACTGCGCTGACGGCTCGGATGAGCAACAGTGTCCCACCTGTGCTTTACGTTGCGACCAGAAGATGGTGTGCCTGACTAACCAGCAGCTCTGTGATGGAAAGCCAGACTGTAGAGACGGTTCAGATGAGAAGAACTGTTGTAAGTTCACAACTGTAATCATTTAATGAATCATTTACATGTTCAGAACCCAAATAATTCATTCTTTTTTGGAAAACACAGGAATGTTTAACAATTTCCTCCTATTTTTCCATAAAATTAAAGAAATATGCTATATTTGAAGTCTTCGGAAGCCATACTATCACTTAGTGTGAGGAGCAGATAGAAATTAGTCAATTGAATATCTGCAGTAGAAAGTCATGTGTCTGGAACAACATGAGTATGATAGAATGGTCATATTTGGGTGACCTTTACCATTTAATTTGGTCAAATAATGATTTTTTTTTTCTTCTTTGTTTCAGACCCTAGTGTGGTTGCAAGTGCTTCATTGCCTCTGAAATGTCCCCTGGGATCCAAACCTTGTAGGGATGGGAAAGAGTGTGTCCTGTACAGCCACGTGTGTGATGGAGAGAAAGATTGCAAAGATGGATCTGATGAACGGAACTGTGAGCGTAAATGTAAAAAAGGTACGCTTTGCAGTAGAAATGCAATTAATTCATTGTCAATTTAGTCAGTTTTACTGTTTTTTTACATATTTCAATAATTCAACCCTCCAGGCCAATTCCAATGCGCTCATGGCAGGAAGTGTATAGACATGAAGCTTGTATGTGACGGCACACCTCAGTGTCAGGACCGATCAGATGAGATCAACTGCATGAAGCTCTCCGAGGAGTGCAGACACCCATGTGACAATAAAACCCGCTGCCTTCCTGAATCCTTCCTCTGTGATGGAGAAAAAGACTGTGTGGATGGCACTGATGAAGCCAGTTGTGGTAGGTCACACTATACCACACACAAATGTCACACTCAGGATGTTTGGGCTCTCCCCAGATCCCTCATTAATTCATTCATTCATCATTTATTTGTAGAGCACATTTAAAAACAACCCATGGTTGACCAAAGTGCTGAACAGGACAGAAAAAAGCACATGATAAAAATATTGACATTTTTGCCATTATTTTCCAATTTCCCTAAGTAAAATCATTATATCAGTCACAAAACAAATACACAGAAATGAAGTGGCAACACTAACACATCCACAATGCGGAATGCTGGTACACGCACTGTTTCCCTATATTTGTGGGGACTCTCCATAGAATAGTTTTTGTTTTTTTTGTACTGTACAAACTCAATTTTCTATATGCTACCCCTAAACTCATCACAGAAAACTTTCTGCATTTTTACATTTTCAAAAAAACATAATTTTATTTGTTTATTAATCCATTTCCTTCATGGGGACCGCTGACTGGTCCCCACCATGTAGGTGATCTCAGGTTTTACAATATAAAATAAACCTGTACATACACCATTTTAACCATTTACGTTGTTCAGTGTTTTGGACATAGTTTCCCTTACACTTGGGCTTTATTTGTCCTGCAGTGGTGGAGCCGTGTTCTAGTGGCCGTTTCCAGTGTAGTAACGGTCAGTGTGTGGCTCTGTCCCTCCGCTGTGACGGGTTCGCTGACTGTCGTGATCACTCGGATGAGAAGAGCTGTGCACAGCCTCCTCACTGTCCCGTGGAGCAGCGCTGCCCTCACACTCACGAGTGTCTGCTGAAAGAGTGGCTCTGTGACGGAGACCAGGACTGCAGTGATGGGTCTGATGAGAGGGTGAGGATCTGCACTGAGACAGGCTTGTTCTAGGGAAACCTACTCTTCCTTAATGCTGTTGTGTATAGATAATGTTTTGCTGTTGCGCATAATGTTTTTTTGTGGTGTGTTTGCACTTGTACTATGTTTGGGGGGGGGGGGGTTGTGCCGTGTTGTGTGCGTTTGAACTTGTACTAGGTTGTTTGTGGTGTCTTTGGAGTTTTGTGTGTTTGTAGTTTGTGCTTTCTTTTGTATGTTTTTACTTGTACGGTTTTTGTTTGTGCTGGTTTTTGCTTTTTGTGGTGTGCTTTTGTGTTTGTAGTTTTTTGTTAGTGGTTTGGTGTTTTTTGTAGCCGTTTTAGTTTGTGGTGTTTTTGCATATTTTACTTTTATTTTTAATTTTTTCTCTTCACAAATGTTTTCAAGATTGCTCTTTTGGTTTGGGTAGCCAGTGGTGTGAGTTTAGGGCAGATTTAACTATTTGTTGAACAGTGGTTTTTGGCGAACCTTTTGAAACATTTTGTTTTTGCAATTTTGTCTGGTTCCATTACTAGTTTAAGTGTGTTAAACAAATGTGCAAGTTGACGTGTACTCAAGAGCAGGAGGAGATAATCGAAAGTTATCAAACTGTGCCATGCAATCAGACAGGCTCTTCTCTCCGTTTAGAACTGCAAGGTGACTCCGCTGAAGTGTGGAGAGTTCCAGTGGTCATGTGCATCTAAAACTCAATGCATTGCGAAGACGTGGAAGTGTGACGGCGTGAAGGACTGCAAAGACGAGAGTGATGAATCTGGCTGTGAGTGAAAATCAATTCTAAACTCCATAACCGAATGCTTTCAATAATACTAAATTGTAAACATTTGCTTGTTTTGTAGGTGGTCAAGTGAAATGCCCGACACACTTGTTCCGGTGTGGAAGTGAGGAGTGTGTGGACCCAGATCTGGTGTGCAACTGGGAATCTGACTGTGCAGACGGTTCTGATGAGGGTGTGGGCTGTCTGAAGAACAACTGCTCTAGTCCCAGCCGCCCATCATGCCAACACTACTGCTTCAACACTCCACATGGAGCGGTCAAACATTTCTTTAATTTTATATAGTTTTATAATACCTAGGGCCAGATTTACTCAAATCAAATTGGTGTGATGGGAGTGGAAAGTTCTGCAGGTGATCTAATGACAATGCGCATATTAAAGAAATAAGGGTGCTTCGATTAGTTGGGTGCTGATCAGTATCGGCCGATAATAGTTTTATCTAGTTTGATTGGTGGTCTCTATAAAGGCAGATCAGATGAGACAACTCATGATATAACTTTTATGGCAGCTAAAATTGCTTCACTACATTAACTGTCTGGTAGTTCTACGAGGTGTCTGAAAAAAACAATAAATATGCAATGTATTTGTGGAGAGCGGAGACATTGCAACGACAGCAACCCTACAGCAATAACAGCAAAAATAAAAAGCACAGCTCTAGTTTATTTTTTTAGTGCATTTATTTCCTTCACAGCAGTGTGCTTTTGTTCCTCCCTGAAATCAGCTAGGTCAGTGGTTGTCGTAGAATGCTAGCTACTGTTGCTAAACTGCAGGATGTGCTCGATAATAAAAGGGTCATTAAAACCGCATTAAACCTCAAAAGAGATTCTGTTCTCCAAGTGGCTTTCTGTGTGCCTGTACGGAGAACACTTAAGCAGTGAACTTTGAGCTTCTTGTTTGTGCCTAAAATGGTTAACACCAAGCTGGGAATTGACATTTCTGTGAGTTTTCGCTTAAACATTGTTGTTATGTCTTAAGTGAACACAAACAGTTAGTAAATAAGTTGCATGTGTAACAGTATATTGGATTTATGCATTGGGTCTTAAAAGGTCCTTAGGTCCTATTATGCCCCTTTTTAAATGTCTATCTGAGGTATTTTGAGCCGAAACTTCACTATGTATTATACTGTTGTAAATGCCCATTTTTGAGTGAAAGGAAAAACATGCTGTTTTTGTGCATATATCTTTAAATGCAAATGAGTTGCTGCTCTTGCCCCGCTTTCCAGAAAAAGGCAGAGCCTGTACCGCTTAAGCCTCCCATACTCTGCCAAAAACTAAAACATTGGTTGAATTTGATTCTTTGCGGTACGTTGCAGTTCTTCATCATCATGAAAGTTTATCTGCACGCGTTTTAAACCCATATTTGTTTAAACTTCTGATAGGCTGTATGGTTTTCTGAGCACACAGAGCTGGCTGTCAGACGTTGTGTCCGTATTAAACCAAAAGTGGATTTGCACTAAAGCAAACTGTTTGTAAATCTGGTCCCTAATGTTTCAATCATGATTAAAACAATTTAAAATTTAAACCCATTTTGAGCGAGAATATAAATGCAATCAGCTATAAGTTCAAATATTCTCTTGTATTTCCAGAGATGTGGCTGTAAGACTGGCTTCAGGCTTCAGTCTGATGGTTTAACCTGCAATGACGTGGATGAATGCAAAGAGATTCTGCCTGCTGCATGTAGTCATAACTGCGTCAACACGCTAGGCTCCTACCTGTGTCGATGCCACCCTGAATTTATATTGGAGCCAGATGGTCGCAGCTGCAAGACAGCAGGTATCAATCCATTCATTTGTAAAGCGAACAACCACAGTTGACCTTCTGTGTGCTGCTCCTCATCTAAAATTGGCCACAAAAAATGCTAATGTGGGGCAAAAATATAATCTAAATAATTGCACATGTATTTCCACAACTAGAAAATAGCAGAAATGTGCTTGGACCATATTGAGATCCAATTATTATTTTTTTCTTAGTGTTCTACTCTATTAATAGTATAATATGTAAATCTTGTTTTTGTGCAGAGGAGCCCAGTCTTTTGGTCTCTGAACAGTACGAGCTGTTAAAGTTGGGTCTGCGAAGCTCCAATATTCAAGCTCTCATCACACCAGGAAGGAAGTCCGTCTTCTCTCTGGACTATGATCTGAGAGAGCATAGAGTTTACTGGGTCAGTCTGGAGGAAGAGAGCATCAAATATGCCTTCCACGGAGAAAAGGACAACATTAGAACTATCGTCAAAGGTAAAAACTATTTTAATATTTAATAATCTATGAGACGCCGTGCTACTATATTGTGAATGCGGTCACTGTTGAAGGCCATTGTTAGGCACGACGACAAGTGTTTTCTAAGGGTGTTGTGCAGTGACACACAGATCTATTGGGTAAAGCGACCATAGTAAATAAAACTTGCCTATTGACCAATGAGCATCAAGGACAGCTAAAGGATGGACCGTGCGTCTTCCTTCCACTGTAGAAAAATGAAGCCAAAAAAATCCCTGAAACGTCATTGCCGATTTTGCCTGAATCTGCGCTGTAGTGATCCTGAGGTGGAGCCGTGGCATCAAGGTCCCGCCCGATACTCCTGCTTCCGCAGAATCAAACGCAAGCACTGCTGTCAATCATGCCGTTACACCCCATTTTATAGCATCAAATGACTAAAAGCAAACTCATTGGTAAAACGAACACTTGAATGCATTTCTGCATGAGAACTACCTAAAATGACAAACATCTTTAGAAGAAAATTATTTGAAGTGTAATTGGATTTTTTTTTTTTGTTTTTTTTTTTTTGTTTGGTTTACGTCCCATTCGATTACATGGAGAGGGTGGGGTTCATGGCATTTACTGCAGCCAGTCACCAGGGGGTGATCAATGCATTGGCTTCACTTTTCAGGATGTGTGGCACACGTGGTCACAATGTAAAATTAGAATACCTTTGAACTAAAAAATGCTTACTAAAAAAGGCATGCGTTTAAATGCATGTAATGTGACCATTAAACAACATCAGAGAACTGTTAATTATCGATAAATTACCTTTTGGATCATTGTATGTCATGTATTTCACATTTCTGAATGTAATAAAATTAGTAAATAAAACTGTTTTACAAACATTATATACATGCATCTTAGTCTCTCCCCCCTCATTCCGCCATATATTTTTCATTCCTGTTCTGAATAACATTAAATTGAAAGGATTTAAGTATAATTCATACAAATTATATTGGAATTCATTTATAAATAACAATTATTTTAACCAACCCTAAACTAATTTCATTACAGCGAAATTGAAAATACTGGCTCACGTACGTCTCAATTAGCTCTAATCCAAATGTGTGCTCTTTATGCCAGTTTTGTTGCCTTGGCAGTAGTTGCATTACACAAGTCGCTTTGGAATATAAGTCGCTCCATGTTTCAGATGATAAAGGGATTTCATCAAATTATGCATTTAGTATTTTAGGTCAAAGATTTTCAACTTGAAAGTATTTTTTTGGTTAAGGAAGTTATTCCTAAACTCTTTTGTATGTTCAGGTGTGAAGTCGGACTCCATTGCTATTGACTGGATGGGAAGAAACCTTTACTGGGTGGATGGTGTTGCTGGCCAGATTCTAGCTGTGAGATTGACCAGCGGCATTGTAAAGCCCCAAAACTACATTGTAATTCTGGATAAGGATTTGGCGCAGCCACGCTCCCTTGCGCTACTGCCCCAAAAAGGGTAAGAAGAACCTCCGTTATTACATGATTGTTCATCTGTATGGATGCATAATGTCTCCAGTCGTTGCTTGCAGGATAATGTTCTGGTCTGAGATCGGAGGTCCAGCACAGATCGAGCGCTCTAGCATGGACGGCTCAGACAGGAGGGTGGTGCTCAGCCGCGGTCTCAACTGGCCTGTCAGTGTGACTGTGGACGTTTTGACGGACCGACTATATTGGACTGACGAGAAGCTCGGATGTATAGGCTCAGCGACATTGGATGGAGAAAACATAAGGGTAATTTGAAGTATAACAGGTTTACTGTGCCGCAAATGGGCAGGTAAAATATGATGGGGCACTGTTTTTTTAACATTCAAGCATAAAAACCTCCTTATTTTTCACATTCTCTACTGTTGCAGCACCTCACTTTCCAGTCTGTCAGTAACGTTCTGTTTAGTTTCTGTCTCTATAAAGCCCCTCCTTCTGAAAAGCGCAGTATTCTCTGATTGGTCGGCTGGTCTAGTGTGTTGTGATTGGTCAACCTGTTCGAGCATGTTTGGGAAATGTCCCGCCTCTTACATAACCTCAGTTTCAACACTACGAACTCAATCAGGCCTCGTCACTGTATTTTGCATGTGCCTTGGGTGGGAATTAATTAAATGAGGAATATTTTGGTGTTTATTGTAGTTCATTGAGTTTTCTTCCAGGAGCGGAGTCTTTTCAGGGAGTTCAGAAACAGTGACACTTGATATAGAGAATAACTGCCACTGGAGGGACTTAGTGCTTTAAGACCTTTTTCATGCACAAACCGCAACATTAGACACTTAAAGATGAACGTAAAAAAAATTGTTTTGTTTTTTTGCAGTTGCTACAGCTGTCTGAGATGCCCAGTCCTTTCTCTGTGGCGGTGTTTAATGACATGATCTACTGGTCTGACACTCATAGAAGATCCATTCAAGGTGCCAATAAACTGACTGGCAAGAACCGCAAAGTTTTTCTCAAGAGACCCGGACAGCCTTTCGGCCTCAAAGTGAGAATGCATACTGTAGACGTATTGATGTCATCAAAGTTGTCTTACTCATCAGTAATGCAAGGATATATTATGTATGAGTGTCTCCTTTGTCTGTCTTGGTGTAGGTTGTCCACCCTCTCTTGCAGCCCAACGTGTCCAACCCCTGTAAGAAGCTCAAATGCTCCCACATGTGTTTGCTGGCTGCAGGGCTCAAAGCGGTGTGTCGCTGCCCGGCAGGACTTCTGTTGGCCGTGGACGGAGTCACTTGCGCCTCACTTGTCGATTCTTCTTCCTCTTTCCTTATGCTACTGTCACCTTCCATGATCACACAGGTACTCCGCTTGAGAACGACTGAATGGCTTGTGATACAATAGTTTGTCGCCAGGACCGGTTGTGGTTGACCAACCTGATAACCAACAAAAACTTAATTACAGAATGCACTATAATTCAAAGTAAACTGACAAGCTATGCGCATTCAACATGAAATAAAAATTTGCCTTTAAGTTAACACAAATTGATGAACCGATGAATCGTGCACAGTGTTAACCAACAGCCAAATAGCTATAATAAATATTTAAAACTTTATCAAATTATATAATTATAATAAATATAAACCATTAATTAATTTAGAATTAAATTATCCAACTAATTTAGAATGTATGAAATTATATCCCATTATAATTCAAATATTTATTATATCCTCATCTGTATAAAATACATATAGTATAATTATTTATTTTTTTATACATTAAATTAAAATCAATTATAAATGGGCAAGGCAAGTTTATTTATATAGCACATTTCATACACAATGGTAATTCAAAGTGCTTTACATAGAAGAAATTAAAATCAAAAGAAATCAGAATAATTAAAACAGTTTAGAATAAAAGATCAAATACAGAAATCAAATAAAATCAGAATAATTAAAACATTAAATAAAATACAGTATAAACAGTCGGACGAACCGTGGTACAGTGCTCATTCATTAAATGCACAGTTAAACAGATGTGTTTTGAGTCTGGATTTGAATGTGACTACTGTAGAAGCACATCTGATCTCTTCTGGAACCTGGTTCCAGCTGCGGCTGGCATAGTAGCTAAAAGCAGAATCGCCATGCTTAGAGTGAACCCTTGGTATTTCTACCTGATGTGATCCTAGAGATCTGAGTGATCTGTTGGGTTTATATTCAGTGAGCATATATGCAATGTATTGAGGTCCTAGGCCATTGAATGATTTATATACCAGTAATAATACTTTAAAATCAATCCTATATGTAACTGGCAGCCAGTGTAAAGACCTGAGGACTGGTGTGATGTGTTCATATTTTCTGGTTCTGCTCAGAATCCTAGCAGCAGCGTTCTGTATGAGCTGCAACTGTCTTATGGTCTTTTTGGGAAGGCCAGTGAGAAGTCCATTACAATAATCCACCCTGCTGGTGATGAAAGCATGCACAAGTTTCTCTAAGTCTTGACTGGAAACAAAGCATCTAATTCTTGCAATATTTTTCAGGTGATAGTAGGCTGATTTAGTTATTGCTTTGACATGACTACTGAAACTAAGGTCTGACTCTAGAGACACACCAAGATTCCTGACTTGATTTTTAGTTGTTTGACCCCTAGACTGAAGGTATGCGTTCACCTTGAGAACTTCATCTTTGTTTCCAAACGCAATGACTTCAGTTTTGTCTTTGTTTAGCTGAAGAAAGTTTTGGCACATCCAATTGTTTACTTCATCAATGCATTGGCAAAGGGAGTCAATGGGGCTGTAATCGTTAGGCGATAGGGCTAAGTAGAGCTGTGTGTCGTCTGCATAGCTGTGGTAAGCGATTTGGTTCTCTCATTATTTGGCTCATTGGGAGCATGTACAGGTTGAATAGGAGTGGCGCAAGAATTGAGCCTTGAGGGACTCCGCATGTCATGGATGTCCATTCAGACTTATGATCTCCAATACTCACATAATAACCTCTCCCTACTAAGTATGACCTGAACCATTTTAGGACTATCCCAGAAAACCCGACCCAGTTTTCCAGCCTGTCAAGAAGTATGTCGTGATCGACAGTGTCAAATGCAGCACTGAGGTCGAGTAGTACCAGCACTGATAATTTGCTTGTGTCAGTATTTAAGCGAATATCGTTTATTATCTTTGAGCGCTGTCTCTGTGCTGTGATGCGGTCGGAAACCAGATTGAAAGTTGTCAAAGTATCCATTTGAGCTTAAGAATTTGTTCAGCTGATTGAAGACAACTTTTTCAATGATCTTGCCTATGAAAGGAAGATTTGAGATCGGTCTATAGTTGAAAAGTTGGAAAATAGTAATATAGTTGGAAAGTGCGTCAAGGGCGCAGGTTGATGTTTTAAGGTGCTGTACGATTTCTTCCAAAATTTTGCCATCAATTTCTTTGAAATCAGACATAGTGACTACTTTCTCGGGCTGTTTCTCAGACTACTTTCCCCAGCGCAACTCAAGGATGAGCTGATCACCTTTCTGATATTATTGATTTTCTCGAAGAAAGAAGCAAACTCACTGCACTTGCTCTCTGAGAGCATTTCACTGGGAATCTGGCTTGGGGGGGTTTGTCAGTCTCTCTACAGTAGCAAAAAGAGTGTGTGTTTATATTGCTATTTATAATATTTGAGAAGAAAGTCTGTCTAGCTTTGCCTAGTTCCTTATTGAAAGCATGGATGCTGTCTTTGTAGATGTTATAATGGACTACAAGTTTTGATAGATATATATATATATATATATATATATATATATATATATGCATGCAGTTTGCATCCTAAACTAACTAGCCATTTAATTTAGGCTGAATCTACAATGTTGGTTTGTAGTCATAACCACAAACTTGTATTTCCAAAGACAACAAAAAAAAGTTTAATTACAATAAATAATATAAACTTAAAGCTGCAGTCCGTAGCTTTTCCTCTTTGTCGCCATCTCTATTCGAAATCTGTAATTGCAGTTTTTCGCGGAATTATAAACTTTACGTGAGTTGTACATCGGCATGAAACAGCGCGGATGAACACAATGTTTTGAGGAGACTGCGCGTCTGTCAGCCCGCCGGTGTGGATATTGCCATTTAGAATCACACAATCTACTTTTTGGAAGTACAGTATGACCAACATAATAATTTTCACCGGAAAATGTCATCTGAACAAGTAACATCCACTTTTGTTCTGATCAACTAAGGGGGAAAAAAGCATAACATCTTACGACAGGAAAATGTTCACTTTACCGATCTGATTCAGCTCTAATGCTTGGCAACGGAGAAGGCGGGTTTGGTTTTCTTGGAGTAGAAGTGAATTGCTCCCTCTCATAGCTAGCACAAAATAATTAATATTTACCATAATAGCAAAACGGAAAAAGCCACAACAAAGGAAACTCCGTAACTGTGTGAATTAAGTGAACAAGTGTGCTTACACGATTAAACTATTGAAAATTCTGATCTGTCCAGCAGGAAAAAGCCGTCTCTGCGTCAGTTTTGAACCCCTTCAAATCACGGAGTTCACGCCACCTTTCAAATGCCCCGCCGATGTTTATCCTTGTTTTCGCGTAGGCCCGGTTGCAGTCTCTTTTTACCACTCCGAAGTCCAAATTCTTTTGGGTTTTACAACTGGTGATTGTCGTTTGAACCTTTCTGGAACCGCCATAAGTTTAATTATTTAAAATGCTCTGAGAAAAGCCTAAAAATTTCCACCTCCAACATCCTCACACACAATATAGCCTACTAGCCGAAACACCTTCTCTATGTGTACAGATGTGACGTAATGACGCAAAGACATGCTCGAATTTCCCGCGGAAATCCACCAGAACCACTGGAATTAAAATCATTATTACAAGCTAACCGTTTTGAATCGAGCTAAGGCAAGAAGATATTTTTTAAACCATTACTGGTTTACATGCATCACATTAACATGCAGCATTTACAGTGTGCTTAGTTATATAAACTGTTTTGTTTGTATTTATGTGTGCATATAGGGTGAATTCAGGTTGATTGGGACACTTTTTCCAGTCATCTCAATGACAAAGTGTCCCAATCAATCTGAATTCACCACCTCTCTTCTCCTGCTCAGATCTTCACCAAGAGCCTTCATGGAGAGGTTGGGCTGATGACCTGGCCCGAGCACCGTAACCTGACTCTCCCTGGCGTGAAGGAGGCTTCAGACTTCGATCTGCTCCTCAGAGACCGTACCATCTCCCTAGCTGACGCGGGACAGGGCTCAGTAGCTCAGCTCAAACTCAGCAGCTCTGGCTTCACACCGATCGGCCCCTTGCTTCAGCTCAAAGGGGACCTGGTGACCGCTCTGGCTGTGGACTGGGTCACCCGTAACCTGTACTGGAGCAGCGTCAAGAGCCCGCAGCTGTACGTCACTTCCCCTGGAGGGAAGTTCACAGGCCTGGTTCTGCAGGCGGAGCTGGAGGGAACCATCTCCATCGCCCTGCACCCTCCCTCGGGCCGGCTGTGCTTCACCACGGTGGGGCGGGGGGGGTCCAAGCCCATGCCTCAGGTCCACTGCGCTCACATGGACGGGAGGAACCGCACGCTGCTGTGGAGCAAAGCCAAGATGCCCGCTTCACTCGCGTTTTCTGAGAAGGGAACATCACTGTACTGGGCAGATATTGGTGCGTTAAAAGCAAAAATTACATTTCCCTTTCCACAAATAGGGTACAGATTGATATTTTTGTTAAACTTGAGTTTTAATTTAGGAAATTTAAGTTTATATTATTTATTGTAATTAAACTTTTTTTTGTTGTTTTTGGAAATACAAGTTTGTGGTTATGACTACAAACCAACATTGTAGATTCAGCCTAAATTAAATGGTTAGTTAGTTTAGGATGCAATCTGCTTACGCACGTTTAAACTCTGTTTGAACAAGTAGAAAACAAAAATAAACATTCACTTGCTGTATGCTGTGGCTTTTCCAAAGCAATAAATAATGGCAGCTGATTTTGTTTTTTTCCAGGCAGTGAATTGATTAGCTCTATTAATATCGATGGCTCAGGTTATAAGGAGTACAGCACCGGACCTGCCTTCATGATCTCTTTTGCCCGTATCGAGAACATCAACTTCTGGATCACCCTGGATAATGGTAACGATTCAAGACCTCCAGAAATCCAGTTTCCATAGTGCAGTTCTGTGTTGGTGCCACTAGATGGCGTGAAGATATTAACTTCCTGTCTTTACTCTTAAAATATATTTTATATTAAAGATCTATCTTTTGTATATTTATTAATAAAATACAGCACTTCAAGGCTTCTGTAACCAAGTCTCAAATAAAACTAGGACAGTAGTCTATGGGGAGTAAAATTCATAGAGAAAGAGTTATAAACTCTACGATTAATGAATTTATAACTCTTTGTAACTTTTGCTGTCAAATTTCCTGATATGTTGATTAATCAAACTCCTATAAATATCAGTATTTGTTTATTGCCTGAATTACATTTGTTTGAAAGCTTTTCTAGACATTGCATTAATGCATCATGTTAAACAAATCAGAATGGCAAAGCTGGCCTTTGAACAAAATGCTTTTCTGTGTTAGAATAATGCAGTCAAAGTTTGTGCTTCTTGAAACAGGTACAACTCAAGTGTGGTACAGCGATGGCTTCCAGCCCAAGCAGATGTGGTTTGAGGTGAAGACGAGCGTTCTAGAGTTGAAGGCTTTCAGCAGGTCCAGTCAGAAAGGTATTCTCGTGTGTGTGTGTGTGATCTGAGCTGCACTGAGGGGTGTGTCATGTGTGTTTGCTTCACCACACAATAGACGGGTTCTTCAGTGAGAGCTCTAGATTTGTCTAAGTGCACACTCACTCTGTACAATAGGAAGAGCTGTATGTCATTCTGAACATAGTATGTAAATGTATACTGCTTACATTTTCTGTATATTTGAAATGCCCTAATCGTCCAACACATTTTGCCATAATACACACTGTGCTTAGTACTTTATCACTATGGTTTATTCCCCACACTGGAAATGTAAGGCCAAATTGAGTAAACAATGAGGTGTTTAAATAAAACTGCATTGTGGGATTACTGTTTTTGTCAGTTTTTTTTTAATCCAATTATATATATATATATATATATATATATATATATATATATATATATATATATATATATATATATATATATATATATTATATAATTTTATTTATTTTTTTATCTTTTACATTAACAGATTTTACTTTTCTTTATGTACTATTTTTTCATTATTTATCTTTTATCTTGTATTTATATAATTTTCGGTGTTTTATCATTTATATTAGATTTTATATTTTCATTTTTCCTTATTGATTAACACAATAAATACATTTATCTATACATTTAGATAGATTTGTTTGTATAACTTTGTCTACATTTTTCTTTTAGATTTAATTTTTTTTTTCTTATGCATTTATTTATCTGGTTTATAAATAAGAAGTTATATTGTCTATTTATTTTACATTTAGCTTTTTAGCAAGTCAGCTAGTGTTTCAGTCTGGACACTACAGTACTGTATGAGCTGTAACCTTCCCTAAAATCAGTTATGTGACATCTGGTTTTGTCTTTTCAACCCACCAGGAACCAATGCCTGCTCTGAGAGCAACGGGGGCTGCAGTCACCTGTGCCTGCCGTATCCAGGTGGACGCTCGTGTCGCTGTGCGCAGGACTACATTTCTGTGAACAAGACTAAATGTGTTTCCAACCTCAAGTGTCCCGTTGGCAGTAAAGCCTGCCAGGACGGCCTCAAGTGTGTCCCTGTGTCCAAGTTCTGCGACCAGGTCCCAGACTGTCAGGACCGATCGGATGAGGACTGTGAGTTATTCTAAATGACATCATACATGTATATCTATCACATACACATCTCACAGTAGTCCCCGTTTCGTGGGGACAGTCCTGATTTTTGACACCCAAAAATACATTGACCAAAAGTACATAAGACCGTCTTCATGTCATATGAATTCACCGGTCAGATTTAACCAAACTTGAACTTTGGAGTGCAGCCATGTAATTGCTTTCAAATAAGATATTACTGATATTAAGATAATTTACTGCGGTGCACATACGAGAACTGTATCAACAGTAGTACATCAGTTAGCTGAGCACTGATGTGAATCACTGATATATATTAAAGGTTGTACAACAAATCTTGTTCCATCCTTTGTCTGTCGTTCTCACTACTTTGAGTAAAGACAATCTGCATTAATAGACAGTTTTAGGTAATGGTGGCCCACAGCTGATCAGCAGAAGTAGTTCAGTAAGAAATTATTCCAGTTAGCCGGAAACTAGCACGATATAAAACACAAAACTATTGAACACCCGGTTGAAAGTACATCAATAGTTTTTCATACTTCCAGGTTGTGATTGAGGAGCAAGTGGTTACTGTCCCATCTTTAATGGATAAGCATTTTGTTAATCCCATTTAGACCATAAGGAGATTTGAGAATCAATCGTCAAAAGATTATACTGCTATTGCACCGCTGTGGTCATTTTAACCACAGCTTTTGCAAAGGATGATGTGAAGAGTCAAATTCTGTTGGCAAACTCTTCCAGAGTCTTCTCGACATGTACACAAACCAGCTACAGTTTGAGCATCAAAGTAGACATAGTTCACAGGCAGCCAATGAAGACCATAGGCCGCCATCATGCAAATGTCACAGTTACACCAGAATTACTGACGGCGGGGCAGCGTCTATTCTTTCTTTTGGGAGATAACTTTATTTGTGCACTTTTGACTTTACAACTTTGCAGACTGTTTACATTCACAGAAAGCTATATTACACACTGCATGAGAGGGAATTTTTGAATAAGCATAATTATATTTTAGTGGGCATTTGTCATCTTGTAGTACAGCAGTTTAATATGAATGATTTTTAAACCAGTATTAATGTTCAAAACTCACACAAACCAGACTCTTACCTAAATAATCTCCTTGTTGACAGGTGACCTTGTGAAAACCAAACCAGGTGTCAAATCCAAATCTGGGCCTTTCTCTCTGGGCTCTGCTGTGGGACAGTCTCCGTCTCAAGACGACGAGGGTGTGGAGCAGGATCTGGGCGGCTTGTCGTGTGAGGAGCGCTGCGGGAGTCACGGGATGTGTGTGAGCGTGAAGGGAGAGCCGGTGTGTGAGTGTGAGGAGGGCTACAGCGGGGATCTGTGTCAGAACACTAACTCCAGCTCCACCGGCCTCGCTCTCTCACTCAGCTTTCTCTTCGGTGGAGCTCTGCTGGCCGCTGTCATCCTCAGGAGGAGGTTCACACTTCTAATATAGTAGATGCATCTCTTCTGAGCCACACACTTGGATTTCATACTATCCCAATATGATTTATTTATTTTTTGCAGAAGGGCGCAGGCAGCAAGAGAAGAGTCTACTGAAAAAGAGACGCTGGTGACTACTGACATGGAGCACACAACCTACTCTCAAAACTTTGATAATGAGTTGTATGATCCAGAAGAGGTACGGTCATGTTTCTCATTTCATTTTTTTTTTTTTTTTTCTAATCTGACAGTCTTCTGGAGCACAGCGTTTTGAAGAAGACTTACATGGCTGTTTTACATACAATGACAGGAACAGTTATGGAGTAACAATTGTCCGTGAATTTAAAAATTAAATATTTTATATTGTTTATTTGCACATTTTATTTTTGTGAACTAACATGTACAGTATTTGTGGATCTTTGGAATTTGTGGAAATGTGAAAATTCTTCTTGGATTCTTCTTGACTGCCAAGATCAAAATTTGATTAAACTTCACATAAAAACCCAAGTCTTCTGAACCCATTCAATATTCTGTCTGTCTTTCTTTCTGTTTGTCTGTGTCTGTCTCTCTTGGTCTGTCGGTTTCATTCTTTCTTTACTTTTATTGTATGGAGCCTGGGAAGTCATCTAAACAAGAAAAACAAAGTCCCGCAAATAACAAAAACTGTGGCCTCAGATTTGCGGGTCTTGTTTTTAGTTTTTTCTTCGCCTACATTTGACTTCCTGCACTCTGTAGAGAAGAGCAGCCTGGACATTCTGCTAAAGTTATAATTTTGTGTTCTGCAAAAAAGTAGTCATTGGGTTTGGAATGACATAAGGCTGAGTAAACACAATGTATAAAAATTAATCATGTAGAATTGGAAAAAAATACTAATTGTAAATTGATTCAGAATTTAATCCTATGACTTTCCTTCCCCCTCTTTCCTGTAGGCTCCGATTGCTCCAGTTGTCACCACACCTGTTGTCAGCTAACTTGTTTCGGTTTCGTTTTTAAATGTCTAATAAAACAATTGACTTTGCAAGAAATAGGGTGTGGTTTCCTTTCTTATTCCAAGAAAAAAGCTTTAACATGAAAAATGGCTGTAGTGTAAATCATTGTCAAATCTACAGGTCCTTCTCAAATAATTAGCATATTGTGATAAAGTTCATTATTTTCCATGATGTAATGATAAAAATTAAACTTTCATATATTTTAGATTCATTGCACACCAACTGAAATATTTCAGGTCTTTTATTTTTTTGATACTGATGATTTTGGCATACAGCTCATGAAAACTCAATTCCTATCTCAAAAAATTAGCATATCATGAAAAGGTTCTCTAAACGAGCTATTAACCTAATCATCTGAATCAACTAATTAACTCTAAACACCTGCAAAAGATTCCTGAGGCTTTTAAAACTCCCAGCCTGTTTCATTACTCAAAACCGCAATCAGGGGTAAGACTGCCGACCTGACTGCTGTCCAGAAGGCCATCATTGACACCCTCAAGCAAGAGGGTAAGACACAGAAAGAAATTGCGGCGTGGCATGGAGGCAATCAGCCTGTGGCACTGCTGAGGTGTTATGGAGGCCCAGGATGCTTCGATAGCGGCCTTAAGCTCATCCAGAGTGTTGGGTCTTGCGTCTCAACTTTCTCTTCACAAAATCCCACAGATTCTCTATGGGGTTCAGGTCAGGAGAGTTGGCAGGCCAATTGAGCACAGTAATACCATGGTCAGTAAACCATTTACCAGTGGTTTTGGCACTGTGAGCAGGTGCCAGGTCGTGCTGAAAAATCTCCATAAAGCTTTTCAGCAGATGGAAGCATGAAGTGCTCCAAAATCTCCTGATAGCTAGCTGCATTGACCCTGCCCTTGATAAAACACAGTGGACCAACACCAGCAGCTGACATGGCACCCCAGACCATCACTGACTGTGGATACTCCAGTGCTGCTTCTCTGTAGCCCAGGTCAGGCGCTTCTGCCGCTGTTTCTGGTTCAAAAGTGGCTTGACCTGGGGAATGCGGCACCTGTAGCCCATTTCCTGCACACGCCTGTGCACGGTGGCTCTGGATGTTTCGACTCCAGACTCAGTCCACTGCTTCCGCAGGTCCCCCAAGGTCCGGAATCGGTCCTTCTCCACAATCTTCCTCAGGGTCCGGTCACCTCTTCTCGTTGTGCAGCGTTTTTTGCCACACTTTTTCCTTCCCACAGACTCCCCACTGAGGTGCCTTGATACAGCACTCTGGGAACAGCCTATTTGTTCAGAAATTTCTTTCTGTGTCTGACCCTCTTGCTTGAGGGTGTCAATGATGGCCTTCTGGACAGCAGTCAGGTCGGCAGTCTTACCCCTGATTGCTGTTTTGAGTAATGAAACAGGCTGGGAGTTTTTAAAAGCCTCAGGAATCTTTTGCAGGTGTTTAGAGTTAATTAGTTGATTCAGATGATTAGGTTAATAGCTCGTTTAGAGAACCTTTTCATGATATGCTAATTTTTTGAGACAGGAATTTTGGGTTTTCATGAGCTGTATGCCAAAATCATCAGTATTAAAACAAAAGACCTGAAATATTTCAGTTGGTGTGCAATGAATCTAAAATATATGAAAGTTTAATTTTTATCATTACATTATGGAAAATAATGAACTTTATCACAATATGCAAATTTTTTGAGAAGGACCTGTATGTGTGATTTCTAACTTGAAACTACTTTTAAAATGTAAGAAGCAGATGTTTGGCAATGAGTTGATTTGTTCTGTGCTCAATATTGTAGTGCCTCACATACAGTTGTAATTATTTTATGGGTGTGTATTTTCCTATAGCTCAAAGCTTTGAGGGCTTTATTGAATGGTTATGTGAGTTGCCTTTTTATAAATGGTGACGTGTTCCTCCTTGGGTTTGAGTCACTTCTGTCTGCTTCTATGCACAACACAAAAGGCTTGTTTGGCTATGCAAAACCAGGCAGCCTTTCAATACTCTGCTACTCCACCCCATCGCCCTGAAACATGAGCCAGTTTCTGAACAAGACGAAGAGGTTCTCCAGTGTGAATCAGGACTGAGGGCTCTCTGTATTGATGTCAAAGCTGTGTTCTCCCAGCAAAAAAACTCCACGTTGTTTTGTGGTGTTTGTTTGCTTTGTTTGTTTTCACTTGTTACTGGCCCACATACGATTTGCTCAATATATGATATGCTAAAGTTGAAAGGACCACCATGTCAACTGATTTAATAAATGCTGCAAGGTGTGTAGGATGTGTATATTGTTGATTAATAGGGGTTTCAATTCTGCATTAAATCTGTGTATTTTCTGTGGAGTTCCATACAGGCCTCCATGATATGAAATGCTGATCTCAACAGTACAGGTTATTTAATGTTAAGAGTTGAGCTTTCCACACAAATTTAAGTTCCTGTTGGTTTATAATGGAGATTAAACAAAAATAGAGAATTATTAAATCATCATTCGCTTAAAGCAAAGAACCCAATAGAAAGTAATAATACTAATACTAGATATTAGTTAATATTTGTTACTATAAGATACTATTTGTGTTTACGGTCAGATAATTTTAGAAAAGGTGTTCAGCCTGATGTGACTACTTTCGATTCTGTGAGAAGCAAGCAGTCTGATTCAACAGATTCGCTTTGAATCGGTTCTACTGAATGAATCGTTCACGATTCGAACAGTATGGCTACTAGTACTGGACACCAGCCGAGTAAAATCAATGAATTCATATAAATCTGTACCTTTTACATTATTCCAGAGAAATGGTAAAACGTTTTGAGATAATGTTGCAGCAGTATTGAAGTCTCCAACAACAAAAACCGAGTTCATTTTCATATATAACTTTTAAGATTATTCTTAGCGTTTTAAGACTTCGCGACAGTTCTTTCTTTGAATCTTAAACTGATGCAAAAACAGTTGAATGATTTATTGACTACGTGAGTTGATTTTCGGTCTCTTTCTCGCATAAAGTTATCGTTTGACTTAATTTTATTTAGCCATAAAACATATCTGCACTAAAATACGAATTCAGTCACATTTTGCTAGTCGTCCTCACGTGAGCTGATGAAGTGCTGTGGATCGCAGGGAGATTAGAGAACTGGACGCGCCTGAAATATGTGGATTGTTTAGGGTGTCAGCGCCCGCATGGTACATAGGCTACACTGATTTAAATGTTGTCAGACTGTTACTGTACTGTTATTTTCATCTCTGGCCCTTATTTGACCTGAAGTTCACTCCTCCTTGCCCACATGGTAGGCGACCAAACAGGAATCTTGTTTCACTGAGTTAACCAGGTGAATGGGTGGGTCTCTTCTGCTTGGGAGCATTGCTTTATTCTCGTGTCAAGCCGTTCAGCTCCTCTAAAGCATTTCTGTCACTGCTTTCTCTTCCACGTTTGTATGCAGTTACACACCTAGAGTTTTGATTGTGTTTTCCACCTTTGACTTGGGAAATGGTGAGTAGCTATTTGGACACTTTCGCTGTAGTGTCTTGGGGCTTTAACACGCTTCCTGAACGATTCCATTAACACTTAACTGTTTTATAAGCGTGTTTCAGATGTCTTCATATGTTCATTTGCTTAGAGAATTTGCCTAAAATAGCTATATACATTTGCTTCCTGGTAAGTGGTCAAGTTTACACTGAGATCATTTTTTACTTTGTCTATTTCTAAAGAATTAATTAATTAATTTAGTTCGTTTTTTATCAGAAAAGAAAGGCTCAAATAAGAATTGAATAAGAATTGTGTTTAATTGTTTGATCCTTTTAGGGGTGGTGTTAGAAATTCAATTCACAATTATTTAGCATTAATCTGCCATATTATTTGCTAATTTAGTATCTCAATCCGCTGGATCCAACAAAGAAAATTATTACTTTTTCTTGAAACCATGTAGCCTACTTTAAATATATGATTTAAGGGGCAACACAAAGTCCATCTCATGCAACTGTGTGACAGAGAGACACATGCAAATGAGAAAAATGCTAAGCAGCTCAACTGTTTTCAGCATTGGTGATGATAATAATAAATGTTTTTGAAAAACAAATCATCATATTAGAATGATTTCTGAAGGATCATGTGACACTGAAGACTGGAGTAATGATGCTAAAATTTCAGCTTTGATCACAGGAATAAATTACATTGTAAAAGAGTTATTTTAAATTGTAATACTATATATCACATTTCTTATTAATGATCATACATGCAGTAGAAAATTACATTTTCTACTGTATGTATGATCATTAATAAGAAATTATTTATAAGTATTTTTTCATTGTGTCCTCTCCGTTAATTCAACTTATCCTTTATCCATAAAGTGGAGTAAGATGTGTCATGGCACACCTTTTTGTGAAATTATATTTCTATGGGCTTGTGATATTACTGATTTCTTCTGATAACATTCGATTAAAGCAGGGATAGGCAACGTCAGGCCGCTGTCCTGCAGAGTTTAGCTCCAACTCCAATCAATATCTTCAGGCTAATCAATGGATTACTAAGGCTTCAAGCAGGTGAGGTTTGTTCAGGGTTGGAGCTAAACTCTCAGGACCTACGTTGCCTATCCCTGGATTAGATAGATCCTGAAAAACAACTAGGCGTAGTTGCCTAGAGCAATGTTTCTCAACTCCAGCCCTGGAGACCCACCTACCTACATATTTTAATAAAAACGTATGATTCAACTTGTCAGCTTCTTTGTGGGTTGTAATATAGGAAGGCATCTGTGAGGTTAGTCCCGGGGACTGGATTTGAGAAACACTACAACTTTGGTAGGCAGTGGCACATCTTACCCCACTGTCCACAACCTGGTTGCCACTAAGAGATTTTGAGGTGTGTGTGTCTGTGTTCTTGAAACCGATTTATGCAGTTTGTGTGCGTTTGACTCCAGAGCTTGGGTATGTCTGCCCCGTCCACCAGTCCTCTGGATGAAGAAGGTGGCGTGTCTCGTCATCTGGTTGCATGTGAACATGTCATATGCCAGTATGGTAGATGTGTGCTGGCCAACGGGGAGCCCAGCTGTGAGTGTACGCTGGGATACATGGGAGACTCCTGTGACGAAACCATCAATGAGGCTCTGTCTGTTCCACTCACCGTCGGCGTCCTGGTGGTCATCGTCGGCTTCATCGTCCTGTTCTTTGGGATGGCATTTTTCCGACAAAGGCAAAAGGCAAAGAAGAGGTGAGATTTTCTATTTCTGTTTATTTATTCATTTTTTTATTAATTTATTCAAGCCCTGCAGACCTTCTATGACAATTTTAACTTTTTATGACCATACCGACTATTTTTATGTGAATAATCCACACGACAGGTATTTTGACATCATTGTACATCTATCTGACCATTCAAGCGCAATAAGACATGAAAGAGAACTGAATTGACAATCATGTGCTGTCTTGAGAGGAGGTTTCTAGCTGTGTGTCAATTCTTTTTCATAGCTTATTGTGCTCAACATCAAGCACATCCTTCTCTTTACTCTCTCATTCATGCATGTTTCTTTGTCACTCTCACTTGTTTTTAACTTTTAGTACTGTGCTACACGGATATATTTACATACTGTGAAATTAATGATATAGGAAATTCTCTAACAATGGACACTTTATACCGTGGTCACGATAGTATATACTGTCATAACGCCCAGCCTTATTATATAGTATAAATCCAACATGAATACAAAGAGAAATGTATATTTTCTAAGAACTGTGCACATGTATTAACCTGTTAACTTTGTGCGCTTGTATAAATATTTTAGTAATCATCATAAATTTGGTTTTATTCGAAAGCTTAAATAATCAAAACACTGAAAAGCGTTTTGAAATTTGACATTGGACTTTAAAGTTCCACTGGGGTGAAAATCAAGCTTTTAATCTTGTTTATTTTTCTATGTGGTGTTTTTAATATGAATGTACACATGGTTTGTCTTAAAGCATAAGTCAGCACCATTGCTGAGTATTTTCTCCTTAAAACTGCAGTGAACCAAAGACCTTGAAATCGCTGGTGTTTCTGACGTCACAAACTACCTTGTAACCGGTGTTGGGAAAGTTCACTTTCTACATTAACTAGTTTTAAAATGAAGTAGTTCAGTTCATAGTTCATACTTCAAAATTTTGAACTAGTTCATAGTTATTTTTTTCCATATGTTGCTGCGAGCTATTATTTTTTCATCTCCACCTCTGTCGCCAGGGTGTAGAGTTACATTCAAGTTATTTTAAGGCATGCAAAAAAAAAAAAAAGTCAAGGAAAAAAATGCTTAAATATGTCAATTTGGTGATCAAAGATGAGGGATAAAATTGAGTACAGGGGGCTTTAAAACCTTACATCTGCCTCCTCCCCCTAGCAGGCAATGTCATGTTTCAAAAATGTACTGCACTGTTTTATAATCAAATCTTTGACAAAACACATATCTTCTGAAAGGGCTGAGACTCAAGGTTTCTATATTTGGCACCCGATAGAAGAGAACGCACCAAATTCAATAGATTGTGGTTGTCACTTAGGCCTGGGACACACTGGCTGCGTGGCGTAAGCGTGGCGTTTCTGTTGCGTATCAGCTGCGTGGCGTGCCACGGCATGGGAGCCGAAATAAAAACGGACACGCCACACAGCTGAGACGCTGACGGTACTGATCCACTTGTCCGTGCGACACTTCAGTCGCGCCGCACTCCACTTTAAGCTGCGTTCACACTACACGCGACTAAGCGACACGATACCATTCATTTTCAATGGTGAGCGGGCGACTTCCGGCGACAAGTTTTGCCCGTTGAGTGGGCGACTTCCGGCGACAAGATTTGCCCGTTTGCTGCAGTTAAATAGCCGCGATGGCAAAGAGCACTCACTGTTTCTCGTTCATCTTTATTATTATGCATTTTATGTACTGATTCCATTTATATTTAGACTTTTCCTTCCAAAATATTTGTTTGTAGCGGCAAGAAAACTTATTTGTTGTCTAACATAGAGTAACATCCAGGAATGTCACTCACAAACATTACTAGGCAACCAGTAGTGGGAACGCCCTGCAGCGCAGCCACTGGCGACCTGCAGCGACAAAGTCGTGTGTAGTGTGAACGCAGCTTTTTTCCTATGGGTGACGTCACGCGATTTTAACGCGCCCGCAAAGCATCCCGGGAAGGCGGCGCTTCATTTGGAAAAATGCTGCGCGTCAAAAAGCTGGCCGATGCCCATCTTCATGCAAATGAATCCGTCAAACACGACGCGTCTATCCAATAGAAGTAGTCTCTCGGGGCGCCTTTGTTCTAGACTGGCCGCTGGGTCAAAACCACGCCCATAGCGGTAAACTTGAGGAACGCCCATCAACTTACAAATGTGGAGAGGCTTGCGACACCACGCTTCAGTCGTGTCGCAAAAGTGGATCAGTATGGCGTTCCGATCGGCTCTTTAATTATGGCGTTCCGAAAGGCTGAAAAATGTAACTTTGTAGCACGCCCTCGTCTCAATGAACGTGACGTCTGCGTCTACCGAACGTGACGTCTGCATCTGCAGAACGTCTCGTCTGCGTCTGCCACATCACTCGTTCGTGTGCCGAACGTGACGTCTGCGTCTGCCGAACGACTCGTCTGCGTCTGCCACATCACTCCTTCGTCTGCAGAACGTCACGTCTGCGTCAAGGGGGTTTCCAGCACATTCCACACACTTATTCGTTCTTTATTATTTTCCCCCACTGATCTTCAATTCTATTTTATTAGCAATGAAGTGATATTACCTTGCTTATACATATCTTTTTATTATATAGTAAATATTAATTTACACAAATTATCATGTTAAAATTTGTGTTTGCCATTTTTTCTTGTCAACATGTCCACATATAGCCTACTTAAAGCTGCAGTCCGTAGCTTTTCCTCTTTGTCGCCATCTCTGTTCGAAATCTGTAATTGCAGTTTTTCGCGGAATTATAAACTTTACTTGAGTTTACATCGGCAAGAAACAGCGCGGATGAACACAATGTTTTGAGGAGACTGCGCGTCTGTCAGTCAGCCCGCCGGTGTGGATACTGGCATTCAGAATCACACATTCTACTTTTTGGAAGTACAGTATGACCAACATAATAATTTTCACCGGAAAATGTCATCTGAACAAGTAGCCTAACATCCACTTTTGTTCTGATCAACTAAGGGGGAAAAAAGCATAACATCTTACGACAGGAAAATTTTCACTTTACCGATCTGATTCAGCTCTAATGCTTGACAACGGAGAAGGCGGGTTTGGTTTTCTTGGAGTAGAAGTGAATTGCTCCCTCTCATAGCTAGCACAAAATAATTCATATTTACCATAATAGCAAAACTAAAAAAGCCACAACAAAGGAAACTCCGTAACTGTGTGAATTAAGCGAACAAGTGTGCTACTGTTACACGATTGAAGTTGAACTATTGAAAATTCTGACCTGTCCAGCAGGAAAAAGCCGTCTCTGCGTCAGTTTTGAACCCCTTCAAATCACGGAGTTCACGCCACCTTTCAAAAGCCCTGCCGATGTTTATCCTTGTTTTCGCGTAGGCCCGGTTGCAGTCTCTTTTTACCACTCTGAAGTCCGAATTCTTTTGGGTTTTACAACTGTTGAATCTCCAGTTGTCACTGGTGATTGTCGTTTGAACCTTTCTGGATCCGCCATAAGTTTAATTATTTAAAGTGCTGTGAGAAAAGCCTAAAAATTTCCACCTCCAACATCCTCACACACAATATAGCCTACTAGCCGAAACACCTTCTCTATGTGTACAGATGTGACGTAATGACGCAAAGACATGCTCGAATTTCCCGCGGAAATCCACCAGTACCACTGGAATTAAAATCATTATTACAAGCTAACCGTTTTGAATCGAGCTAAGGCAAGAAGATATTTTTTAACACTGGCTGGTTATGTTTTTTATTATTATTATTATTTTGGATAATTTTTAACCCAAAAAAGTTACGGACTGCAGCTTTAATCATAAAAAGATTAACCATAAAAAGCATGTAGGCCTATGTACTATTCACCACTAGGAGTCTCTTGACCAACACAAAATAACGTAGTCTAGTTGTAAACATTTGGGCTGATTTAACTAACAAATAAAATGTGTTATTTGTAATGTTTAATTTTAAAGTTGTAATATTTTGTTTTTAGAGTTTCACCGAAGTTTGATTGACACAGGCGATCTGACAGAATTATAATTAAAAACAGTTACACCTCAAAAGAGAAAGGCGAGCACAGTTTATTATTATTAGGCTATTATTGTTATTTTTATTATTTAGCCTAAATATCTTTGCTGGTGCATACAAATATTTAGATTTGTATCAACAGGTACAGAAATATTTTGGCACAATAGTCATAAAAGCCGGAAGAGAATTAACATAGAGCCAGAGTTTCTCTTTCAATTCTCCCATGATTTTTAACATCACACTTAAACTACATCCTGATATGGAGGCGTGAGGTTATACAGAGGCGTGTTTATTAAGGGGGCTTTCACACTGGCAGTTTAGTTCGGAACGGGGCACGGTTCGCATGAAAAATCGCTAATGTGAACGCTGTTATGGGACCCGGGTGCGCACTGGGGTACCGAACCCGAGACTACCTGGAGGAGGTGGTCTGAGTTCGGTTGCTCCCGAACCGTGCTGCGATTCGCGTGTATGTGAAATCAACACGGACTCGGGTGCGCACTTGGGCCCTGTCCCAAATGGCACATTCCGGACTTGTGGACTTCCTCAGAGTCCACACTTCGGTGACGTCATGTAGTGCAGACCTATAGGGCCCTTAGCGTGAGTCCGCGAGGGCGCATTGAGAGGTATTTTTGGGACAGACTCGATCGTCACGCCGGAAACAGGAAGAAGGTCTCAGCTCAGACGTCGAAGCTGAATATACTTAAAGGTCATCTCATCAGTCCCTTTATTAGAAAAATATCACAAATATCATTAAAAAAAATTACAGTCTTTAGCATCGAGAACAGGATTTATTTTATTTTCCCAAATCTTATGTCCATGTGAACTACACAGCCTGCTTTTACAGTTCTATAATTGTATATGCCACCTGGGCATTAGAATAGATGTCATGGTTATGTAAATGATAAATACAGTTGTACATAATAATACATAATGTTCAATTTTAACACAAAATTAAAATGTAAATGAGTTTAAGAAAAATGTAAAGGTTTCAATATTCATACTACGTTTATATGACTCAGTAAAGCCATGACATTCGGTTCTATTTATGTAATGAATCATAATGCGATCGTATTATTTAACACGCTATTATTATGTTTGAGGAATCAACCACTGGTCGATAATGTTTGTATAAACTGTAAGTAACAACTGGTAAAATGTACGCCTATATCATAAAGCCATGTTAACAGTCTGTGAGCGAAATCTCCTCCCATCCGTTTTCTGATTGGCATTTCGCAAGGATTCCTGGGTAGTTAAAGTGCGTGGAGCCTGCATCTATGCGGGCTTCGCGGAAGACCGCTTCAAGGGTACAAAGGGGGCGCTGCTGAGCACACTTCAGAGCGTTAAAATTCTAAATGGGACGGCCTACGGACTCGTAGACTCGGCGAGCACGTGCAACTTAAGTCCACGAGACCGAAAGTCCGCATGAAGTGCGCCATTTGGGACAGCGCCTTGTTCAGGAAGTAAAGTATCCTGCGCATGCGTTTTAGCCGATTATGATGTATTTAGTTAAATAAAACACACGTAAGGGATGAAGATTTACCCTGGATACGAACAAGAGTGAGTCTGCAGTGTATTCGCGCATAGTGCGTGCAATCAGGGCAACAAATTAATGGAAATCCACTGTCTCCTCAAAAGAGTCCATTTGCTAGCAGCGGAAAGACAGCTTATGCGAAACACACACACAGTTAACCTGCGTTGTTTACTCAGCTATGAATAATAGCACCAATTAATAAAAAACACAATATATTGACCCGCGTCGTGTTTTATATCATGCGCCGTGCACGTTTGCAATGACGTAAGATGCACGCAAACGCACCAGAGTTCGATAGAATCAAGTTGAGTGTGAAACCAGACCAACACTGCGGGGGGCGCCGGGAACAATCGCGCCCGGGCTCGGACCGCAGCAAACGAGCCCAGTGTAAAAGCCCCCTAAGTCCGTTGTCATTTGCGGAGATGAGGGGAAAATAGTGTAGTACCTGCAGGATAAGCAAGGATCATGTAGCCTACAATTAATTTGTTGTCATGAGAACATTACTAAATCAAATAAATATGTTTTGAAATTGTTCTAAAATAAAGTTAATGTTTTTAAATTTAAACGAATGCATTACAAGTTTTTATGACACGTTTCTCTTTATAAAACATTAAACAAGTTCCAATAGTTAAAACTATTTTTGCAACACAGACAGGCAGTATCAAACAAATAATGTTAAGTGTTAAATTAACTCTCCTGGGAGTTTATTTGGCTCCAGACTCAAGAGAGTTAAAGTGTTAAAATAAGAGTGTTAAAGTTAATGAGCTAATTAAGTGATGATTGAGCATTATTGAAGATACCTGATGTTAACAAGCCGAATCACTGAAGGAGAAAATCAAAATTTTTAAGCCATCATTATGGAGATGAGTGTTTGCTTTAGTTGGGCTCTTGACCATTAAACTATTAACATTATATTTAGTTTGGATATTGTAATTGATTTATAACTGCCAGATTAACAAAGACAAAAAGGTGATCAAGCGATGTTGGTTATGTTTGGGCGTAATCATCATTTGACCTGAATCACTGAACTCATTTTGAGAATTAGGTTTACATTGTTAATTACAGCAGTGCTTTGATTCTATAGCATATGACTTTAAATATTTACACTATAATCAAAAATATTTCTTAAAACTCATTCTGATCAAAAGACTTTGAATTTCTTGGTTATTTATACACAATAGCCTGTGAATTTCAATAATGGTGACAATAATAAAGCATGTTGCTTAATCCTTAATCCTTAAATGTAATGTCCTGTATGCGTTTTATAGGCTAGCCTACTTTTTGTATTTTGTATAATTATATCTCTAGGTAATGAAGATAGCCTATTAACAAAAAAAATATTATTATTATTATTATATAATATATCACATCACTCGTTCGTGTGCCGAACGTGACGTCTGCGTCTGCGTCTGCCACATCACTCGTTCGTGTGCCGAACGTGACGTCTGCGTCTGCCACATCACTCGTTCGTGTGCCGAACGTCTCGTCTGCGTCTGCCACATCACTCGTTCGTGTGCCGAACGTCTCGTCTGCGTCTGCCACATCACTCGTTCGTGTGCCGAACGTCTCGTCTGCGTCTGCCACATCACTCGTTCGTGTGCCGAACGTCTCGTCTGCGTCTGCCACATCACTCGTTCGTGTGCCGAACGTGACGTCTGCGTCTGCCGAACGTCTGCAGCAAGGGGGTTTCCAGCACATTTCACTCTTATTCATTCTTTATTATTTTCCTCCACTGATCTTCTGTTGTATTTTATTAGCAATAAGTGATTTTTACCTTGCTTATGTATAGCTTTTTATTCCAAATAGTAAATATGAATCTACTTAAGAAGATACTTAAGAAGAAATCATAAAAAGTTGTTCTAGCATGTATGTAGCCTATATTTAGCACTAGGAGTCTCTTGACCAACACAAAATAACGTTGTAAACATTTGGGCTTATTTAACTAACATAAATAATATTTGTAATGTTTAATTTTAGAGTTGTAATGTTTAATTTTAGAGTTGTAATATTTAGTTTTAGAGTTTCGCCGAAGTTTGATTGACAGTCGATCTGACAGTCAACAGAATTATATAAAACAGTTACACCTCAAAAGAGAAAGGCGAGCACAGTTTATTATTGAATAAATTGAGGTGTATTCTCAGTGTATAATTGTAAATGTTGCAGAAATTACTTGCTTTTTGATGTTGATACTTCCTCAATATAGATATTTTATTATTTCCCATTTGTGAATTGAACTGTTCTCAAATCTTTTAATTCTGCCTTTACACTATATTTTCCTGCACTAAATAACATGGTACTATCTCTGTTTCTACACCTTCACTAAGCCGTTGAACAGGCTATTAGTAGGCATAGTCAAACTTGCATGTCTCAGACTAACCTAGCCTACTTTTTTCTCATACCTGCAAATGTTATTTAGTTTCCCCAATTAATTCAGATCTGCATAATTTGGCATGATGTTTTTACGATGGCAGATTGTAGTTGTATTATTTTTCGAATATCAGACATGATGTTTTAATAATAATTTTAGTAGGCTAATCATAGTTTTATATAGGCCTATATATAAACATATTATTTTTCCAATTCTATTCTTCTTTTTATTCCAAGTAAATATGAATTTACACAATTATTTTGTGTAAAAAATGTTTTTTAACAGACATAGTTTTCAGAAAAAATTTTTCTAGTTTACCAAAGTGCTGTAGCCTAGCCATTTTACAATTATAAAAAATTAAAATCACAATAACAACCCCAACAACAAGCTCTAAAAATGCAATAGCCTATATTAATTTGGTTTCTTCATAATTCTATCTTTGTGGGGGCATTTGGCCCTCAAAACGTGGGTTACGGTGCAGATCCACTTGTCCGTGCGACACTTCAGTCGCGCCGTGCTCCGCTTTATTCCTATGGGTGACGTCACGCGACTTCAACGCGCCTGCAAAGCATCCCGGGAAGGCGGCGCTTCATTTGAAAAAATCCTGCGCGTCCAAAAGCTGGCCGATGCCCAGCTTTATGCAAATGAATTCCCTTGAACACGACGCGACTATCCAATAGAAGTAGAGCATATGGAGACGGGGGGAAGTCTCTCGCAGGTCCTCTGTTCTAGACTGGCCGCTGGCTCAAAACCACGCCCATAGCGGTAAACTTGAGGAACGCCCATCAAAGTACAAATGTGGGGAGGCGCGACTGTCGTGTCGCAAAAGTGGATCTCTACCGTTAAACAAGAACACACACACATATCCTATATAAAAATCACAGACGCAAGTATCACGTTCATTGAGACGAGTGCAAGTTGCAAAGTCATATTAAAGAACCGATCAGAACGCTGGCCGCTGACACACTGCACTGAGCCGTGTTGTACTGTGAATAGCGTGTTAAATACGTGTTAGCGAAAAAAAACATTCTTCACTTCACTGCCACACGTGAATGACGCGTAACATCTGACTCAACACTTCACTGCCACGCGTGATTTGCGTGACGTCAGCGTCACGTCAGCGTCTTAAATTGAATAGTAAAAAAATAGCAGAATAAAAAAAAAAATAAGACGTTGAGTGAGACGTTCATTGAGACGAGTGCATGTTGCAAAGTCATATTAAAGAGTCGATCGGAACGTCATAGTTAACAGGTTAGAGCTTGCACACTGCCTGCGTGACGCGCGTCTCAGGCGCGGCATGAGCCGCGCGGAAAACGCATGCATGCTAGAAATAGAACCGACGCCTATTTTTCACGCGACAGGCAAGCGTGTTGGAAGCTTTTCCAGGCAAAATAGAATAGGAAAAGATGTTTATATGTTATTTTGTACACGAATACATATTAATAAATTACATTTTTGACAAATTTAGATATAAATATAGGCCTAATTTAAAAATAAATAAATAGGCCTAATTATCAATTTTCAAATATTGCCAAATAAGTCCCAGGCCTTACGACTAAAATCCACTGGATCCGTCTACGGCGCGGAACGTCAGCGCCACGTTTTTGATGCGTCCCTAGCTCGGCGTCCAAGTCCACTGGAAGCATCTCAGACGCGTTTCAGCAGCGGAGCGTTGGTGACTTCTTAATTTTTCCTCAGAATCGGAGCGTTGTTTATTTGTTGTTCATTTGTCATCTTTTGGCTCAGGAGCGGAAAGTTGTGCTACCTTATTGATTTTTTTTTTTGTTCTTCTACAAGGTGTTTTATTTTGAAAATCGACCGGATCCTCTATGCCGTTCTGTGTCAGACTTCCTGGTTCCTGCCCAGTACGATGTTTCACCCCTAAAATCCACTGGATCCGTCTACGGCGCGGAACGTCAGCGTCGCAGATGCCGGAGCTAATCGCGGCCATTATAGTCAGTGCTCTTTAAGTCCACCAGCTGCGGACGCAGCGCGTCTCAGAAGCGTCCCAGAAGCGTCTCTCCGCTCCACTGCGCAGAGAATAGGTAGCAGGTCTATTTTCGCCGCTTGCCGCGTCAAGCAGCACAGAGCCCATCGTACCGGGCAGGAAGTCAGACACAGAACAGCATAGAGGATCCGGTCGATTTTCAAAATAAAACACCCTGTGGAGACCAACGCTTCGCTGCTGAAACGCGTCTGAGACGCTTCCAGTGGACTTTGACGCCGAGCTAGGGACGCATCAAAAACGTGCCGCTGACGTTCCGCGCCGTAGACGGATCCAGTGGATTTTAGCCACACAGCCAGTGTGTCCCAGGCCTTAGTGGCTATTTTTGGTACAGCGCCTAAACAAAATCTCACAGGAACCTCAGTTTTTGTGATATCAAGTTTAAATTTGGGACACAACTTGATTAGACATGCGGCTTTGAATTTATTGACGTTTTATGGTGCGTTCACGTGCTATGTTAAATATATTTTCCACTTGTGAACTGGTATTTACCAGTTTGTCATCGTAATGTGGTAAAAAGATGGAGATCCAGACCTGTTATTTAGCTAAAACTATTTTAGATTGCTTAAGTCATCTGCTACAGCAAGAAGATGATTTATCAAAACTCAAACGGTAAATAATATGCCGTTATCTCAAAGGTTATCTCATCTCGGCAACTCGTTGCATCAAAATATTCTACGAGCCGCCCAGTGGAAAATACCACATGAGGGGGTGTTCATGTGCATTTTCCACGTCGGCTTTTGGTATTTACCATAATTACCATAGCACGTGAACGCACCATTAGAGTCCACATTATTTTCTATTTTAATCTGCTGAGTATCTCCTTTAAAAAGAGACCAACATTTAAAGCATTCATGAAGTCTGTTAACTGATTTTACCTCTTTGTCAACAGAAAAAAGGCCGCTGAAGAATCCCTGATGAGAAATGGAGTGCATATTTAACATGTCTTAATGCAGCGTGCCATAAAACAGGTTTGTCATTCATTCTACATCACAGACAATGACCCAGATGGTCTGGGGTCACAAAAGTAAACTCGCACTGTTTCTCTCTCTTTGTTTCCCTCTTCAAAACAGTACAATCAACACGTAAAGCACTTTTACGTCAAATACACCAGCTTTCCACCATGACACTTACCTCGCATTGAGATGTGGATGAATATATTCATATGATATTGGTATACATTTGCTCTGCATGCACTCAACATTTAAATGAAAACTATTGCATGTGAAATACATGAAGTTTGCAACACATTTAGATGATTTCTAAACATGGTTTGGACTGGCCTTCCTGCAGGAAATGTTCCTGTTAAACATGCATTGACTTGTTTCTAAAACACGCCAGGTATTCCAGTGCGGTTATATTTAGCTCAGGCCTGTCCGGTGAGTTTCACTGACTGAAAGCTAATCAGTTTCATGGACTGAAGAGTATCTCTTTCAAACATTTATGGAAAACAGGCACCACAATTTCTATGGGTCTTAGTTGTATTTTTACACAACAGCTCTGCATGAAACCCTGTTTGTAAAGTATTTTATATTAAAGATTTTTTTGTTTATATAATTATGACTTTGTATTTCAGGCAAACTGAAAGATTGCTCCAATGCACTTCAACAATATTTGCTATATAAATGTGTGTGTGTGTGTGTATATATATATATATATATATACAGGTCCTTAAACAGCGGCAGAAGCGCCTGACCTGGGCTACAGAGAAGCAGCACTGGAGTACCCACAGTCAGTGATGGTCTGGGGTGCCATGTCAGCTGCTGGTGTTGGTCCACTGTGTTTTATCAAGGGCAGGGTCAATGCAGCTAGCTATCAGGAGATTTTGGAGCACTTCATGCTTCCATCTGCTGAAAAGCTTTATGGAGATGAAGATTTCATTTTTCAGCACGACCTGGCACCTGCTCACAGTGCCAAAACCACTAGTAAATGGTTTACTGACCATGGTATTAC
Source organism: Gila orcuttii (assembly GCA_026230005.1). Taxonomy (NCBI): domain Eukaryota; kingdom Metazoa; phylum Chordata; class Actinopteri; order Cypriniformes; family Leuciscidae; genus Gila; species Gila orcuttii. The sequence continues at coordinate 19,168,760 of JAPDVR010000024.1, read as the reverse complement.
TGTGCTCAATTGGCCTGCCAACTCCCATAGAGAATCTGTGGGATATTGTGAAGAGAAAGTTGAGAGACGCAAGACCCAACACTCTGGATGAGCTTAAGCCCGCTATCGAAGCATCCTGGGCCTCCATAACACCTCAGCAGTGCCACAGGCTGATTGCCTCCATGCCACGCCGCAATTTCTTTCTGTGTCTTACCCTCTTGCTTGAGGGTGTCAATGATGGCCTTCTGGACAGCAGTCAGGTCGGCAGTCTTACCCATGATTGCGGTTTTGAGTAATGAAACAGGCTGGGAGTTTTAAAAGCCTCAGGAATCTTTTGCAGGTGTTTAGAGTTAATTAGTTGATTCAGATGATTCGGTTAATAGCTCGTTTAGAGAACCTTTTCATGATATGCTAATTTTTTGAGACAGGAATTTGGGGTTTTCATGAGCTGTATGCCAAAATCATCAGTATTAAAACAATAAAAGACCTGAAATATTTCAGTTGGTGTGCAATGAATCTAAAATATATGAAAGTTAAATTTTTATCATTACATTATGGAAAATAATGAACTTTATCACAATATGTTAATTTTTTGAGAAGGACCTGTATATATATATATATATATATATGTATGTATATATATTTGTTTGTGTGTGTGTGTATATATATATGTATATATATATATATATATATATATATATATATATATATATATTCCATTCTGTTTCCACATGAAATAAAAGGTATTTTCCATTTGAACCTTTAATAATGTGAATGCATTTTCACATGTAGTTTGCTATATACTTTAGTTTGTTTCCATCTGTTATTAATATGCAGGCACAAATAAACAAGTTTATGTTAAATTTTATATTTAGTAGGATAAATTACAAAGGTTGCTCCATATATTTCCATAGCATGTGCGTTTTTGTGTAAGTTTTGGTTTTACAAAAGTCCAAAGTATATTATCATTAGCATTCTAATTATAGTATAACATCTACAATATGCTATTGTAGTTAATCTTTTTAAACAAGTGTTGAAAGGTGTTGCCATATTGATATTAATTTCTTTAGGTGGTCATTTGTAAAATAGTAGTTATTGATACAGCACTGTTTGTTTTTAATAAATAGTACGTTAATACAAAAAAAAATGGTTACAAAAAGATTTAATATGTTTTATTGCTGTTAGAAAGTACACAAACCTTGAACCCTGAGGAATTGAAATATGACATGATCTGATGAGTTCCAGCAAAATAAAGTCACATTAACACTCTACTTCCTTTATCTGGATGGTTTTATTACCATTTAACCTCATTTACACCTTGTTGCTCTTATAAGCATTCTGTTTTTACAGTTAATGATCAGTGAGCTTCATTCATTTATTGTTGTAATATATCTCATGTCATTTGTGTAACCGGTAAGTTTGTTTTGATGCTTCCAGACTGAAGAATGTAAGTAATCTGCTCACTGCCTTTCATTAAACCGTAACATATTTATTATATATACTTCATGACTATCCCTGCATTGTTCACATGACTCATGGGTCACGTGACAGTTCAGACATGACCCACATGCTTGCAGTAAGGATACAACTGAAACAACCAGTATTACTAGTTATACTACATCACAGAAAACTCTGATAACCATTTTCACTAAACTTTTTCTAGCAGCAAAAGAAAAAAATATTGCACAAATAATTTTTCTTAAATCCTTCAGGATTAATGTGATAGTATCATTAGGCTAGATTAAGATGCATGAGTAGATTTTAACCCGAATTACAAACCTTCGACATTTTTGGCTATTTACAAGTCTAAAATTAAAGTCCTCATGTTACTTAACCTGAGAGTGCAACTGGCAAAAGCACGATCGCTTTCTGTTGTAAACATTCAAAAGTACTTGTAAACGCGCAAGTGTACGCTTCAGTTGTAGACCGCTAGCACGGCGTTCACAAGTGGTTAACTAATATTCACAGTATGGGCTGATCATTTTACAGATCAGCATCGTAAGGTCTTCCACTGTAGGATGTGTTGACGATCCCCCTGTCCCGGGGTTTGGCTCTCGGGAAGTCCAGGTCGTCGTCCAGTGACTTCTGCGAGTACGCTACGCTGCTTTCACTGGTGTAGCTTCTCGGCACGTTGACCCTGGGCAGAGGCGTTGGTCTGTCCACTAGCCTGGTCACTGGTCTGGTCGCTGGTCTTCCTGTGTTGGTTCCAGGCTTTTCTCCGCGGTTCCGTCCACCGCAGCAGGAGCAGATCCCGACGAACATCACCAAACCGCCGAGGACCTCCATGATGCCTCCGATGTAGCCTAAAACAATGCAGTATCCCACACGAATGTCATCCGCTCTCAATGGGTCTCTCTTGACCGAGGTGGAGTTGAGGCTGTTGAGAAGATGAGTGTACCACGCAATGGGAATAATGGTCAGGACTCCGGAGCAGAAGATGAGGAGCCCGCCGACACTAGCCAGGATCCATCTCGGTCTGTCCCTCCAACATCTGACTCCAGGGGTCGCTACCGCTAGGCCAAGGAAGGTCACGATCAATGACGCGATCATCATTCCTTGAGCGATCGGAATGATCTGGTTGTTGAAGTACGTTTGGTCATTGGTGCGTTGGTTGCACTGTTGGGATCTAGACGTTGTGAAGGTATTGCAGATGTCCCAGATTCCTTGCTCCACAACCAGATCCACAGATTGGCCGGCCAGGTTGTTGATGGTGCGCCAATTGGGTGCAACCGTGCTGGTCAGGTTCAGGATCCATCCGCAGGGGGCCAGGACCATGCCGAATATCAAGATCCCTGGAGTACGCATGGTTGAGGGTTGAGCAGCCGTCCCCGTCTAAAGCGAGTCGAGTGTCTCTGGTGCTTAAGAAGAAACACACTGAAACCTGGATGAGGTGGTTCTCTGAGATTAGCATCTGAAGGGTGTGGTGTCGAATGCCTGGTTTAAACTCAGACAAAACTGGTTTTTACTGCATGCCATGTTTCAGCTAATACCTGGAATGCCAGTATGCAAGGCCTAGGGGATAAATAGGGTTGACTGGGGCAGTTGTTTACAGTGGTTATACCTGAGTAACAGTGAGGTTTCAGGTCAGAAGTTAATCTGCATAAACGTGTGTTCAGTCTGTGTTGGTTTCAAGCAATCAGTTTTCAATCAGTTCAAACTGGTCTTAAAATAGATGTTTTCATATTAGATGTTTTACATTTGTATCTATACACTGTTACAAAGACCACAGACTGCCCAACTAAAGGATACATTCTCATGAAATAGTTTTCATAGAAAAAGACACATTATTAAAAGTTATTTATTTTTCATTGGCTCACGTTATAAAATATAGCTGTGTGAACCATTACCCTAATTTGTTTAATTGGATGAATGAAAACATTTTTTTCAGTGTATTTATATTTCTTCTCATTCTTGTTGTTTTACATGCTGTAACTTAATATAGTTCATTAATTCATTTCTTTTGGCCAAATAACTGTTTAATGTTTATGCATTAAATAAATTTTTGTCCAGATTTTCTGTTTCATGATGGGGTTTGTTTAACAACTGCTTTACAGTTTTTTTTGTTTTGTTTTTGTTCGTTTTCATTTTTGTCATGCTATGACTTTTAATATAAAATATATGCTTATAAATCATGAAAATATTATGGAAGCCCATTTCTGTCACATAAGGAAATATTTTTTTTTTTTTTGTAAATCACAATTAAATCATATTTATGAGATGGAAAGTTGAAATAAAGACATACCAAGTCCAAATTGACTTAAAAAAAACATTAATGACATTAATAAGTCATAATTTCGCCTATCTCATTTTTTTTACTTATGAAGTATGTCATAATTTCAATGTCATAATTTCAATTTTTTTTCTCATAATTATGACAATGTCATAAGACATACTAAATTAATGGCTTAATGTTATATAATTTCTATGTAATGTCATAATTATGACTTCCATAAAATGTCATTTTAGATGTAATTGTCTTCAACAAGCCCAAAAGGGCCCACGTCACTCCTCTCCTCATCTCTCTGCACTGGCTACCACTCACTGCTCGCATCAAGTTCAAGGCATTGACGCTTGCTTACAGATCGATCACAGACTCAGCTCCCTCCTACTTTCACTCGCTCCTACGAGTCTACATCCCTACCAGAAGCCTACGATCGGTCAATGAGAGACTGCTCGTGGTACCAACTCAGAGAGCCACATAATCACTCTCCAGAACATTCTCATTCACGGTTCCATGCTGGTGGAATGATCTCCCCACCCTCATCCAGAATGCAGAATCCCTGACAGCATTAAAAAGACAACTGAAAACTCATCTCTTCCGCGAACACTTAACATAAAAAAAAAAATTCTTTCCTTTTCCTTTAAATCCCCCCTTGTCTGGCTTATGCTACTCTGAGCAATACCTGAACTTTGTATTTTGAGCACTTTGTAAGTCGCTTTGGATAAAACCGTCTGCTAAATGTAGATGTAATCACGTTTAAAAATAGATTATTAATAGAAATGCAAGAAGAGGATACTATTTATTATTAGGACGCATGGAGTTGTACCCGACATTGTTTCAAATAAGCAATTTTTAGCTTCATCCTTTATTATATTAATGCAGGTAAATGTATGAGCCACAGCTCTAAACAGTGTTCATCATCAATACAAATACAGAGAAATAAACAGCCTTCAACCATTTGCATTAAAATTGATGGATGGACGTCAATTACAACATTATTGTGCAAAAAAAAAAAAACTTCCTAAGATATTTTACATGGTTATGTCTAGAGACATACACTTCTGTACCGTGTGCAGTGCAAATATTAGTTTACTTCAGAAGAATGTGTTTGCTTTTTGCAGTTGGTATAACTGTGCAAACTTAAGAGGTTCCTGATAAGTTACTGTATTTACACATTAGAGCCCAGTGTGCTACAAAACGACAGTGAAGGTACTGCCAATAAAATTACAAGGGCTTTACATTATAAAGTGCATAGTATAAAACCAAACTGATGGTGTTAGTACTATTCGATATAACCTCAAAGCCTCACTTCCCTTGACAACATTTATAATGGTAACTATGATTTCTGCCACAGTTGATATGACCTTACACTGATAACATCAATGATAATACAGGTGGTAAAACAGATGGTCACATGATGAATTATGGTTAATTAAAAAAGGCCTTTCCACGCGCGCACACACACACACACAATGTTCAACGTGAACTAAAATGTAACAAAACATAACACAATGCCATTGAAAACTATAAGGCATTTTCTAAATCCATTTTTTTTTTCACAATATTGACCTGTTATAGCTAATAAAAAAATGTCATTCATACAGCTAAAACCAGCCTGAGATATTTGGCTGGTTTTATCTGGTCTCCCAGACTGGTTTTAGAGGTGTTTTAGACACTTTTTTTTGCTGACCACTGACCAGGCTGTGAGACCAGCTAATACCAGCTAAACAACAGCTTAGCCAGCCTGAGAGACCAGCTTAAACCACCTGAGACCAGTCTAGGATGGTTTTAGCTGTGTTTTTGTTGTTGTTGTTTGTTGTTGTTTTTTGGATGGTTACAGTGGTGTTTGTCGTAAGGGTCTTGAGTTCACAAAGTTAAAAGTTTTGTATTTTACAAATCTGAGTCGTAAGGTCGTGCTTTATTCGCCGTGTTCACTGGTCGACGGTCCTGTTGCGTCTTCGCTCGTGTGAGGTCCATCTCAGTGTGTTTGGAGTAGTACGGGACACTGCTCCCGCTGATAACACTGGGCACCGGGACTCTGCGCGTGTCTGTCCTCGGCCTCCGTCCGTCACAGCGCCGACACAACCCGATGGACATCACCAACCCCCCGAGCACCTCCATGCACCCGCCGATGAAGCCCAGCACCAGGCAGTATCCCACACGAATGTCGGTGGACGTGGAGAAGATGGAGGTCATGATGTGAGTGTACCACGCCACTGGGATGATGGTGAGGACCCCTGAGATGAAGATGAGGACACCTCCGACGCCCGCGACGGTCCAGTGCGGGTTATCCCTCCAGCACCGGACTCCGGCCGACGCCACCCCAAAGGCGATTACATTGAGGATGAGTGACGCCAGCATCAAACCTCGCGCGATCTGGATGATCTGCGCGCTGAAGTACTGAGTGTCCGGCTGGTTGCACTGAATATCCCGGGTTGATGAGAAAGTCTTGCAGATGTCCCATAATCCTTGCTGGAGGACCAGATCGATTGATTCTCCGGGGATGTTGTTGATCGTGCGCCAGCCTGGTGCCACTGTGCTGACCAGCTCCAGAATCCACCCGCAAGGCGCGAGCACCATCCCGAAAATAAAAATCCCAGGAGTTCGCATGACAGATTTGTGAGATCACACACACAAAAAGTAGCCCCTCTAGAAATGAATTACTTTGTTTCGTGTGTTTAAAAAGTATAAGGGCAGTAGAAACTTCTGGTGGGAGGATCCCATTAAATCAGGCTATTGTTGAAAGTCACGTGACTGTCGGTCTCGGTCAACATCACAACTGCTCCAAGTTTCGGCGCACCTGTAGGGCCACGCCCACTCGCCACTGCGTCACATGCGATACGAAAAATTGAAGGGGAGACTTTGGTGCTGATGTTGGTGGTCATCTCGAATAAATTATTTGTTAATAAAGTTATACATGTTATAGATAATTGGAATATGTTGTCAATTTCTTTATTTTTATATGGTAGACTATATTTTTTTTTCTTCTACTCAACGTTTTAAATGAAACAAGACCCAGAGTATGTTGATAGCTATCACAGAACTTTTTTTTTTCAACATTCAACATTCTGAATCAACATTCAGCTTTTCAAAAAACATTTTCAGTACTCGAAATAAAATAAACACTAATTCAAAATATTAATACAAACTAGCCTAGTACCTAAATGATAAAAAAAACACTGCTCTGTAAAGAGTTATTGCTGCTTAAAATGCAATAAGTTCTGCATTGTGACCATTTCACAGTGTTGGCACGTTGTATTCTGTACATGGTAAGGTTGTTGCATCATTGCATTATGTTGAAACTCTCGAAATCATGAAAGCATGTTTGAAATGTCACTCTGAAACTACACCTGTTCCCAGAACAAGCGCCTCTGTTTAGAGTCTTTGATTAAAAGGTAGGCTACATATTATTTCCTCTTTCCCCACATTAAACTACTAATGTGCTGACAGAATGAATGTTTTTGATGTACTGTACCCAAAACACCAGCTTAGCACAAGTTGATTTGCTGCTCTTGGTTTGTTTAAGATAGTTTATCTGGGCTAGTCCGGTGTTTAACTGATTAATCTGAAAACCAGTCTAAGCAGTGGAAACCAACTGGCCAGCGTAGACGAGCGACCGCCTTATGCTTCAACAGGTTTCTTATTCTGTTTTATACTATTACTGATAGCATTGATATTACTGATACTGTTATCATCGCCATAATTCCATGTTGCAGTTGTGAGTTGCAAAACAAAGTCAACATGCCCTTTGTTCCTACTGTGCTCCACACCTATATGACTCGCTACACGTATTTTGACAGATCATCATGGAATGTGGTTTGGAATGAGGATAACCCTGACGAAGTCTCACCATATGTAATGATGATGATATTTGTTTCCGCCTGTAGTTTTGCTATACAGTAGGTAGTTCGTGAAATCAGCACCAGGTGGCGCAAAGAGACGGTTTGCAACATTGCTCCGTAAGGCTATATAATTGTGCCGTTTTTACTTGTAAATGAAGATTATAAGATACAATAATGAAATAAATTACTGGTAATAATAACATTTGTGATATCGTATTGTAACATTTAATCTTGGTTAATTGTTTATCATATAGCCTAAGTGCGCATGTTCCAGCTATTTGACTATTGTTAATAGATATTACATTGATGGCAGTGCATGAAGTGTGCTTACATTTTACTGCCAGAATATTTTAGATTATTACACGAGGTGTGCATTATTCCATAAAATAAATAAAGTGACAGGAAAGGTGGATTTTTAGGTGGAACAGGAATATAGCCTTTACAAGTGGATTTATTTACTTTGTCAATATTGTGACCAAATTAGTGTGACCAAATTATGTATATATAAAATAAATAAAAAAAACTTTAAAACTACATTTAATAGCCTATCTGTCATTTGTACCTAAAGCTATGCATTATCTTACAATAAGCTTAATAATAACTTATTTGAAGGCACAGTGGGGACAAGAAGGATCTGTAATGGCATGCAGTTGCAATTTATGTAAACATACACCAATGTTTGTGGAATAATATATTAATTAAAAAGCTGAGCAATCACAGTGATTTTTTTTTATTACATTCAGTAATGTATCTTATCCTTCGTCTTTAATATTTTTATGGTCATAATGTCATATTGAAACATCACATTAACATTAAAGAGTAGCCATAGACTTTATGTCAAACGTCGAGAACAAACAGAAAAACCGGTCTCCTCGCATCCGTTTGTTGGAGACTGTAAAAAAATGTTGCTGCCTCAAATCAAGTACAATCAACATGAAATTACATTAAACTGACTTAAATAAGTTGAATCTTGTACAACTTATAAAAAAAAGTTTAAAATTGCTTAACTTTTTTGATGAGTTAAAGCAAAGTAATGTTGTCATAACTTAACAGTGCCTTTAAAGGTAATCGGCTATAGCTGCTGCTATTGTGGTTTTCTATTGGTGGATCTCAAGTGAGTGACAGGTTATTGTCCCGCCCTCTCAGAGAAAAGAAGAGATGCTGCAAGAGGGAGGGGGAGTTATTTTGATTAAAGATTAGGAGGCACATGAATAAAAAAAAAACAGTGTGCATGGATAAACAATCTATGATAAACACTGTGGTATTCCATAAAAAATGTGAATTGATCATTTTGATTTCATGGTGACTAGTGCACAAAGGTCTCAGTGAATCTATGATTTGCTTCTACCTAGTGTTGAGTTTTGGTCATTGCACTTCTATGGTCTCTTACGATGAACTGTTTATAATTCGTGCCACATTAGCCTACACTCCGAATACAATATTTGGCTTTTTTATATTTTTATCTGCCTAGAAAGCACATTTGCCCGCCTGTTTTTTCGCTCATCTGACATGTCATTATTTGACCGGAGGAGTGCACGTGTCCCCTGCGCGCTCACGACCTGCGCGCGTGAATTTCTTTCTTGTCACTCACATGTGTTACAGTGCGATACAGAAACTGTTTAACAGTCACTCGCTGCGTTAGAAACGAAAGAGGAAGGAAAATGAAGATGTACTTCTCAACGGTGGTGATATTAGCAGGTATGATTAAAAGAGTTACTACTCACACATTAAACTGTTTACTTACTGTCATCATAGCTACTTATAAGTTTAAGTTATCAACAATATACGCACGCATTAGTCAATAATTATTTTACGGACCTTTAAATTGAAATTACATTGCTTTTGTAATTAATTAGACTATATTTACATTTAAGCGACACGTGTAATGGAAATTGTATTATTATATATTAGGCTTAACAATTATATATTAGGCTTAACATGCGCTACTAAAATTACCCTTTGACGTCATTGTATGTGTAGCTCATGTGTGTTTCTTTGGTTTTTATAAGGTGTAATAAAGGTAGGCTAATGATTTGAATTTAAACGTAATGCGCAACTACTGGACATTAAAGGGAAAGTTACTCTAAAGTTACTTGAGGGCTACTCACCCTCAAGTTGTTCCAAACCTGTGAGAGTTTCTTTCTAATGTTGAACACAAAAGAAGATATTTTGAAGAATCTTTTCCGTTGTACTACAACAGGTAAAGTGGGACACTTTTTGGTAAATTGCATTTTAAGCAACCTAAATCAGTTAGAATGTATTAAAATTGTATGTCTTTTGTTTAAATAGATTGTAATGAAGGCCACTAGGGGGAAATTTTCCCAATTTATGTATATTAACAAACTGTTAATCTTTTAACAACATCTGACACCCTCTTCAGCAAACTGGAAGCAATCAGGTTGAGTGGGACACTTTGTTTGGGAAAGTGGGACACTGTTTTATGGTTAAAATGAACATGGGAAATACAATTCCAATGAAGTGATTCTAGCTTGCTGAAGCTCAGGTTTGGATTCTTTTCCATGAATCCCTCAAACCAGTAGTGACCAGCTTTTTGCTTTTCCGCAGAAAAACCAGGGATGCCATTAATTTTGGTGTACTGGAACGCAATACGCCGTATATCACTGCGTTCCAGGGGGAACCCCCTTTCAGCTAACATTTTAACAAATTCACTCTCAGCCTGAGCTGCAGCAGGGGGCTCTTACCTGAGGCATGGCGCTAGCCACTCACCAGCCCTTTCACTCGCCTTTGCAGTGTTGATTTTGGGATGTTCCATGCCCTGGCTAAAAACCTTCATTTTTGTTTGTGTCCTTCAGTCACCTCCTGCTCATATTCTTCAATAGCCCCTGCCATTCTCTCTTCACTCCACTGGTTTAGTTTTCTTCCTTTCCTACTTTGCTGTCTTTTCCTTTTCAGTATTGCCCTGTTCTGTCCTGTATTGCTTTCTTCTCTCTCTCTATCTGTCCCTCTCCTCTCTGTATGGGTGCCATCTTGTGTATATTGAAGTTACCAACCTAAAATTTTATATTCAGACACATTATTACTTATAACTTTAAAATGTTATCTTCTGTTCATGAAATGGCTGCACTGTGTTTGCTAGCATTAGCCCTAAAACTGTCCCACTCAACCTGAAATGCACTGTCCCACTCAACCTAACACTGTCAGGTTGAGTGGGACAGTGCTGTGAATCTAATTTTCACAAATATTTTATACAGTTAGATGCTCACTGTCATTAATCTCTAATACACAGACAGTATAAATATATGTAAAAGCAAAAGTTTTATTGTTACATCATAAGTGACAGAATTATGAACCTTATTATTCTAAAATAGATTTACACTTGCCAGGTGGCTTACCGTGAGGTCCCAGGAGTCAAGCAATTTGAAAAATAACAACCGGACCACATCTTTGATGTCACACCAATCACAACCTTTATTTCATATCCAATAGACATTCAGCTACAACACAGTAATAATTGTTGTGATTGGCTTACAAAATTAACCCTTTACAGTACCCAAAAGCTTAAGTGTCCCACTCAACCTGATGTCCCACTCTACCTGAATTCACTAGCCATTGACTTCCATAGTAGGAAAAAATACCATGGAAGTCAATGGGTGTCGTCAAATGTTTGATTGCCAACAGATTTAACAACTCTAGGGTGAGTAAATTATGACAGAATTTCATTTTTGGGTAAACAATCCCTTTAAAGCAACTCCACGTAAGTGTTTCTTGTTTAGAAGATGTAGTTTTGGTGCAAGAGGTGGTTAGTGTTGACATTTTGTATTATGCGTAAGTTAATGCAGACTTTTTGTGCCTTTTTGGTGTTTTCTTTGTGTGTTGTGGCATTAAGGTTGGATGATATTTGGAGGCAGCACAAGCACAAATGATACAATATCAACATCGACATCAGCAACTACAGCATCAGAAACTACAGCATCTCATTCATCGACGTCGACTTCTCCTTTCACAACATCTGCAGATGTCACGACGAGTCAGCCTTCCTCCACGGTCCTCGTTACACATGAAACAACATCTGGTTTTCCTGAGGATTCCAGCTCAAGCACTACGAACGACTCTACAACAGCTCAGACAACATCAAATACAACCTCTGACTTTAATACTACCTCCTCAGGAGCTGAGCTCACCAGCGCAGTCAACAATACGACAAACGCATCGACCACAATCTCGAGTTTGGTGACTAAAACTCAGACAACATCCTCTTCAGAGAGTCTTACTTCACAGAAAACAACAGTGGGAAACACAACAGTGGATGTTACTAGTGCAAAAACTACATCTACTACGGTAACTGGGCCTGCAACTAAACCTGTGATATCTTCTACTGAAGTAAAAACTAATGAACAAGCAAAAATAACTAGTGTTGGACAAGAAAAGAAGGACCCAGAGGCCCTGAGCTCAGGTACGAGTGCATGTTTTTTGCAATTTGTGTAAATATTTCATTTTATCACAAAGAATTTTAATACAGTGTTTCAGTTCCTGGTGACCAATTTATCTAAAAGTTTTGTTTTCTGACCTTCTGCTCCAGATCTTAAGTAGGTCAAGGGTGTATTTTGTTTCCTTATTAGACTTTATCTGTAGTCTAACCAGATGAGTTCAGCTAAATTTAAACTAATTTATTGAGGTTATCAACTAAAGTGACCCTAAAAGATGAGATTTTAGTATGAAATTTAAGAAAGTAAGATGACTTTCTCAAGATATTATCATTTTTTATTCCTTAAGCGTGTAATTAAACTATATTGCGAAATACTAAATTTCTTGGATATTCATCAAGGCAGGTCACAAACAGGTTTGTGTTTTTAGAAACTGGATTTATTATTTTGTACACATCCAAACCACTGATTCCCAAACCCTTTAAGAGTGTCTCAAGTTAATATTTAAAACAGTATCTAAGTGATTGAACTTTTAACAGTTACCTAGCCTTTTCCCGTGAAGGTTATATTATTCCTTACACTTTTTATAGCATCTACGTAGGTGTTATTAATACTTTATAGTCAAATGGTGGCATTTTGCAAACTTCAGCCAGACTTAAAACTTTCTGAATGACATTACACTGAACAAGTGTCAAACAAACAAATCATGTGTCTTCTGCAAACAAATGCTACTAGAGCTTTTCTCAGAACTAACATTTTAGCTCAATGACTTTTAGCTTGAGTGGATATCTGAAGTCAGTTCTCCTCAAATTCACACGTACTGTAGCAGAGGAACCACAGGTGTAGTTCAGCACGGGAACTATGGACGTGATCCACTTGCGTGTGACAACCACAAAGTGGAACAATACTTTCTGTCTTCATTTTGAACACAATTAAGTTTTGTTCTGTAATTTCAAAGTCAAATGGCCAAAGTCTAAATTGGTTCCAGGGACACTGTTTTTGCAAAGAGCAAGAGTGTAAGAAAATTACAGTCAGCTGCAGTTTGCAGCTTTTTGTACACGATTTTTATGTTTTGCTTGATTTGAATTATAAATTATACAAACAATATTGTAATTATTCTTAATATTTTTAAAATAGGGTTCATGACTGACTATGTGTGATAAATTTTTGAGCAAACTGAATATTTTCCTCATTCCTTTTTAGGGAGTGTCGCTGCCATTGTAATTAGTTTCCTTGCCATTGTATTAATCTTACTTGTTGGGGCGTACTACTTCAAAATACGGTGAGTCAAGCTCCGTTATTGGTTGATATCTTCCTTTATTTTTCTGCCAAAGCATTTTAGGGTGAATCCCACAGAGCTGGTCATTTTTATATATTAAGAAATATGAAATATTCTTGCATTATACTTAAATTGCTAAGTATTTATACATACATCATGGTAGCATTTATTGTAGTGAGTTTAATATTTGCTGATTGTAATAAAAAATTATGAATGAAACAACATTTTGCATTATAGTGGTTGGGCTGGAATGTGCATAAATTGAATTAATTTTCTTTTTTTTAAATCTAAAATATATGCTATTTTCTTCATGCAAAATATAACTTTATTTTTGTCTTTAAATTTTGGGGTGAATATTAAGAGTTCAGCCCTTTCATTTTAAATCCAGTAGTAGGCGATAAAGTAAATTCACATTTTATTTTCACAATTATTGCTTAATGAAATGTCAGTGGCCTTATGATTTGTTTGTGTGTTGCAGACGTTCTTCTTATGGACGTCTTTTGAATGACACTGATCACAGCACTGTGGGGAATTTTCTCAACCCAATGTTTGATGGATAAAAAGGGAAGTGTTCATGAAGAAACATTCATTTCTGAGAAGTAACCTACACACATTTATTTAGCAATGAATATGGTTGCAGAAGTTTCTGTATTTTGGCCTCAAAATTGCCACTTCAGTCTAAGTGTAGATCATACGCTGACCAGAATCAAGAAGTTTTTAGAATGTACACATTTAAAGTCGTAGTTCACCCAAAAATTAAAATGATGTCATAATTTATTAACCCTCAAGTTTTTGAGGAAGATGATTAAATAATATGGGTAATTAAACAGTTGATGCACCCCATTGAGTATTTTTTTTCCCATACTATGGAAGTCAATGGGGTCCATCAACTTTGGTCACCCATATTCTTTAAAATATCTTCTTTTGTGTTCAGCATAAGAAAGAAATTCATACAGATTTGGAACAACATGAGGGTGGGTAAAATATGACAGAATATACATTTTTGGGTGAACTATCCTTTTAAAAATGAAGGTTCCAAAAGGGGGTTCTCACAGAGCCAGTTTTGGTTCCCCAGAGAAGCTTTCAGTGAACAGTTCTTTAGGTTGTGTTCACACTAGGCATTTTTGGTTCCGTTAAAACGAACTCTGGTGCGATTGCTCTGTTAGTGCGGTTCAAGTGTGTGAACGCTGCCATATAAACCCTGGTGCACCAAACAACCGGAAAATATGGGTCTCGCTCCGCTTCCAAACAAACTCTGCTGCCGTTCGACTGAAATATGAACACAACACGGACCAAAGACATACAAACGAACCAAAAACAGGACATGATGTCACAAGATGCGACCCAAAAAGGACAGAATGCTCAAGTATACGTTTCTTCTCATCATTGTCGTGATGTTGCCCATCACAGTTCAGTACAGGCGTCAGAACCGCGTCTCCTCGCAGCAGATCTCGGTTTGTGTGAAGGAGGGATTCCTGACGCCGTTTTGACTCCTTTACACATTTTATAAGCTCTTCATGAGTTCTCAGCTGCTCAAAATACCATCATATAGCCACACACATACAGCGAGCGCATTTATCCCAGAACACAGCATTGTTTTTGATGTTCCGACGCGAAATAGAATAGAATAGAAAAACTTTATTAATCCCCAAGGGGAAATTGCAGTGTTGCAGCAGGATTGTAACACAGAATACAAACCAAACATATTACATAGACTGACATATACTGACAAATAAATAAAAAAAAAAAAAAAAAAAAGGATAAAAATATTACAATGTATCTTAACAAGTATAAAATGTATACACAAGTGCAACAGTGCACAAAGATGTGAAGTTAGTATCACATGTGAATATTGAGTGTTAAATATAATGTTAAAAATAATATAATGTCCTTTATCATTCACGTGTCATTCAGTCTCCTCTCCCTGCCCAGAGAGTTGTTGTGGATTGTAATGGCAGTGGGTAGAAATGACTTCCTGTAACGGTCCTTGCTACAGCGGAGTTGTAGAAATCTCCAGCTGAATACACTATGCTGCCCGACCAGCAGGTTGTGCAGCGGATGTGAAGTGTTGTCCATGATATTGTATAATTTGTAGGGATGTCCCGATCCGATCCACTGCATCGGTATCGTGCCGATAATGGCACAGAACGCTAGATCGGAGATCGGAGGGGAGAAAAAAATATGATCCGATACCTATCCAACAATGCTTGAAAGCATTTCCCTTGCTGCGACATCCAGTTAAGCGGAGCAGCCTGCAGATAGGGCGGTTTTGCAATCTATTTTGCGGGGGGAAATGGGTTTGCGCGGGTGGATAAACATTGGGCTGGTTTCGGATCAGTTCGGCGGGTTTTTGTAGCCGAAACACCGGCACTTCATATCCTTCTTTCGGCGACCCTCACAGCAGGCGCGTAGTCTGTCTCACTCACTCTCACACACACACACACACACACACACACGTGCTGACGTGCCCCCTAAGCTCACAATAGACACTCCATCCCACTACATTCGGTGTACTATATACACGGTTTTGCAATCCGTCTTCTCAGTTTATAAACCGTAGGCTGTAAACTGTGTGCTACACAAGATTTTGACGCATATCCAAGCAAGTGTGTGTGCAGAGTGTGGAGCGCGCACTGCATGGCACGGAGCGCGGGCGCGAACACTTCCGTTTTCCTTTCAACAGTGGAAACAACTCGTATCATTCTGGTCATACAGAAAATAACTTATTTATATATAACTTACGTCAATATTTTTTTTTTTGCGCAGCCTTTGGTGTGCATACAGTTCAATTAAATGTTGGTGTTCAACTTTGCGTTTTAAAAATACAACAACCCTTAATTTTTCGTTTTACGGGTTAAAGGAAAAACGAATGGACTCAAAAGTACACGGATCAATGGGTAATTTTAAAGCTTGTTAATGATTAACTTTAAACCTGTTGGTAGCTTTTAAGTACTGAAGTAGCCTGCCTGCCTGTATTTTTTTGGTAGTGTTAGAATAAAGGGTGGCACTGGCAGTCTTTCATAATCAACTGTTGTTGTGGACCATATACTCGAAGTATTTGTTCTCCATTTGAGTGAAATGTTTTTAGGTTGCTAATTGAGCAAGTGCTTCCATATATTTTATTAGTATTAGTATTAGTTCAAGAATAAAATAAAATAAAAATATCGGATTGATATCGGTATCGGCAAATAGGCTAGCCAAAGCTGTGGTATCGGTATCGGTATCGGAAGTGAAAAAGTGGTATCGGGACATCCCTAATAATTTGTGTAACATTCTTCTCTCCACAACCAACTACAAAAATACAGCATACGGAATAAAAGCCGCCCAGTCAGGTTGAGAACGTATCCTTATGCCTTTAGGTTCGGTGTTAAAATGCCAATGTGAACGCTAAACGGACCAGATCTAAATGTTTTGGGTTTTTTTTTTTTTTTTGATCCGGACCAAACAAACCAAGCGTGAACATCCTAAAAGAACCATGTTTTTTGTCAGTGTGAAGAACATTTAAAAAATCTAAAGAACCTTTTTTCCACTATAAAGAACCTTCTGTGGAATGGAAAGGTTCCGTGAACGTTAAACGTTCTACATGGAACCATCAATACCAATAAGGAACCTTTATTTTTAATAGTGGCGAGACTTTCTATAAGTATTATTATGAAGACTGGAAATAGAAATTGTTAAGTGATGTCCTAGAAATTTATGTGTTTTTTTTTTTTTTGTTCGTTTGTGAAATGTATCGTCTAATTGTGCTGGGTATATTTTTTCTGACTAAGTAGTTTGCTCTGATTATATGCGCAAACTGTTCCTCTCATGATCCTATTTTTCAGTGTAAATAAACCTCAGTAATAACATTAGCTGTAATGTTTTTTAAATCCGAGCCTCGTATATCAAACCATCCACTTGTGTTCATTGTTGGTCTCTGAGAGTGACCTTATCATGTAGAATAATTACAGCTGTGGCCTCCACTATTCATCTGAAGACAGTCTCTGTTTTAACACCAAGACCGTTTAACATTTCTGTAGCTTTAACAATAACAGATTTTTCCCCCTTGTCAGTGTAATGGCAGGGATCTACGTTCAGCATGCAATTAAGCATTTAAACAGTCACGACTGTTATTAGAGACTTAAAAATAAGCCATCGAGCAGATGGAAGCACATTATCTGCTGTTCTGGTCTGTTTGAGGTCGGGTTCAGTAAGAAGTGCTGCATTTATTTTTTTTGCATCCATGAATTTCTTTTTGAATGTTTAAAACCACTCTTGTTGTTTCCTCCCCTAGTTTTTTTTTTCTCACCTGTTCAACGGCAACCACTGTTTCCTGTTTTTGCAAAAGCACTAGTTTCTAGAATGGCACAAACCATAGCAGCTTTGTCTAAATTACTGGTCTTGAGCAGAAGCGACTGATTGTAAAACTGTCAATGTGTATGAAAAAATATCATATTAATCTTCATTAATATATATGAAGTTATATTTAATATGATCGATTTTTGCGTATGTCATGACTACTTTATTCAACAGAATTTGTGTTTAAAATCAAATGATTTCATGATATACTTTTTTCTGTGATTAAAATTTCATGTCGCAATCCATGAATGTGGTGCACTTTTTTAAGTATTAGAGGCACAAGTCTAGGGTTTTTTTTGTCATGAGACATATAGATATGTTTTATAAATCTAAGTTATCTAACATATATAATATCGAACATAAAAATGAACTTGGCATCATGGTTTTAGACAAGCTGTTCAGACAATGTCCTAAATGGAATGAAAAACAAAACAGTTCATATAAAATGTAGTTTGTCCTCCTGAGGTTTCTGAAGATCCTGATTTCATAGACCATTTGTTGCGAAAAAGAATGATCTACTCCCTATTTTGTTCTAAGAAAACTGAGAGTTTCAAGTAGCATTTCTATGCTAAGGCCATGCAGTTCATACCCTCTGAAATATGACTGTGACCTCGATTATCAGAAACCTGACCTAATTTTACTGGAGGATAAACAATCATTGTGCACTGAACTCACATTCACACATTAAAAAATGTTTACAAGAAGTTAAAGACTGGATGTCATTGAATTTTTTAAATCTAAATGACAAAAAAACTGAACTTGTAATTTTTGGGGAGCCCGATGTCTCTGGTTTTAACAGTACTCTTGAACAAATGCTCCCAAATGGCTGCCCGTCAGTAAAAAGTCTTGGTGTTTTTATTGACAGTTCTTTTAAACTCGATAAACAAATCAGCTCAGTGGTTAAAACAAGCTTCTTTCAGCTTAGACTACTAGGGAAGGTCAAGCCCTATCTGCCCCAAAACCAACTGGAAAAAGTTGTGCATGCCCTGATAACAAATCGCCTGGACTATTGCAACTCATTGTACTATGGCCTTGATCAGTCTTCAGTTCGCCGATTGCAACTAGTTCAAAATGCGGCTGCACGCCTGATGACAGGGATAAGGCGCAGAGACCACATCACCCCGGTACTGTCATCTCTCCACTGGCTGCCTGTCATTTTTAGAATCCATTTTAAGATCTTACTGTTTGTTTTTAAATCTCTAAATGGGTTGGCTCCATCATATTTATCCGACATGCTGACTCTGCACACGCCAGTCAGAGCACTTAGGTCCACTGACCAGCTGCTTTTAAACTGTCCAAGGTCCAGACTGAAAACCAGAGGGGACAGAGCATTTTGTGTTGCAGGTCCTAAGCTCTGGAACGCTCTTCCTTTTAATATTAGAGCAGCTACCTCTATGGAGAGTTTTAAATCACTTTTAAAAACTCATCTTTTTGCACTTGCTTTTTAATACAAGCTGAGTTGTGTAATCTTTCTTTTCGTGTCACTTTTATTATGTTGTATTGTATGGTTATTTTATGTTGTTTTTTCTGGATCTGTACAGCACTTTGGGGCAGCAGTGTCTGTTTGTAAACGTGCTATATAAATAAACTTGACCTTGACCTTGACCTTGACCATTAAACAAATAACATTCAAATAACTGAAGAAATTAAAACCTACTTAAAATCTGGCAGACCTAAGCACTGTTTGTTCTTGACTGCACCTTGCATGTAAAGCATTATAAAAGCGATTCCAGCTGATAAATGGAGATGAAATTAAAAACTTTCCCTCTTTCAGATCAATCTAGCATTTTTAACATTATAAGCCAAATCTCATTTGAACCTAATTTCCCCTTCATTTTAGCAATCTGTTGAGATGAGCAGAGATCATGTTGAGATCATGCTGTTCTCATTCAGCTGTACAGTGTTTGTGTGACGCTCACAAAGTGTTGTGTTTTTCAGTGTGCTCTTGTAATAGGCTGTAATGAGTGGGCCTGTCATTAACACACAGCTGAGAGCTGATTCCTGTGATGATTGAATGTCAAACCGTGCTCGCAAAGCTCCAGCATTCTCTCTACTTCAACACCTCTTAACATTGAGTTTATTTTAGCCTTTACAATGCCTTGTAATACTATTATTATTTCACTTTTTTTTTTTTTTAATATATAACAGTGTTCTATCTATTGAGTAACACATTTATATATATATATATATATATATATATATATATATTTCTTTACAGATTTTTTATAATATTTTAGCTGGGAAAGTTTTTTTTTTTTTTGCTTTGACAAAATTTTTTAGTCCTCACGTCAACTGGTTTTAATGTAATGTGGGTTAAGAGAATAAAATTAACCCTGACCAAACCAAATATCCAACCAAAAACAATCTCCTCTATTTAGTTGGCACTTTTTATTGATTTATTTATTGAATATAGTACAATAGGAACAATAATTTCAGTACAGTGTTATTTTACAACAGTACTGGCCCCAGCACCGAGCCCCGAGGTACACCACAAGTGATTAATGAAGCTCATTTCTTTCCAGATTGTTTTATAATATTTTAGTTGCGGGAGTTCTTTTTTGCTTTGATATAAAATGAGTAATCCTCATTTCAACTGGTTTTACTGTTCCCTATCGGTCAGTCACTACAACGTAGGTCATGACTGACCAATAGGAATCTCGCTAGAGAGGCCAATCTACTTCGCGTGAAACTAAAACAAGCCAATACACATTGGCGTGCAATCATTTGCATCAGCTGCGCGCCCTCGTTAGCGCGGGTATAAACGAGCAGCTGGTGCGATTGCACACTAGCTTTTTGCTTCGGAGCCAAACACTTCGATGTCTCTACTGCAGTTGAAATCAACTATCACGAGCCTTTCTGGACCTCTCCTTCCCGGTGCGGGCGTGACAGCACGGCAGCGCGAGCAGTTTCTCTTTCTCTCTCTTTCTTTTCTTTTGTTATTTTTAAACTGAGCAAAGAAAAGAGCTGTTTTAACAGCTGGTGAGGTGCGCTTCAGAGCGCTCAAAAGCTGTTATAACAGCTGGTAAGGTGCGCCTGGCAAGCGCTCAAAAGCTGTTGTAACAGCTGGTAAGACCTCCAGCGAGAGAGATCCAGCGCACAGGCGGGTGCACATTCCCGTCTGTGATCGCTGTGGCTGTTCCCCTGCGTGCTTCAGCACCAGTGAGAGTAGTCCCTAAAAGAGCTTACACAGATAGTTCGCGTCTTTTTCAAGATGACGTTCTATCTGTGTGTTTCTGGATGCGGTCGTTACCTGGGGTCGCGGGATGGTCACGATCGCTGCCTTGTGTGTCTGGGCCTCGAACACGCACAGGCAGCGTTCGTGGATGAGTCATGTACCCATTGTGGGAAGATGACCATCTCGGAGCTGAGGTCGAGACTCTTGTTCCTGCAAAGGGGCGGAGTCCCCGTGCCTGCACCTCGTTCCAACCCCCCTTCGCGGGTTGCTACGGGCAGTGACACGGGTGACCTGAGGATTACAGTGAGCGCGCTTCCTTCGGGGAACCAACCCCCTAGGAACCCTCACTCCTCTCATGCTCCGCAACTAGTTGAGCTGCCAACGGAACGTTCTGGACCATCCTCGAGATGTGTACCAGTCGTTTCGTTCGGCGCTCCCTGCGACGACCAGATGTCGATCGCTGCATCGGAGGGTGGGTCAGACCTCTCCGCGGACGACGGCTCAGAGCCGCTGCCTCCTTCGGGTGTGCCAGCAGTGCCCGAGTCGGACCCGGAGATGATGGCCATGCTTTCCCGGGCCGCCAACAGGATCGGGCTCGTGTGGAACCCTCCACCGTGTCCCGAGCCCTCGAGGTTGGACGATTGGTATCTCGGGGTGGCGCGCGCTGGTTCTCAGCAACCCACCCCAGTGCCTTTCTTCCCGGAGGTGCATGAGGAGCTCACAGGGACGTGGACGGCACCTTTTACTGCCAGAAACCGTCTCGGTGGCTCCTCCTCCCTCACCACCCTTGATGGCGGGGCAGCTAAGGGATACACGCGTATCCCGCCAGTGGAACGGGCCGTTGCTATGCAACTGTGCCCTAACTCCACTTGGCGTGGAGAACCGTGTCTTCCTTCCCGGGCCTGTAAGTACTCGTCGGACCTGACCGGCAAAGCTTACAAGGCCTGTGGGGAAGCTGCCTCTGCCATGCACGCTATGGCGTTGTTGCAGGTTCATCAGGCCAAGGCACTGAAGGACCTGCACGAGGGTGGTCATGATCCACAAGTTCTCCAAGAACTTCGTGCCGCAACCGACCTCGCGCTTCGTGCGACGAAGGTCACTGCGCGGTCAGTGGGTCGTGCGATGTCCACACTTGTGGTCCAGGAACGCCATCTTGGCTGTGTCTGGCTGACATGCGGGAGACCGACAAGATCAGGTTCCTTAACTCCCCCGTGTCCCAGACCGGCCTCTTCGGCGACGCGGTCGAGAACTTCGCCCAGCAGTTCTCGGCTGTACAGAAGCAGACTGAGGCCATCAGACACATCCTGCCGCGGCGGTCAGCTGCTGCCTCCACCCCACCGCCCGCGGCTCCTCGGTCTGCTCGTCGCCGTGGGCGTCCTCCTGCGTCTGCCCCTGCTCCCGCGCCGCAGCAGCAGCCTCCATCTAAACGGCGCCGTGGAGCCAGTCGCAGGCAGGGCGCCCCGCCCGTCCAGGCCCCCGCCAAGAGGGGCGGCAAAGACAAGGGTAAGCGGCCCTAGGACGGGCGACCCGGAGATGGAAGGGACTGCTCTCCAGGAGACGATGACTGCATCGCTCCCTCCCCCGGAAGAGGGCCGGGTGGTAAATCCTTTGTTTCATTTTGTTTGTGTTCCGCCGCTGGCCTTAAAACCAGCGGTACCCAAATTTTCAATAAAAGAGCAGTTTCTATCATCTCTGGGTCCGAAGAGGGCCCGGAGAGCAGTGGGGGGTCGGAATCCTCACCACTCTCATCCGCCTCTTCTATCGCCAGCCGGCAGCTGCGTACGGTCCGAGAACGCCATCGAGCCGCCTCCCGCACCTCCTGCCCCGTGGAACCAGGTAAGTGCTGCACAGCACACTCAGACCCCGCTACGGGCCGCCTCCCAGAGAGAGCCTCCCGAGCCGCGTCCCTGTGTTCCACCTCGCTGCCCCACTCCGGGTACGCCTACGGTCCCTTTGGTCCCGCTTGCACGGTCTCTGCGAGCCTGGTTAGCGCTCCCCAGGCCGTCTCGCTGGCTCATTCGAACCATCAGGCTCGGCTATGCGATTCAGTTCGCCCGGCGTCCCCCCAAGTTTCGGGCCATCCACTCCACTACAGTGAGAGCAGCCGATGCCCATGTCTTGCGTGCGGAGATCGCAGTCCTACTGGCGAAGGATGCGATAGAGCCGGTCCCTCCAGCCGATATGAGGTCAGGGCACTACAGTCCCTACTTCATTGTACCCAAGAAAGGTGGTGGGTTACGACCGATCTTGGATCTGCGAGTTTTGAATCGGAGCCTCCACAAGCTACCGTTCAAAATGCTCACGCAGAGACGCATTTTCGAATGCATCCGTCCCCAAGATTGGTTTGCAGCGATCGACCTGAAGGACGCGTACTTTCATGTCTCGATTCTTCCTCGACACAGGCCATTTCTGCGCTTTGCGTTCGAGGGTCGAGCATATCAGTACAAAGTCCTACCCTTCGGGCTGTCCCTGTCCCCCCGTGTCTTCACGAAAGTCACGGAGGGGGCCCTTGTTCCCATGAGAGAACAGGGCGTTCGCATCCTCAACTATCTCGACGACTGGCTCATACTAGCACACTCTCGAGATCAGCTATGCGAACACAGGGACCTAGTGCTCAGGCACCTCAGCCAGTTGGGTCTTCAGGTCAACTGGGAAAAGAGCAAACTCTCCCCTGTGGAGAGGATCTCTTTTCTCGGTATGGAGTTGGATTCGGTCGCCCAGACAGCACGCCTCACAGAGCAGCGTGCTCAGTCGGTGCTGAACTGCTTGAACACCTTCAAGGGCAGGACAGCGGCCCCACTGAAACTCTTTCAGAGGCTCCTGGGGCATATGGCAGCAGCATCAGCGGTAACCCCGCTCGGCCTGCTACATATGAGACCGCTTCAGCACTGGCTTCACGGCCGAGTCCCGAGATGGGCGTGGCATCATGGCACTCACCGGGTGGCAATCACACCGGCGTGCCGCCAGACCTTCAGCCCGTGGTCAGACCCCTCGTTCCTGCGGGCAGGAGTCCCCTTGGAACAGGTGTCCAGGCATGCTGTGGTATTCACAGATGCCTCTGCCATCGGCTGGGGTGACACGTACAACGGGCATGCAGTGTCAGGGGTGTGGACGGACCCTCAACTGCATTGGCACATCAACTGCCTCGAGTTGCTAGCAGTACATCTCGCCCTGACCCGCTTGAAAAGACGGCTACAGGGCAGGGACGTGCTGATCCGCACTGACAACACTGCGACCGTGGCGTACATCAACCGACAAGGTGGTCTACGCTCCCGTCGCATGTCGCAACTCGCCCGCCATCTCCTCCTCTGGAGTCAGAAGCATCTGAGGTCACTTCGAGCCATGTATGTCCCCGGCTTGCTCAACCGTGTGGCCGACGAGCTATCACGAGCTGTGCTCCCGGGAGAATGGCGACTCCACCCCCAGGCGGTTCAGCTGATCTGGAGAGAGTTCGGGGAGGCTCAGGTAGACCTGTTTGCCTCCTCAGAGACCTCCCACTGCCAGCTGTTTTTCTCCCTGACCGAGGGAACACTCGGCACGGACGCACTGGCACACAGCTGGCCCCGGGGCCTTCGCAAATATGCGTTTCCCCCAGTGAGCCTACTTGCGCAGACACTGTGCAAAGTCAGGGAGGACGAGGAGCAGGTCCTTCTGGTGGCTCCCTATTGGCCCACCCGGACTTGGTTCCCAGAACCCATGCTCCTTGTGACAGTCCCTCCCTGGCCCATTCCTCTGAGGAAGGACCTTCTGACTCAGAGACGGGGCACCCTATGGCACCCGCTTCCAGACCTCTGGAAACTCCATGTCTGGTCCCTGGACGGGACGCGGAGGTTTTAGGTGACTTACCCCCTGAGGTACTTAACACCATCACTTCAGCACGGGCGCCGTCCACGAGACGTGTTTACGCCCTGAAGTGGAACCTGTTCGTCGAGTGGTGTTCTTCTCGCCGAGAAGACCCCCGAAGATGTCCGATAGGGTCTGTGCTTTCCTTCTTGCAGCAGGGGTTGGAGCATAGACTGTCTCCCTCCACCCTCAAAGTACATGCTGCCGCTATTTCAGCTTATCACGACCACATAGATGGCAAAGCAGTTGGAAAGCACGACCTGGTCGTCAGGTTTCTTAGGGGGGCGAGACGATTAAATCCTCCTCAACCCCCCTCCATACCCTCTTGGGATCTTTCCCTGGTGCTTCGAGCACTTCAGGATGTTCCCTTTGAGCCTCTGCAGTCAGTAGACTTAAAGCTTCTTTCCATGAAGAGTTTGCTGCTGGTTGCACTGGCCTCTGTCAAGAGGGTAGGAGACCTGCACGCATTTTCGGTCGACGAATCGTGCCTAGAGTTCAGGCCGGGTGACAGCCACGTGGTACTAAGACCCCGGCCCGGCTATGTGCCCAAGGTTCCTACCACTCCCTTCAAAGACCAGGTAGTGAACCTGCAAGCGCTGCCTTTGGAGGAGGCAGACCCAGCCCTGGCTTTGCTCTGTCCCGTTCGCGCTCTGCGTATGTACGTGGACAGAACTCAAAGCGTCAGGACCTCAGACCAGCTCTTTGTCTGTTACGGAGGCCAGCAGAAGGGAAAGGCTGTCTCCAAGCAGAGGATGGCCCACTGGATAGTGGATGCCATCGCCTTGGCTTACCAAGCACAAGGCGTCCCCTGCCCGCTCAGGTTGCATGCACACTCCACGAGAGGTGTTGCATCCTCCTGGGCGCTGGCACGTGGCTCCTCGCTAACAGATATCTGTAGAGCTGCGGGCTGGGCGACACCTAACACGTTCGCTAGATACTATAGCCTACGTGTAGAGCCGGTCTCCTCCCGTGTTCTCACCCTAGACGGGTAGAAGCACTGAGAGGTCTGGCTCTGTCGGCTTGCTGCACCCTACTGTGCACCCTTATTGCTCCAGAGTAAAACCTGTCGAGTCCTCCAAAACCCCTCGGCCCGGACTTGGCGGAGCGCCCGGCGCCAGGCCCTTATCCGCTGAATCCTTGAGAACCGGATCTGGGCTGGGTTCCATATGTGTGACCCTACGGGGATCCCATATGTGTATATTTCCACGGCTGCTCCTATCGGAAGCCCGTGTCTTTCCCTTGGGCTAAGTCACCCATTATTTCATATGCAGTACAGCCTTCGGGCTAGTCCATATGCATTTCCACATAACTCTTTGAAGAAGTGGCTTCCGCAGCGTTCCTTCCTAAACAGAAAGGGCACGCTTTCCCAGTGTTATCCAATATCTCACTGTATGGGTTACCACGGAACAACAGTGTCAGACTCACTCTGTGTAAGCCTCCGCCTATCGTCCTTCCAGGCAAGAAGGTGTAGAGGCTTGCACGGGGGCGCTGGATGGGGTGCAGCGGCTGTGGCGCTTTGGTAGGGATTCCTATTGGTCAGTCATGACCTACGTTGTAGTGACTGACCGATAGGGAACGTCTCGGTTACATATGGTAACCCTCATTCCCTGAGGGAGGGAACGGAGACGTAGGTCCCAGCTTTCTCAGGCTTGGCTCCTCAGCAAAAAGCTAGTGTGCAATCGCACCAGCTGCTCGTTTATACCCGCGCTAACGAGGGCGCGCAGCTGATGCAAATGATTGCACGCCAATGTGTATTGGCTTGTTTTAGTTTCACGCGAAGTAGATTGGCCTCTCTAGCGAGATTCCTATTGGTCAGTCATGACCCACGTCTCCGTTCCCTCCCTCAGGGAACGAGGGTTACCATATGTAACCGAGACGTTTTAATGTCATGTGTGTCAATAGGGCGAAATTAACCCTGACCAAACCATATATCCAAACAAACCTAATCTCCTCTATTTAGTTGGCACTTTTATTTATTTATTAAGTATAATCTTTATTTGTTTGTTTATTTATTTATTCCATGAATATAAGACAGAAGCAACAATAAATTCACTACAGTCAGTGCAATGTTACATATTTTAAGTATGGACAAAATAATTGGATGAAGTGGACTCTTGGTCATGCGATATAGCTGAATTAAACCTTTTTAGATACACACAGTAAATTGGAAACAGATCACATTATTGCACACTTAAGGTATATTTATTTAAGAATTGAATGAAGGACATTTTTGTCCAGCATCAACCTGAAATATACATAATGAAAAGCTTTGACCTGTGCCATCTGCCATTGAAGCTGTTGAGATAATGATTCAGGCAGAAGATATTCCTGGTGATGGGGTCTGTCAGAGTAAGTGGAGAACCAATGAGCTGCTGACCCTAGATCAGTAAACACAGTGTTCACAGAAAGATGGAGACTTGTGAAAACATTTTTTTGGGATGTTGTTATGGAGGAATGATTTTCTCACATCGTCAGTTACTTGCTCAGTGTTTCCGCCTGCGTATTGCTCCACCTGTATGATAACAGAGAACGCTGTTCAAAATGATTTTATTTGAATTATTGTTTAATCTATTTAACATATTGATTTTTTTTAGTGGAACTTACTGGATCACTGAGACAAAGACCCAGGATAGACAACACTACAATGATTGTCTTCATCTTTAAGGTTTACCCTAAAATGCACAAAACACTTTTTACATAAAACTGATAAAAAAATAAAAATAATTGTAATAATAACAACAAAAATAGGTATTATAATAAATGTGTTTGCAGAGTGCTTTACAAAGCATAAAGAAAATCTTTTAAAAAAGAATTAAAAATAGCTTAAAAAATTGAAAGTAAAAAAGCAGACCATACATTCATAGTTGAAAATAGACTATTCAGAAATAAAATCAGCAGGGTGTAACGGCACCAGCTGGAGTGCTCTTGAGAGTACTAAAGTCTTTTAGTGTTTAGTGTTACACTGCAATTTCGAGCATTCTCCCTGGTTTCATGTCTCTTGGTTTTGGATTTCTTGCCTGTTCTGTGGATTATTCTTTTGCCCGTATTCCCTGCCTTGTTGTGTTTGTTTGTATGGACTGCCTGACTGTGTTTGACCTTGCCTGTACTTTGGATTACGTCTTTGGATTACCCTGTTCAATAAATACTGCATTTGTATCCTCAAACTTGTCACGGAGCAGTTTGTGACACAGGGCAATAGTTTGGCAGATTAAGTCATGTGCCAACCTCAAAGACTACTTCCTTACTCAGAGCTGCAATTTGTCAAAAAAGAAAGACCCCAAAATTGTTAACCATTTGACTTAAAGCTTTCCAAAAGTATAACTGAATATATTTTTATCACTTTAATGATAAAAAAAAAAATCTGTTTTATCTGCATTTTGGTGAAGAAAGTGGTATCTGTGAAAACTGCACTGGCTCCAGCACTGAGCCCTGAGGCACACCTCAAATGATTTAGTTTTATTTTTGTTAAAGTTTGAAAAAAGTTAATTTTTTTAAATTATTAATTTTGTAATATGTCTGTCTATTTTGTAATATATATATATATTTTTTTTTACTAATTTTTATTTTAGGCTCAGTTATTTTAGTACATCAAGTTAAACTAAATGGAGAAGAGCTTTAAATGTGTACTTGTGCATTTGCTGCACAAATTTAGGCCATCTAAACCACCTTATATCATGCATGCCTGATAAACCAGTCACTGAGTGTTTAAAGTTTATAGATTCAGTTCTTATCTGAATGTCAATCATAATAATTCATAGTCCTTTGCAGATGTCATCATGTACTGTATGCATCAAAGTTACAAAGTCCTGAATACCCGACTGTTGAACAGGAATACATGCAAAAGAATTGTAAACTTACCATAAAGTGAGAAACAATCAGTTTTGCTTTATTGTTGCAATAGATACATTTAAATACCTTATGGATAGTACGTCAAAAATCTGTCCAATGAGATTTTACCACACATGTGACCACAGTGAAGTTATAGCAGAACTAAATAAATTACAACATCAATTCATTAGGTCTTGAATATTCTACAGTCAAACCAAATTCAGACATAGTTCAGATAATATCATATTATCCAGAATCAGATAAGTAAAAATTGTTAATAAAATGAATTCCTGAAGTTTATAGTAAAAGCAATTTTACATATGTCTCAGAGTAATAATATTGTAACCACATCTTGTCAAGTCTAGACATCATTATGGTCTTGTTTATGTCTCCATAAACTGCAGGTATATTTGTCAAGACTTTCCTCAGTAATTATGGAAAATGTTGTACTGTAACTACTGCATCTTTGCATTCCAAAGGTCCTATGTCATTTAAATCACTTGATGAAAATATACGCTTGTCTTTCACTTTATATTTATAATAATGCATTCAGTATTTTTTATATTGCTGTCAGTTATAAGGTCTATGTAAGATGGTCTATTCTGAGTGGCTATACGCTAGCATGAGTAGCACCATTTACTTGCAGGGATAAATATTACTTGATTAATTATTCAAATAATATATCCAAAGTGGCTAACTAGGCTTACATCAAGCCACAAAGTGTATCATGTTTTTACTCTTATTTGTACAATTTCACGAATGTAGAAACATTTATACATGAGCTTTTCATATATCCTATGTTAGCACAACAGTCCTGAAATCGTTAGTTCAGAAATTATTTATTTTCAAAGATTCAGAATTTTTTTTCATTGATGTGGTAGAGTTTTGAAGGATTGTTTTCTTTCAAAATTTAGGCATGTTTTGTGATTTTTTTTTTTTTTTAATATCTGTGTGAATTATTACACTGTAAAAAAGTTGTCACATGATATCAAATCATATGGTAACATCTATATTAAGTGTTTTCATTTTAGGCAGAAATAGTACTTGTGAATAAATTGAATAAGTGCATAGTTTTTAAAACAAAATCCTATTTCAATGACAGATTTGAACCAGTAGAGGTCAGCATCTCTCTCTCTCTCTCTCTCTCTCTCTCTCTCTCTCTCTTTCTCTCTGTGTGTTTTCACCTCTGACATCATGGATAATCATATACAATATTAAAATATCCAGCTGTTAACTCGTAGTTGCATACACACAAAACAGTAGATCACAGACACCAAATTATCTCACATCAGTTAACACAAAATATTCAATCAACAAAAAGACATCTTATCAATATCAAGTCTTTAAGAAGTAAAGTTAATATTTCTAGCCATGATGCTTTTTCCATCTGAGCCAATGGAGGACCAGTGAACTGATGACCTAGATCAGCAAACAAACAGAATATTTTTTTTCAGGATTCAGAATTAAAAACATGAAGCCACTATAGGCTGACAAGACTGTATGCAGAAATGATAAAACTTTGCTCACCTCATCAAAGACTGGCTCTTTATCACTCCATCTGTTTGAAGAAAGAGATATTTGGTCAGAAATATTGTATTTTAATTAGTGCTGTCAAATCGATTCATCCAAATTATGTCTATTCGCATCTTATATATGTGCATATATATATTTAAATATATATATATATATATATATATGTGTGTGTGTGTGTGTACACACAGACATGCACACACACAGATAATATAAATATAATAATACATACACTCATACACTATGTAAACAAAAACTTTTATGTTCCATGTGATTAATCGTGATTAATCAATTTGACAGGACTAATTTTAATCAGTGAACAAAATCATTTTAGTGGCACAAACCAGTGACAACACTGCAAACAAATGTCTTTTGGTTTTACCCTAAAAAGGACAAAATGATACACTTGTTTTTATCACATATACAGGATCAGCTTATCACAAATTTGCAGTTAAATGTTGTGAACTTACAGTTCCTTTAAGCAATGAATAATCGGGTCTTGTGTAACGCTGCTATTCATGTTTTTATTTGGAAAAACATACAATTCATTATCAGATCAAACTGAGAGACCACATTTTGTGAAATAATCACACACCTATTAAAACTGCAACATCAGCTCATTAGGTCTTCCCAATAAAAACATAATATAAAATGTGGAATAAACCTCAGACTTTTGACAGACACTTTTACAAATGACTTTAAGGTTTCTATAATGTTAATTATCATTGTGGATCACGTTGAGTAACTAACATGTCGTTATGTTAATTATGTTTAATTAACATAATGAAAGCCTAATTCATCATTTTAATTTTGTTGATTAAAGACATGATGGCACTGCCCTCGTCTGATTGGTTTGACAAATCGTTAACATGCACTCAAAAGATGGTTACTTGTCATTTACTAAATGTTTCCAAAGAAACCAGTACACTACTGTTTATTGTCTTTTACCCTCTTCCATAACTTGGTTTTTCAATTTAGTTAAAGAGGCGAGTTATTTTATTCTAATTTCACCAATGCATGTGCTATTTTTTGCATGTAGGCCTACTGTATGTTGACAATGAGTTCAGAAACCTTATATGGGTAAAAAATATAAATGAAAAACTTTCTTCTTTGGATTCTTTTGTGTTTTTAGAGATTCGGTTATGATGTCTGTGATGTCTGTTGCTCAAACAGTAGAGCGTTGGCACTTGGGTCATGGGTTTGATTCCCAGGGAAAGCAAGAACTGATAAGAATGTAAATGTGTACCTTGAAATGCAATGTAAATCGCTTTGGATAAAAGCTTCTGCCAAATGTAATGTATGTCAAAAACAAACATTTTGAATATTGTGTTTGAGCTATGTTTTCTTCTTGTGTGTGTTTATTGATTGTTTTTGACAATTTAGCATGGACAGGATATGTAACCAAGAGATGTCTCTATAAATGTTGGTGCGAGTATTTTAATTCCTTTATAGCAGATATATTAATTTTTCTTTATATCTAGTGTTTGGAGTAATGCATTACAAGTAACATAAGTTACATAATCAGATTACTTTTTCAAGTAACTAGTAAATTAACCCATTACTTAACTCAATTCATTACATACATTTACAACAAAATATCTGAGTTACTTTATTAAATAAGTAACTCAAGTTACTTTGTTTTCCCGTTTATTGACTGACAGATCTCCTGTCCACATGTTGAGTGAATCATAAGTGTGAGGCGTTGTGTGTGTGCGCTGTGTGTGAACATGATGGATATTGTAGTTTCTATACTAAATGTAAACAAATTTCACTTGAACAAAAACAACTTAAACAAAAAATGACTTTAGATAAACATCATATTTGTTTAATTTTTAGTTTTTATTGCTGGAGAGTGTTGAACATTCTTCTCCTGCTTGAGCTGAGCCTCTACTGTTCAGCGTGGATTTGCACTTCCTTCAGCCTCAGGCTTATTCATTTCCCTGTTGGTGTGAAAGGACCTTTAAATTTCAAAAAATAGCCAAAAATATATATTTTTTGTTATTAAAAAACAAACAAGCAAGATGAGAAAAAGTAAAGCAAAAGTAACATATTATCTAACATATTACCATATTAAAAAACTAATTGCTTTACTTAGTTATTTTTTACGGGAAGCAATGTGTACTAGTAATGTGTTTACTTCCCATAAAAATTAACTAAGTAAAGCAATTAGTTACTTTTTTAGGGAGTAACGCAATATTGTAATACATTACTTTTAAATAATTAGCATGCATGTACTATCAATTTGTGTCCTAAATGACGTACTATACACTATGCACTTATGCACTATGTACTCAATTGTGTAGTGTATGTGTTATATAAGATTATTTATTTTGTTCCTCCTCCGCTACGTAATTAAAGGAATATAGTTCACTTACAAATGTAAATTCTGTCATCATTTACTCCCCCTCAAGTTGTTTCAAACCTGTATGCATTTCTTTCTTCTGCTGAACACAAAGGAAGATATTTTGAAGAATGTTAGTAACCAAAAAGTTGATGGACCCCATTGACTTCCATAGTAGGAAAAAAAATACTATGGAAGTCAATGGGGTCCATCAACTGTTTGATTACTGACATTCTTTAACATTTCTTTTGTGTTCAGCAGTCAGCAGTTCAACAGTCATCAAAGTATTAGTAAACTATATGATAACTCTTTATTGTGATGCTCCTCAACAGACATTATACTGACTAAGTAACTTGGCAACTACAAGTCAACTTATTCTACAAACCCGAACCCTAACACCTAACCCTAACCTAACAGTCTACTCACAGTCTACTAATACTCTAATGACAGTTAGTTGACATGCAGTTGCAAAGTTACGTATAGTTAATATAATGTCTAAAGTGGACTATCGAAATAAAGTGGAACCAATTATAAAAAATTAATTAGGCTACAATTGTTATTCTTATAGTAATAGATGTATGAACCAATTTAAAATAATTATCATTAATATAGTCACAATAATATAGTGGGATAGTTTATATTTTAGAAAATTTTAGACTACTTTTGTCAAACATTTTGTTTTTGAGGTAAAATGTATTTTTAATCAATTTACAGTCGTTTTTCTATTGATTCATCGTTTTTACCTGAATACCTGAATCGATTATTTCTTATTTGTAGATTTAAATTTTGTCAAGAAACTTGAATAATAGATTTTATTTCCGTGCTTGATTGAGATTCTCCCACATCATCAACTCCTGTAATGAAATCAGAAATCATATGTAAAACCAGCTTGCATGTAGAAAATAGTTGTGTAACATACTTCAAATTTCACTTGTGACCTTTTAAAGATAATTAAAAATGCATGGTGCTTTTGTTCTTTTTTTTTTTTTGTATGTGGTCAGTGGTGATCTGAAACCACTAGCATTTCAGATTATTTTTTATGATACTCGGTAATGATATATGTTTGTTTTTAAAGGGACATTGTGTAGGAATTTCTCCCATCTAGCGGTGAAATTGTATTTTGCATTCAAATGAATTGTGCTCTCCAGCATTTTCAAATGCGTGTTGCATCTATGGTAGCTGTTATGTACCAAAAAGCTATGACAGGATGTCTTCTAATAGCACTTCGTCGAGTTTTCGTTCGGGTGAACAGGTTTGTTATTTCAAACAAACTGCAACTTGACACAACGAACAAACGAATGTTACAGTATGAATTACTGACTGAATTGCCGGGGCAGTGACAAGCGCCTCTCACTGCTCTGCTCCTCTGTTTCGGCTGCTTTCAGGCACGTGACGCTGGCTCTGAACGAAAACGTGTTGTGGAAGCGCGTTGGCCTAGTACTTTTGGTCCCTCTCTGCTATTATAGTTTTTCAAGATGGCGGAACTACATGGAAGCCTCCGTGGACCTACCCGTCACATGTATATAAAGATAATAAATTCTTCGTTTACGAAGATAAGTCAGATAATTGGCAGAGGTATTTGTACACCATTTAGGACATATTTATGAATAAAAATATTGATTTTAGATAATAAAATACCTAAAAAACTACACATTATCCCTTTAAAGGCATTAAGAAATATACTGCTACAGGGCACCCAAAGAAATGAATGTACGGACTTGAATGTACGGACAAACTGGACAAGTGGCATTTACAGCTGTAACGTTACCTCCAAATTTAATCTAAAAAATATTCACAAAATCTGATGATAAATAGCCCATTTATGATGTTGTTGTGCTAATGTATCTATGATGCATTTTGTTCCTATACTGCGCAACAACATTTACCACACCAAATGACTTTCACAACAGTGCTATATGAAGAAATCAAGTTGATTATTTTCCGTCTCTGATCCAGTTAACCGCTCACAGCTATTAAGTGTGCACGTCTTGGCTTGTTGTTTGAGAAAAAAATTATTTGTGGTAACTAAAGATTTTACATTAGCTAACAAAACCTTAAACCAAGTGTCATCTGAGCTCAAATGCTGCTAGAGGTTCACTTTCTTTAAACACATTAAACCAGCTGGTCTCTGTTTGATTTTTAGATGTATGAAGTCTTCAAGTTCTCACAGGTCTTCTATCACATTAACCATACCGGCTCTGACGTTTGACATATAGAAAGTGTCACAATACCTTTTGTCTTCATTTTCAACAGTATTTCTATTGTTTATCACTTAAAACCTTTCAAGTCATGGTGAAATATTTCACTTGAAAACAATACTTGTGCTGTCTGTATTTGGCACAATGGCATTCAGACAGTTTTAGGTGTGTCTTAAGTCCAAATACCTTTTGGGGCCACTGTCTAAAAATAATATTATGAGATGGTATCATATGCATTTAGATTTTCACTTTAAAGTTATAGTGTACACAGGGGAAAATCAGATAATATCAGCTGTCAAGTATCCTAAGTTTGTACCAATGACAAAATGTACCTCCCTTACGAAAAAGAAGTATACTTCAAGTTAATTTTATGAAGTATACTTAAGTAATGTTCAAGTATATTTTTAAGTATAATTATGTAGTATACTAGTGTCAATATGTACTAGTAGTAAACTTGTAAGTGTACTATTTTAATACTGCTTGGGAATAAATTGGCTCATTTTTAGTATATAAAAGTATATGTTTAAGTGTACTATAAGTGTAACATTAGTAAACTTTAAGTGCACAACTAGTTCATAATTACGTTTCTCATTTGTACTGCAAGTGAACTTATGGGTATACTAGTAGTTTACTATTTTAATACTTGTAGCTAATTTTTAGTTTATGAAAGTACACTTTGAAGTATACTCTCAGTAAACTACTAGTTTTATACTACAAGTGAACTTAACATCATACTTGTAGTTTACTATTTATATATTATTTTTGCACTTGCAGTAGGCCTATATACTACTAAGTTCAAATGTAATTTTTTATTCTTGAAAAATATTGTACTTTAACTGTACTTTCATTTTAAAAACATTTTATTAGCTTCATGCATCCTTTTTATCAACACATGAAAGTTGGTAAGTTTCATAAAGAAAGGCAACATTTTAAACAAAAAAGTTGAATTTTTGTCAAAGACTAACAAATAAAGACTTTGCAAATAACAAAGTGTAACGCCTTGATCAGATTCATAACGATGATCAAAACACAGATGGAGTAGATCGAGTCCAACAACCCCAAAGCTTCACAGTCGTTTTCTCTTCATGTGTAACACTTCATTTCATTTGGAAACATTAAGCAGTTTTGATTTACACGCTGTTTAATGATTGATGATCACGTTATTTTACATTTGAGTGAGCAATCTTCTATCCATAGACAGTAAAAGAAATGGACACAGCGACCCCCTTGACTTCAATGGAGAAAAGTGAAGCCCATTAGAAGCACTCACTTCCTGATGGCTGAGCGTACTGCGCAGGCTCAAACTGAGCTTGACGACGTAGATGTGACGTGAGAAACCTGTCTGACAGTTGTAAATCTTCTAGTAGCTGTGCCAAGACAAATTTGAATCACCTAATTCCTCAAAAACGTTGAAATATTTTGTCCCGTTGCTTTTATGGACTCTCTATCTGGGCTTCTCCCTTGACTTTATGCCTCCATGTCCCCCCGATTGCCTCACAGACAGTAAAAGTTTGCCTGCGAGCTTATCCTGTCTATATGGTAATTTCTCTACTGTGCGACAGAGAGTTGCGTGGTTATGACGCAATCGTTAGCCTATTTTTACAAAAACGGCTTCTACGCGGCCATAACGTAAGATACAAAGTAATGGAGCCTTTTATACATTGTCGTGTTTCTTTAGAAATAAATGATGGACAAATTAAGTCTTTGAACGCCTCAGATGTAAAGTTGTCAAAGTGATGCCAAAATGAATGGAAGTCAATGGAATGCTAACAGCAGGTGAAGTTCTGCTACAATGGCGGCCCCCAGGGAGGCTTCAGTTTCCGGCTGATGGATTACCCCCTTGCTTCTATCACTTGTTTCAGCTTCTTCTTCTCCAGTGTTTTGATCCAGAGATTCTGTACTAGAAGATGTGTCATAGCGCCCCCTACCGTATAACAGTGAAAACATGGATAGCTGGAAAATTCAGTCAATGGTGGGGAAAGAGTAATGTAGAATTAAAGTAAACTACTATGTGCACTACCAGTGGACTAGCCTACACAAAAATTCAGATATGCAGAATTAGAAACATATCTTTTTTATATCAATATTTTAATCAATATTTTCAAACAATGTAAGTTTCATAAGACTGTAAATGAACTATGTAAAAAAAGTATATTTAATAGGCTACTCGATCAAAAGAGTTAACACAACTACAAGCCAAGTGTACTTTGAATACTTAATTATACTTTTAAGTATATCTCGATCAAAAGATTGAGAACAAGTACAGGCGAAATCTACTTGGACTTTTCTCTCAGTATAAGTCAAGTATTCTGAAGTATAATTTTAAGTATATTTCTGAGAAGTATATAAAATGTAGACTGAACGTATGCTCTCTTATTTTTAGTTGAAAAGAAGTATAACGACTAACGTAATAGAATAACGTATTTTTCGTAAGGGATTATTATCGCTGTGTACAAGATTAGGTTCAGTTCCATGCTTATTTTATTTACTCTATAAGCTATTCCACCTGAAAGCTTGTTACTATATAAACTTGAACATGTTAGTTTATAAGACAGTGTGTAGTATTATGTTTTAAAAAAGTATTTAATAAGCTACTCAATCAAATTAGTAAACACAAGTACAAGCCAAGAATACTTAGAATACTTAATTATACTTTTATAATTTATCTCGATCAACAAGTATAGGCCAAATATACTTAGACTTTTCTGTCAGTATAAGTCAAGTATACTTAAGTGCAATTTGAAGTATATTTCTGAGAAGTAGCCTACATAAATTATATTTCTGAGAAGTACATAAAAAGTAGACTAAAAGTATAATTTCTTATTTTTAGTTTAAAAGAAGTAGCCTATTAGTATACTTCTTTTAAACTAAAAAATAATAGCACACTTGTATAAACTTCTTTTTCGTAAGGGCTGTTCAGATTTTGGAAACTGGAAATGAATTACCTTTTTAAAGGAAAAGCTAAAAATGTAAATTCGGTCATGATTTACTCACTCTCGTGTTGTTCCAAACTTGAATGACTATTTCTTTTCATACTAGAGATTTTTGTAAAGGCTGTAGTTGTTGTTCGCTGATGAACTTCCCCTCGGCTGTTTTCCACTGGATCACTGAAACACTGAGCTGAACTGAAGAACCAGATCAGTCCCATTGTGAACGAACCATTTAGACTGCTTTTGTGAAGTGGATGGAATAATCCATTGGAATTTAAAAATAAAACATTAAGAAATGTTCACAAAATTGGACATCACGTCTACTTTTAAGAATTAATGTGTCCAAGGAGACAATTCAGCAAATGTGGCAAATTCTGGAGAAAAAGGCCTTTTATTTTAAGACAGAAGGTCAAACGGGTTTGGAATATAACAGGAGTAATTCTTTTAATAGTATTATTTTTGGGTGAATTATTTCATTAAGACAAAGTTGAGACTGCGAGAGCAACTCAAGAAACTTTACTAAACCTCACCATAGCGGTTGTGTCACAATTGCGTCAAACGAGACTGATTGTGTAAATGAATTTCCCTTAAACACCATGATGTTTATGTGTGTTTTGCCTCAGTGCCAACCACAGGTTGCATTAATAGATCTTTTATTGAGTTTTGTTAACACAGCTTAGAACATTTTTCTGGGCTGAAATTTCTGAGCAGTTCTAACAGAGTCTGTCCTCTTCTTGACTTGATCCTTGACTTCTTGTGACTAAGTCAAAAAGCTTGTGATAATGCAAAAAGCTTAGTGCTGGAAATCAGACGGTTGCTGCAGCTGCATTCTGTCCAGAACTGGTGAACATTAACATTAATGAAGCTCACATGGAAATCAATATTACTCCTAGAGTTTCACATTTGAATAAAAATTTGTAAAGGTGCATTCTGTAGAAACGTTAGGTGATTAGGTGATTCAATAACGTATGGTGCGGGTCACCCGACTCGTCCCACTTATGCTTTCTGTACACCTAAAGACTTTGAAAAGATTTAGAAAAGACTTTATAAGATTATCAGCTCACATCTAAAGACTTGGGTTCACAGTTTTTAGTCTCAGACTAAAGACTTGTGATAATATCAAACATGTTTGATATGAAAGACTGGCATAAATCGGGTCGCCGACTGCAGATTATAACCTCACATTTAACGATCGAGACGACGGGAGCGCGCCGAGACTCCAGTAAGATTCCTAAAGACTGTCGGTCTTTAGTCTGGGACTGTGAAAATCCTTTGGTGTACGCCCGGCATTAGTAGCCTATATTTCGCCATGCTGAAATGATGTGACCCACATTGTTTTACTGGCCGCATTTACATTACCTGGTTCAAATTAATTAATTCAGATTTTTTCCTCCCATGAGTCATGATCATGACCCTCAAACATGTAAGCAGAAAAAAAGCACATGGATTCCGATATTCTCCGATCAGTTTCAGGCATCATTCATATGTGGAAATAAATATGATATGAATTGTATACGTGCATTTGCATCTAGCATGCAAACGAACAGATTGTATATTTCCCTGAACTGTACGTCGTTGAAAAAGCGAAGTGGCGAATGATCACATGACTCTTTTCAATGGTGCAAAGGATGACGAAGGCATCTGACCTTTAAAGATGGTTCAGAAAGCAAAAGCTATTATCATTTCATCTGCATCCATTGCAAATCACGCCATTTTTGTCGCCCCCTTACCAATTGACCAATGTATTTCTTCAGTTTTTTGAGATGGCGAGTCAACCCCATGAAAGAACATAAAGAAAGAACAAAGACAAGAATGGAAGAGTGGTTCATTTAAGGCCTCAACCAGAGTGCTAGGATTACTGTCTTGGATTTGTTTGAAATAAGGACTGAACTCTCTTGATTTCCTCAACATAATGGAAAGCAGACTTAAAAGACATACCACACACAACACGACTGAATAACTTGAGAATATAACCAACTTTAGAGGACATTTACCTTAAAGGAAGTAGTATACTTTTGACAATTGTATGTTGATTGTTTGATTGATTTAATTGATTATTTTGTTTTGTCAGTAAAGCGGGCTTCATTTCTTTAATCATCTCATTTCTGTGATTTTATTTTTTTAACATAACACTCCATCTCCTTAACAGAACCTAACAACACTGGTCCAAATGAATATATTGAGTTAGTTTAGTAACTGAGTAACAATTGAAATAGCTAAAATGTGGCCACTGTCTGAACGTCCGAGAGGATCCTCACACTCATTGGCTGCCGCCTCTGTAGATACGCTAATACAGTGTTGTAGTGTATTTGGTAGTGTGAGAGCGAAAATTTTACAATAAAAGGCAAGTTTTATTGTACTTTACCAGCGGAGACAACAGGAGAATCAGTACCTGTATGCCCAAAGAAGTAGAAAAGCTCTGAAGACGGAAGATAGAAAGACAAGCAATGTTCTACTTTTTTGATGTACTCTATTTATAAAATTCACCATTTTATTTGCAAAATGATGTTGTATCTCAAATGTATTATTATTAAAACACTAAAATATGCATCTCAGTTAATATTTTTAGCAGTTTATACTTCTGTATGATCGTGAATTTTGTTTTAGAAACCTAAACCTTTACATCATAAATGGAGTTTATAGTTAATTGTCATTTATTTAGAACTTCTACCATTCATGTAGGGGCTTATATATGGGATTATGTCAGATGATATCATCCATGTAAAAAATTACATTTCTGACAGTTTCACATCCTCAGTCATCGTTGACGTCTTTTAGGTTGGTGAAGTATCTGTCTGAGCTGCTAAACCTGTTTGCTCTGGTCATATGAACTGTTACACTCACTCATGCGATACCAAAGACAAAAAATCCCATGGTAAAATCTGAATATCCATCATAATGGATAAGCAGTCAGATGTCATGCCACCGACATCTTACAACAATGAACAATGAAATACTCTTTCATTGATGTATGTGATACATGCCATTGATCATGTAGGCCAGTGTTTTCTTTTTTTTTAAACCAGTGTATCTATTCTGGTCTTTATGTTTCAGGCAATGTCTGTATTTGGTATCTGAGAGGTGACTGAGGGTCTGACCCGTGTATGGATGCAGTAACAGTGTTTGCTCATTAAGCCCGTCTTCCAGAGAATAAACATCTACTTGTTCTGTATTTAATTAATTCGCTCATACAACCAAACTAATCAAGAGTTATATTTTGTAGAAAGAGATTTGTCAGATTGAACTTTATTCTGCTCTTCTCATCATAGCTGTAAGAGACATGTAATTAAAGACAACTGTGTCTAAGGTCATGAAGGTCAATAACACACCAAATGTATCCACTAACACATATGCATACTTAGCTTGTGTAATTCTTTTTAGGATTTATAGCACAATTTGTCACTATATGCTAAACTATGACAGTGAATCATGTGTAGAAGTTTGTATCAGTGCTCTGCACCGTGTGGAGGCGTTTTTCATGTTCTGTTCCAGTGAAGTCCTGATGAAAGTTATTGCCTATGTTTTATTTAATTGTGTTTGCAGGGGTTGTTTATTATTATGAGCCTGAAAGCACCAAATGAGAGTAAAGATCGGCGAGCATATAAAGCATTGTAAATTGCCAGATGGCAGGAAACATTTTTATCAATTCTAACCGGCCAAAAATGAACCTAGGGGTAAATAACACATGGGTACCGAGTCGACCGTTCTCTGGGATGCGTTTTCATGATAATCGAATGTACCCAGTTTTATCTTTAGTTTTAGATTGACCACAGATGAGCTTATAACGCTAGTATATATAGGGCATAGAATAAGTAAAAATAAAAATCGATAGTTAATACCACTAAAATACCACTTTGCCCTTAAAGCCTTGTCAGTTTACATCTAAACTTGTGGGCAAAACAATAGTGGGCCAACCTGGTGGTGTTGCAGGCATACCAAGACGCGCACGTCCTGATTTTG
Source organism: Gila orcuttii (assembly GCA_026230005.1). Lineage (NCBI taxonomy): Eukaryota > Metazoa > Chordata > Actinopteri > Cypriniformes > Leuciscidae > Gila > Gila orcuttii. The sequence continues at coordinate 19,127,411 of JAPDVR010000024.1, read as the reverse complement.
CAGAGTTAGACACGTTCCTGGGTCAACATATTTTGTTGATCCAGGAACAACATTCCTGTCCAAAATTTTTGTCCTAACCCTATCTCTCCCCCTAAACCTAACCTTACCCATAAGTTTTCCCTAAAAATCTGAGGGAAATGATAGGTGGATAACACTGATGCAGAAGCACCAAACCCTGGTTGTAAGCCTAAACTTGGAATAAACTGTAAATTTGTCCCTCAAATCTGATTGGTTGATGGGAATTTTGTTCCAGGAACATGTTGTACTTGGTGAAATCAGCTACCAAGCTGACCTCTTGAGGGACGCTGATGTCAGGACACAGTCGCAGAGCCCCGCCGCACCACTGACCTTGCCCCAAGAACTTGCCACATATGTTTTGAACAAGATTTCCGAGAGATTTTTCCTTTTTCTTGATCAGGGACACACTTATGTGTCATAGATCAACACTTTAACCATCTATAGCAGAGGTCTTCAATCCTGCTCCTGGAGGGCCGCTGTCCTGCAGAGTTTAGTTCCAACCCTAATCAAACACACCTGAATCAGCTGATCAAGCTCTTCAGGATCGCTTGAATATAGGTGTGCTGAAGCAGGTTGGAACTAAACTCTGCAGGGCAGTGGCCCTCCAGAAGCAGGATTGAAGACCTCTGATCTTATTTACATCTCAGGTTTTATGCTGTATTTATGTTACACAACATTAGTTCATATAAATGTCAGGCATTAAACGTATTCAAATAGCTATTTAAATAATTTGACAAATAATGCATTTCAGCTGTGAGTTTGCAGTGTATTATACAGTATAAAAACCAGTGATCCATCAAGATCCCACAAGCTGTGTTTTGAGCACTGGAGCGTGTCTAAAGTCACAGGCCATAATTTCCCAGGATTTGAGGATTTGAGGTGTAAAGTACAGTAAATCCTGTAAATAAGTTAAATAGATACGCTAAGTTCCGAGCCTTTCACAAGCTAAACACGTAGCAGACAATGTGATTTGCATTGGGACAGCGGTGTTGCATGATTTACACTATTGTTTGGATTACTACACACTGGAGGGGCAGCTTTATGTCCCATTGGGGATGAAGAGGATTAGGTAAATAAGTAAGATTGTAGAAGGCATTTTGAAAGTTTTTATATAGACCCGGAAGTGTCACTCATGTTGACTTATTGTCACGTCATCTACATGGGAATTCATTGGACCAAGCCCTGGTTTATTCATAACCATCCAGTATTTAAGCCACATTATCACAGATGCCAAAGTAATACAGACTGTGACATTACAATAACTGGACAAGAGCATCAGCGCAAGGTAACTCACTCATCTCTTGAGTTATGCTACATTTATGGCTTTTGAATCAACTGGTAACTGAATAATCACTGAATACGAGCAAGCAAAATGTGTTATAAAATATATATATATATATATATATATTATTCTGTGGTAAACAGGGTCCGAAATTAACACCCGCCAAGCGCCAAATGCGGGTAGATTTTACGTTTGGTGAGTAAATCTCAAAAGGCTATCCGCCACACTGGCGGGTGAATTTTCCAGCTATCCCAAGTCTCCCGCATATTGATAGCGGCTCCCTGATGCCAGCAAATTAGTTCAAATCTCTCGGAATCTAGAGCGAGCGAGAAAGAGCGCGCACATACTGAGCTTCAAACCGTGTAGCGTGCGCGCGCCAGAGAGGGAGAGAGCGAGAGACCTTGCGTGTGTGCCTCATGAAGCTGTGTGAACCTTCACACCTAAAATAGACCAACACTAAATATATTTTTTTAACTTAAATTATTAAATTAAGATGACAAAAAGAAAACACTGAATCAGTTTGAAGCTTTTAAAAGACGGCTTTTTTTTTCATCAGACTACGTTTTTTTCGTCAAATAAAAATAGCAGGCCTACCTCAATCCACAGCTTGTCTAGTTTTTACTTTAAAAAAAGTAACATGTCTACATGATGTGGGGTGAGTCTGGGTCTCCGATGGCACAGATGTCCCGGGAATACAGAGATAACTAGAGTGGCCAACTTCGGGAAGCGCCTTTAATTTGCTTGTGGACGCTAGTGATATTGCATTGTACTTGCACTAGGCCTACTTAGCAAGCATATTTATTTATATAGCATATTTAGCAAGTAACTTCGTCGCTCTTTCTGTCGAAATGGTCCCACAGTAGCTACTTCTTTTCACTCTGTCTAGGCGCGTGTGGTTGCGCGTGTCGACACGCCCCGTGATTTAACAAATATAGGCTATATACTGTTTTTTTTTTAACCATGCAGCAAACAAACAAAAAAGCTAAAAAAAAAAAAAATATATATATATATATTTATATATATATATATATAACTTTTTTTACTTTTAAACCATTTAACTGATAGTATTAATAGGTCAAATGTTTTACTTTCGGTAAAGTATCTGATAGTTTCACAAAACCTTCAAATGTACTGTTATGAGCACTAGTTCCATGCTCACATCTTCCATGTCTTACTATTTGTTGCTCTGTTTTGACTTCTATGTACTCTTATTCATTCAACATAATACCTTATCTCAATTAAATGTACTGAAATTAATGTATATATGTGACACAAAAAATCTGTTTATTAATTTGGCCGGTAAAAAATATGCTTGGCTGGTGGATTTTTTCATCTACCAGTCCCCGTGGCAGGTGAGCAATAAAGTTAATTTTGGACCCTGGTGGTAAACAATATTTAGAGAATAAATGTTACGCATTAATCTCTTTAAGTGCTTTTGTTTTGTAGGATGAAGTCAATACAGGCAATATTACTGATGCTTTTTGTTGCATCTGTCTTTTCAAAACCAGTAAGTATCAGTTATCTGTTTTCTTTTACATTTTTATTTTGTATGATATTTTAATATATTTAAATGTTACTTTTATTGCTTCTTCAGTTTCTTTCAAAAGCATACAGTACTATTAATAATAATATTTTTTTTCAACTGTTTGAATCCCCAGTTTCCTTTACGCAGAGGATTTGATTCATCAGACTCAAGATCCAGTTCCAGAGAGGATTCACAATCTGAATCAAATGAGTCTAAATCAAGTGAATCTGAATCTTCTGAGGAAGTTGTGCCACGCACATTCCCTCCAACTAGAAGAACAACTCCTTCGACCACTGTCAAGACAACAAACACCACAATCCCCCCGACATAATCCGCAGTCTCCGGATAATAACCCACAAACTGTGTTACGCTGAATGTGACCAGTCTTAACACGACCTGTGGAAAGGGTGATGATAACAACTGCTAATAACTTGCAATATTGCTATTTAACCATATTTTCACACAAAATGAATGTGAAAATAACAGTATACAATTGATTTTTATTGATTGACAATTGATTTTAGTTTACAGTATAAAATCATGTTTATGCATTGACAATGAAGGTCTTGATATTAATGAATAATGTAACTAATTAAGATTAAAATTGCATGTCCTTATTATGGTTTTAAGTGTTCAATTTTTTCAATTTAAGAAAAATAATTATTATGTAAGAAAAATAATCATTTTTAAATGGGGTTTAATATCGGTAGTACTTTTTTCTGAAGTAAGAAAATACGATTTAATATCAGCATAATAATATGTGAAATCAGTAACTTTTCTTGTACCTTTTTCAGTAACCAAATGAAATAATAATAATAGTATTCAAGTATTAGTATTAGTATTATTTTCAGTAGTTGTTGTAGTATTAACATAGCATTAGTAAATGACATGGAACCTTATGTATATGATTTTTTCTTATTCAATAATGCACAATTCACAGAGTTTTTTTTTTTTTTTTTTTTTTGGTGAGGTCAAAATAAGTAAGATTAATAGCAGCATCCTAGCATGGTTGGGGAAAGTAGCTTTTAAGAACGGCATGGTACGACAAGATGGAGTCCGAAGCAAAAGAAGATCATTTAAAAACAATAATTGTGCAATCTTATTTTTAAAAAATACAAATAAAAAAATTAATTTAAAAACTAATATTTGTTGGGAAAACACAAATTAAAATACAATACATCAAAACATTAACTTCTTTTTTGCCTAGCCAAATAAATACACTAAGCACAGTATTAACCAAAGTAAACTATTACAATAATAAACATACATTCAACACATAAACATCAAAACTATAACATGTGAAGCACCAGGGTTACCTAAAATAGTATGACCACTGCTATTATACAGTAGGTTACGTGCACTCAGGGGCACCGCTAAGGGGGGAAAAGTTAGGTCGATTCTAAGGGCCCACACATTTTTGGGGCCCCCAGAGATCGATTTTATTAATGGAATGGGTGCGGTAGGGGGCCCAACCTCATATTCTTTCATAGGGCCCAAAATTTCTAGTGGCGCCCCTGCGCGCACTACCGGAATGAACCAGAACACAGCAGAAATCAACAGGTAAGCAAAGAACTATACAACAACAAAATGCTAAGTCATATGATATTAATTGACCAATAAACACTCTGTAAAAACCACTAGACTCCTTATAATTACACTTCAGTGAGTAACACCTGATAAACAGTAAAAGAAATCAAACTTACGGGGTTTGTACGAGAAAACATGGCGGAAGGTAGTAACCGTGCTCTGGAGATTTCTCAGCCTTATATATATATATATATGTATTTTTTATAGAATAAAATGTTCTCACTTGAAATTATCTCAAAGCTTCCGCAAAGAAAAGTTTGCAGCATGTGACTTTTGTCACAGTTGGTTTTGGGATTTGTTTGCGTTCATGTCTTTTATTTTGTATTTATGCTCTTAGGCTATGTCTACATTGAAGGGGTGGATTCTGGAATCCACTGCTGCTTCAATGTATATCTAATGAGTGATTATAATCAAGGTATTAATCAATATGTTTCCTTCTAAATATCAAATGTGTTGAATGACTTCTCTAAGCTTGTGAGATTTTACTTTGTTATAAAAGTTACCAGTGTGATTACTGAAATGTTTTTTTCATGTATTCTCTAATGTCTGTATTTGGTATCTGAGGGTCTGGTTCAAATGCCAGGAATGCAATACCAGTGCTTGCTCATTTAGCCCGGCTTCCAGAAATTAAATATGGACTCGCTTTGTGTTTGAAAAAGGTCTTCAACATGTGTTACAGTACATACATCTGTTTGTCTAGGGTACCCTGACGACTATAAGTCACAGGGGTCATTGAACTCTATAGTTTAAGGGACCATTTCTTTCTTAAAGCTTTACTTTACAGCGTCAGATTAAAGTGTCCTTGAGAGAAAGAACGTATTATCTCGTTTATAGTTGGAGCCTGGCCAAGCTGCAGCCTTGGAAAAGCTGTGTGTCGGTGTGTGTGTTAGTCTTTTTGTTTACAGGTTAAATGAGAACTCCGGGCAATTTTTAAGTTAATCTTGATCGTTATACCTTTGTGAGTAATGTCTATAGAAAAAAAACGAACCGGATTGGTGCTTGCAACACGGAGCTGTTCCCGCAAATGCCCAGAGCTCCCACTCAGCTAAAACGGCAGTTATGGGGGCATACACATAAAGAGTGTCTTTGTGCCTTACATGTGAACAAGATGCGTTTAGCAACTTAGCCATTGTTTAAATTCACCTAAATAGTGTTTTAGACGGCTAGCTGTAGTCTCGCACTGAAGTCCCGTGGGAACTCAGTTGTAGCCGGAAAAAGGTAAATACCAGTGTGCAGGTGGGAGTATATTATATATATAAATATAATTGAAGACATAGAAGCTAGTGAAATAATTAAAGTTTTGCAAATAAGACTACAAAAACATATTACTGCACATCTCTCCTCAAGCCGTGTCTGCCCAAATGGAAGGATAAATAAAGTTTACATTACCTCCACGGTGGTTGCACTCGTCTTCGTCCACGGAATGGCTTTTTTCTTCAACCGGCCCCGCTGTGTTGTGTCTGTGTAGTCATCCTTGTAAAAGTGTTCGCTGCAAATGCGTAATCTTTAGCGCGTAGTACTTGTATGGGAGTTTGCACATCAAGTTGAAGTACAACTAGCCACAACTGCAGAATCTCGAGGTCATGGAAAGGAAGACGATGAAAATGTAAGTTCTTGTATTTTCGCATTCTGTTGCCACAATTCGGAACGACACAAACGCGAACCATTTTTTCTTCACTTGTGAGCAACTCCGATCATCACTCTTCACACACTACGCTCCTCCCACGTGCACACTGTTTACTTTTTTCCGGCTACAACTGAGTTCCCACGGGACTTCAACGCGAGACTACAGCTAGCCGTCTAATATGGAATGCCAAAGCTGACTTAATTAAAAATAAATGAATATACAAATAAATATACGGAGAAATGTAAAAAAGCAAAAATACATAAATAAATATACAAAGAAATGTAAAAAAGTACAAATAAATGAGTATTTATACTTTTATTTCCTTATTTATGTATAATTGTATTTTTTCACACATTTATTTATACATTTATTCATTTATTTATTTCCACTTTTATTTATTTCCACATTCATTTTTGTATATATGTTTTTATGTCTACATTTATTTATTTTCACATTTATTTATTTATACATTTATTTATTTATACATTTATTTATTTATACATTTATTTGTCCGTATGCTAATGAGGGAGGCGTGTTTTACCTCAGACATCAGCAATCGAGCTCAGAGTGGCAGTGCTGAAGCTTTGAGGCCACAGTGACACCTTGTGGTGTTTGACCAAACGAAACGCAAGAGGTATATATAAATTGATTTTATATCTACCCAAACCTTATTAAATAGGTAGGCTATACATCATCATATATGTCAAGTTCTTAATATTAATCGATAAACTACTCAGTTATAATTATAATAAGGCACTATGGCTGTTATCAGTAAAATAATTAACAAAAGTCATTAAGTCATTAAAAGTCAAAATCTTAATACAGAGGAGAATGCTTTTACACTGCAATTACAATTGCATAAAAGTCGTTATGAGATTAATGTTAAAAATAAATGAATATAGAAATATGAAATGATGGAATCAATTAAATTGTATGTTTAAATATAAAACTAAAACAGCCAGTAGGTGGCGGTAAGTCACTGTCTTAAACGAGTGAGTCATATCATTAGTTCAGACTGATTCATTCAAATACTGATTCATTCACTTCGGGGGGAAAACACCACATGTTACTGTTAAACTGTACAGCTCAAGGAGCAAAATTATGGCGGGGCGATGTGTGTCTGAGCATACAATTTAATTGATTCCATCATTTCATATTTCTATATTCATTTATTTTTAACATTAATCTCATAACGACTTTTATGCAATTGTAATTGCAGTGTAAAAGCATTCTCCTCTGTATTAAGATTTTGACTTTTAATGACTTAGTGACTTTTGTTAATTTTATTTTACTGATAACAGCCATAGTGCCTTATTATAATTATAACTGAGTAGTTTATCGATTAATATTAAGAACTTGACATATATGATGATGTATAGCCTACCTATTTAATAAGGTTTGGGTAGATATAAAATCAATTTATAGGGGGAAATATCACCGTCGTGGTGTCATGGGCACGACAGGTGCTGTTTGAATGGGCATGATGATGCTTCTGTCCTCCACTGCATGGGGTGAGATGCGTGGCTCACTAGCTGCATTTAAATGAGCCCCTTTTGTTTGATTTAAGAATAATTCCAAATTGATCACTTGTGATTAATCAGTATCTAAGAGCAGTATCTATGAAATATGGGTCGTGTTTAAGCATTTGTATGGGAGGCCGTATGAGACGAAACCTATGGGAGGCCGTATGAGACGAAACCCATTGAAACACTTGCACGTTTAAATTAGACTTGCATAGACATGTGAAACACCTGCAATACACACTGAAACACCTGCGATACACACTGAAACACTTGCGATACACACTGAAATTCTTGAGATACACATTGAAACTCTTGCGATACACACTGAAACACTTGCGATACACACTGAAACTCTTGCGATACACATTGAAACTCTTGCGATACACATTGAAACTCTTGCGATACACACTGAAACACTTGCGATACACACTGAAACTCTTGCGATACACACTGAAACACTTGCGATACACACTGAAACACCTGCGATACACACTGAAACTCTTGCGATACACACTGAAACTCTTGCGATACACATTGAAACTCTTGCGATACACACTGAAACTCTTGCGATACACACTGAAACACTTGCGATACACACTGAAACACCTGCGATACACACTGAAACTCTTGCGATACACACTGAAACTCTTGCGATACACACTGAAACACTTGCGATACACATTGAAACTATTGCGATACACACTGAAACTCTTGCGATACACATTGAAACTTGCATTCAATGCAAAACAAAAATGAAAAATATAGTAGCATATAAAATAAACATAGCCTACATTATACATGGCATTAATTAGTCCACAAACAATATTTATTTTAAAGCCTAAACTACTTTATTTATTTGAAGCAAAACTAAAACCAGCATTCGGCATTTATAGGCTAAGTGTTGTATTTGTTTATATTATTATTAATATGTGCTTTTTAATATTTTTATTTAACTTATTTATTTAGCCTAAATCACCGCTTATAGGCGGGGGAATGGCTCTGAGTTTCGTTTATTGGAAATATGAACTGAATTGAGAAATGCTTTTGAAATAAAAAACTTTGCGTTTAATAAACAAAATAATATTTTTTTAATGAAGATGGCGTTTGGAGTGGTAAAATATTTCCCTGTTCCCTGAATCAAGGGCTTAATTTTAGGAAAACACATAACGTGTAATTCATGCGGTGCGTTCATATTCTGGGCTCATCTGCTTTTATGTACTTTATTAATAAGGTGTGTGCAGAATTTGATCTTTTAATTTTTAATAATGTCTCATTAAGTCACGTTAATGGTTTTTCACATTAAGCAATAGAATGTCCTGCTATACTATTTGCTTCAGCGTTTTGAACGTAGAAGTATGATAAAAGCATGATAAGCTATAAATATTTTATATAAAATGTGTATCGCAAGAGTTTCAGTGTGTATCGCAAGAGTTTCAGTGTGTATCGCAAGAGTTTCAGTGTGTATCGCAAGTGTTTCAGTGTGTATCGCAAGTGTTTCAGTGTGTATCGCAAGAGTTTCAATGTGTATCGCAAGAGTTTCGATGTGTATCGCAAGAGTTTCAGTGTGTATCGCCAGTGTTTCAGTGTGTATCGCAAGAGTTTCGATGTGTATCGCAAGAGTTTCAATGTGTATCGCAAGAGTTTCAGTGTGTATCGCAAGAGTTTCAGTGTGTATCGCAAGAGTTTCGATGTGTATCGCAAGAGTTTCAATGTGTATCGCAAGAGTTTCAGTGTGTATCGCAAGAGTTTCAATGTGTATCGCAAGAGTTTCAGTGTGTATCGCAAGAGTTTCAGTGTGTATCGCAAGTGTTTCAGTGTGTATCGCAAGTGTTTCAGTGTGTGCAAGAGTTTCAGTGTGTATCGCAAGAGTTTCAGTGTGTATCGCAAGTGTTTCAGTGTGTATCGCAAGAGTTTCAATGTGTATCGCAAGAGTTTCAATGTGTATCGCAAGAGTTTCAATGTGTATCGCAAGAGTTTCAATGTGTATCGCAAGAGTTTCAATGTGTATCGCAAGAGTTTCAGTGTGTATCGCAGGTGTTTCAGTGTGTATCGCAAGAGTTTCAGTGTGTATCACAAGAGTTTCAGTGTGTATCGCAAGAGTTTCAGTGTGTATCGCAGGTGTTTCAGTGTGTATCGCAGGTGTTTCACATGTCTGTGCAAGTTTAATTTGAACGTGCAAGTGTTTCAATGGGTTTCGTCTCATACGGCCTCCCATAGAGAAACCTATTGAAACACTTGCACGTTCAAATTAGACTTGCATAGACATGTGAAACACCTGCGATACACACTGAAACACTTGCGATACACACTGAGACTCTTGCGATACACACTGAAACACTTGCGATACACACTGAAACACTTGCGATACACACTGAAACTCTTGCGATACACACTGAAACACTGGCGATACACACTGAAACTCTTGCGATACACACTGAAACTCTTGCGATACACACTGAAACACTTGCGATACACACTGAAACACTTGCGATACACACTGAAACTCTTGCGATACACACTGAAACACTGGCAATACACACTGAAACTCTTGCGATACACACTGAAACACTGGCGATACACACTGAAACACTTGCGATACACACTGAAACTCTTGCGATACACACTGAAACACTTGCGATACACACTGAAACACTTGCGATACACACTGAAACTCTTGCGATACACACTGAAACACTTGCGATACACATTGAAACTATTGCGATACACACTGAAACTCTTGCGATACACATTGAAACTCTTGCGATACACATTGAAACTTGCATTCAATGCAAAACAAAAATGAAAAATATAGTAGCATATAAAATAAACATAGCCTACATTATACATGGCATTAATGTATAATACATGGCATTAATAGTCCACAAACAATATTTATTTTAAAGCCTAAACTACTTTATTTATTTAAAGCAAAACTAAAACCAGCATTGGGCATTTATAGGCTAAGTGTTGTATTTGTTTATATTATTATTAATATGTGCTTTTTAATATTTTTATTTAACTTATTTATTTAGCCTAAATCACCGCTTATAGGCGGGGGAATGGCTCTGAGTTTCGTTTATTGGAAATATGAACTGAATTTAGAAATGCTTTTGAAATAAAAAACTTTGCGTTTAATAAACAAAATAATATTTTTTTAATGAAGATGGCGTTTAGAGTGGTAAAATATTTCCCTGTTCCCTGAATCAAGGGCTTAATTTTAGGAAAACACATAACGTTTAATTCATGCGGTGCGTTCATATTCTGGGCTCATCTGCTTTTATGTACTTTATTAATAAGGTGTGTGTAGAATTTGATCTTTTAATTTTTAACACTAGGACTCCCGGAATTCTATAACTACTATAATGGCCATAGCAGTCATTCTGACTGCTCATACATTATTTGCATATAATTTAATAAGCTATATCAAATCTAAGAATAAATGGATCTGTAATGTTAGGATAGGTAATAACAAACATCAGAACACTACATTTTAATTATGATTTATGTAAAAATTTATTAGTTAACCAACAACCACTCAGCCTCATCAAGGCTCTGAAGCATGGCTAAAGCCTCTGTGGCAGTCATTCTTCTTGCTGACATTGTTCTGATATTCTCTTTTCAATATTTCAATTTGGTTTTAGCTCGAAGCTAAAGCTAGATTTCAGCTTTGCAATAGACTAAACAAACAACAAGAGAAATTGTTACTAGTCAACGGTGATGCATCTTCAAGAGCGGGAAAAAGGAGCAACTGACACACGGTCTGTAATGCATACGGTCCGTATGACTGCTATGGCCATTCAAGGTAGAAATACTCAAAACTCTTTTGTGTCTTGTAATTTTAATAAAATAACAATGATAGAATAAAATATAGGCACATTTAGGAAAAGTAAGGGTCCTATAGTTACATGGGTTTTATTTCAAAATAAGTTATTACATTGCAAATTTTTAAAGCAGTCAAAATGACTGCCTTTGGTAGTTCTAGGTAGAAATACTCAAAACTCTTCTGTGTCTTGTAATTTTTATAAAATAACAATGATAGAACTGTGACTGAAGTAGAAGAGGAGGGGGCCTATGGTCCTCCATAGTCTGATGGGCTTGTGGTGATTGAAGGTTAGAATTATCAGGGCAAGGGGATAGCAAGCGAGACCGTGAGGAGTGAGTGCTGCTCCTAAGCATGCACTGCTGGATTAATCTACCCTGATTTCTTAATTCTTCTACTATTTGCTGTAGGAGTGCAGTCTGAGTGTCAGGCATGGGAGCTATAGGAGAGGTACGTGGGTGTTCAACATCAGGGGTTTGCATTCTCTCAGATAGGACAGGTGAGTAAGGGTGTGGAATATCCTCCTGAACTTCTCCCTCCGTGGGAAATTCCAACTCCTCTGGCTCTTCCTCAGACTCGTCCGCTTTCCAGGGTTAATAATGAGGATGCATATGTCTGCATTTGCTTGAAGTCACTAAGAGTTTTGTGTAAAACATTCTTTTTTTTCTCCACTTCCTGCAGTAACATTTGTTCAGTTAGTAAGGTTCAAGCATGTGATAAAGACAGAAATGTGATAAAGACATCTTCAAAAACAGTGCCGTTTTGTTTGCATGTGTTGTGAGAACAACTTAATAAGAGAAATTAAGTATGAGGCAAGCACACAGCATAAATGATTACAACCCATCTGAACATAACATAGCCTATCTTAAAAAAATAAAAGGCATTCATGCTGCCAGAACCCCTTTTACATTTAATAGAAAATATAATAAACCACTAAAAAATGACATAATAGTAATACACAGGATGAAAACAAAAAGCTTACACAACAACTCTTTTTTATTGATATAAACAATTAATTTATCTTTTATTCAAAGCCCTTGTTATATTTACAACTATTATATTTACAACTATTTAATGGACATTTTTTACTTTTTACATTCTGAGGTTCTCAGATCCAATTTAATTTTGGTTGGATAAACGTAAATAGCTGTAAATGGGGGTATAGTGGTAATGTAGTGGTGAACTACAGCAAATATGACTTTGCATTCACATTTTTCTCCAATTTCTTTTAGATATTTTAGATAGTGTTATAAATACAAAATGTAAAAATACATATGAATTTTGGTAGATTTACAATGCTAATAACCATGGAAATGCGTTGTTACAGTCTCTAAATATCTCTTAACAACACAATGCAATCCTTAGTAAGACTTTCTGTTAATAAAGTATCTGGTAAGAATATATTCTACATTAACAATGCATTAAATCACATTACACATTAATAAACCACAATAAAAGACAAATTAAGTGATGTCTCAAGTCAAGTGAATTAGCCTACGAGTCATTGGACAGGCATCCAATCACAACTTACTTCCGGAAAATGGGAAGTAACCAATGACATTTGAGGTTATTAAAACAGGAAGTCCCGCCCCTCGACTGTCAAAAATAAAATTGTTCGAGCAAGCAAAAGCAGCAGGCGAGAGCAGATCAAGCGCGAGAGCGTGTGGAATGATCATGCGCGCGCGCGAGAGCGTGTGAAATGATCATGCGCGCGCGAGAGATCGTGTGAAATGATCATGCGCGCGCGAGAGATCGTGTGAAATGATCATGCGCGCGCGCGCGAGGGCTTGTATTGCGTGCAGAGTATGAATGAGCTCGCGAGTTCCCGTTTCCTCGCGTGTAGATCTGTTATTCTCTCGCGAAAGTCATTTACCGCGCGCGCCAACATTAGTTGTGCGCGTAAACTTTATTTATCCTTCCATTTGGGCACACACGGCTTGAGGAGAGATGTGCAGTAATATGTTTTTGTAGTCTTATTTGCAAAACTTTAATTATTTCACTAGCTTCTATGTCTTCAATTATATTTATATATATAATATACTCCCACCTGCACACTGGTATTTACCTTTTTCCGGCTACAACTGAGTTCCCACGGACTTCAGTGCGAGACTACAGCTAGCCGTCTAAAACACTATTTAGGTGAATTTAAACAATGGCTAAGTTGCTAAACGCATCTTGTTCACATGTAAGGGGCCTGTTCATGTTGGACAGACATTTTAATTGCATTTTGTGTCTGTTATGAGGCACAAAGACACTCTTTATGTATATGCCCCCATAACTGCCGTTTTAGCTGAGTGGGAGCTCTGGGCATTTGCGGGAACAGCTCCGTGTTGCAAGCACCAATCCGGTTCGTTTTTTTTTCTATAGACATTACTCACAAAGGTATAACGATCAAGATTAACTTAAAAGTTGCCCGGAGTTCTCCTTTAAGGAATCACTGGCATTATTGGAGATTGACTGAGTTGTTGTTCAGGACAGGCTGGCGCCCAGCAACCCAAATCTGCGACCTGGAAGGTCACGACGTGCCTAACTTCAGGGTCTGAGTTTCAGCCGCATAATCGATGGAGATATGCTTCAGTCTGTCTGTATATGTGTGGAAAATTACTATGTTTATCTATTGCTTAGCCAATCAGAATGATTTAACCTGAAGCAAGGACGTAGCTTAGACCTTGGTGAAGGGTATAATTGCTGTGATCTTTGTAACTGTAAGCGGGGCGGCCTACGAACTCCTGTGTGAGTCTTGAAGCTCACTTCTGCTGATGAAACTGCAAACTATCTTCAGTAAAACTTTTCTTCAAATTATTACAATCCTGACTCTGTGTCTTTATTCATCATATCTGGTTCTGGGTCTTTGACTGTAAATCCCCTTACAATTAATTAATCTGGATACATTTGAAAATGGCTTTCTCGTTTAAAAACGCTCTCCATCCACACTAGCATTTTCTGGCGTTTTAGAAAAATAGGGTTTAACCGACGTTCAGAGGTGTCAAAAGTATTCACATTCATTACTCAGGTAGAAGTATGGATACTAGGGTTTAAAAAGACTTCTGTGGAAGTTTAAGTATCAACTCAAGCTTTTTACTCAAGTAAAAGTGTAAAAGTACTGGTTTCAAAACTACTTAAAGTATAAAAGTAATGTAAGGAAAAAAATGCCATTAAGGACAAAAGCTTAGGCCGCGCCACAGGGGCCTATAGTGCACTGCCCCACCTCCTCAAAAAAAAAACATTTTTCTAAAGGACAAAATGACTATAATGTTATATTAAAATGTTAATGTTGAAAAATTTGGGATGCACTAGGCTACCTGTTTCAGCTGCATATATGCCCATTGAAAATGAACGCATTTTAGTACAATGCAAATACATTAAAGAACAATATATGTATAGCCTACTACTGAGCATTAACACGTGTTTCATGAAGCGGAAGATTGTTGAAGATTGCTTGTGGTCCTTTTTTTGAGTCCTTGCTGGAGTGTGACATGATGTGTGTCATGTGCAGATGCGATAGCCTGGCAAACCTATCAAGATGTTAGGTCTGGGAACTCACAATTGGCATACCTCAATCAGAGGGGCGGGATAAACAGTTGTCTTTCAAATTCCCTCTGCACGCAATAGGACAGCGCTACAACCAACCAGAGCAAAGGACGGCTGTGGCTGAGTGAGTCCCATGCGTTTTCCCACCAGCGGAGCTAGTTGATAGGCCTATATTAAACTTTTGCCGTATCCGGTCGTCAAAACTCTGAACACATCTTCCTTTTTTTAAGAATGACTTAAGTGACGTTCTCTTAACTCCAAGTCATCCAGAGTCGCGGCCAAAGCCGATTTGCAGCATCTTCTTTGTTTTCAAGTAGCAGATCACCTATGGAAATCACGAGGAACCGTCACAACTCTGCCGTCATTATGTTAAGCCCACCCACCAATTCTATACACGATGTGATTGGCCTGACCAGAGTTTGGTTTTTCCAGCTCGAATGCCAACGGAGAGTTGCTAGACCACACTTTGCTGCCAAATATTTTTTGTTGCCGCTAGGGTGCGTCTAGATTTCTAGGCTACAGGTGCGATGGATCGCGTACAAACCAATAGGGTGTCGGAGTGGTATTTGTTTATACGTCTCATCCAACCACAATCAAATTCACTCTATCCGGATGGCGCGATTTATCTGGATAGGTTCTTGTTGTTTTTTTATTTTTTACAATGACAAGCCGGAATGAAAACAAGCAGAAATGAAATAGGAGTAACGAGGCTATTTTTAAAATGTAAGGAGTAGAAAGTACAGATAATTGCGTGAGAATGTAAGGAGTAGAAGTAAAAAGTCGGCTGAAAAATAATTAATCCATTAAAGTATAGATACCCAAAATTTCTACTTAAGTAAGGTAACGAAGTATTTGTACTTCGTTACTTGACACCTTTGCCGACGTTTCAGTGTGGATGAGAAACTTTTGGAAAACGCCTGAAAACGCAAAATTCACCTTACTGCGCATGTGTAAAACTTCACAAAAGCTCATTAAGATGATACAGAAGGAAAAATAAATAAATTCATCGCGCAATTCTTCAACAGGATCATTTTATTTAGCAAAATATCTCACCATTCACTGATGCGTCCAGGTCACTTAGTCACCATATGTTTGGTCTGAAACGCCACTGTTCTCATGTTTTGCTGCAGAACAGCAAATGTGAGTCAATTTTCTGTCATCTTTGCAGGACAGTGGTATGAAGAGTGTGCAAAGTAACATTTTAAGCAACAGTGTGAAAGTGAATAGCACATAACAGGCACAATACCGGTATAAAAAGAATATCTATTGGTACAATATGTGTCACATGACTAAACTTACGTCATTGTTTTTAAATACCTCCGTTTTGACAGTCCACACTACAGCGCGAAAACGGCGTTATCAAATGAATCCCCTTTGTAGAGCTTTTTCAAAAAGCTTAATTTTCATTAATAAAAATGAGATTTTCTCAGCTTTCTCAGTGTGGACGGAAGGCTAAAATGAGAAGGAGAAAGGAGAAAAAGATGTTTTTTCAAACTAAAACATGTTAGTGTGGACAAGGCCTTAGTTATGCTTCCTGTTTGTCATGTGCTTCCCTTTCTCCTCATGTATCTTGCAATCATGTGATCATGGCTGCGTCCGAAAACGTAGGCAGTAACTTGTTGCCTCCCTGCCCTATCAGGCAATGACTTTCCAAGCAGCGTCTGCGCAAGAAGGCATCTCACTAAATTTATTTCAGACAGACTTCTGAGGCAGCATAACGGTTTAATGATCTACAGCAAAATAGAGCGAGCTTTGGTGAAATCTGAGCAAAATATTTAATTACTACAATAGTAATTTCTGTCTAGGAAATAAATCTAGGAAATAAATCTAGGAAATTCTGTCTAGTTTATGCGAAACCATAGAGCTTTATCTACACATCAAGTATAATAATAGTAACATTGAATCATCTTGGAGAGGGTTTCATCATGTTGACTGACTCGTAACCGAACACGACGCGCTGTTGGAATGCTGAATGGAGAATGACTGAGAGCCGCAGCGGAGGGAAAGTTTACGTGATCTCGAATTTAATGACTTAAATGTTCATTTCTATCTCACATACTATAATGGCTTAAGAACACTTGTAATATAGTGCACGAAAACTTTATGGTGCTTTATAATGTTTTGGTGCCTTTTGTGGGGCTTAACAATAACACAGAATAATACGCACAATATCGGATTTGGATTGGCCTCGTCTGACCGATACCCGATCCGGCAAAAATGGCAGTATCGGACCCGATATCCGATACAAATATCGGATCATCCCTAAATATTTGCCCCCTTTAATCAATTTTTCCATTTCATTTTTTCACCTTTGTAATACATTTAAAAAATAAATAATTCCTTAAATAAAACAATGTTCAATAAATAGGAAATGTTAAAAAATCGTTTAATATTAATACAAATATTATATTAAAATCGCCAGTAGGTGGCGGTAACTCATTGTCTTTATGTGTGTCATCGAGTCATTCACTGACTCTCACGATTCACAGATTTCGTTGCAAAATAGAGCAATAAGCCTGACTATACTGTTTTAAATGTAGTAAATCACTTAATGTTACCCTTTAGTTTTGTTTTTAACTGTTGTATAAAATCAATGTCACATTTGAAATCGTGTGGATATTCGGGAAACATTGCATCAACATTAGAAACACTGCTGGATATCAGCCTGCATTTTGTTTGCACAAACAGCGCAAGCGGCTCGTGACAGAACATCGACCGACTGAATGACATTTCAATTTAAGTTGAAAATCTCAAATGAAGATTGCTGAACTCCAGCTTGTCTGTGTTTTCAGATCATCCGCGCTTCTTAAGCAGTGTAGAGAGAGCGCGCGCATGGTTGCCAGCTACTATTGAAAAGACCGGGTAGAAAACAAGTTATTTTAACAGAAAAGCTCTGATTTGGGGGTTAAATTTAGCCTGGCTAACGTCAGACCTAATTCTCGTTGAGACTTGGGTCTGGGAACCACATGTACATTTTCTCGTATTTGAGGCGTGGTTTACGAATGCCCGGCGCCGTTTATTGGGTGCTAAGAATGTATATCAAATGCGCCTGTACGTAGCTCATAGCCAATCGTTTCAATTATACCAGATGACGTCTGTAGAGCGACAGAAATTTGACGAGGAAGAAGACGAAATAAACTTGCGTTCTAAATTACTTAGAACATTCTCTAAGGCTGCATCAAAAGGTAGCTTCGCGTCTGCTACCATGTTGAATCCATAGAAATAAACAAACTGCTTCGGTGTGTCGCATAGATGTCGTCATCGTCTTGCTGCTCCCTCCCCGTTCTGTGATTGGTTCCCTAAATGAGGCGAAAATCTGGACCATGGTATCCATACTGCCTTTCAGCGTGAATAAAATCGCGCTGCGGGAATGCAGCATGGGGAAACCCAGACTAGGTTAAATTATAGAATTCTGGCATTTGTGGCCACAGCGGATTAAACTGAAACTTTCCTATTTCAGACGAAAAACTACGCTTGGCTAACGTTACTATCTTGTTCTGTAACTCACTTGCCTAGTAACCATAGTAACGGTGCGCACGCTTTCTGCTATGACGTGGAGTGCGAGGTGCACTCAATGTTGCATGAATTTTTAGTAACAGTTAATTTTGTTATGGTATGAACTTAATCCTAGTAAATCCTAGTAAAGGCAAAAAATATATAATACCTTTGTAACGAAATCCAAGACTTTGTATACCAAATTCAAGGCTTTTAAGGCCTTAAAGGTGCCTTATGTCAAAAAATCAATACATACTCCACATATTCCATACCAAATGGGGGCAGTATACCTCCAGAAAGTTGGCCTACTCTAGTCTGTTTTTTAGTTTCAGGTTGTTAATCTTCTAGAACCGTCAAATAGTCCGCTTTGTCCCGCCAAAGCCTAATTTGATCGGTGAGGGATGTAGAATAGAATGACTGCTGCCGCTGCGCTTGACAGGGCGCATTACGAGCAGAGAGAGAGAGAAAGAGAGAGAGAGAGAGCTCGGCCGCGCGCGCGCACTCTCACGTCTACAAACAACACGAGCGCGGTCCTGCTCTCTCTCCCTCGCGCATATTAGTCAAATCAATTGACACTATAGTAAGACCGCAGTTTCACGTGGAGCATTTGGAGATTTTTTGAGATTAAAGAGATACAAGCCGTGCGAGTTATTCGTGTGTTGCTGTTTGGCTGGTGGTTATGTATGTTGCCCGCATACCGCCTCCCATGGCCGAAACTGTTATTAGACACCGGCCGGGCCGGGGCTAGTAATTTAGCATGCTAATTCAGGTTTATATCTCGGCAGCACTATAACTTGTCATTTTTTTAATGACATCATTGCACTTATTTCTTCTCATTCTTTTGATATGTGTAGCTCATTTTTTGGATATTTTTACCTCAATTTTAACATATGGCACCTTTAATTTGAGATTATTTTTCAATGCTTTTAAGATCCCGCAGGTACCCTGGTTAATGTGTCTTGTCCCCTCACAATGACAGTAAACTAATTATTAGGCAAACGTTACATTACATGAGTCACATCACATAGTGGTCTATTTTCAGTTCAAAATGGCGAAAATAGAGTTTATTAGTTTGCCTGATTATTTTTGTCATTCTTTTAAAATTTATGACCTAAAAAAAACTGTCAAATAGGAAATGTTTAGTTTAGCAACTTACATCTTATCTCGCACTTGACCGACCGTAAACTGAAGCACGTCGAGTGAGTCGCTCCTGTCTATTGGCGCTTTTCCACTGCATGGTATGGTACGGTTCGGTTCGGTACGGCACGCTTTGGCGCTTTTCCACTGCATGGTACGGTACGGCTCGGCTCGGTACGGCTCACTTGTGGCGCTTTTCCACTGCATGGTACGGTACGGTACGGCTCTAATGGCGCTTTTCCACTGCATGGTACGGCTCGGTTCGGCTCGGTACGGTTCGACTCGGCGCGGAACGGTTCGGCTCGCTTCGCTTTTCCACTGCGTGGTACGACTCGACTCGGTACGGCACGGTTCGGTTCGCTTTAGCTCGGTTGCTTTTCCACCGCAGTTAGTACCCCTTCAAAGTGGGTGGGACTGATTGTTATTTGCGCCGCCTCTACTGCCATGACATCATCGTAAACGCGCCACATTTCAAACGCACAACACAGGAACAATAGAGCCTATCGAGGGGATGGTGTTCCTGATTCTCGGCATGTGGATGTTTTTAACTGCAAGACGGAGAAATGTGTTTAAAATGAGGCTGATGGCAGCAAAACAAAATACTGCTGGTTATTTAAATCTAGCGGGTTTAGTGTCTCGTGTCGCAAATCCAATGAGCTGGTAGTGACGATTCTGTCTGACCAATCAGTGATCTGCAGTGTTTTTACGTCACATTTTAGTACCGGTAGGGTACGCTTGGAACCTCAACAGACCAGGTACCATTTAAAGCGAGCCGAAGCGAGCCGTACCGTACCGTACCGTACCATGCAGTGGAAAAGCACCACAAGTAAGCCGTACCGAACCGTACCGTGCTGTACCGAACCGTACCGTACCATGCAGTGGAAAAGCGCCATAATGGTACCAGCTCTGTTGAGGTTCCAAGCGTACCATACCGATACTAAAATGTGACGTGGAAGCACTGTAGATCACTGATTGGTCAGACAGACAGAATCGTCACTAGCGTCATTGTATTTGCGAGACATCAAACCCGCTAGATTTAAATAGCCAGTAACAGCCACCGCTGTAGCACCTGTTTTAAAACTACTTGCTTGACTTGCTTGAAGAAAAAAAACTTCCAAAAAAGAAATGGCTGAATCGTGGTCAGTGGACGAGAAGCGCAGACGTTCCAGTCATAATCCCACCCACTTTGAAGCGGTACTAACTGCAGTGGAAAAGCAACCGAGCTAAAGCGAACCGAGCCGTGCCGCGCCGCACCGAGTCGTACCACACAGTGGAAAAGCGAAGCGAGCCGAACCGTGCCGCGCCGAGCCGAACCATACCGAGCTGTACCGAGCCGTACCATGCAGTGGAAAAGCGCCATATGAGTCGCTCTGCTAAAATTCGCGCTGCGAACATAAAGCCCGCCTACTTTGATTTGATTGGTCATCTCAAATATTCTGACATTGACGAGCACTGACAGACCAATGAGGCTCAGATGAACACACACACACACACACACCCTGTCTTCTGTTTGTTCTGACGTGCTTGGCGCGCTGATAGCAAGACTGAAGCGAACACGAAGGCTTATCACATATTTAAAGATTGAAAGGGAGAAAACAGGACAGAGTAACTCGGCGGATATCGCTCATATAATTTTTTTTTGACGACGTAGTTAAGGCGGCAGGCGTGTGTTGCTTAGGCGGCCGCCTTAGTTACAAAGTGCTGCGGGAAACCCTGCATAATAAGTGGAAAACATTAATCAAAAATGTACATTTACACACAAACTGATGACCAGACGCCATCTATATTTTTCTAGCTCAACTATCACAGAATGGAAAGCACAGGATTGTGGGATATCAAAGGCAGTGAAGGATCCATCTATGCTGCCTTCAAAAATCGATCAGATGACGGAATATCAGGAGACAGAAAGTGAAGCGAACATTGCATTCGGACGTGTCTTGATGCCTCCCGACCTTGGAGCGCATCCTCCGAAGGCAGAGTTTTTCAGTTTTCGGACACAGCCCATGTCTTCTTCTTCTGTGGATTTAATGGCGGGTTGCAAACCAACTGGAAATGTGCATTCTTTCCACTGTGCTGGAGCGTGACGAAGATGTAACACAAGGAAGATTTCCTATGTTCTGTTTTTCAGGCCACTATTTCTTAAGAACATCATTAAAGCTGTAAGTATTTTACCAGATTCTAATCCTGTCTTTAAAGGTGCCATAGAATGCATTGATACAATATTTTAAATTGTTATCTGATATCTACATAGAAGGTATGTGGCTTAGGTAAGGGCAAAAATTCTCCAGATACGGCTTTTCCAGTTACTTATAGTTAGTAGAATGTCTAAAGTGGACTATCGAAATAAAGTGTAACCAAACAGTTTAACAAATTGACTAGATGCACTGTCAAATGACAATCGTTTTGACTTAATCAACTTAAGTGGTGGAGAAGGTCACGTTAGCTAGAAAGAGTGAGTGAGCTATCTGTAAGCAACCACACTAACCTAGTTAGCTCCTGAGTTATGTGTTGTTGATAAAATATTGGCTAAATTATAATATTACCTGACAAAAGGGATTGAGATGTATCTACAGTTGTATTAACCTCTGTGTAAATAGGTCGTCATACTATTTATTTATCTATGTTCGTTGGAGATTTACTGTGAAATTATTACATTATAAAATATATTAAAAATGTATATTAAAAACAAGCTATCTTGTGCAATTATAACAAAATTATCCCATTATAAAAAGACAAATACTGTCACAGTCTTCGTCTGCACCTGTCTGTCTTAGTCTTCACTACACTACCCAGAATCCCTCTTGTTTCCACACCTGTACTCACTCCCTCAATTACCAGCCTGTTCATCGTTATCTTCATCCGTGTCACCTGTCTTCACCTTGTTATGTTTGATTTGTATCTGTATTTAGTATCCTTCTGTTCAGTTAGTCTTGGTCGGTTCTTGTAATGTTATAGTGTTTTGTGAGTGTACCCTCTGCCTGCCTGTACCTGCTTGTTGTTGCTTTTGAGTAAATCTTTGAATTGGAGCTTTTTGCCTCAGCCTGTCTTCATCTACACCACAACCGTGACAGAAGAACCGACCACAAAAATGGACGACCAGATTTCCTCTTTGACCAAAATGGGGCCTCGCTGGAGGAATTCACAGAGGTATATCTTCACCTGCACCAGGATGTATACTGGGAGGAAGATTTCCTTAAATACCGGTTCTGGAGAGGTTTGGATGATCCCTTAGCCCAGATACTGCTGCTCGATGACCTATATCTGCCGTTCTCGGAGTTTCTGGACAGGGCACTTTGGGTCTGTGGTTCATCCCTCACGTCCAGCCAGAGACCGTCCAGCCAGAGACCGTCCAGCCAGAGACCGTCCAGCCTTCACCGCTGGTGCACGCCTACCCGCCAGAGACTAAGCACACCGCACGTGAGTCCACTCAAGAGGACACTGCATTGATGGTGATGTCTGTGGCGATTCTGTGTGTGTGGGCTACACACGCATCAGTTCTGGCCCATGAACCCAGCCCTGAGCTTCCTTCGCCGCTGGTCCCGTCCAGCCCTGAGCTTCCTTCGCCGCTGGTCCCGTCCAGCCCTGAGCTTCCTTCGCCGCTGGTCCCGTCCAGCCCTGAGCTTCCTTCGCCGCTGGTCCCGTCCAGCCCTGAGCTTCCTTCGCCGCTGGTCCCGTCCAGCCCTGAGCTTCCTTCGCCGCTGGTCCCGTCCAGCCCTGAGCTTCCTTCGCCGCTGGTCCCGTCCAGCCCTGAGCTTCCTTCGCCGCTGGTCCCGTCCAGCCCTGAGCTTCCTTCGCCGCTGGTCCCGTCCAGCCCTGAGCTTCCTTCGCCGCTGGTCCCGTCCAGCCCTGAGCTTCCTTCGCCGCTGGTCCCGTCCAGCCCTGAGCTTCCTTCGCCGCTGGTCCCGTCCAGCCCTGAGCTTCCTTCGCCGCTGGTCCCGTCCAGCCCTGAGCTTCCTTCGCCGCTGGTTCCGCCCAGCTCAAAGCCCTCCTCACCGCTGGTTCCGTCCAGCCGAGCCTTCACCGCTGATGCCCGTCAGCCACGTCCAGCCAGAGCTTCCCGTCAGCCACGTCCAGCCAGAGCTTCCCGTCAGCCACGTCCAGCCAGAGCTTCCCGTCAGCCACGTCCAGCCAGAGCTTCCCGTCAGCCACGTCCAGCCAGAGCTTCCCGTCAGCCACGTCCAGCCAGAGCTTCCCGTCAGCCACGTCCAGCCAGAGCTTCCCGTCAGCCACGTCCAGCCAGAGCTTCCCGTCAGCCACGTCCAGCCAGAGCTTCACGTCAGCCACGTCCAGCCAGAGCTTCACGTCAGCCACGTCCAGCCAGAGCTTCACGTCAGCCACGTCCAGCCAGAGCTTCACGTCAGCCACGTCCAGCCAGAGCTTCACGTCAGCCACGTCCAGCCAGAGCTTCACGTCAGCCACGTCCAGCCAGAGCTTCACGTCAGCCACGTCCAGCCAGCCCAGCCAGAGACTGTTCCAGAGCCTGTCCCCGACTCTATTCTGGAGTCGGGGTCGAAATCTGTCACGCTCCCCAATAATTTTTTGGGGGGGGGCCAAAGGTCCTCGCCCTGGACACCCGAAGGGTCTTCACCACCATGGCCGCCCGAAGGGTCCTCACGACCATGGCCACCTGAAGGGTCCTCACCACCATGGCCACCCGAAGGGTCCTCACCACCATGGCCACCCGAAGGGTCCTCACCACCATGGCCGCCCGAGGGTTCGTCTGTTCCGCCCTGGCCACGCCCACGTCCTGCTCCGCCCTGGCCACGCCCACGTCCTGCTCCGCCCTGGCCACGCCCACGTCCTGCTCCGCCCTGGCCACGCCCACGTCCTGCTCCGCCCTGGCCACGCCCACGTCCTGCTCCGCCCTGGCCACGCCCACGTCCTGCTCCGCCCTGGCCACGCCCACGTCCTGCTCCGCCCTGGCCACGCCCACGTCCTGCTCCGCCCTGGATGCTTCCTGCTTTGAAGGGGGGCGTTCTGTCCCAGTCTTCGTCTGCACCTGTCTGTCTTAGTCTTCACTACACTACCCAGAATCCCTCTTGTTTCCACACCTGTACTCACTCCCTCAATTACCAGCCTGTTCATCGTTATCTTCATCCGTGTCACCTGTCTTCACCTTGTTATGTTTGATTTGTATCTGTATTTAGTATCCTTCTGTTCAGTTAGTCTTGGTCGGTTCTTGTAATGTTATAGTGTTTTGTGAGTGTACCCTCTGCCTGCCTGTACCTGCTTGTTGTTGCTTTTGAGTAAATCTTTGAATTGGAGCTTTTTGCCTCAGCCTGTCTTCATCTACACCACAACCGTGACAAATACATTGAGTGAGCAAACATTTAGGTGAGATTTGCAATGGTAATTGAGCAATGTTTAAATACAGTGGTGGTCAGAATGAATGGCACCCCTGGTAAATATGATCAAAAATGCCTGTAAAAAATAAGTCTGCATTGTTTATCCTTTTGATTTTTCATTCGAAAAAAAATCGAACCTTTCATTGAAGTAAAATAATTGAAAGTGGGAGTAAATCACATTATGAAATAAATGCTTTTCTCCAAAACACGCTGGCCATAATTATTGGCTCCCTGTTATTAAATACTTCTTGCAACCTCCTTTTGCCAAGATAACAGCTCTGAGTTTTCTACTATAATGCCTGATGAGTTTGGAGAACACCTGACAAGAGATCAGAGACCATTCCTTCATACAGAATCTCTCCAGATCCTTCAGATTCCCAGATCCATGTTGGTGCTTCTCCTCTTCAGTTCACCCGACTCATTTTCTATAGGGTTCAGTTTAGGGGACTGGGACGGTCATGGTAGAAGCTTCATTTTGTGCTCAGTGACACATTTATGTATTGATTTTGATGTTTGTTTTGGACCGTTGTCCTGTTGGAAGATCCAACCACGGCCCATTATAAGATTTCTAGCAGAGGCCTGCAGGTTTAGATTTTTTATCTGTTGGTCATTGCTAGAATCCATGATACCATGTATCTGAACAAGAAGTCCAGGACCTCCAGCAAAAAATAGGCCCACAACATACAGCATAATATCCAGCAGTGTATTTAACCATGGGCATGGGGTACTTTTTATCCCTGTTTGCACCAAACACATCTGGTGGGTTTTCTGCCAAAAAGCCCTTTTTTTGTATCATCTGACCATAGAATCCAGTCCCTTTTGAAGTTCCAGTCGTGTCTGAATATGCTGGAGTTTGTTTTTGGAGGAGCGAGGAGGATTTTTCTTGAAACCCTCCCAAACAACATGTGGGGATGTAGGGGTTGTTTGATATATTTTTTTAGGCTTTCTGACCCCCGAGACTCAATTAATCTCTGCAATTCTCCATCTGTGATCTTTGGAGAGTCTTTGGCCACTCAAACTTTCCTCCTTACCGTGCATTAAGACAATATAGACACACATCATCTTCCTGGCAGATTCGTAACATCTTTAGTTGATTGGAACTTCTTGGGGATCTTCAATTCTTTAGCTATTTTCTTACAACCACTTTCTATTTTGTGAAGCTCAACAATCTTTTGATGCACATTAGAACTTTATTCTTTGGTTTTACTCAATGTGATGGAGGATTAAGGGAATTTGGCCTTTGTTTTTCCTCATATTTCAACTCCTGCTAAAAAAGTCATAGCTAGACAATTTCATGTTCCTAGTCACCCTGGTGTGCTAAAAAAAAGGTAAATATTGATGGGAATATACTCCAGAGATATTTTACTCATAAAAAATTCTAGGGGTGCCCCCCCCCCCCCCCCCCCCCCCCCCCCCCCCCCCCCACACACACACACACACACACACACTTTCAATTATTTTACTTCAATGAAAGGTTACATTTTTGCAAATTTTTGTAATGAAAGATCAAAAGGATAAACAATACAGATTTATTTTTTACAGGCATTTTTGATCATATTTACCAGGGGTGCCATTCATTATGACCACCATTGTATGAATAAAAGTCTTAATTAAATATGTCATCATATAAAGTAATCTCTTCAGAAGAAATGACTGATTCCTACTTTCAATGGATGGATGAACAAAAAAAAAATTGATAACATTAAAAACATCTATATGACAATAGATATATGGCCTTATATAAGACATATATATATATATATATATCTTCCCTGGTATTGAAAATCGATACATTTCAAGGTATCGTATAAAAGGAGTATTGTGACAAAACTAGTGTAGGGTGCCACAAATGTTTGAAAATTTTCAAAGGGTGCTGTGACTGAAAAAAGTTTGGGAGACACTGGTCTAAATGCATGGTCAGCCCTCGAGGGGGCTGGCTGTGCTCACTCTGATAACTTCACAGTGAGAAAGCTTCTGGCGCCGGCTCCTCCCTGGCTCCCTAAACTGTCGGCAGCGCACAGTTTATGATCATGGATCTGGCTGATGAGCTTGGGATGGGTCTTTCCCTTTCCCAATCCTCTGTCACCAGTTCCTGAGGATCTTGCTCTGAATCCCGCGCGGGTTTCTTCCGGTCCGGCGAAGAGCTTGTGGCCGCTGTAGTTCCGAGGAACTAGATGAGACAGGAGTTGAGGCGGATGTTTTGTCTGAGCCCGTCTCTTCCTTGTCACCCACGTACGAGGAGTTACTGGATGTAATTATTTGCACCACCGTCAGACTGAATCTAAACTGGACGGTGGAAAGACAGGAACTCGCTCCAGGCAGGCTAGGCGAGCGGTTCCTGGCAGGGCACAAACATGCGTCTCCTGCAAGCCTTACGTTTCTCCCAGATCTCTACGATGAGGTGTTGAGGTCTTGGGGGAAATCTTTTTTCTGCCAGTATGTTCCCACATACAGGAACATGGGTATGTGAAGAGACCCTGGATGGAGGAATTGTTAGCTGGTTACCTCTCATCCGGCGAGGCTCCCACTCTGCCCTTAAAGCCTTGTCAGTTTACATCTAAACTTGTGGGCAAAGCGGTAGTGGGCCAACCTGGTGGTGTACCAAGCCGCACGTCCTGATTTTGCAGAGTTAGACACGTTCCTGGGTCCTGGTTGATTGTAATGTCGATCCATGTTCTACATTGGAACATGTTGTTCTTGGTGAAATCAGGTTCTGCTACCAAGCTGACATCGCTGGACGCTGATGATGGAGGGGGTGTAGAAGCAGACACAGTCACAGAGCTCTGACCTTGCCCTCCGTGCCACCAAGCAGGCGGCCCATGCCATCGGTCGTGCTCTAGCTGCTTTGATCACCACGGAGAGAATGGAGAAGGAGAAATCATTCCTCCTACACTCTCAGAAAAAAAGGTAAATTTTTGTACCAAAGAAGGTACAAACCCTTGTCACTGGGGCGGTACCTTTTACTGGTACAAAACTGTACCTTAATATAAAGTAACAAATTTGTACCATTCCAGTTTGTACCTTAAAGGACATGATTTGTACCATGGACAACCAAAATGTACCTTTTGTTTTTTAAAACTTGTTGGTAGGCTACGACTATATTGTACCTTTATCAAAGGTACAAATTTGATCCTTTAAGGTACCACCCCAGTGACAAGCGCCTTTGTACCTTAACTGTGTCAAATATGTTCCTTCGAGAACTATTTAAGGCTGTTTATCTATTGAATAACATACACATTCAACAACTGAATCCAAAAGGCATTGATTTAATGAGTACTGTAAATACATATCAAATACATATGAACGTTTGAATACTTTCATTCCAGCTTACAGTAAAGTATTTCTTTGTGTAAATAAATCAAAAACTTAACAATAAAAACTTCACAAAATTATCAGAATATCACTTCTTTAAAAAGATTTGAAAGAATTAAAAATGCAATTACCCAAAAATGTTACAGTACATAAAATATATTTTCTCATCTACAACAAAGCTAGACTTGCCCCCCCCCCCCCCCCCCATTTTCACACAATACCCTTGCATTTATTTAACTTTAGAAAAAAAAAAAAAAAAACTATCCTCTACCCCAACTGCTCGGCAATTTCAGATCCCTCCATTTTTACACGGCTGAAGATTCTCCTCTCACTGAAGACACGTCCAGTCAGGACGTTCCCAAAATCTGCACAGTGGGTTGTGATGTAGCCGGTTCTTCCTGAACAAAATGAAGCATCAGTATTAGAAAAGACAGAAGTTAATTGATAAAATTTATACTCCCAATGACAAGCTAAAATTTGACCTCTAGACTTAAAAATTCCCCCTAGAACTGAAAATTCTGTCATTTACTTGCCCTCAAGTTGTTCCAAACCTGTATGAGTTACTTTCTTCACTTGAAAACAAAAGAAGATATTTTGATAATTGAAACAGTTGATGGGCCCCATTGACTTCCATTGTATTTTTTTTTTACTATGGAAGTCAGTGGGGCCCCATCAAATGTTTAATTTTTTGGGTGAACTAAATCCTGCAACATCTCGTCTGGCATCCATGTAATGTGCTTCTATAATGGATTTCAGCTTAGCCAACCTCAACACATTGGACAATAGTAGTTAATATGATATTCCTTGTGTCAAAATGATTGATGGTGACCTTTGACCTAGCCCCGCCCCTTCCTGTCCCGCCCCTTCCGGTTACCTTTAACCTAGTTCCGCCCCTTCCTGTTACCTTTGACCTAGTTCCGCTCCTTCCTGTTACCTTTAACCTAGTTTCCGCCCCTTCCGGTTAAACTTTCTGTCAAACTGATGGATGATGACCTTTGATCTAGTTCCGCCCCTTGCGGTTACAGCTTCTGTCAAAATGATGGATGTGTGACAGTTAGTTTGAAGTTAATTTGATAAAGAAAAGGGGAGGTATTGGCCTTTGATGTTAACATAAGCTTTGATGTTACAGTTACAAAGTGATGTGACAGTTAGTTTGAGATGTATTGGCCTTTGATGTTAACATAAGCTTTGATGTTACAGTTAGTTTGATTGTTGCATCCCTAAATATCCCTGAGCTTTATCAAGGGGCAGGTGTGAAAGTGATAAGAAAAAATGGTGAAAGTTTATCTGTTCTGTAAAAGAATATAAAATAAAACCTCACACAAAACGTTTGAATAAAATGTAGAACTATGCACTGAACCAAGCATTTCAGTTTTAATAAAATGGTGAAAGTTTATCTGTTCTGTAAAAGAATATAAAATAAAATCTCGCACAAAAAAGTTTGAATAAAATGTAAAACTATTCACTGAACCAAGCATTTCAGTTTAAATAAAATGGTGAAAGTTTATCTGTTCTGTAAAAAAGAATATAAAATAAAATCTCACACAAAAAGTTTAAATAAAATGGAGCTACAAAAATATTGTAAACAATCCAATGTATGAATGACCTTGTACTGTTTCAAAAACATAGAGAGCGAGCATCTATGTGTATGTGTGTGTGTGTGTGTGTGTGTGTGTGTGTGTGTGTGTGTGTGTGTGTGTGTGTGTGTGTGTGTGTGTGTCTTTGTCAAAGCAGGAATTTCCCTCCCTCCGCATTGCTGAGGACCTTGGAAGTTTATCTCACACAGAAGTTGAAAAAGCATTATGTTCATTTAAATTAAATGGTTATAAAATTTACATTTAGTCATTCACAAATATTTGACACTGACTCAAGTTGAAAAAAACATGCTGTTCAATTAAAAGTATATAAATTAAACAAAAATAAAATCATCTTACTGTTCCACCATGGTTGAAAAAAACCCCACAAGTGTTTCCCCTGAAGTCTTTTCTCTCTGTCACACCAGCGTGTGGCTGGCCTGGTATCTGTTTTTGTGACACGTTCCTGAGCCCATTGAAAAGCATTGTGTTCCTTTAAAAGTGTATAAATTAAAATATATCATATATAAAATAAATAGTTTACTAATTTAACTAAAGTTGAAAAGCATGTTGTTCATTTAAAATCGTACTAAATTACTGAAGTTGAAAAGCATTCTGTTCATTTAAAATAAATATTTTACAAATTTACTGTACCAATTATGTTAGATTTAGATAAAATAAAATCATCTTACATTTTCACCAGGGTTGAAGAAAAAATCACACAGGTAGTGCCTGCCAGCATGGTCAGTGTGCGTGACAAATAAGTGATATCATCGCTGTTTTCGTACCACCGGTAATAAATTACTTTTAATTCATAAGACTTATTTTCTGGAGTGACAGTTATCAGTGAAATATGGCGCTCGTGTAATCAAAAGGTCTGCCTACCCCCTGGGAATGTGAATTGGCCTTGAACCTAAACACTTCCATTCATAGAGTACTGAAAGAATATAGTGGACACACAGCTCCTCCGTTTTCCCATAGTTTTCCACAGGCTCTTACTGTAAAAGGCTATAAAATAGCCAAGACACATGGAAGTGTGCCACACCCCATGTCTGGACCAAAAACTTTTTGCACCCTCTCTTCTATGACCACCTCATCAAAAATGCAAAACAGTGAGTACTTTCTCTATAATTAATTTATGCTACGGTGCTGTTTATCTGTATTATGCAATGATGTTTAATTCGGAAAATTGTTTATACATAAGGAAAAGACGGTATAATTCATTAGTGTTTTAAATAGCCCCGGCTACGTATTTGTTTTATCCACATTATGCTATTAGTATTTTTATCTGCTGTAACTGGTGATACAGATATTAACATGTATCTACTATATTAATTTATCAAAGTATGATTTTTAAAAAAACATGGAGCATTGTATTATGATATTGATGTGATACAGATATTAACATGTATCTACTATATTAATTTATCAAAGTATGATTTTTAAAAAAATATGGAGCATTGTATTATGATATCGATGTGATACAGATATTAACATGTATCTACTATATTAATTTATCAAAGTATGATTTTGTTTTAAAATATGGAGCATTGTATTAACATGTATCTACTATATTAATTTATCATAAAGTATGATTTAAAAAATGTACAACATTGTTTATGTTCATTATGCTATTTTTTTTTATTTTTTATTTTTAAACCATATCACAAAAGTATCAGTTTAACATGACTGTTTTACAGCAATGTTTATTTTGCATTATGCTATGTTGTTTTAACTGTTGTATTTTTTATCTGATGTAACTAAAATCTGCAGCATCGTTTATTTAAGCTGCGGGGTTTCCACAAAGGACCTTAAAATAAATGTTTTGGATTTATTCAGTTTTAAATCTTTTTAGAGATTATTTTAGTCAGACATGTTTATATGTGCATAGGCCTATTTTATTCCTCTTCAGTTACTTACTTTTTAAATTTTGGTAGGTTACTTTTTAATTCTTCTTTTACTCTGTCTTTGATTTTAACTTTTAGCAATTTGCATGATAAATTGTTTAACATGTAAGCTATATGAATGACACTGTCACAATGTGATAAGCAAAACATAAAAGTCAAGTCAAAGCTATTTATATAGGCTAGCGCTTTTCATTGCCATTTAAAATAACATGGTCTTTCCTTCTCTCTTTCTAGAGACAGCAAACACTGCAGGACAATCAGGCAATCAAGTAACATGTTAGTATGGTTTATATTTTATTTTTAATGAGAAAACATTATAGAGTGCAACAGGCGGCTTCTGGGAGTAAAAACATTTATTCTCTTATATTTATATTTTTATTCTTATAATTTGTAGTATTATGTTTCTTGTTGTATTTGTATCTGTATATGTCCACTGGAAGCCTCAGTACCAAAACAAATTCCTTGTGTGTGCAAGCACACTTTCTGATTCTGATTCTTCTGATTACTTTCTCCATACGAAAATTAATTTTAAAGACAGACCTACTGTGAGCTAAGAGGTTGTTAATACATGGTATTTGCTTCTGATAAAGCCTTCAGCTTATTTTTTTTGTAAATAATAGTGTTTCACAGTTGAACTCCTGGTGAAAACTACATTACCCATGAGCCATGATGCTGTAGTGAAAATTATGTCAAACATAGTTTTTTTTTAAAAAAGCAACACACTCCAAAATAGCTCTGCCCACTCCCATGAAGCACTGCGAATGACATAATCTCCCTACCCTCTCAAAATACTGAAATGTTTGTATAAGCTATATATGCATATTTTGCATATATATATATATATATATATATTTTTTTTTTTTAAATCACTATGGGAAATAAGAATGAAAAAGGGGGGGAAGCACTGTTGCACTCTATGTATAATGAACAATTGACAGATGAACTGACAGATATTTTATGTAAACAGGCAAAATCTCTACATCTGATGATGGCCATGTGTTTTCGCCGATCATAACTGGTTTAACTCTTGGCTCCTTTGAGATCAATATGACTTCTGCCAAATCAAATTGTAAGTGTAATAAAACAGTTTCGACTATGTATTAAATTAATCTTAATTAAGCAGTCCGAGTTAACTATTTGGGACCAATTGGAAATTTACATTCTGATCTAACAGCGTCATGTACAAATTTGTCATGCTCCTGGATTATTTTACTATACTACATTACTATAGCCTTTTATTTACTGCTGATTTTATCAAAGCAACAAATTAACTCAATTCATGGTTGCAATAATAAAATAAATGAACAATTGACAGATGAACTGACAGATATTTTATGTAAACAGCCAAAATCTCTTCATCTGATGGTGGCCATGTGTTTTCGCCTATAATAACTGGTTTAACTCATGGCTCCCCTTTTGAGATCAACATGACTTCTGCCAAATCAAATGTACCGGCAAATTGTAAGTGTGATACATGAGAAACTATTAAAACAGTTTTTCGCCTATGTAATGTATAAAATTAATCTTAATTAAGCAGTTGGAGTTAACTATTTGGGACCAATTTTAAGGAAAGTTACATTCTGATCTAACATTGGCATGTGCACATTTGCAATACAGATTTTTTTTTATGTTTTTGGTACTATTGGATCGAGTTTTGTAGAATAAGCCAAGATTAATTTATTTTATGCGGTGTCATGCTCCTGGATTATTCAGACTCAGAATTGTAACTATTACTACAGCCTTCATCAGCCATTTATTTTACTGCAGACTTATCAAACTTATTTTATTTACTGCAGATTTGATCAAAGCCAAATACTGCCCAAACGGGGATACTGGGAAAGAAGAGAAACAGGATAATACAAGGTTAGATTCAATCTTTATATTCTTTCCCCATTTTGCCTTCATTTTCCTTTTTCCTGTTATTGTTTTAATTTTTATATTCTCAGATCATCAAAGGTTTCTGAAAGCAAACACCAGTCAGTTGGTTGAAAAAGTGAAGAACATTGATCCAATAATTGACAATCTTGATTGCTCAATGAATCAGTTACAAATGTGCGAGCGAATCCAACACACCAGATGAAGACGAGGGAACCGCTGGACTATGTGAATTGTGAAAGCATTGCCAACGACCTGGTCAACGCTTTGTTCAAGCATGAAGAATCTCTCATAAAGAAACTACAATAACAACTGTTGTAGCCTATTGTTTGGCATTATGTACTTAAACAGTTTTTTAAAAAATAAATTTTTTTAATAATTGATTGGTGATGGAGTTTTAATTTTTGTATTTAGAACCAAGTATATTGTACATGTAAGAAGAAACCAAACAGGCCATATAATGATATATTGCACATAATAAACAATGGCAAAGTTTGTATTCCTTAAAAAACAGGCAATGTTTGAGAACCCTAATATTGGTGTAATCTCTGCGAGGTCTCAACCACAAGCGCAAAACTTTGTGGTGGGTGATACGGGCATAGCTTTACTAAAGGAAAATATTATGGAAGTAATTTTCAAACTATATTTTATTTATTTATATTATAGTTTTCATGTTGATTTAAAGTTTTTGTTATTAACTAATACCTTTATTTTTTACATCCAGCACAAAATTTTGTTCAAAAATCGTTCTCTGACCCCAAATAATCAGATAATGGTGTGTTCACAATCTACAATTAGATATTATCCTGCTTAGTATGTGTGTAAATAGTAGTGCTTAAATCTTTGGCTCTATTTTGTCACACCGTAGCGATGCAAAGTACCATACTCTAGCCTATGGACTAACTTTATACAGTAATGCAAAAGACCAAATCGCTAAGAAAGGAGGGTTGAAAAGAACTGTTTATAATAAATAGACAAAAGTTTGCAAATGATGGTTTTATTACTATTCAGATAGCTAGCCGATGTCGCTGTTTCACATGTTGGACCGGATGTGTTTTAGGTGAAGACTTTTCTTTGAGAGCCGTCAACATTCAGTGTTTATAGGAATAAATGACCGTTAATAATTTAAGTGATACTATTTCTGTTTGAGAACTAAATTGATACTTTGTTTAGTGCAACCTAACCTCTATCTATGTTGTGGAATCACACAAAGTATTAACATGCTGCAAGTGTTACTTAAGTATTAACGCGAAAAGTAAGCGCATGCTGTTTTACACTTAAACTATTACAACAGAATCACACCTGACTATTGCATTGAGAGACGCATATTCATTAAAGCTCGAGGCTGTTAAACAAAGTTTGGTAAAACCTGCAGATAACATTGCACAAAGTAAATTCTAGTGATCAACTTGCTAAAAAGTTGCTAAATACAACATGAGCCATACAGAAAAGCCACTTGTGATCAGTTTTGTAATTGACATTTTATATACTAGTCAATTAGGCCGTTTACATCTTGCTTCTTTTTGTTTTTGTACAGTTTGCAAGTCTCCGAGCGTGGTCAAACATATAGGAATTTATGAAAAACATGAACAGATATTTCTACATGAGATATTTCTTTTAGAACATCTTTCAGCTATGTCTACGAAACATCGACATGAAAGATGAGTATTGCTGTTTTTCTGCTACCTATAAAACTATTATACTTCAAACTCGTCTAGCTATTGCTCATTTCACAGCACAGTCGGTTATCTTTTTCTACGTGGCTAAACAACGGTTCAGCTAATGAATTACCGTTGATATTTTTACGTGAAAGGCGGGATGATTCATTTTTTATTCCGTCTACACCGATACTTTGACACAAGAGTTTTAGTCAGGGGTCTTTTAGGCCTGATCCAGAAAACAGGCATTGTGTTTTATGTCTTAATAATTGTTCTTCTTCTTTTTTATGAAAACATGTGATAAGCAGTTTTGGCCTCATCAGCAGACGAAATATTTTAACATATCGTAAATTTCAATTGTTAGATAAATTATATCCAACTATCAGCAGTTATATGTGAAACACGCTCAGTCGCATTAGAGTTGGATTCTTGTTTATAATGAACATTGTTATTGAACCGCATGTTTAACAGTGCTAGTGTTCTTAAATTGTTTACCACGGTTTCATTTCTAACAACACTATCGCAACACTTATCGTATTGCCGGGTGTGATTGTAATGTTTTGTATGGTGTCTTCTTTACACTTTCACCCCATGGATATCTGTTTCCTACAGTTAGCTGTAGTGAACTCTAGGTCTTCTCTTTGTTCATATACGACAGTATTCACATGAATTGGCTTGATTTAATAAAATGATGGTTTAAACCACATTATCTTATTATACCATTTTTAAATAGCGCTTAAATGTATATTTTATATTTTAACCATTTATGCGAATATAGAATAGGCCTACCGCACAAGGATCTCTGAAATATTTTTTTCATGTAAAACACCTATGTAGATCTATCTATGTTTTTAAAAATACAAAGACATCTTTCTACCAGCTGATTAAAGTGTTTCTTCAAACAAAGCGACAAAAGTAATTTTCTGATCAATCATCGTACACGGATGCACTGTGTTTTGTTGTATGCCCAGATTTTGAGGATCGCTGGTAGAAAGATGTCTTTGTATTTTTAAAAACATAGATAGATCTACATAGGTGTTTTACATGAAAAAAATATTTCAGAGATCCTTGTGCGGTAGGCCTATTCTATATTCGCATAAATGGTTAAAATATACATTTAAGCGCTATTTAAAAATGGTATAATAAGATAATGTGGTTTAAACCATCATTTTATTAAATCAAGCCACTTCATGTGAATACTGTCGTATATGAACAAAGAGAAGACCTAGAGTTCACTACAGCTAACTGTAGGAAACAGATATCCATGGGGTGAAAGTGTAAAGAAGACACCATACAAAACATTACAATCACACCCGGCAATACGATAAGTGTTGCGATAGTGTTGTTAGAAATGAAACCGTGGTAAACAATTTAAGAACACTAGCACTGTTAAACATGCGGTTCAATAACAATGTTCATTATAAACAAGAATCCAACTCTAATGCGACTGAGCGTGTTTCACATATAACTGCTGATAGTTGGATATAATTTATCTAACAATTGAAATTTACGATACATTTCAAAAACATTTCGTCTGCTGATGAGGCCAAAACTGCTTATCACATGTTTTCATAAAAAAGAAGAAGAACAATTATTAAGACATAAAACACAACGCCTGTTTTCTGGATCAGGCCTAAAAGACCCCTGACTAAAACTCTTGTGTCAAAGTATCGGTGTAGACGGAATAAAAAATGAATCATCCCGCCTTTCACGTAAAAATATCAACGGTAATTCATTAGCTGAACCGTTGTTTAGCCACGTAGAAAAAGATAACCGACTGTGCTGTGAAATGAGCAATAGCTAGACGAGTTTGAAGTATAATAGTTTTATAGGTAGCAGAAAAACAGCAATACTCATCTTTCATGTCGATGTTTCGTAGACATAGCTGAAAGATGTTCTAAAAGAAATATCTCATGTAGAAATATCTGTTCATGTTTTTCATAAATTCCTATATGTTTGACCACGCTCGGAGACTTGCAAACTGTACAAAAACAAAAAGAAGCAAGATGTAAACGGCCTAATTGACTAGTATATAAAATGTCAATTACAAAACTGATCACAAGTGGCTTTTCTGTATGGCTCATGTTTTATTTAGCAACTTTTTAGCAAGTTGATCACTAGAATTTACTTTGTGCAATGTTATCTGCAGGTTTTACCGAACTTTGTTTAACAGCCTCGAGCTTTAATGAATATGCGTCTCTCAATGCAATAGTCAGGTGTGATTCTGTTGTAATAGTTTAAGTGTAAAACAGCATGCGCTTACTTTTCGCGTTAATACTTAAGTAAGTAACACTTGCAGCATGTTAATACTTTGTGTGATTCCACAACATAGATAGAGGTAAGGTTGCACTAAACAAAGTATCAATTTAGTTCTCAAACAGAAATAGTATCACTTAAATTATTAACGGTCATTTATTCCTATAAACACTGAATGTTGACGGCTCTCAAAGAAAAGTCTTCACCTAAAACACATCCGGTCCAACATGTGAAACAGCGACATCGGCTAGCTATCTGAATAGTAATAAAACCATCATTTGCAAACTTTTGTCTATTTATTATAAACAGTTCTTTTCAACCCTCCTTTCTTAGCGATTTGGTCTTTTGCATTACTGTATAAAGTTAGTCCATAGGCTAGAGTATGGTACTTTGCATCGCTACGGTGTGACAAAATAGAGCCAAAGATTTAAGCACTACTATTTACACACATACTAAGCAGGATAATATCTAATTGTAGATTGTGAACACACCATTATCTGATTATTTGGGGTCAGAGAACGATTTTTGAACAAAATTTTGTGCTGGATGTAAAAAATAAAGGTATTAGTTAATAACAAAAACTTTAAATCAACATGAAAACTATAATATAAATAAATAAAATATAGTTTGAAAATTACTTCCATAATATTTTCCTTTAGTAAAGCTATGCCCGTATCACCCACCACAAAGTTTTGCGCTTGTGGTTGAGACCTCGCAGAGATTACACCAATATTAGGGTTCTCAAACATTGCCTGTTTTTTAAGGAATACAAACTTTGCCATTGTTTATTATGTGCAATATATCATTATATGGCCTGTTTGGTTTCTTCTTACATGTACAATATACTTGGTTCTAAATACAAAAATTAAAACTCCATCACCAATCAATTATTAAAAACATTTTATTTTTTAAAAAACTGTTTAAGTACATAATGCCAAACAATAGGCTACAACAGTTGTTATTGTAGTTTCTTTATGAGAGATTCTTCATGCTTGAACAAAGCGTTGACCAGGTCGTTGGCAATGCTTTCACAATTCACATAGTCCAGCGGTTCCCTCGTCTTCATCTGGTGTGTTGGATTCGCTCGCACATTTGTAACTGATTCATTGAGCAATCAAGATTGTCAATTATTGGATCAATGTTCTTCACTTTTTCAACCAACTGACTGGTGTTTGCTTTCAGAAACCTTTGATGATCTGAGAATATAAAAATTAAAAAAATAACAGGAAAAAGGAAAATGAAGGCAAAATGGGGAAAGAATATAAAGATTGAATCTAACCTTGTATTATCCTGTTTCTCTTCTTTCCCAGTATCCCCGTTTGGGCAGTATTTGGCTTTGATCAAATCTGCAGTAAATAAAATAAGTTTGATAAGTCTGCAGTAAAATAAATGGCTGATGAAGGCTGTAGTAATAGTTACAATTCTGAGTCTGAATAATCCAGGAGCATGACACCGCATAAAATAAATTAATCTTGGCTTATTCTACAAAACTCGATCCAATAGTACCAAAAACATAAAAAAAAATCTGTATTGCAAATGTGCACATGTCAATGTTAGATCAGAATGTAACTTTCCTTAAAATTGGTCCCAAATAGTTAACTCCAACTGCTTAATTAAGATTAATTTTATACATTACATAGGCGAAAAACTGTTTTAATAGTTTCTCATGTATCACACTTACAATTTGCCGGTACATTTGATTTGGCAGAAGTCATGTTGATCTCAAAGGGGGAGCCATGAGTTAAACCAGTTATTATAGGCGAAAACACATGGCCACCATCAGATGAAGAGATTTTGGCTGTTTACATAAAATATCTGTCAGTTCATCTGTCAATTGTTCATTTATTTTATTATTGCAACCATGAATTGAGTTAATTTGTTGCTTTGATAAAATCAGCAGTAAATAAAAGGCTATAGTAATGTAGTATAGCAGACCTGCCAACCTTCTAATTTTTTTTTGCGTAGCATCCGGGGGGGGGTCATTGTCTTTTTTTGAGACAAGACACACAGGATACGCATTAGCTGAATAAACGTTAGACAATGCGAACATATAGAAAATAGTTGACAATGAATAGACAGGAGTCCAATAATAGCAAAACGAACCACTTATTCTAAAAAGAATATCAAGTAGATGAATCCGAAATATGGGGCTGTGTTAACAGTAAAACGTCTGTCTTTTAACGAATTTTAAAAACACGGATGGATAATACAAAATGCTTTCTGACATTTTGACAGAAAAAAACAACCAAAAACAAAATTTAAACTTAGCCCGTCAATTTACAATTATCTTCTCTCTCTGTGTGCGCGTGGTCTGTGTTTGTGAGAGAGAGAGAGCGCAGCACTGATACAACGGTACTTTTTAATCCATAAGTAACTAATGCGCTAGTATTCATACAAAATTATTATGTAACATACTTAGGTACTTTAGTTACTATTAACTCAATAACGTAACACATGCAGACTACGTTTCTCAACACAGAATGAATAAATAAACGCCTGTTTCTCCAGACTCGTGCTTATCAGTAATCCACAAATCACAGAACTTTCCTAATCACTAAGCCATAGCGATTTTAATTTTATTTAGATTTATTGTTCATCAATACTTAAGCATTTTATAATTTGCATGGCTGAATGATGTTTTGCTCTTATCTGAGTGACCATGAATGACGGAGTATTTTAAGATAATCCATGCATGCGATCACTCCCGTATGATCATCGAATCCAGATTAAGTTAACTAAAAACAATATTTCAACTTTACACATCCATCCCAGCCCGTTTACCTTCAGGAGTCAGAAGTGCTGTGACGACTGTACTGTCCACGCTTATGAACTCAGTCAGACTGCGGGCCGCGGGAGTGGAAGAGGATCTAGCGGGATTCTTTATTGCTGCCGATTTTCAGTCTCTTTTTAATGATAGGTCTTACGCATCTGTCAATCATCCCCGCATGCTATTTAGGGAATGAACCCAGCGCTATGATTGGTCGAACTCCGCTTCTTTTGCTGTTGCTTGATTTGAGGACTGCGCGTGGACAGAGGCGTCACCAGGTTTTTGCGTAGTTTAGAGTGACAAATCGTACCACCGTAATTTGAGGTCAAAATGCGTACCCGCTACGCAAAATGCGAACAGGTTGGCAGGTCTGGTATAGTAAAATAATCCAGGAGCATGACAAATTTGTACATGACGCTGTTAGATCAGAATGTAAATTTCCAATTGGTCCCAAATAGTTAACTCGGACTGCTTAATTAAGATTAATTTAATACATAGTCGAAACTGTTTTATTACACTTACAATTTGATTTGGCAGAAGTCATATTGATCTCAAAGGAGCCAAGAGTTAAACCAGTTATGATCGGCGAAAACACATGGCCATCATCAGATGTAGAGATTTTGCCTGTTTACATAAAATATCTGTCAGTTCATCTGTCAATTGTTCATTATACATAGAGTGCAACAGTGCTTCCCCCCCTTTTTCATTCTTATTTCCCATAGTGATTTAAAAATATATATATTTACACATATATATATATATATATATATATATATATATATATATATATATGCAAAATATGCATATATAGCTTATACAAACATTTCAGTATTTTGAGAGGGTAGGGAGATTATGTCATTCGCAGTGCTTCATGGGAGTGGGCAGAGCTATTTTGGAGTGTGTTGCTTTTTTAAAAAAAACTATGTTTGACATAATTTTCACTACAGCATCATGGCTCATGGGTAATGTAGTTTTCACCAGGAGTTCAACTGTGAAACACTATTATTTACAAAAAAAAATAAGCTGAAGGCTTTATCAGAAGCAAATACCATGTATTAACAACCTCTTAGCTCACAGTAGGTCTGTCTTTAAAATTAATTTTCGTATGGAGAAAGTAATCAGAAGAATCAGAATCAGAAAGTGTGCTTGCACACACAAGGAATTTGTTTTGGTACTGAGGCTTCCAGTGGACATATACAGATACAAATACAACAAGAAACATAATACTACAAATTATAAGAACAAAAATAAAAATATAAATATAAGAGAATAAATGTTTTTACTCCCAGAAACCGCCTGTTGCACTCTATAATGTTTTCTCATTAAAAATAAAATATAAACCATACTAACATGTTACTTGATTGCCTGATTGTCCTGCAGTGTTTGCTGTCTCTAGAAAGAGAGAAGGAAAGACCATGTTATTTTAAATGGCAATGAAAAGCGCTAGCCTATATAAATAGCTTTGACTTGACTTTTATGTTTTGCTTATCACATTGTGACAGTGTCATTCATATAGCTTACATGTTAAACAATTTATCATGCAAATTGCTAAAAGTTAAAATCATATCATATTAACTACTGACAATTTTGAAAAAAATTTAAATAAAAATTATTTTGTTAATTACTCACCCTCATGTCATTCCACACCTATAAGACCTTCATTCATCTTCGGAACACAAATGAAGATTATATTTTTAATGAAATTCTGAGAGCTTTCTGTCCCTCCATTGGGAGCAATGCAACTAACACATTCAAGGCCCAGAACGATAAAGACATCATTGAAGTAATCCATGTGACTTGAGACATGTTTAACCAATTTTATGAAGCGGTGCTTTGTTTGTTTTTGCAACAAAAAAACAACAACAACAAAAATTTACCACTTTATTTAGGAAAATACTGACCTGCAATCCAGTAGGGGAGCACTACGACGCATGCTTATTATGTTGACTCAAGACCGGAAGTTGTACCATGAATGTGCTTTAGATGATATTATTTTCTAAATATAGAGGTAAATATGTTGTTGTTGTTGTTTTTTCTCCGCAAAACAAAGCACTTGCATCGCTTCATAAAATTAAGGTAAAACCACTGGAGTCACAAGGATTACTTTAATGGTGTCTTGACTACCTTTCTGGGGCTTGAATGTATTAGTTGCGAAAGATCCCAATGGAGGAACAGAAAGCTCTTGGAGTTCATCAAAAATATCTTCATTTGTGTTTCAGAAGATAAACAAAGTTCTTATGGGTTTGGAACAACATGAGGGTGCGTAATTAATGACAGAATTTTCATTTTAATGTGAACTATACCTTTAAGGAATCCTGGAAACACCTTAAATCAGCCACAGCATGCATTCAGTCCATTTCTTGGAATAACGGAAATGCAGATAAGAAAAAAACAGTTTCACAAAAAAGAAAAACCTTTCTGCATTTTTACATTTTACACACAAAAAAAGAAAAAAAAAGAATAGCAGTTTTAAATGATTCACTTAAAGTAAAAAAAAACAAAAGAGAGAATATCATAAGATTAATAAACTCAAATAACTCGCCTCAGCTGAGGATGCAGTCAGACTTTATGATGTGTGATCAGTGAGACCAGTACTGACAGTTTACCCCATCATCTTCATGATCTAAAAAACAAAGACACATTTGCTGAGTTTCAACAAAATTCTCTGATAAAATGAATGGCATCTATATGACTTAGGGTGATCAACTATTTTTATCTGTGCACTGTTCGGTGGCGTTGTTCAACAACTGCATACAGTATTGTATGTGGACTAATGTGAAGTACACCACCATGGCACCTCTAGTTAAGCATTCATTTACAATAATTATGTATTAAATGTGACCCCGCCTGTGAACCCCAGGCTAAAGTCGCAGAATCTAATTATGAGTAAAAGAGCGTCAAAGTAGTCATAGCCATAAAAATGACAAAAATAGGTAATGTGTGTTTATTGCTGTAAATGATAGATTATACCAAGGGTTTTGAGATGCAATACTCACATTTTCATTTATAACATGATAAATACTAAAATTAATGATTTTATTGACACTACGTTATACTTTTGCGCCAAAAAAAAAAATACCGGACGTGGGCTTTCTATACATTTCAATCGTCTCTGGGTTGATTTTTTGGCGCAACAACACCTGCTGATTCTTATATCATTCAGTTCAGGAACTTCTTTTCTACTTATTTCTATTAGAAAGAGTGAACAGACCTTAATATCAATCCGCACGAGCGGCAAACAGGTCAACGCAATGAAAAAAAAATGCGACTTAAGCCGGGTTCAGATGTCTGAGGAGATTGTTTCGTGTCATCGACAAACATTTAAGAACAGCTTATTTGTTTTGTAGCTCAGTA
Organism: Gila orcuttii; assembly: GCA_026230005.1. Lineage (NCBI taxonomy): Eukaryota > Metazoa > Chordata > Actinopteri > Cypriniformes > Leuciscidae > Gila > Gila orcuttii. The sequence goes on along the minus strand of JAPDVR010000024.1, from coordinate 19,083,818 downwards.
TTCTGCCAATAATATTAATCTTATTTTAAGGACATTTTAGGCCTGCTAAGTGTCAGTAATATAATTCGTTTGCTGGATGGTAATTTACTGCGTTGTTTTGACATCTGACATGGCAGCACCGAAGCATGAGCAGGAACGTAAAATAGCTGATTGCTAACAGCTTGTTAGATATTAATCTCGGTGGAATTGCCCCAAATTATGATTTAACCGGTTTTATAGCGGATTATTTTCTGGAGGATGATGGTGATGATGAACAGGACACATTCTTTGACGAAACTGACGAGGAATTTGACGGTAAGTTTTTGTCATTATTTTTTTTTTATGCTGAATATGTAACATAGGCCTACTGTCAGTGTTCAGCCAATGTAATGCTAACACAGAAATCATCCTGTGATGCAAAAATAGTGGATTTAAATGTTTATTACATTTGTTGATTGGGATTGAGTCAGTTTAAATTAATTACGTTTATGACATGATGTTTATTTGTTTGATTACACTCTGAATTGAAGCCATGGCCATATCCATACCTGTTTCTTGTCCCTATGCCCTCCCCTCAATTAATCAGATCCAGTCTGATATCGTCATATAAAATGCTTCATTATCCATTTTAAATGTGGATTTAAAATGGATAACCCCCCTCCCCCTGCATGTTTAGGTCTCCATTTAGGTCTCTTGCTTTGAATTGAAACAATTCTCCTTGTTTTTTCAGGCAGTGACCAACATGATGATGAGGACGAGCCAGTTTTGGTGATTGAACCCCAAGCTATTAGTCTGATATTATATTTTCTCTGATATTTCATTTTACTAATAAAGTTATACAAATCATTCAACTGAATTGACATGGTAATTGTTGTTACAATCAAGCTCTTCTGGTACCCCCATTCGTTTCAATGTTTTTATGCTTTTAGCTTTTTGGACATGCGCATCATAATAAATAGGCCTGTTTTACAAAACTTTAAGAATTTTCCCATAAATGTGTCCTATATCACTAAAAAGGGGAGAATCTCAGCTTTAATGTGGTATATGGCACATATGGAGGATAATTATGGATCAAATGTGTTGCAGTTTTAAAAATAAGCTTTTTTTTAAATTGGAATTTCTCAAAAACATGATTTTCTGAGCCCGAAATTCAGCAAATCTTTGACATAGCCTTACTCAGTCAATATTAAAGATATCAAGGTTATATTTTCACAGAATGTTCTTTACATTATGTAGGATGATTTTATGTAGAAAACAGTGAATCACAAAAAAATGACTTTAGCTGGGTTTTCACAGGCAGGGTCACAAATGTGTACTTACGACACAGACACTCAATTGCTTTAAAATGTATTTGCAGACGCTAATAGCACTGACTGGATTCGTACCTAATTAAGCTATTTACACGCTAATGTCATGTTGAGTGGCTGTAACGTTTAATATGTTTTTTATTTGGTTAAACATTAAATTTACCTTTGAATTTCCTCTTATAAATCGAGTCCAGCCTCTAAAGTTCTTCTGACGATGAAGTGGGCGAAGCCATGGTTGTAGTGGTGCTCGTGCTCGTCGTAATCTGCTTCCCGCTCCGTTCTATTTGAAAATGCAGTAACGGCCAGTGTTGCCAGATGTACGATAATTATCGTATTTGTACGATATTTTTGACCTCTGTACGATGTACGATCAATAATGAAAAAAATCCCATAATGTACGAGTTTTCAGTCGTTCGTCCAAACACACATCCTACCGCTTCTCTCTCTGACCCAGAATCATTTTGCATGCTCGCCTGCTAGGGTTGCCAACTTTCTGAATTAGAAATAAGGAACGGGGGGGGGGGGAATTTTGGAAAAATAACCCCTGAAATTCATACATTTTATAGCACATTATAATGCAACCTATTAGGCAAAGTTGCATTATATATTTTTTTAGAATTTTATAAGTTGCACTAAAATTTGAATTACAAAGTAGGCCTAATCAATATACAAGACTTAACCACTCAGAAAGGCTATCATGATCATTTTGCCAAAAATTAACCATCTATTTGTTTAGTTCATAATACGTTTTATTTTTAACTGAAACAAATACAACATAACATTCAAAACTCATAAATATAAAGGCTATCATGATCATTTTGCCAAAAATGAACCATCTATTTGTTTAGTTCATAATATGTTTTATTTTTAACTTAAACAAATACAACATAACATTCAAAACTAATCGGCTTAGACTGCATTTGAAGAAAAATAAACACATCAGTTTTCTGTAGCCTTGTGCAAACTTATTCAATAGAATTAGACTTCTAGAATGTTTTTTCCAGTGCAAAAAAATTATATTTTTAATGTAGTAGTTTTTCTTATCATAGCCTACAAATGTCTCATTTTACTCGATTTACTGAAGCCTGTAAAACGCATTTGCAGCTGCACAGCCGTGTGTATATCTATGCTGCAGAGCGTCTGGCTCGCTCATAGGCTGTGCTGCGGCAGCTTCACATCCAATGGCGCGGGCGCCTCTGACGTGCGACCAATGAGCCAACTCTACGTCATTACACGTCAGAGCCCGTCAAGGGGGCGCCAAGTCCCCGAATTTGCCATTATAGCAGCGGGTCTTCGTTCATAGTCTGTCTGACATATATATTAGAAGGTATGCGTCTGTCATGGATTTACACTGAATTGATTTTCAAAAATACGGAACAAAGTGCGTTCCGTATCAGTTCAATACGGAACAAGCCTTTTATGTGTCAAATACGGAACGATTCCGTATTATACGGAACGGTTGGCAACCCTATCGCCTGCCTGCACACAAGCACGTATACACACACAGGCACCACACGGCGTCGCCCGGCCCGCACGTCAACACTACAACCCCCCCCCCCCCCCGTCAACAAAACCAAACAATACGCCCTACATGTGGGGATAAATAGCTGTATTCTGCACGGTTACGTCGTGTACGATCATTTTCTTCCAAATACGATAATTTTGAACTACTGGTACGATAATTGGACATTTCCAATCTGGCAACACTGGTAACGGCTGCAGCGACCTTGGGCAATCAGTTTCATGTTGTTGTGCCTAATAGCTAAGTTAACAGTTATAGTGGACAATGGAGAACAAACGCCATAGTATTTACACGCGATGACTTAATACTAATCAATAATTGCACTAAAAAGTGTAACGTTATACAAGTCAAATGGCTAACAGCATTTGGTGCAAAGATAATTTAACTCGCTAAATTTACGTTAAGTGGCTGAAACATTTATAGTTTCGACTTGTGAACTAAATATAAAATTAAATTATCAGAACTCACCTTTTAATTTTGTCTTCTTCAAGTCTGATATTTAAAATAAAACACGCAGTCCTGTAGTCTGCTGCCCGCTGTCAGTTCGGAAAATTCCTTAACGGCTGAAGCGATTTCGACCAATCAGCGTCTTGTTGCTATGCCAAATACTCAACACAGCAACCAATCACGAATTTAACAGTAGTATCAAGTGGCCTATCATTGTACCCTTGATGTGAGAACAAACCTTAATTCCAATTGTACCTTAAAAGGTACCAAAACTTATCATCAGAGGTCTTTCCTGTACCATTAATACTATTATTGCACTTTCTATTCTGCACTCTTACTCTTTCTCTTACTATTATGCACTTTCTGTAAAGCTGCTTTGAAACAATATGTATTGTGAAAAGCGCTATACAAATAAATTAGAATTTAATTTAATTGAATTATTGAAAAGGTACAAAACTGTTCTTTGAGGAACATTATTTGTACCATCGTGTACCTTTATTTCTGAGAGGTGTAGATGCCTCGGTTTCGCCCTCTGGACTCTTTGGTACCGCCATTGAGTCGGTCTGGAGGTTTAGAGAGGCGAAGATTAGGTCAGCGCCGTTTGAGCGCTACATTCCCCACCACGGCTTTGAATTTTTTCTAGAAAATGGTATAAATGTTTTTTTAAAACAATAAGAAACCACCATTAATACAAATTGTATATTTCTAAGAACTTGACACATATGTTTTGAACTAGATTTCCAAGAGACACTCCCCATGGACACATTTATGTGTCATAGATCAACACTTTAACAATTTATAGGCTTATTTACATCTCAGGTTTTATGCTGTATTTATGTTACACAACATTAGTTAATATAAATGTCAGGCATTAAAAATGTATTCTAATTGCTATTATGAAGTAATTTGACAATTTATTATTTTTACAGTATCTGTACAGTATAAAAAACAGTGATCCATCAAGTTCCCTCAAGCTGTGTTTCGAGCACTGGACTGTGTATAAAATATAAAGTCAAAGGCAAGAAATTCACACGCGTGGATTTGAGATGTGTATGTATATAAGTATACATAGAGTATGCTTAAGTTCTGTGCCTTTTACAAGCTAAACACATAGCAGACAGTGTGATTTGTCTAAACAATGCATTGGGACAGCGGCATTGCATGATTTACCGTCTTGTTTGGATTACTACACACTGAGTGTAGAAGGGATTTTGCAAGGCATTTTGAAAGTTTTGATATAGACCCGGAAGTTGCACAAATGTTGACTTATTGTCACGTCATCTACATGGGAATTCACTGGACCAAGCCCTGGTTTATTCATATCCATCCAGTATTTAAGCCACATTATCACAGATGCCAGAGTAATACAGACTGTGACATTACAATAACTGGACAAGAGCATCAGCGCAAGGTAACTCACTCATCTCTTGAGTTATGCTACATTTATTTATTCTGAGTAACTGAATGATCAATGAATACGAGCAAGCAAAATGTGTTAAAAATAAAAAATAAATATTATTCTGTGATAAACAATATTTAGAGAATAAATTCTTCACATTGATCTCTTTAAACACTTTTGTTTTGTAGGATGAAGTCAATACAGGCAATGTTACTGTTTCTTTTTGTTGCATTGGTCTTTTCAAAAAGAGTAAGTATCAGGTTATATGCTTCCCTTTAAATTAAAATTTTTATATACAGTATAAATAATGTTAATAATGCTATTTTTTTCAATTGTTTGACGACTCAGTTTCCTTTGCGCAGAGGATTTGATTCATCAGACTCAAGATCCAGTTCCGGAGAGGATTCACAATCTGAATCTGAATCAAATGAGTCTAAATCAAGTGAATCTGAATCTTCTGAGGAAGTTGTGCCACGCACATTCCCTCCAACTAGAAGAACAACAACTCCTTCGGCCACTGTCAAGACAACAAAACCCACAATCCCCACGACAGAAGACACCACAACCTGGGTTACGCAGAATGTGACCAATAACAGGTCATGTGGAAGGCTTGATGATGACTGCTAATAACTTGCTGTTTAATCGTATTTTCATGCAAAATACACAAATAACAGTGTACAACTGATTATAGTCTACAGTATAACATAATGCGTATGTGTTGATAATGAAGGTCTTGATACTTATGAATAATATAACTAATTAAGATTAAAATTGCATGTCCACATTATGGTGTCGTGTTCATTTTGAGGTTGTTTTTTTTATTTAAGAAAAAAAAACAGAAAACAATTTTATGATGTAAGAAAAAACGAAACTTTAAATGGGGTTTATTATTAGTTAGTAGTACTTTGTCTGAAGTAAAACAAAAAAAAGATTTCATATCAGCATATTAATATGTGAGTTCAGTCATTTTTCTTGCACCTTTTTCAGTAACCAATTGAAATAATAATAATAAATAATAATAATAGTATAAAACGATTATTATTATCAATAGGTGTAGTAGTATTACCGTAGCATTGGTATAAATGACATGGAACCTTGTAGATACGATTTTTTCTTATTCAATAATGCACTATTCACCATTTTTTAATGAGGTCAAAATAAGTAAGATTAACAGCATCAACCTAGCATGGTTGGGGAAAGTGGCTTTTAAAAGTAATGCATTACAATATTGCGTTTTTTTGTGCAACTGAGATGAGCAAATGCTCACATTTAGTCAAGAACTACAATAACCATCATGTTCACACACACACAGCGCACACAACGCCTGCACTTACTCAAGATTTCTCTCAACATGACAGGAGAGATGAGAAACAACGTAACTTGAGTAACTTATTTGATCAAGTAACTAACTCAGATATTTTAGTTATGTGTTACTTTACTAGTTACATGAAAAAATTTGATTACATAACTCGCCTTGTAATGCATTACCGCAACACTGCCTCCTATGGTATTAGAAGAAGAACTTCAATTGATCTCAACATTTTACATCATGTGCTACATTGCATGCGTTTAGCATGGTTAAAGATTATGCTGAAAGTCAAAAGGTTCATCTACTGAGTGATAATGAAAAGGGCCAAGGCCATATGGGATTGGAAGCACACTGCTTGTTACAACGTAACTTAATGGTCTATGACATGCTACAATCCAAAAGAACAAGATAAAAAAAATCTCTTCCTACATGACCTCATTGTATTGGTCAGATATTACCATGTGAGCGGGGAACCAGTAATCATAGTGATATCCATTTATCATTGTTACACATGGAAATGGAAGGTCAAGTTTAGCGCATTGCTGGGACAAAGCATTTATTCGCAGAAGTTGCGTAAGGTCAGCCAGTGATGGCCAGATATTGAAAGATCCAGTTTTGTTTGCGATATGCATTAGTCAGTAAATGAACAAACTGTAGGCTGTCTGAGACTAGTAGTACCTCAGTTATTTGCATATAAAGTATGTGCTAAATATTAATAAATATATATAATACTTTACTCTAATTTTTATTTCATATTTTCCAGCATTAAACAGTTTATAGAGTGCTTTATTTTACATCTGAGCCTCATAGCTAAATCAAAATGTGTGTTTTTGTTGTTAGGTTAATTATATATATGGAAAGCGTCTGCAAACATTACCAGACGTTGAGGGATTTGATTTGATAGCTCTGTGATTAGAGATGTAATTAAACTTACTGTACGTTGAGAAGAACGTCACATTAATGGAGCAGAAGTTATGTGCACCATGCTGTTACTTTGTCAACACCAATGTCAATTTAAAGAATTAGACATTTTATTTAGTATAGTATTTATTTTTGTAAGGAATGGCCAGACTATCTGTAATCTCAGAGCGGGATAATTACTGAGAACTGAAGACTCTCTCAAACTTCAAAGTTTGACAAATATTTGTCTGAAGCCTACAAATCAAGACACTGGCAAAAGAAAGACAGAGCTGTGTGATACGTTTTTAGAAATCAAGTGAAGGTTTGACATCTCTCCAGGTAAGTCTTGTAATTTAGTTCTGTCACTTCTGTCAAGTCTATTTCTTGGTTTTGTGACAGAGCCCTGACACTCCTGTTTTGTCTTGTCTGTGTGCCTTGTTTCATGTGTTTTCATGTCATGTTTTGTCTTGTGCTGTGTTACATGCAGCATGTGTTTATCACTGGCTGCGTGCTTTCATGTTGTAATGTTTTGTGTGTAAACCCCGCGCTGCGTTAGGCCAATGAGGGTCTTCTGATCAGCAGGTGAAGGTCTCTACGTGTTCTCACGACAAAGTATTTTTGATTCAATTCAATACATTTTCTCATATGTATTAACTCGTTATTTCATCTGACTCCATAAATGAAAAGGTTTTAATGATATCTGTGCATCATTAAGTGTGAGCGAATGTTTAACTATTCCTTTAACTCTATATAAATAATGTCAAAGTCAGTTAGAATAATCAAATTTAACACTTTATTATGTCAGGTAAATGTATCATTACAATTTCATAATCAGTTCAAAGATAATCAATACAAAACATCAAATGCTCTGGAATAAAGAGGAGAAATGTTAACCCGACATTTAAGAAATACATGAAGCTGAGAGTTTCGGCGACTCTCAGCCTCACGGGCTGATCTGAGGTACAGAAAGGGCCCTGATTCTTCTTCTGCATTTCATTATATAGCCAGAACCTCCTTCACATGGTAACATGGTCATTTGTATTCGGAGGTCACACCTTTTGTGTGCAGAGAGACATTTGCTTGAAAGTCACCCCCTTCTGTGTGCAAGATATTTCTAAACTCTTAAGAACTTTATTACCTTTTGGTTTAATTCTTTGGGAATGAGACATTTGTACCAGTCTCACTGAGACATTTAAAATGATACCAAACATGTATAAACTCTATGATAATTGTTCAGAATCAGAATCAGAAAGAGCTTTATTGCCAAGTGTGCTTGCACACACAGGGAATTTTCCTTGGTACTGAAGCTTCCAGTGCACATATACAAATACAGATACAACATTTGTATATGTGCACTGGAAGCTCACATTAAAACCATATTGATTCTTGTGTGAGTTTGGGTGATATCACCACGAGGGAGGGAGAGTGGGGGTAGAGGGAAAGCGATGTAGATTAGAATGATTCTGGGGTGAGATTTGTGTCTCGAATGGTGCACGAGAGTGAGTTCAAATGGTAATTTTCAGCAGGTTCCTTTGTCCACTCGAGGAGTGATCGTTCCTCAACTAGTTTTCCAGTCTTACATGTGTGAACACGTGGCTTATGAGTGTTCTCATTGGCTGTGTGTTCATGTCTCGTTTTGTGTTAGCACATGGCTTGTGATTTGCTTTACTGGTCATATGCTTGTGTTTTTTGTCATGTTTGGTGTGAGCACATGGCTTGTCATGTGTTTCCTTGTGCCATGTGCTCTCCTGTCGATTGTCTAGCCCCTCCCATCTTGTTACCTGATTATTGATTCATTTGCCCCACCTGTCCTCCCTCGTTACCTCCTTTGTTTGCTCTCCCTATTTATTCTTCCTGTGTTTGCAGTCTTGTGTTGGTTTGTCATCGAATATACCCCTTGTGTCCTGCCTAGATTCTGTTGTCAAGTCTTTTGGTTTCCCCCACGGGGTAGTTATGTTTTATTTTTATTAATAAAAGCCCATTGTTCTGCACTTGAGTCCTTGCTACTTCCACCTACCTGAAACCCTAACAACATCATAGCGTTCAAAACAGGCATTGCTGTAACTAGTAGAGAGGTATTTATTTTTCCCCGCCTTCTGTTATTTATCAAAGGAAATGTTTCAAAAGTGGCTATACAGTTTATATGTGGTTTATAAAGTGTTAAGGGTGGTTGCTGGAAAGTCAGGCCGAGATGCTTGGTTATTGCCTGGCTGTTACTGGACCAAGTCATAAGTTTCTGTTAATAAACAAAATAATGTAAACTGTTATAATTACTGCAGAAATGGCAGAGGAAATATCTCAGCCAGTATCTTTGAGCCAATATAAGGGGCCTTCAAGTCAAAAAGCTTAAAGTCACCAAAAATCTAAATGGAAAATTCTTATTTGTTTTTAATGGTATAATGCAGCATTTATTATAAATTATTTATCTGTGCACATCAGTATTTCTTTTTTTTTAATTCATGTGCCTCCTAATCTTTATTTAAATTAACTTCCCCTCGCTCTTGAAGCTTCTCTCTGATGATGTGTTCACTGGCGTGACTACATTAATTCTTGTTTGAGAAGCGGTTTCACTCGGATATACGTCACAACAGGGAAGAAAAGACCATCAGAACTTCCGTTTCATGCTGACTTTAAAAACCACTGCTCTATATTATTTTGGCTGGGCTGCTGAAACTGCTCAAACCAGCCTAAAATGTGCCCAAATCCAATGAACAGATCAGGGAGACTAAGCAGCAAACCCGTTTAGGCTGGTTTAGATATTTTATTTAAAAAATTGTGTTGTATAAAATTCCACTCTTCCAAAGGCAAACTCTCTCCATGTTGAATGGTTTACTAGATTTGTATCTGTAAATCTTTTCTAAGGTAGCGTTGGTAATATTTAGACATTGCTTTATCTTGTGTATTCTCGGTGCACTAAGAAACACTGCATAACTGATATAGGACAAAATTTATTCATAAATGACCATTCATTACATAGAGCAGTATAAAATTACATTTACATTATGTTTGTAAATAATTGTGCAATGAACAGGAAGACAATGTTGAGATGAAACTGCATAGCTCAAGTACTCGTATGAACTGTGTCTTTGTGCTCTGCGATTGTCATCGAACTCACACTAACACCACGTGGAGTGAGTCACCAAGCACCATACAATTAATACATTTGCATTCGTTTGTGTCGACTGTGCTTGACGTGATTACTTTGCGTTTATGATGGAAGCCTCGGTGGTCTGTGTGTTCTTCTCATCCGAATCGCTCTCCTGGCTTTCTGTGCTCTGTGAGGAGTCGCTGTCACTGTCTGCAGCTCCAGGGGTGGCTGTGGTCTCCTCGCTGCTATCTGACTCCTCTTTATTCTCCTCCTGGCTGGCACTGGCGCTGGTGCTGTCGGTGGAGTCTCCAGCACTCGCTCCCTCGCCGTCTGACTCTTGGTTCCCGGCAGGAACGATCTCTTGGCCTCCCAGAGTCGCCTGGCGGTCTCCTGGCTCCATGTTCTCCATCTCGGGGGTGCTGGTGTCCTCCTCCAGAAGATCATGCACCTGTAGAGCCTGGGAAACAAAAGTCATTCTTGTTTTGTTATATCATTCAGTTGTTAATTTGAGGACTCATTCATGTCTGTTGCATAAATGGTACAGGAGAGTTACACAAAGACTAATACTGTTTTTAACTCTAAGTATGAGCAATAGTTACATTACTTGTCAAAGCAAAAACCCTTGAAGTCCCTTTGAAAATGGTTTAAAATGGACAATTCTTGTTTTTATGGAATATTGCAGTAGGCTATTTATTATTAATGATTTATCCATGCACAACATAATTTTAAATGTATATGCCCTCATAATATTTAATCAAAATAACTTCCCCTCCCTCTTGCAGCAATATTTTCTCTTCTCTGATGATGCGTTTACTGTCTAGAGGGCAGAGAAACCTGTCACTCGCAATGAGATCCACCAATAGCAAACCACAACCATCCAATCAATTCCCCACAGACAACATCAAGTCCTGCCCTACATTTTGTCTTGTTCGAGAAGCCGTTTCACTCGGATATGCGTCACAATAGGGAAGCAAAGACTATCACAACTTTCACAGTTTCATGCCGACTTTAATTAGCATCATGGAAGCTATAGGCTACTTTAAAAGTGTAACAAGCTAGTCAAAATTTAAAGAATATAAACTACAGTCAAGCTAAAGATTTTAAAAAGTAGCTATTTGTTGTTTTAACTTATAGCATAGCTAACTACATTAAATGTATTTAGGAGGGCAATATGTTAAAACAAATAGCTGACTATTCAATGATATAATTTATCATTTAATTAGAGCCGTATTTTTGCTCAGTAGAAAAATAGTACATAAAACAGTAAGGCGAACTGGTGAATCACTTTTGTTAGCTTGTTCATTTAAATGAATCGTCCTAATGAACTGATTCAATCGAATAAATTGGGCTTTCCAACACTATAAACTGAGAGAGATCATTTTAGAATGAACCGACTCCCTAGAACAAATCGGACTTTCCAACGCTACATGCAACGAGAGAGAACCGTTCAAGATGAATCGATTCACTGAAATGATTCGCACATTCCTACGAGAGAAGGGAAGCGAGAGAGGACCGTTGAGGTGAGTACGTTTGACTATTCACTCAGCGTAGTATGGACAAAAAACAGCGCAGCACTGTATTACTGCTACTTGCGAAATAAAGGTTGTTACTGGAAAAGCTACACTATTATGAAAATATCTGAATTACTGGCACGGTACTGAAACATGTAGTAGCCTAAAGTTAGTAGCATAGCTACTTAGTCAGTCCGGAACACTGCCCCTAATTACCAAGTAGGCTACCATCTGATAGCATGGTTCTGCCACAGTACTTTCTTCTTAACATTTGTTCTGCTGTAAATACATCTTTGTTTTCCTTTTCTTTTACTTGTCTACCCTGCATATGGGCACATTTTCCCAAAAAAAATGAACCTTTCTATTTACCTTGTGCAGTTGAATCTCTTTCTCCACATCATTGAAGCTCTGATCATCATAAGCAGACTTCTTCTTGCTCACAAATGTCAAACCGCCTAACTTGTCACTGCTGTAGGACTTGTATGGTGAAGGTAGTTTTTCAAAGTTGTTCGCGTCCACATAGACTATGTTTTTTTTGTAGTCGCTTGGGTAGCCCATGCTGTCTCCCCGGCCTGTGTTGATGATGGGATCCAGCGAGGGTTCGACTGTGGATGGGACTACCGTTACGGTGCTCTGAGTTTCCCCAGAATTACTCTCACTGGAGTCAGTCTCCTAAATGGACAATATATATTAATGCACAATATATCTGACAATACAAAATTCTTTTGTTTTCCTCCTATCATGCTGGATTATATTTTTTTGCGGCGTCATGCTGGGTAGCACATTGTGAAATCTCATTGTTCCAAAATCTCAATCCTGCTCAATCCTGCTTCTAATAATTGTGCGTTAAACATCAAATATGTTCTCATTCACTGTGACTGTCACGTCCCACAGCAGTTTTGCATTCTCTGTGAACAGGCCAATTGCTTAATAATGAAAAAACCTTTCCTGCCTACTGTTTAGTCCAGTTGCTCTCAAAGTGTGAGTTGAGACCCAAAAATGGGTCACAGGTCTGGTCTGATAGGTCTATGGACAGCATGGAAAATGCTAAATGCACATAATAAAATGTAAATAGCCAAATAACCGTGCGTAATCACGGTATTACAATAAATAAGGGAGGAGAAACTTCATGAATCTTTTATTGCTGGCATTAACGTCTGTGCATCAACCATAGTACCATAGACAGTATTATTTTGGATTATATTTGGCTTGACAACTATGCATTCAACAAACACTTTTATCCAAAGCAACTCACATTGCTTTACATTTTATCGGTTGTTTCTTTTTCTGGGAATTTAACCTGTAACCTTGGAATTGCTAGTAGGTGTTTGAGCTACAGAAAGGTTGCCACTTGATACCCTAAATTCTAGGTTTTGAACCAAAACCAGTTGATTTAGTCCACTTTTTAGCAACTGGGCACAATGGTTTTACATAAAAGAAAACATAAATATTTTAGCATAACCATAGTGACTCACATTCTCCTCATCCTCATCTGTTTCAGATTCCTCATTTGCCTCCTGCAAATGCAAAAAACAATATTGAGACTCGCAGCAGGGTCACTTACAGTGCGTCTAGACCAACAGAATGGTATTTTTAGAGCCTGTTGTCTTTTATTGGCTATTGTGGGAGTGCAGTGACGTGTGATGTGGTCAGAGGATGAGTCTTCATTTACCTCAGTGTCATCTTCACTGTTTGTGCTTTCATTGGAATCTGCTGGTGTGGTCTGAAACACAACCAAACGCCTTGCCATAAATAAAACAATACAGTATTGCTCATGTATGTGCTAATTACCACATCCTTGAATTTAAATAGCTCAAATGTTCTAGTTTATATCAGTACTTTGACATTTAGTAATAGTTCACTAATTTTCCTATAGTTCACCCATCATTTGTCACCTGTGACTTTCTTTCTTCAGTGGATAATTTTTATGTATTAGTCCATGCACTGACAATGCAATAGCACCATAAAAGTATCGTACAATATTGATTTTGTGAGGAACAGTGAGATGTTAACCACTGCAACCGAATCAGTGAGTCAACGAGTCATTCTGACCATTTTTTTTTAAATAATGAATTGAATCAATCAACCAACTCTTTGACAAGATCTGACTCAAAAGAACAAATTGGTTATTTTCTGTAGGTTTTTTGTAATTTCTCAGCTTGACAGCCCCAGTCCTCATTTTATTGAAAAGACGTGGTCAAGATATTACTCCATTTCACATTTTGTGTTCCACAAAAGAAAGAAATGGCACAAGGGTGAATAAACAACAGAATTTTAGGGGTTAACTTTTCTCTTATAGACATTTTAGAGGCTATAGAGGACGGGTTTTACCTGTGTAGGTTCTGCCTGGAACATATTAGCATCAGCTTTTTGTAGAATAGGATGTGGCTGTATAGGACAGATGTTTTGTTAAAATTGCAGTATAGTTTATATACAAATTATTCATTTCAACACAGTGTTAATTTTGCCCATATCAAATAAGATACTTGCCCGTTGAAAAGCAATCATTTCTTCTGAGCTCTCTGAACTGCTGGCTGAGCGCTTGACCTTAGAAAAAAAAAGTGCATTTACACATTTGAAGAAAAAAATCATTTTAAAAAAAATTTTTTTTTTCAACTTTAAAGCCCAGATTTCACAATTAAAATGAACTTACAGGTAGGCAGAAGACTGTGGCGATGAGGAGGGTTAAAACGATAACGGTCTTCATTTTTGTGCAAAATACTCTTAAAAAAGTGAGAAAAAAAAAGAGATGCACAGTTGCAATTAACGTCAATTTTGAACTTATGAATGTAAGTACGTTAGAAAGGCCATTAAAAAGTTACTCCAACTAATGCACGCATGTATTACGTAAAGGATCGCCTGTTCTGCTTTACTTGAATGTTCTAACTATAAACTGCTTTAAGAATGGGTATTTTTGGTATTTACTGCAAGGCAAACCGACTCGGAAGGAAGCATGCCTTTTAAGGGCACTTAAACGTTGGTAAATGCCAAAGAACTTCCTCAGCATGAAACATCTCATTTATTTTCAGCTACAACTGCATTGCATAAAGTATAAGTTGAGGTAGCATGTGTTTGGCGATACCTATAATGATCTCCTTCTGGTGTATAATTCCAGAAGTTATATGTAGACTATGTAGCAGCCACAGTCCCAAGAAATAGCACGCCTCTGGCTCCAGACTTAGTTTCTCATTAGAATCCTTGTTGCTGTGAGCCAAGGACTAAAATTTGTGGCGTCAAAGGAAATGTGAAGTGCAGCACAGAACACTAATCGTGGAAGCGTTTTGTTGAGGCTGCCGGCAGAAGTAATGGTGGCAACTGTCAGTCAGCCAGTATTATTATTTCTTTTGTATGGAACTTTAATTTAGTGGCTGTGTCGCTGGAATAAATGACTCAGTTGACAAATTAGTAAGGCCTTTATGTGCCATAGCCGCAACTTCCTCTTTCATCTGTCAAGTTTATGTTAATCATCTCTGCCTATAATTAACTGTGGTTGGAATCATTAAAAGTCTTCATAACTTCAGTCTTGTACTTACATTGAGGCTGAACAAGAACTGCATTTTTTTTATTGCTTAGAGCAGCATCTATGCATCAATGAAACTATTCGTGATTTAAGGTTAAATAGGCTGTTGCATGATCCCAAACTAAGTCCTTCACATGCTATAAATACAGATAAATGCCTGACGAACCTGCTCAATTGCAGACTAAAAGCATGTAAATACATTCCACATAATACTCAGGCTTCTTCCAACATCTGCATACTGAATCCTTGGACGACAATTGGTTTTTAACCTCAACATCCTAAAGAATAAAAACAAATGAATTGTTTAATTGTTACTTACCTCTTTCTCTTTGAGAAATTTGAAGTCCTTTGACTGTCAGAGGATAGACTGAGGTCCTGTTTATCAGATGAGATCTTGCTATGTTTTGATGCTAGTGAGAGATGGCTGCTGGTTTGGCTTTTAAACCCTGTTCCCTCAGGAAACAGCCAATGGCTGTGAAGTTTGTGATGTCATGAGGTTTACCGCTGCTGTCCCACCTTTTTGCTCCCACTCTTCCTGTGGTTTATATGGCCAGGCAATGCAAACATTGACAAGCAGAAAAAATAAAACCAATGTCCTATATTGCTCTTAGGATCCTTGATATAATGTTGTCATGCTTATTATTATTACTAACATATTATCATATACCATGGAAAGACTCAATGTCCACTATAATTGTTATTGTATAATAAAACAGGGCAAATAAATTTTTAATAGCTTCAATTAAGGGGGTTTAAGGCCTCTAGCTAGAAAGCAGAATGAAGTGTTAAGTGTGTAATCAGTTCAAACTTTGGAAGGGAACAGTGTGTCACAGAAAATAACAAAAGGACCAGTTTATTGTAATATATTTTAAGTTTATATTTGGTAGTTTGCTAGGCACTATTACTATTGATTTGGGATTCAAATTCCCTACACTTACCTTTTTGCTATGAACATGAATGATACCTCAAACTTTGAAGCTTGTGTGGGTTTTTGAAATTAATAAGCAGATTAGAAATTAAATGAATAACTGAATGACTCATACATCTGCAATGTTTTGGGGGATGGTGGTTGATGTGCATGTTTACAAATACTTAAACCACTGTGCAAGTATCACTTAGATGTTCAGGTTCTTCTTGTTATGTTACAAATTTCAGTTGTAACTAATATATGATAAAATAGGTTCACGGTTTAACATAATAGTTAATCGTATTGTTATTTAGGTGAGATTTATGTATACTGCACCCATGTTTTTCACATAAAAAGGAAGAAAAACATTTGACTGTTTATTTTGAGTAGGGTGATGATGTGTCATACCAAAATCACATGAATTTCCCATCAGTCTGTATCATTCCTGTGATTCACAGTCTGTTTGTAGCAATAAAGTCAGATACAATCACCAGTATCGTGCCTCCTTCTGCGTTATTCTGTTAATTTACAGAATATGTAGTCTTTGACTATATTGTATGTTCAGGAGACAAGACAATTTTGCATTCCCTTAATTCTACTATACAATTATTCACCATTAACGAGCAGCACATGAACATAAATAAGCTACTGAAAGTGATAGTTAGTGTTCATGATTCATGATTTGCTAAGATATTGTGAAGTGTACCTCAGGGCAGCAATTAAAGAGACTGAATATCAGTGCTTATGATTGACAGGCAGCTTATAGACTTGAAACATCATACATCACTCTATATAAGAATCATTCTACCAACTTATGTAAGTGAAGACAAAAAAAGTCAAAGGGACTTTAAAGGTGCAAGTAAATGGGGAAATAAAGTACATCAGACATACTAATCGTAGGTTGTCATCTAGAAACATAATCTTGAGAACACACGTGTTAAGACATGCAGCATTGAACCACCATTCATATAAGAAGTTAAATGTTTTTCATTTCTTCACTCAGGCAAATGTTGTAAGAAGTCTATAGTTGGTGTCTGGAATTTTTTTTTAAGAATAAAAAATAAGCATCTTGCTGTCATGCATGGCGGCCGAACCGCCTGTGGCTCACGGATGGATTAACAAAAAAACTCAGAGACACCACCACAACACCACAGAATTACAGAAACTTTCCCAATTCTGTTAGAAATAATCACACGGACTGGTGTGTGATTTCACACCATATAGCTTACATATTTCCAAATGTAAATATCAGCCAAATTAATGACTGAGAAGGGTTTTTTCTTTAGTTTTTTTCATCAATGAGTTATTTACTAACAAAATTAATGTCAGTCCACACTGACAAGAAAAATACTACATGACACAACAAAATCAAATCCTATCAGAGCATATTTGATTTGATGCAGATCCAGTGACTGCTCTGAATGTCAGCATCTTATGCCCGGTACACATTGTATGATTTTGGGCTGACCCAGATGAAAGATGACCAATCATGGAGATTTCTGTGGTCGTGGCTCCTAAAACGGTGGTCCTACGTCGTACAGTGAGAGAGGTTAAAAGACAGGCATTGTCACGGTCTTGCGACCAAAGATAGCCAAGATAGCTGTTTGCTGCTACGACCTACTGTACGTCTACTGACTAGCCAATAAAAATGCAACCTGAAATGGCGTATTAACGCGACATGGCGCTAAAACTTAAAACTGCTTACCTCAAGCTCCATTTGCAAAATTGGCATGCCTCTTTACCAAGCCATGACCGCGTCCTCCTCTTTCGTTTCCTCCTCTTTTTACAGCGTATATAAAAAACCCAATTTCCAAAGTGCGATTTATCTTTCTCTGTTTGTTTACCACAAGCACATGCTGATGCATTTTATTCTTCTATACTAATTTGCGTCATAGTTTACGATTCAATAGGTGTCATCTTCGTACAGTATACATACATGTCGTACCCAAGTTTATTAGATCAGTGTCGTACAGTGTTATTTGTAATGATATTATAGGATTGCCGAAATCGCACAGTCTGTAGCAGACATTAAACTTGATGCGGGCGGTGACCGGCGGCCAGTGAAGTAAAACGAAAACAGGTGTAAAATGAGCTCTCTTGGATTAATTTAAGACAAAACATGCCACCAAATTTAGGTTTGCTTATGCTTTCAGAAAGGTCAGGTAAAAGAGCATTGCAGTATTTTCTATCAAGAAATGACAGTAGTCTAGTTTTGACGTTTAGATTTTCGTCAAACACTTCTTTCAAGTTCAGGCCTTACCTGAATGCCATCATCGATGTTATGATGAATTGCATGGGTGGGAAGGGAAGGAGATCTGTCTTCACTCGGTTAGAGGTGGTGTTCTGGCGATCCATGTAGCCACTATTGCAATCCTCTGGCTGGGGTAAGATCTTGAGCTGCTTATAGTCTGTGTAGCAGAGGTAGGAAAATTCAAGTGCTGGATAAAAGGACCTAGTCAGGCTGTGTACATTGAGAAAAGGAGGGGGCCAAGTATAGAACCCCGAGGTACTCCATTGACTGAAGTGACTTAGACACCTCTTCCCTCCACAAAACCTTGAAAGATCTACCTGTGAGGTGAGCCCATCAGCCGAGTGCTGTGATAACAATTGTAGAGATGGCAGACAAGAACATCTGATGATTTAAAGTGTTGAAAATTTCAAACAAGTCCAGCAGAATGAGATCTTATGAACTGCAAGGAACTTTCGCCAAACACAAAGTAGTTTCAACTGAATTTTTCTTTTTGAAGCTGGACAGTGACTACTTTTACAAGCAGCCAATTTTTGGGTTATGGTCGGGTTAAGGTCACTATTCGGGTTTCTGAAACATTAGGAATAATCCGTTTACATGCGTGAGCAGAGAGAGTTACTCCTGTCATGGAATTGCAATATCCCGATGTAAACGGCGACGCACGGTTGATCAGCACGTACGGACAACCTTAAGACGCAATATGCGTCATTTCCGATTCTTCTTCCTGTATCCAAAGACAACAACAACAGCAGCAGCACGCGGATAATGAATAGTTCGGGGCAGATAGCGATCGCCTTTGTTTGCGCTTTGGTGCTGGTCAGTGTTGCCAGATTGGAAATGTCCAATTATCGTACCAGTAGTTCAAAATTATCTTATTTGGAAGAAAATTATCGTACACTACGTAAACGCTCAGAATACAACTATTTATCCCAACATGTAGGATGGATTGTTTTTTTTTGTTGAGGGGGGGTAGGTGTTTGGTTTTGATAGACAGGGGGGGGGGGGTGTGCTCGGTTTTGTTGACGTGCGGGCCGGGCGACACCTCGTGGTGCCTGTGTGTGTGTGTGTGTGTGTGTGTGTGTGTATACGTGCTTGCGTGCAGGCAGGCACGCCTGCGAAATGATTCTGGGTCAGAGAGAGAAGCGGTAGGATGTGTGTTTGGACGAACGACTGAAAACTCTGAAATTATCGTACATTATGGGATTTTTTTC
Organism: Gila orcuttii; assembly: GCA_026230005.1. NCBI lineage: Eukaryota > Metazoa > Chordata > Actinopteri > Cypriniformes > Leuciscidae > Gila > Gila orcuttii. The sequence goes on along the minus strand of JAPDVR010000024.1, from coordinate 19,064,470 downwards.
ATTATTGATCGTACATCGTACAGAGGTCAAAATTATCGTACAAATACGATAATTATCGTACATCTGGCAACACTGGTGCTGGTACTGATCTCGCTCCAAAAGTATGCTGTGCTGCGTCTCGCCATGTTTACTTCCGGTATACTGCACGCGGGTTTTTGTATGCGCCGAGAAGTTCCTCTACTCAAAAGACCAAGATTCCTTCTAAATAGAACATGCACAGAACACAAATCATTATGGGGATATGCCGATACGCGTTTACATGACCAAAAATTCGGGTTAGAAAAGGGGTACCCCTGGTATCATATCCGGGTTTTTAAAATCCGGGATATGAGCATATTCGGGTTTTTGCTGGTGTTTACATGGCCGTGTGTGACCGGATTATTGCTAATATCCCGGTTTTGAACGGGTTATTGGCTGCATGTAAACGTAGTCATTGATTGCTAGCTTAATTGAAAACAAGTTATTTAAGTCTTTTTTTTTTACGATGTACTGTTTTGTATATGTTTTCTTAAACAATTTTGAATTTGCATGTTTGACTCTTACGTTAAGTTAAACTCACTTGAACTTTATTGAATCCCAAACGCATGAAGCCATCACAGACACAAGACAGAATCGTGACTGTCCAATGACATTTCAATCAATGTTAAGTTTTGTGTAGTGATCTTTTCTCCACAATGTCTGTGTTTCATGCAGGGATGGACTTTATGAACCCAGTGAAGCATGCACAAGGACTGCATTCTAATCAGCCTAGTCTTTGCTTCTGTACTGCGGTTTGGTGGCTTTGGAAATTAAGTAAAAAAAAAATCTTTTTAAAAAGACCACATGGCTTCAATTCAGCCCTGATCCAAAACATTAGTTTATGAAGTTGATGTCACCCTTTACAAGACTTTAACCAATGAAGTTTCAAGTCGTGTGCCATTAAATAGGCCCCAAACCATTAATCTTTGAGGTCAATTTGTTTGGAAACATTCTGTAGGAACACATTACCTATATGGATTATACATTCCAAAACATGCTTTTAAAGGACCGTTGAATTAAACTATCAGCTTCTTAACTGTTAAAACTATATTAGGCCATTAATATCAGATGTGGTCTAGATTATACTGTTTTATAACTGGGGAATAACATGATCAAGACCTACAAACCATTGAGACTCTTTTATGGCTATGGCGATGGAAAATCCGCATAAGCCAGTCAATGTGGGAAAATCTGTATGTAACCTGAGTCATCTAAGTCATCAGCTAAACAGTGTCAGAAAATGTACAGTATATCCATATGTGAAAGTAAAAAAAAATTGGCAGCGCTTGTTAACCACTAAGCGTGTAGGTTTAAGTAGTAGGTTCTTAACCCCAAAGGTTCAGCAGACATGTCAAATGCATGCTCGGCTTCCTGTCAGGGAACTCAGACGTAAAATTCTGTCTGGATCAATTTAAGCATGAAACATTTTGGGAATTCTTGGGAAGATTGGAAGAAAGTGATGTGAAAACACAAACAGGAAACTGAAACTGGAACTTTCTGAAACTGGAGGATAGCATACTCTGGAGGAGCCTTCTGACTCAAAATTTGTCTGAAACTGAACCACATACTGTACACTTGGTCAAAAACAATAGCGTTGTCATCCATAGTCTGGAAACAGAATAACCTAATGTGTGTAAACATATAAAAAGCGTTGAAAGAACATTCATTTGAAAGAACATTCTGTTTGTTTTGTATCTTATGTAATGTTATATGGGGCATGGAAAGTGAAAAATACTGTATATGCTTTCCCAATTTTGATGAATTTTGAACATAAAAACCTCAAAAGTTTTTACTGTCTAGATCCAACAGTAACACAATTAGAATAATAAAATACATTTTGTGGAAATCTCTTAAAACAAGAAAATTCTTCCATCAACAAAACAATGTTTGACGACAAAAACTGGGGCAGGCAGAACAACAATGATGCATTATATTCTGGGTTTTTTCTCCATTGACTTTTGGATTGTACATTTAATAGACTCTGCTGTACATTGTAACAATTATATTCTTAGATATAATGATTATTGTAGGTTTTTGGGGTTTACTTATTGTAACTACTTCAAACTTTCAGGAACAAAATCTGTCACAAATAATGTGATGTTTTCATTAATATGTAAGTTGTTGACACTTAATCTCATTTAAAGACATCTTAATTTACATTGGAAATTGATACAAATATAGTTTAGAGTTCGAGTCATGGCATCTTAATATTTTAGGTTCAGGTAATATTTTTAGTTATTTACTTTGAGAAGTTACTTTGAGAAGATTTGTTACTGCATTTGTTCTTGAGTGTCACCCGCAGTTATTAACAGAACACCCGACATCCGACAGAAACACTAATTTCAGTCTGTACCCGATCCGTCCCGTTTGACATAAAAAAAAACGCGACCCGAACCGGACCCACATCTCCTACATGAGATTATTTTTTCATATAGCCTAACACTGTAACACAAGCAATAAAACCAACATTAGGCATTCTGAATCAATGCAATTAATTAAACATTGCATTAAACAACACAAGTAAAATAAAAGAACAAAGAATGTTTTAGTAGGCCTATTTAACTGTAAACTTAAAGCTACTAAATATTTTAGCAGATTCACTCGGCATTTAAACGCGGTTGTCTCTCATCTGAAACTCAGCAGTGTTTACCTGGCCGCTGGTCCTCTTTACAAAGAGCTACGGGTAACAGCACGAAAAATAGGCTTAAAAAAAAAATACGTTTTTTATTCAAATTGTGAATAGCTATATTAAATACAAAAAGCGAGCTCCCTTTACTATAATCACTATAGCTTTCAATAAGATGCAGCATGATTGGCTACAACGTTCAGTGCTGCAGATCGTGCTGTAATTTGAAGCCTTTAACGGTCTTCAGACAGAGTGTGAACACAAATGAGCACAGGACCATTTGAAAGCAGCTGTCAAATGCACTGAATTGAGTTGAAATAGTCTTGGCTATTGGACCCGCAGTCCACCTGTGTCTACCGCGCGTCCGACCCGCACCCGACTGGTAAATATTATGACACCCGTTGCATCAAATATTAGCCGGTCACCCGCCCGCGTGCAGGACTCTGCTGGTGTTGACCTTAACAGCTAGCTGATGGGCCTGGTCTCGGATTTCTAAATCTTTAAGAATTTTGATAACAGATCTACCACCATGTTCGTAGGCCTCCTCTACACCATCCTCCCAGGGCACAGTAAGCTCTATGATATACACAGTGCGAAGTAAGCAAAGCCTCTGATTCAGGTCAGCTAAAAACTTCCAGCCGCAAGCTTCACCCAACTAGCCAGTATCTGGGGTCTTCACTTTGACCTCCCTTGCCCCTTCCCCCACAAACTCCTTTACTGGAGCATGAAGACATAATGGAAGAGTTAAGGTGTTGATGGAGGTCCGTCTGGAGTGCAATGACGCTGCAAGACACCTGGTTGTGCCTCCACGTATAGTGGCCATGCGTCGAGCTTACCTTGCAGCCAACCAAGATGTGCTTCAGGTTCGCTTGAGATTAGCAGAGGGGGCACATAGGATCCTCTCCGTACCATTGGCTGAGGTTCACTAGAGATGGAAGAATAATTTGAGATGCTTCCATGCCCCACAGCTCCTTCCAAAAGAACTTAAGCCTCTCAGCTCCCTCCCATCTCATCCACTGCCCTTGCTTTTAGTGGTCAACCGATATATCGCCACGGCCGATATATCGGCCGATATTTGGCTTTTTTTAAATATCGGCTGGAAATATCGTGTTGGAAGCGGGACTTTTATTTTGACGGCGCTGCAGACTTTTATTTTGACGGCCGGCGCTGAGAACACCAGCACCTGAGAAGAGAACGGCAGCACCTGAATCTGATCACACAGCGCTCACTCACATTCTCCGTCTCTCTGTCAGTCATATCTAATAGTTTGTTAGACAGAACCGGTGGCTACAGAACTGGTAATCAAAGAAAGTAAATGGTATGCGAAAAAGTAATGCGTTTGCTTTTATATTATTTGTAACCGAAAAGGCAAACAATCAGGCTAAAATACTTTCTCATTTACCGTCAACATTCAGCAAATGCGCATCTACATAATTTAAACAAATCTCTGAATTTCTAATAAACATTTAATTTCACAAACCTTGCAGATTTAATCGAATCCAGCAGTGATATCTTGTGAAGTGTGCATTTGTAGCCTGCATAAACGTGTTCCTGCGAGTGACGGTCCGTGCGAAGTGAGTGAATGTGAACAGAAGATCAGCTTCACAGGAGACGCGATCGAAAAACTTTAAATCCTTCATTTTAAAATATTCTGTGCTATATCCAGTTGCCCACTGTGTCATATTCATGTCGTTTTCACTGTGTGCTGTATGTAAAATTAGCGTTACCTTGTCTTAAGTCAAAGTAAAAAAAATATGATTAATCAGTGCGCATGAAATTACCAGATTACTGAGTGCCCTGTTACAGTGTTTACTTCCTTTTTATTCACATATTCATATATTTTTAAACAATTACTTTATTTGTGAAAAATACTGTAATAGGACTGCAGATTCAAGAAGTTGCCATCTAAAGTATAGGGCCCAAGCATGTTTATTTGAAATATTTTTAAATATTTATTAAATTTATCTAATTTATTAAATATTGATTTATATAAATATAAAGTGTGTGTGTGTATATATATATATATATATATATATATATATATATATATATATATATATATATATATATATATATATATATATATTATATATATGTGTGTATGTGTGTGTGTGTATATATATATATGTTTGATATATAAATATAAATATCGGCTTTACAGGTCCTTTTAAATTAGCATATTGTGATAAAGTTAATTATTTTCCATAATGTAATGATAAAAAATAAACTTTCATATATTTTAGATTCATTGCACACCAACTGAAATATTGCAGGTCTTTTATTGTTTTAATACTGATGACTTTGGCATTAAAACCCCAAATTCTTGTCTCAAAAAATTAGCATATCATGAAAAGGGTCTCTAAACGAGCTATTAACCTAATCATCTGAATCAACTAACTAACTCTAAACACCTGCAAAAGATTCCTGAGGCTTTTAAAAACTCCCAGCCTGTTTCATTACTCAAAACCGCAATCATGGGTAAGACTTCCAACCTGACTGCTGTCCAGAAGGCCATCATTGACACCCTCAAGCAAGAGGGTAAGACACAGAAAGAAATTTCTGAACAAATAGGCTGTTCCCAGAGTGCTGTATCAAGGCACCTCAGTGGGAAGTCTGTGGGAAGGAAAAAGTGTGGCAAAAAACGCTGCACAACGAGAAGAGGTGACCGGACCCTGAGGAAGATTGTGGAGAAGGACCGATTCCAGACCTTGGGGGACCTGCGGAAGCAGTGGACTGAGTCTGGAGTAGAAACATCCAGAGCCACCGTGCACAGGCGTGTGCAGGAAATGGGCTACAGGTGCCGCATTCCCCAGGTCAAGCCACTTTTGAACCAGAAACAGCAGCAGAAGCGCCTGACCTGGGCTACAGAGAAGCAGCACTGGACTGTTGCTCAGTTTTGCATGTCATTCGGAAATCAAGGTGCCAGAGTCTTGAGGAAGACTGGGGAGAAGGAAATGCCAAAATGCCTGAAGTCCAGTGTCAAGTACCCACAGTCAGTGATGGTCTGGGGTGCCATGTCAGCTGCTGGTGTTGGTCCACTGTGTTTTATCAAGGGCAGGGTCAATGCAGCTAGCTATCAGGAGATTTTGGAGCACTTCATGCTTCCATCTGATTTCATTTTTCAGCACGACCTGGCACCTGCTCACAGTGCCAAAACCACTGGTAAATGGTTTACTGACCATGGTATTACTGTGCTCAATTGGCCTGCCAACTCTCCTGACCTGAACCACATAGAGAATCTGTGGGATATTGTGAAGAGAAAGTTGAGAGACGCAAGACCCAACACTCTGGATGAGCTTAAGGCCGCTATCGAAGCATCCTGGGCCTCCATAACACCTCAGCAGTGCCACAGGCTGATTGCCTCCATGCCACGCCGCATTGAAGCAGTCATTTCTGCAAAAGGATTCCCGACCAAGTATTGACTATTGAGTGCATAACTGAACATAATTATTTGAAGGTTGACTTTTTTTTTTTGTATTAAAAAAACTTCTTTTATTGGTCGGATGAAATATGCTAATTTTTTGAGACAGGAAATTGGGGTTTTCATGAGCTGTATGCCAAAATCATCAGTATTAAAACAATAAAAGACCTGAAATATTTCAGTTGGTGTGCAATGAATCTAAAATATATGAAAGTTTAATTTTTATCATTACATTATGGAAAATAATTAACTTTATCACAATATGCTAATTTTTTGAGAAGGACCTGTATATCGGCCATCGGCCACCCTGCTCTCTAAGATATAGGCATCGGCCATCAAAAAACCCATATCGGTCGACCACTACTCTACATGCTGTGGTGAAGTACAGATCAACAAGAGACAAAGAGGTAAACAAGGTGGAACACTCAAAAAACTTTCTTCCTGATTTCCCGACTGGACTTGATGAAGCAGTACTGGAGGGGGAGAGAATGTGGCTTGAAGAAGAACTCAAGAAGAAGAATGTAAATCTAACCCAAGTCGATGCCAAAATGGGCCTGACCTTCTCCCTAAGAAGACGAGAGGTGATTTCTGATCAACCACCTGTCACTACGATCAGACTAAGACAACTCAGACAGACTAGTCTCAAGTCTGAGACTAAGACAGACTCAGACTTGGAGTAAGTAAGTTTAGCAATTATTAAAGTCCCTGTAAAGTCAAAATTAAGTATGTGTTCTGAGTTTGTCACACCACAGAAAATTGTGTTATTAGCCACCCAGCCAAATTTGAATGATAAAAAAAGCCGGCAAGTACATAAAATAAGCTATCAAATCTTGAAAAAATGAGCAGTAGTCTCTGCTCTCAAACGCAGGGGGCGTGTCTGCTGGCTGCGCTGAAACCACGCCCACTCGCAGGAAGTAAACACTCACCAGTTGTCGGCGCGACAGGAGGATGAAGGCCGAGGCGGGAAATAGTCGGTTCGGCCCCATTCACCAGTAACAGCGGATTATCAGTGAATCCCAGTTGTCTCCGACGAAAGTTTATAAAACTATCCCGTGTAAAATGATCACTACAGAGGAGGGTGTTTGCGGTGATCCTCAGCTCTCCATCAAGGTGGCTCTTCACAAAATTAATCCAACTCTTCTTGATGTGATCGTTGTTTGGAAATGCAAATAAGGACACCAATCTGTTTTGTAGGTGACCGCATCCAGGTAGTACACATTTCCGTGACGAACGCATAGCTAGCTAGCAAACTGTAGGCTGTGGTAACTGATAACAGTGAATGTCTAATAGAAGAGAATTGGCAATGTCTGGTTACTTCCGGTTTCTGGACTGGCTGCAGTAACACGTCTCTGTCCGTGCGGGGGCGCTCGCAGGCGAGTGTAGAATGAATGGGAGTCTATGGGGTTTCACCCCCAGAAATTCACCTTTTCTCAGGATGTCATTTTTTGTCAAGTAATTTGAAAGTTGCATTCAAAAGGGGGGCTAAGATAATACACTCAGCAGTAAATTGCATTTTTAAGTTCACTTATCTGTTCTAAAAATCCGTTCAAAAATGTGATGACGTCACATAATAGCAGAATGCTAGCGTGTTCCGGCCAACAACGACCTAACCTGTAAGAAATCGAAAAGATATAAGTACTCGTTCATTCGACCTTTGGACAATAATCTATATTGAACTTATGGAATCAACAATAAAATCTACGTTGATTCAACGACAAGCAGGAGAAAGGGATACATTTAGCAATCTAGCTCCATAGACTCCCATTCATTCTGCACTCGACCGCGATCACCTCCAGTGGAATTCTAATGGAACTGCAACCAATATTATATAAAATGGGGCTAATACGCTTATTTCATGCAGCCGTTATTTTGAAATCGAAAGCGAGGCTCCGGTGGGAAGAACCCCGGAAGTAAAGATAAACAACAATGTCTTGGACTACCAACCTGAGGTTGCTGCCGCGATTTACACTATTGGATGTTAATATCCAATATAGGATATGTAGATATAGTTCGTTCCTGCTTCTTTTTTTACTTTCTGAAAAAAAAAATTATAAATTAATTTCACATGTATATAGTCTAAAGTATGAAAGAAATGTATATACATTTTTAGAATAACTAATTTCTACATTAAACGCAACAATACGCCATCGCATTCGCGACTCTCCTATGATTAAAGGCGACACTTCCGGTTTTCTTCCCACCGGAGCCTCGCTTTCGATTTCAAAATAACGGCTGCGTGAAATAAGCGTATAGGAAGTGCCAAGGCTCTCCGTTAGACGGGCTCTGCTAATAATACTAACAGCAATTCGCGATTGAGCGGCAAACTGATGTTATTAATGTGCTCTATTTATATTGTTAGGGGAGGGGCCAGCCTCAGTGGCTCTAGTGCGTCATCAAGTAGGGGCGTGTCTAGGAGCTCAGGCACTTCAGTGCTTCATCAAGACCCCGTTTTAGCCCCGCCCAAAAAATACGGAACATAGCAATGGTGAAAAACTGTTTAACGGTCTAACTCCACAATTCAGTACTTCACAGTTCACAGTCTTTGTAATATGTTTTAGCAATACATTTCTAACATTTATAATGTGTTTAGAATTTTTTTTTAGAATTGCCTTTACAGGGACTTTTAAGTTAACCTATTTTAAGGGCGTTTTCACACTTGGCTCATTTGGAGCATTTGTTTTAGAAAGTGGTAAAAAATATATATCCTTAATTCTCTTTGTTTAGGCATGTGAACAAATATGGTCCAATGTAAAATAAAAGAACATGCAAAGTTGTATCAAAACAGGGTCAAAATTGGGGTCCCCTTGAAACATTTCCGTTGGGGCCTGTGCTATTTGCAGCGCCTTTCTGTATTTGTTTGTGTTGTGAACTTTAGCAGCGCTTGTCTGTATTTGTTTGTGTTGTGAACTTTAGCAGCGCTTGTCTGTATTTGGTTGTGTTGTGAACGTTTGCAGCGCGTTTCTGTATTTGGTTGTGTTCTGAGTATTTGGAGCACACATGTGTTGTGAAACTGATGAAGATGTTTTCTTAATTTGCGGGTTTTTTTCTATTTGCATGTGTTGCAGTTGCAGCGCGCTGAACTTTCAGATTAGTTTAAAATGAAATTGGCAGTATTGAATTTAATATTTGTCAACTGAGCACTAGCCTGTATGTTTAGTTTGTGCAGATTGTTGTGAAATAAAGGCTAATGTGTGTTTTCATTTGTGTTTTTACGTGATTAATACACACCAGTAAATAAAATTGTTTACCTCAGTATAAAGTTTAGTACAGCAATTTTTAGTTAAGCCCAAATAATAAAACCTGATTAAAACATTTTAGTTGAATGCAGAGAGTGCCATCTCGGCTGTACCCCCCGGCCTGCGAGGGGCGATGGGGGTATGTGGACATGTATGCAGGACAAGGTCGAGGGACGTGGGAGAACGGCGCGAGGCCGGTGCCGTGATTACTGATGAGCGACACCTGCGCGACGTATCTCTCACGGAGGAACGGAAGCATAAAAGGAGGAGCAACGACAGTGGAGATCGAGAGAGGCCAGGCCTGGATTTATGTTGTGTTTGTCATATGTGACAGCAGTCGTCCGTGAGAGAGTCTTTTACTTTCATTTTGTATTTGTTTTATTTTATTATTAAAGTCTATGGAATGTTCGCCGGTTCCTGTCTCCTTCTTCCCATAACATCTAAACCTCATTACAGTGAGTGAACGTAAAAATTCTGTGGAACTAGTTACTAAATAATAATTAGTTGAGACAACTTGTCTGTGTAGACACTGACACTGTGTAAAAGTGTAGAGTACAGTGTAGATTAATTCAACATAAACAACACTATATTTATTTCTATTAATTAAATGCAAACAACCACAGAATTTTTTTTTTTACTAATGTCTGAACTTGTATTTTTCAGTATTTATTTTGAATATGCAATATTAAATATGGAAATTTTCAGTATGATCCATTCTGTAAACAACATGCAAAAGTACTGTATTTTTATCATTGCTAAGTCAGTTGTTTCTGTAATACTACTGCAATTTAAGAGCCACAACTCTTCAAAACCAAATCTTTTACAGTAAATTGTTGTGTTTTGGTCAGAAAGACGTGACATGGCACATGTCTTTCATGAAGTCTTTGTTTTTTCTCATCCCACACGTCTCTACCCAGGTTGTGTGTGCTCGGATGTTATACAGTCTACATGTATTTTGATTTCCACCCCCATTTTCCACCATGACTACAGAACCATACTTCCTGTTTCAATGAACTGCGCTGACTTCTTCAAAAGCGATTGAGGATCCACAGGTCACTGCTTTGTTTGACTGCAACAAATCTAAACAATCACAAGTGCAGAGACAGAACACAGCAATTTTAGCAATAATACGTGTAGACAATTTATTCACATTTAGAAACTGTGAGAATCCAGAGCACCGTTGAACTTATTAAGTTTCTGGCAGTTAGTAATAGTGTATCGCCTACGCAGTCTGTAGCGTTTCATACCCAGGATGGAAATAGTCTATAATTAAAGGTACATTTCCTGTCTGGCATGATGGTTTTCAATGGTGTCTCAAAAAGCTCTAGTGCTTAGTTCATAATTAGACTCCATGAGTAACCATGAATAAGATGTTGTAAGAGAGGCATTTTTGGCAGCCCAAAACACCTCTTTTGTAAAAGCAATTCATGCATCATTCTTAAAAAGTACCTATATTTTCTTATTGTCTTTGGGTGTAATGGAAAAACGTAATATTACATAAGGGATGTCCTAAATAGTGAAAAAAAAAAAAATCATAGTCATGTGGTCAACTGTTTAATGGTTATTGACAAAAACAGGCTTTGCAGACTTACTCTTGTTCAAACTAGTATAGCAATGTCAAAATGTATTTTGTTATGATTAGCTAAAAACAAGCTATGCTCTACAAACATAATTGGTTTGAGTTGTGTTTAAATGCGTACAACATTTCCTGTAGACTTGTCTCTATTATTATTGGTTTGTGTTTTTTGCAAACGGGCGAACAGGGGTGTGAATAGGCCCTGGATTTAAGGTTACAGCTCCAAATGTTTCTTCTACAGCCCCAGATCTTATTTTCTGCCTTCCTTTAAAGCTCCTGGAAAAAAAAAATACTTTTATTATGTTTATATGTGCACTGCAGCTATTTAATTAAAGGAAACTAAATAAATGAAAAAGACAAAGCGAATAAAAACTAAACAAAACAAACCCCCTCCGCTCATGTGACTAGTCCAGATTTGAGGCGCCTCCACACATGGCTAAGCATCTGTATGGGCCAGACATGTTTGAACAATTTACACATCAGTTGAGAAGAATGCGTGTTGAAACCAATGAAGAAGATGCTGTTCTTTACTGTCTCACAAACCATACAAGAAGTTATTTGCCTCAGGCACATCAAAAATTAAGTACATTGTGCTAATCAAAAGATCAATAATTACCTAATGTGGGATATTTTGTATATACTGCTATACAGTCAATCCCATTGACAAAAAGTTCCATGACAAAAGTTTAACATTCATAGAACATTTCCATTGCACAAAAGGTTCTTTATGGTGAAAGACAAGGTATTAGACACGTTTCCTTAACATTTGGAGGTAAAGGCATCAACGAAGGCATTCAACCACTAATCTGAGTGTATCTAGTGTGCTTATAGTACTTTCTAACTTCCAATTTCAGTAATTTAAGCACTGGACTATTGTAGGTGCCATTGCTGTGGTCATCTAAAAGTAATTGTTCAATTTAATGACTTGTGAAATGTGAGTTTGTCCATCCAGGCCAACATTTAATCTCATTCATGCCAACATTAAGTCAACACTATCATTAAAAAACAAGCTCATTAGTTTCGCCGCAAAACGACATTAAACGTACTTGTTAAAAAAAGCAATTGAATGTTGCATTGATGTATAGGTGCTATGTGGAGATTTTTCATATGTCAAAATAATTCTTATCAAACAGAAAATACTGCAGAACATGGTAATTAGCACACGATGACTTCCATAATAGCACTATAGCTGTAATTTATTGAAGTATGGCATTCATGAGCTTACAACAGAGTTCACAAAAGATAATTGGGTAGTAAAGTCGTATTGTAAAAATGTAGTTTAAAATTTGAATTTACAGTAGTAGTTGCATTATTTATTTGACATACACTATATAAGGCCAGGCCATTACTACATTGTAACAGCATTGTACTGTAGAATCATAATGATTACTATGTCTACTTTTCCCAGGATGCACTGTGGCATAAATGTATTATGCACTTTTCTTTATTATTTGCTGGTTTATTTTGCTGTTGCTCTAAATTGATAAGTAAGATAAATAAAAAATGTTTTATGTTTCCAGTTGAAGGAAACACTTATCACCATAATGGTAACTTCACACAAAACACACAATTACCCCACATGCAGCATGACATTGTTATCTTCATAGCATAATCTTTTGTATATAGTATTTATCTCGTATCTATTTGAACTAAGTTGAATTTATTTGACAGTACAATTCTGAATACAGAAAAAAAATCTGAATATAGAATTTTATTGTAAGAAATTATTGTTAAAATACATTTCTTTTAACAATATTGGTTGAGTTTGGTCAACAATTAAAGTATATGACATGTTATGGCTTGCTGCCATTTTTATGAGACACTTTATTGGTATGGTATGTAGTTTCCCAGTATAAAAAAATATATAAACATGGAAACAAACATCTGAAGAACTTGCTGAAGAGGAAAAACACTTCTTAGGGAATGGGGTAAATGGGTGGGATATGGAGGGATCCTTCAAAACATTTAAATGTACACTAAAATATCTTGTTAAAAGTCTCTTAAGGTTTCACTGATAATTTTTTACTTGGGTAAAAACAGAGTTTATGGGTGGTATTAAAACCATTTTTGCCTTACTCATGGACAAAAACATCTTTGCTCATTATGTAATACTGTCTGTCCCTGTCCATGTCTAGCGTTACTTGGTTTTCAAAACCAGCTCCACAAAATGTCAATCATTCTAAGAAAACTTTACTGTTGTATCGCTGCTCAGTTCCCTTAAGGTCATTAAGACCACATATGTAGAACCAGAATCAGGATCCAGCTTGTCAGGCTCAGTATGTACGCAATTTTATCTTAAACATGTCAACACATACATCAAACACGCATACACCATTAAAACTATGCCAAAGGCAACACACCATGTGACATAATGGTGTATGTACTAAATGTAGACACCCAGTCTTAGGTGTTTTTTTTTTTTTTTTTTTTTTTTTGTCTGGTCACCCCTGATTTCAGAGTTTAGAGAAAGAGTTTGTTAAGGAAACACATTTTCAATGTTTCAATGTGTAACATTTTCTACTAAGGACACATATTTACACACTTCAAATGGATTTTAAGAAGGGATGTGATGAAGTCTTACCTTACTATTGCTATAAACATTTTTATAACCAGAAAAGTTCCTCTATCATTGAATTCTATTCATTTACATCATTAAAAAGCATTTACTGTATTATTTACATTTCAGGCACCTGGCACGTTCTTATCCAGAGTACAAAATTGATCAAGCTCGGCAAGCATCCATACATCTGTTTTCTACTTGTTCAGCTTTAGGTGTCTGGCTGAAATGTCTGGCAGACATAGGATAATGTTTTACTGACTTATTTATCCTCTAAAAATGAGAAATTTACAGGTGGTAATTTTACTTTGATTTGGGATAAATGAAGAACAAAAGAGGTCAGAGTACTGAGCCCTGTGAAACACCAGTGGCCAGTTGTTGTTGTGTCTTAAAAATTAATTCTTTCCATTTCTATTCTTTCCATTTATAGCAGATTTTGTTCAGAAGGTGGGACATGGACCTGTCAATATTTTTTTGTTTATGACCTTCACTGTAAAAAGTGAACAGTTGGATCAACCTAAAAATTTACCTATTATTTACATTGGTCTGACTTAATTTCACTGCATTCCAACTTAAATGCATTAAGTTTTCCTACAGTTGGATCAACTTAAAAAAATTACTTCAATTGGTAACACCTAAAAAAAATACGTTTTCTCAATTTAAATTATTATATTTTCTCAACTTAATTTCACCAGGTCAATCACACAAGACTCAAATTGCTTTAGAAATATTTATTAACATTAATTCATTTTAAACGCCATCAGTATTTTTCATATTACAAACTTTGAGAAATCATTACAAACTGTTCATATTTGTTGTGCCAATGAAATTTCATTTACTGACACACTTAACATCCATTCCATTAACAGTCTTTTTGCAAAGTTGTCTTTGCACAGCATTATGCTCAAAACTGAGCCACTAATACATTTATAAAAATAAATATAAAAACATAGTGGTTATGCCCTATGCCCTAAAAACAATTAAAGGGATAGTTCACCCAAAAATGGCTCAAGTTGTTCCAAACCTGCATGAGTTTCTTTCTTCTGCTGAACACAAAAGATGATGTGTTGAAGAATGTTGGTAACCAGACAGTTGACGGCACCCATTGACTTCCATAGCAGGAAAAAAATAAATAAATACTGGAAGTCAATGGGTGCTGTCAACTGTCTGGTTACCAACATTCTTCAACACATCATCTTTTGTGTTCAGCAGAAGAAAGAAACTCATGCAGGTTTGGAACAACTTGAACCATTTTTAGGTGAACTATCCCTTTAATATATTCTTAAATTAGAACCATAAGTGTATGATAAGTGCTTTAGAACACCTTACAGGTAATGCCCTAAATTTAAAGTGAACCAATCAACTACAGATTCGAACATACAACTACACATTCATACTAGACATATGAATGAACAAATGGATAGTCTACAAACATAAGAAAACAAATGAAACATCCAACTAAAACGGAGACATTCTGTCAAAAACAGACTAGACATATGCACATTCAAACATTACAGCAAGTTCACTGTAGTCTACTGAAAAGACTGAACTTTTAGTGACATCAAGCTGCAAGAGAACTTTCTGGAATACCTCGAATGTAAAATGAAGTGGTTTTGGGTAAGCCAGATTGATGATGTATATCATCCCGAGAAGCAAGGCACAAGCTGCCTTGAACAAAGGTAGTTCATTCAAAACTTTAACACCCTCGATGACGACACCTATATCAGCCGGTGGTTCGTGATGTTCTCCCCCCTCCTTCCGAATAACATACACCGCCATGGTGAGGTGCTCCAGCTCACCCTCGCAATCATCTCGCTGGTTCTCCTAAAGTAGTGTACATAAAAAAAAAATACATTTTGCGTTCATAACTACAAAACACAAATTTAAACTTTCTGAAAAATAAAATCAAAATAGAATATGCGGAATTTTAACTCACAAGGTACTCCTTAATGAGGTCTTGAGGATTTCCCCCCAGGAAAACAATGAGGGCCTTCAGGACACTCTCTTTTCGTGTGAATGTTTTCAGTCTGTGAAAAAGCAATTGTGATTATTTTTCTTATTTTTAAAATTCTGAGTAATCTGTAATAGAGATTCAGATTTCGCCGAGGATGGCAAAGGACAAGAAAACAAACATTTACAAAACTATAAAAGTTTGTATTAATGACTGGCCAAAGTATATACATCACAGAAGTATACAAAAATCATTATTCAGATATACAGTAAACACTGATGTCTACGTTACCGTTCAAAATAGAATATTGTTTTCTTTAGTATAGCACTTTTTTAGCTGAAACCGTAGTCCTCTGTGGTTCATATAATGCAAGGCAATGGCTACCGTCTCTTTTGAGAGTCAAAAAAAAAAAAAAATGTATACACGTGGCTCCAGACAATACATCGAGGTCTTATGAACTGAAACAATCAGTCTGTGCAAGAAACAAGAACATTAACATGCAACATTGAACGCACTCAGGGCCGTTTGCTGAGGCTGTTCACAGGTAATCACAAGTAATAATGTTGTAAATAATGTTCAGTTTTTTGCATAGAACGATCGTTTCGCTTCAATGAACCTTAAGGCCTCATTATGCTTCTGCGTCAACTCCACGGCGTAGCTACGCCGTCACTCCTACGGCGTCGTGGCCGTTTTATGGTTCTGCGTCAGGTTGAGTTGCATCGCGGTGCATCTCAACAATCACAGCCCTTGTGGTCTACGTCGCCTCGACGCATAGTTACAATTTTTTGGAGGTGCACGTCGAGCTACGGCGGAGGGGTTCGCGGCGACGCAGAGGGGTCTGCGGGGGTACGCCGTCGATTCGACGCAGAAGCATAAAACAGGCTTTAAACCTCAATGAATCGTTAGGACCCACAGGTATTAATTTTGTTTTGCCTGTATGTTTTTTTTTTGTGACTCTTTTTGACTTGCATTATATATTAAATCACCATGGACCACAGTTTTAGCTAAAAAAAAACTTCTTTACTGTTCTACTGAAGAAAAAAAGTCACCTAGGCTACATCTTGGATGGCCTGAGGGTGAGTAAATTAACAGCATTTTTTTATTTTATGAGTGGATTATCACTTTTAAATTGTCCATTTTGTTTGGGTGGTTATGACAATTTCAAAGCTATAAAACAAGTATTTAGGCTAACAATTACATGTTACTGTTAAACCTACTGTGACTAAAATAAGTTTGTTTAGTTGATATTAATGTAAAACACACAGACGTACCTGATCCAAAATTTGAAGAATTTCTGCATTACTTAAAGTTGCAGTAGGGAGTTTTGAGAAAATGTTGACTTAGCCTGAAAATTTGAACAAGCACAACTTCCAGGTCCAACCCCCTTGCTCTCTGCTGCGCTACAGCCCTCCTTCCACAGCTCCTCCCCCACAGCGGAGCCTGCCGTGAGTGCAGGCTAGTAAGCAGGACCACCGTATACGGCGGATTATAAACAGTTATGGAACATTCACTAATAGGGACGAAACATCAACAATATGCTTTACATTGACTATGGCCTGCCAATACTTTGACTACAAACTTGGTCCTCAAATCATTATGTATTTTGCAATACATGTAACTTTATAACGTTGCACTCTTTAAGTTATAAATAGCTAACGTTAAAGGATTAGTTCACTTTTAAAAAAACTTGCTGATAATTTACTCACCCCCATGTCATCCAAGATGTCCATGTCTTTCTTTCTTCAGTCGAAAAGAAATTAAGGTTTTTGATGAAAACATTCCAGGATTTTTCTCCATATAATGTACTTCAATAGGACAAAAACGGTTCAAGGACCAAATGACAGTTTCAGTGCAGCTTCAAAGGGCTTTAAACGATACCAGACGATGAATAAGGGTCTTATCTAGCGAAACGTTCGGGCATTTCAAAAATAAATAAAAAAACTTTAAGTTTTATAAGCACAAATGCTCGCCTTGCTCTGTTCTGTGATGCACGTTCGTGACTCTCCTGTTTGAACTCATTCATCAAAATGAACAAATCTTTTATCGAATCATTTCGTTCGTTGAATGAACGAAATGACTCCGAAAAAGACTTGTTCGAAATGAACAAATCTTTTTTGGGAGTCATTTTGTTTGTTGAATGAACGACATGACTCGAAAAAAGATTCGTTCATTTGGATGAACGAGTTCGAACAGGAGAGTCACGAACGACGGTACGCGCTCGCGCTGTGCAAGAGAGGGGTGATCAGCGCGTACACGAGCGTGATTGACACTGCTAAGACATTCCTCCTGGCTCTGATTGGTTGTTTCTGACCGGGAGCGGTGTATTTCTGCAAATGGCAATAGGACCACTGGGAGGAGCCAGAGGAGCTTGATTTTTTCCACAGATTATCTGTCTCATGTTCTACTGTCAGGACATAATGACAGTTTTAACAAATATTTGTTTACAAAAGTTACCTACTGGAGCTTTAAATTAATAGAAATTACTTACCATGTAACGTTATAGCAATTGTCGTCCTCAGTTGTCAAACATGAAAAAAGCTTTCGGTCCTAAGGGGAGAAAAATGTTATAGTATTTAACTTAAGTGGTAGAAAATGATTTGCTACAGGCCAAGTAATTAATTAGTTTTGAAAATACTACTATTTCTACAAAAAAAAAATCATAATTTTCTACTAAAGAAAACCCTGAAATTTTTTCCTGGATGAAACACCTCGAGCTAGGCGGATGAAACATACATAAAAATGTATTCTTTTTTATACGTTTTATTCATAGATATTTCTAGTTTCGTTTTATTCTCCCACAACTCGCACACAGAGTGAGTGCATTACAGCCCGCGCCCCGGCGCCCGGCCATCAAATTTAGTCCCGCGCCGTACTCGTTGGGAGTGCACGTCTCTAGATCATGGGTCCGGCACGAGGATAGTGACGGGAAATATCGGCCCGACAAGTTCGGGCTCGGGCAGAGAATCTAAGGGTGTATTCACACCTGCCTTGTTTGGTTCGATTGAATCGAACTCTAGTTCGTTTCCCCCCTTGGTGCGGACCTTTTGGGCAGGTGTGTGTTATGTCTAAGTCCTGGTAATCATGAAGACAAGAACTTCTTACTTCTTCAAGGTTTATTCAAACCCACAAGCAATGTAACAGTGCCACATGGCTACATAATTAGACAGCAGGTGCAACCACTACCATTCTTACTCTACACCTTTTATAGGTAACGTCATGTGCACTACAGCGCCATCTCCTGACAAGTACATAAACACAACATTCCCCCTTTACTCAAAACTATAAATTCCACCCAAAATACATAGTTGGTGCAATAGGCAAAACTTATACCATATTTACATCCAATTCAATTAGTTTAACAATATATTCTACATTCTGTAACCAGACCTATTAAAACTAGAATTACTTTCTCATTTAGCACAAGGTAATCAATGTCTTTTGTACTAAGTGACAATCATGTAACCAACGCGGAGGGCGTTTCACTCGTGATGAAGACCTTAAAGCAGGGATCACCAATCCTGCTCCTGGAGAGCTACTGTCCTGCACACTTCAGTTCCAACCCTGTTCCAACACACATGCATGTAATTATCAAGTAACCCTGAACAGCTTGATTAGCTGGTCCAGGTGTGTTTGATTGGGGTTGGAGCTAAAATCTGCAGGACAGTAGCTCTCCAGGAGCAGGGTTGGTGACCCCTGCCTTACAGGAACAGATGGAGAAGCAATCTGATTAGGCAAGTTCACAAGTTCATCTTTAGGCAACACAGTAGAGGACGGAACAGACTGGAGGGGCAAGGACACCAGTTCACTCTCAATAACATTTTCCATAGGTGCACAAGCTGGAGAAAGATGAGAGGCATGCCAATTTTTTCCATCTGATAACTGGTAAGTGCATGGACCAAGTTGATATACAATTTTCAAAGGTTTTGAGAATCTCCGATGTCCTTTTGGAACATGAACTGGAATTTTTATACGCACCCAGTCTCCAGATTTGAACTCAGGAGTACAGGCTCTTCGTTTGAAATCTGTGTATGTTTTCATCTTCTTTTGAGACAATGACACTTTCTGACTCACAGCAGGATCCTTACAAGTCACAGGAAGAGGGAGAACATTAAGACAAGTACGCATTTTCCTGCCACAGAGTAACTCAGAAGGAGACCGTCCAGTAACAGAATGGGTAGTAGCACGGTAAGTTTGAAGGAATTCTGTTACTGTTTATTTCCATGGCTTTCCAGACAGAATAGCAGATTGAATAGAACTCTTCAGTACTCGATGGAATCGCTCAATAGCTCCATTTGCAGCTGGATGATACACTGATGTACGTATGTGTTGAATGTCTCGATCTTTCAGAAATGCTGCAAACTCCACTGACTTGAACTGACATCCATTGTCAGATACAATGTAATGAGGATTTCCAAATCTGCTGAAGACTGATGTCAAGAAGTTGATCACATTTTTGCTTGTGATTGAAGAAGTGAACGCTACTTCTGGCCACTTACTATGATAGTCAATCAATGTCATAATGTACCAACAATCCCAAGTAGCGGTATCAAATGGGCCAACAATGTCAACAGCCACTTTTTCCCATGGCATAGATGGAAAAGGTACAGGTTGTAAAGGTGCAGCACGAACAGTTGTAGTCTTGTCAGAATACAAGCAAACCTCACAGTTCTTGATCTGTTCATTAACCAAGCAGTCAATACCAGGCCACCAGTAAAGTTCACGAATGCGCTGTTTCGTACGCACTATTCCTTGATGACCTTCATGGGCCAGTTTCACCAAAACACGTCGCAATACAACAGGAACAACAAGACGTGACCCTCTAAACACATAGTCCTTTTGCACAGCAAGTTCATGACGTACTTGAAAATATGGACGTAGAACCACCCCCACAGCAGCTGATGAAGAAGGCCATCCACGATCAATCTGAGCACGTAATGCAGTCATTTCTGAGCATGATGCAGAGGCAGAAGCAAATTCATTTGGAGACACAGCAGACATTTCAGAAGACAAAAATGCAACAAACTCTGGTTCAGTATCAGAGAGATCCTCATCAGAAGCAGGCAAGGGTAGGCGTGAAAGATAATCAGCAACCTGGTTTTGAGAGCCAGGATAATAATTCACCTCATAATTAAAACACATGAGTCGCTCTGCCCAACGCGCAATCCTCATTCCAGCGCGATCTGTGCCTTTAGAGGAGAGAAGCACTGTCAAGGCCTGATGATCCGTACGTAGAAGAAATTTTCGACCCCAGAGGTAAGTTCTCCATTTTTCAACAGCCCAGACACATGCTAAAGCTTCCTTTTCAATTGTTGAATATTTACGTTCCGCAATCGACAATGTTCTTGAAGCAAATGCAACAATGTGCTCTGTGTTGTTTTCATGAATTTGAGAGAATACAGCACCTAGTCCATAATCTGATGCATCCGTCGAAACGACAGTGGCCAAGTAAGGGTCAATCAATGCCAAAGCGGGCCTTTGAAGTAACAACTCCTTTAAAAGTGCTGAAACTCTTCTGAGCCTCATCTGACCAGCTGAACTCAGATCCTTGTCTGATGCAAGCACGCAATGGCTCTACTACTGTAGCAAAATTTGGAATGAATTTATTGTACCATGACAACAATCCAAGAAGGGAACGAAGCTGATGTGCATCTTTAGGAACAGGAGCATGAAGCATTGCACTAAGATGATCCTCATCTGGGTGAATACCCCGTGCAGATACAGTATGACCAAGGAAGCGCAAACTGCTTTTATTAAAGTGACATTTTGAATCATTCAACTGTAAGCCTGCATCTTGTATGCGCTGAATAACCACTTTAAGCATGTGGTCATGGTCACTTTTTGTGTGTCCCCAGACAATAACATCATCCAAATAATTGGCTACATTTGGCAATCCTTGTAGAACAGTTGCTAGCATTTTCTGAAACGCAGATGGCGCTGAAGCAAGGCCAAAAGGTACTCGACAGAATCTAAATAACCCTTCATGAGTGATGAACGCAGTCAGATCACGACTTTCTTCATGTAACAAAAGTTGGAAATAAGCATTCTCTAAATCAATTGTAGAAAACACAGTTGCTCCACGCAGCATAGACATCATCTCATCAATATGGGGCAAAGGATAACTGTCCGCAACAACAGCTTTATTTGGTTCTCGCAGGTCTACACACATGCGAATTCCACCGGTCTTCTTCTGAACAACTACAATTGGAGAAATCCACGGTGATGCATCCACTCGTTCAATAACACCCAAATCAAGTATGGAAGTATGGAAGAACCTTCAAACTTGAGATGCAACCCATTAATTAAATCCATTCCAAGAAGAGCAGTGCCACATTCAACTATAAAGATTGACGTATTACAGTTCATATTATCTCTGGTAACAGTAACAGGTAGACAACCAAGTACTGGTATTGGATCTCTTGAATACGTCACCAATTTAACAGAATGAGGCAGCAAAGAGTCTTGTTTAAAGTGTTTTTCATACACAGATTTTGGCAGAATGGACACGGAAGATCCCGAATCCACAATCAACTCCACAGGTACAGAGGCTGATGCAGTCATGATAGTAGTAGTACACTTAATCTTATTAGATACTGAATCATGCATGTAAATAATCTGAAGCTCAGGCAGCTCAATCTCATGTACCGAATGTGCTTGCTGTGAACGACACACTCTTGAAAAATGTCCCAACTTTTGACAATTATTGCACTTTACAGAAACTGCAGGACATCTGGAATCATTTGCTAGATGTTTTGTAGATCCACATCGATAACATGCATGAGCCAAGGAAGTAGCAAAAGACTTTGGAGGCACAGACAGAGGTTTCAAAGGTGATTGTCTTTTGTAACGATCAACAGCAGGCACACTTGTTGCTTGTATTGCTTGCACAGGTACTGAAGTCTGATTTAAAAAAAGTTTAGCTTGTTCACCAGCAGCCTCCATTTGTGTAGCTATAGTAATAGCCTTGTTAAGAGTCAAATCATTATCGTCTCTAATAGCAGACGTTCTCTAACACGATGACTGTTTACATTCTCCACGAGTTGATCTCGCAACATTTCATCATTATTAGATGCAAACTCACATGTCGTGGCCAAGTCCCGAAGAGAAGCAACATACTGCAGGATTGTTTCCCCTGGTGCTTGAATTCGTTTTCTGAATGAATGACGCTCAGCCACAACATTACGTCGAGGAATAGAGTGTAGTTTCAAAGTCTCAATAGCATCCTCCATTGTTTTTCTTTGGTTTGGTAAAGTATAGAACAGTCTCTGACCTTCTGTTGCCAGGCAATGAAGAAGCAAAGCTCGCTTTCTTGCAACTGGCCAGTCATCTCCTGATGCATTTACGACAAGCAAGTAATTCTCAAACATCTTTAACCAGACGCCAAAAGGAATAGACGGCTCACCCGAACATGGTAAGAATGGTGTAGGAAAAGAAGCAACAGCAGCCATCTTTCATGTAGACCAGCAAAATCCTCGTCGCCAATTTGTTATGTCTAAGTCCTGGTAATCATGAAGACAAGAACTTCTTACTTCTTCAAGGTTTATTCAAACCCACAAGCAATGTAACAGTGCCACATGGCTACATAATTAGACAGCAGGTGCAACCACTACCATTCTTACTCTACACCTTTTATAGGTAACGTCATGTGCACTACAGCGCCATCTCCTGACAAGTACATAAACACAACAGTGTGAATACAGCAATCGAACTCGGGTGCGGACCAAACAACCGAACCGAGACCCAGCTGAAGAGGTGGTCTCGGTACGGTTCCAAACGAACTCTGGTACGGTTCGTTTACGGTGTGAACATGAACCGACCCAATTGCAAGAAAGCACTGCGCCTTTGAGTTAACAGGCTTCCGTAGTCGGAGTTGCGTTATGGGAAAGTGATCTGTTGTAGCCTACTACATTACATCTGTTGCGCGTCTTTCTGCGCGTCGTGTGTGCATCATTGGAATGGAATGAATGAATGAGTGAGTGCATCAGGACATTCACATACAGAGCCTTCTCTTTAGTCTAATCGCGCATAGATGCAAAAAAAAGCATTTGCAGTTCATATAATGTAACGATAGTTAGCCTACAATACAAGGATGATGCTGCGTTCATTTACGTTAAGCCTTTTTTGCACTTCCTGATTTCCCTACTTGAGAATCCTTGTCCAATGAATGGACGACCTTAGCACACGTGTGGTTTTGTTTAAAAATTTTGGTTCACTTGCAAAAAGAGCAGTGTGAATGCGAACCGAGTAAATACAACATCCTGTATCCATAGAACATTATTCAGTAACGCTATTTCGCAAACGTACGTTCAAAAATTCGGTTAATTACGATTTCGTTAGTATTCATGTTCACAAACAACATTAATTAACTCATAAACAACTAAAACACACGTCCAAAAGTTGCATATTCGAGTATATTAATTAAAACAAACTTCCAACCTACCTTATTCATCCGAGTGCGAGAGAAAAAGAAAATGGCGGTTGAGTAGAAGTTCCAGACAGGCTCGTGCGTCATGACGTCAGAAAAAAAAACGTCTGACGCGAGGGTCCTTAAAGGGAAATTATACTTTGGGTGAAAGTGAGATATTTGAGTGTCAGTGAATTTCTATGCGTTCAAGTTGAATGAGTGTACAATAATCAATTACGATTAGGAAAGCAGAAATACGAAGTACATAGACTCAAATAGTTCTAGTAATCCAACTTACACCCATATTCACTTTTTACAGTGTTAGTGATAAATATATAAGATTTACATAAACTGAATGCTATTTGGGTTATCAGTACATTTTGGCATTAGATAAAAAAAAGAGAAAATCCATTCTTCAATAGATAGTCTCAGAAAATATCTCACTCACACAATGTATCAATAACAGGAATATCGAACCTGCTTAAGTTGGACATGCATATAGTATGAATATCTCCACATCTCCTCTAAGTATTTACTTAGTTTGCACAAAAGTAAAACACAAATAATGTTTTTTAGGTAAAAGAAAAATACATACATTATGTTCATCATAATTATGGTAGGGTGAGTCATTCTTTTTTCCAACAGAATCAAATGTCCCATTCGCTAAATGTGGAACTGTCTGGGGCTCGGTTTTTAGTGTGGGTTTTCTTCAGGCACAAGAAGTCTCAATATTTAATTGTGCTATAACAAGGTGTACAAAATGTACAGCCAACATTTTATCCACAAACTAGCATTTCAGTAACAAGTTGAGAAATGCATTAATATATTTAAATCTATGAGTTTCCTTACCAAATGAGGAATTTCCACACTGTGTATAAATATCTCTTATGCTGGGAATGAATGGGAGCGTGACTTGTAACAGGACAAATCCATTCAGAAATTATATATTGATGCATTTTTCCAGGTATAAGGAAATGTATAGCAACGTCATAAGATGTTTGTTTTTGAAAAATGTCGCTGTTTTAATCATGTCAAGTTCTCCACTGGCCTATTTTTGTATGTAGTAGGCTATTCTTCTATAGCAGAATGAACAAAATGTTTTAATAGATGTGGTCATACCAGTACATGCAATAAAAGTCCAATTAAACAAAACTGTAAATGTTCATTTTTTCATAAGAGGAAAATGATTATCAGTAAAAGTCCTAGTTAATGAATTTACCACCAGATAGACAATGTATTAAGAATTGAAGTCATAAATTTCATATCAGAATGCCAATGGAACAACTGAGAAAAATGGAAATTCCCAAGAGAATGAGCTCTCAAAGAGCTTTAAAAAGTTATGATCTCTTGTTTAACACATACTTCATAGCTTCATAATTTTATGACTTATATAGTATGCTGACCTCCAATTCAGATGGTTTATAGACTATGATTATGTATGAAAGCTCAAATAGCACTTGCAAAACTGCATGCTTGTTTTGAACAAGAAAATATTGTGCAGAAGGGCTATTTTATTGAAGGAAAAATATTCACATTGTTCCTTATAATTTTGTAATCATGCTTTTAGACAATTCATTTTATTATTTATTATTATTTGTTAATTATGTATGCAAAACATGTAACGCATATTTACACGTCGAGTTCAAGAATAATATTTATAATGTTTATCATTTATTGTAATTATAATTTACACAGCTTCTACATATTTTAAGCAAATTGAAACCAAACTCTGTGCACAATGTTCAAGGAATAGGATTCAAGCATTTCTGTATCCAAGATGTGCCAGGGAAATCTTCAAACAAGTAAACACCAGTGAAGGGAACATACAAAAAAGTTCTGCCCTTATAAAATATGTTTTTGAACCATGTTTGTCACCTAAATAGCCTCAAAGACTTGAAAAAACAAATGAGCAAATATATAAAAATGTGCGCATGACCATAATGTGGAAATATCTTCCCATAATTTCCAGGAATTTAGATGCGAACAAACTTAAATTCCTCCCACACAAATCTTGTTTTACAGTGACAGGAGAGCTCAGGCGTGCAGAAACTAACTGTGAACGTTTATTTGTAATGTTTACTAAGTCAGGCATCATTGAAGAGTGACAGCTTATTGAGGAAAAGTGTGCTGTTTCTTTACGATCCCGCATTTTTTTTTTTTTTTTTTTTTTGCTGTTGTATGTATGATAAAAACAAACAAATAAAAAAATAAAAATACCACAGACATACATTGAAAAGGCTTAAGCCTAGAAACCACTTTGAGCATGAGTGTGTTATAAGGTAGTCTGTGTCTGCAACATGACATCATGACTTTGCATAAACAACATACACGCCACTTTCAAGTCAAGTGGCGTGTTATAGCCTACGCATTTTGAGCTATCCGCGTGTATGTCCACGCCGAAACGAACCGTCATCTTCCGCGTGTATGTCTAAGCCGTTAAATATCCGAGTGATTCCGCGTGTATGTGTACGCCGTTAAATGTCCGAGCGAAACGAAGCAAAATGTAGGCCTATATCTACATCTGGGGAGCGATATATTTTTTCCTAGGATGGTAGGGGAAGACTCATAAATGGTATTTGACCCATACAATGTATTGTTGGCTATTCCCACAAATATACCCGTGCTACTTAAGACTGGTTTTGTGATCCAGGGTCACATATTACTATATAAACATAAACACCAGTGACGGGTAGGTTTAGGGACGGGGTTGGGGTAGGTCATATATTTATATACAGTGATGTAACGTTAACGTTAAGTCAACGGCGTTGATAAACACGCTGAAAAGCGATTATGCGTGTTGATAGCACGCCAAAAATGGAAATACGAATTGGCGTGTCATACATACGCCAATAACAAAAAAGGCCAGCAAAAAGCCTCTTTGCCGAGGCAGTGTGTGGGAGAAGGGTGTTCATCGAGAGAAGTCTGTTGCGGTCGACAGTAAATCCACCACAACTAGCTGGAGCCCCACACCACACAAATCAGCTCCACGGGCTCTCTGGCACAGCAGTCTGTTTACTTTGGGAGCAGATTTCTGTCTGAGAGAATACTTGTTTCACAATGCTGAAACTTTAAAGACAACTGGCACACTGAATGGAATTTTGTGTATGTGCAACATAGACTTTGGCTGCTTGTTACGTAACTGTGAATGTTTATTTGATTTGTGCAGCATAAAATGTGTTGCCTATGGCAAGAGATGATGTTCTATAGAAACATATCTTATCTATATCTATTTTATATCTATATATATTAGTTGCCAAAAGTGATGTCTGACCTACAAAAATTGACTTTTTCACCCTTTATTCGAATATCATTAAAAGAAATTGTAAAGATTTTGTAAACACATTGCGTAGTTGTGCTGAGAGTCTTTGTTTTGTTTGTGGTAACGCACCGAAACATGCCAAACTGTGCGCACAATGTTCGACTGTCACCAAGAAATTATGAACATGCAGAAACAAGAGAGAACCAACCAAATATCAATAACTGATTATACTGTTGTCAATGTAGCCTATACTTTTTTTCTGTGAGCCTTTTGTTTTTCTTTGCGAGTTTTTTTGCATAGCAAAATATAACCTGTAGCTGTAGTTTTGCCAAATAATTATTGTCAGATAAATACCTTCACAAAGTTTCGTGTTTTTAAAATATTGAAAAAAGTATCTTCTCCGGACATCACTTTTGGCCACTACTGTATATAAAATGTATAACAAAATCCATTTTCACCATGTAATTTGTTTATTAAAAATGTCTGTTACTTTATATACACATATCAGCAGAATTCTGACCACATCTAAAATCAAGTATTGTGTTTAATAGCATTTTATGGTGGAAATTACATTTAAAACATTTAGATAAATGAGCGATTTTCAGTTAGAGTACTAAGTATATACAATTAAATGACATTTTCATTTGCACAATTTGATATAGTTAATTGGAAATGACACAATAAAATATTAATGTTCAAGTAGCTTTTATTCACATTTCTTATTTACACAAGCTTTATTAGAAGCTTACACAAGCAAATATGTTTGTTGTAGTGAAAATTATTGCAGTGGGGCAACCAAAGTTTTTGGAAAAATGTATATAAATCATTTTCACACAATAAAAATGTAAAGAAATATGATCTATACACACTCTTTAGATCATAATATTTAAACTTTTTATGATGAATGTTTTTAGTTTAAAATGGAATGTCAGGGTATAACAAAATCTGTAAAAGGCATTTGAACCCTCAGAAAAGAAAAAGAAAAAGGTTGGTTTAAAAGAAAATCATCCCCTTGACATAAAATTAATAAAATGAAATAACACTTTTACTGTGTATATGCATAAACTGCAAAAAAGTATTTGGTTCCCCATTTGGTTTTAATGACAACAGTTAATATATGTCACATAATTGAACAGAATACAACATATTATTTAGAAATTATAAGGGCGGGGCTTAAAACTGTTATTTTCTGTTTTTAAATTCATGTTTAAAAGTCAGATCATGCATAAAGGCGTACACCCGGAAATCTATTCCATATATACATGAAAAATTCCTTGTTACTGTTAAACTAGCCATGATAAATATGTCCTCTGTGGTACAAACGTCTCTAAAAAGAAACGAACAAACAATCGCAGACCACAGACATGTCCATAAAAGTGGGCAAATGTTTATTTTAAGTCTAGTTGATCATCTAATGTAAGATTTTTCACAAATTCTCAATTATATGTCCAGTCAAAACATTTATGTCACACTTAGCCTAAAGAGCTTGAATAGTCAAACATGCCATTGGCAAACCAATATGATGATCTATAGGCATCACCATGAACCAAAGAGTTCCCATCATCCCTGCATCCTGTCCTTTCTCTAAACACCGAAAGTGGGTAAAGCTGAAACATAAGCTTCCTGGAAGTTGCATGTGGTGTTGGTTTGTCGCCGCCAACGCTCACCCATTACTGGGCCTCTTCAAAGGTAATTACAGAGTCACACGGAGGCTGCGAGATCGGCATAAGTTCAGCCTTCTCTGAGGAGGAAGTAGACTTAGATGGTCACAATTGGGCAGTGCCTATTGCGTTGACATGTTCAGCCATATGCTAGTGATGTTTTAAGAAAGGTCAGAAAAGTGTGGTGTTTTCAAGGAGTGTGGTCTGTCTATGTGTTTGTCTATTTTTGGTAGCAAGTCCTCTTCTGAACTCTTTTTTCCTAAAACACCGATGTAACATGTTTTTCATGGGTCTGTATTTCATTTCAATAAGGATATTTGAGTATAATAGAGTATCAACACAAAAGTGAACATATCTTCATTGGTTTATTGTTTAAGTGAAGAGGAAAAATAGAAAAATATATATATATTGTTTGTCATTTGTGAGGAAACCGCTTAGTATAGATTTTGTTGACCTACATGTTTTAATAAAGTATAATATGGCTTGTTGCATTTTGGTAAAAATCGATGCAATGACTCACTCATAACACATAGAAGAACCTTATTTGTCCTCACCTTCTGGAGTAAATATGTAATATCATTGTAAAACGTGTTGCTGGGGAAAACATAAAAATTTCCACCACAAAATACTTTCAGGGCAAGTTGTTTGGCATCTCAAATGAGTTGTCTGGTCAGATTACGTGGGGAATACCATGCTTACGTTGTTCGCTCTTGCATGTATACAGAAAAAAGTCTGAGATTACGACTGTAACCATGGTTCCCTGAGAAGGGGAATGAGGCACTGCGTTTGGATCGATGCTTTGGGGGACGCCATCAGTTTGAACAGTGTCTGAAACATGCGTATACATCATACAAAGCATAAATTATACAGGGCACATCCTCAGACTCACTACACCATCTAGTGATAATATTCCCTCGACCATAACCCAACCTCATATGCCCTGTGACAAGAAAAGTCTTTGACTTTTTTAACCTTCCTCCCTTCCTTGTAGGCCCAGCCTCAGAGCTCTAAGGTTTAGCTATGTCAGCTTCTTTAGCTTGACACAGCTATTTGGGAATACTGGCCCAGGGAGACAGATTTCAATACGCTACCCTGACCTACCACTACTACTAGAGGGAGCAAACATGGGGGTTTCCATTTAGAATAACTATTCACCCTCCTCGCTACAAACAACTCCAACCTCTAGAAAGCCACAGGGGAGCTACAGCTCTACTACCCCAGAACAATCAGGGGAAAGCGCTTACACCCTGCCTGGACTAGTCCAGGACCCCAAGACTCCCAGCACCCTACAAAGGTACCTGATAACAAGAAGAGCTGCTAAAAAGGCAAATTATACTCTACTTGCCTCTACAGGTTTTAAGGGATCAGTTTAGGCTCCAACATGGAGTGGAGGACTTTAAAACTCTGACAGAAGGGGAGGGTTCTACTATACACTTAACCCAGAAGGACGGCCCGAAATTGTCAAGGGTCCCAAGACTCCCAGGACCTAAAAAAGGTGCCTGATAACAAGAGCAGCTGCTAAAAAGGCAATTTAACCTACAGTTTTACAGGGTCTGGTTGAGACTCAACCCTGAAGAGTGACCTACCAACGAGAGCACTAGCTACAACCCTCCATACCGCTGCCCGTCTAGAAGGGAGCCACCGGGGATCTATCCTACTTAAAGACCCCAGAATCCTGGGGGAGGCATCTCAACCCTTCTATCACACTCATCTAGGACCTGCTATAACCCATACTTGATTCAATCAGTACTGGCCAGTGACAAGAACAAGGAGAGATTAGGTCAGCGATTCGGTCCTGTTTACCAAATTGCATTCTTTCGATCACTTCCCTAAGATCTCTTCCTCTTAATGTCCCGTCTCCTCTGTGCTCTACTCCTCAAAGGAGAAGGAGCACGAGTGGCTACGCTCTCCCTCTGGCCCTGCCTCCAGTCCTCAGACTGTGATGAACCAGAACCCCCAGGCGAAGATTTAGATCGACACGTGATGTACTTCGTGAAAGCCACCAACCACACCCACTTCACTAAACCTCCCGACTACCATCTCTATAGACGTGCCAAAAAGCTCTGAGGGCAAGACCCGTGCATCAAGGAGAAAGTTTCCCATCTTCCCTTGATGTCTGCCAAGTTCAGATACCTCATTGTGGCCACTATTGCCGCCACTGAACGACCAATGGCAGCGTCTGTTTGTTTGTTGGCCCGGAGTGATAGATCTGTGGTGCGGCGCAGCTCAGCGACAGCTTCAGGAGACAATCCCTGCCCCTGATCCAAATCTTTTAAGCAGGTCTGCCTGGTATGCATGCAACACTGCCACTGTGTGCAAGGAACCACCAGCCTGACCAGTAACTGAGGAATGTGGGAGACATACCTTTCTCGAACTCCTCTGCGAGCTCGACCGGTGAACCCAACGACTTAAGTCTCTACTGTGCCTCAGCAACCACAGGCCCGAGACACTTGTCCCACATTCTTTGAGAATTGGGCCAAGCGCGAATGGAGCTTCCTCATTGTGAATCTCTCACAATGGGCAGATTCAGCACCCTCGAGAACTGAACGCGCATGCTCCTCACCCAAACACATAATGCACAAGTCTTTAGTGTGTGTCCTCAGGTGTCAAAAACCTGGCACACATTGGCATACAGTTCCTGATAAACATTTTTGAGTGCTTATCCATGATAAATGCCTTCACATGCGCTAACACAAACAAACAGATCCTGAAGACCAAAAATCTGATGACGTCCATTGCAGGCACTCTCTTATACTCACAGGTGCTCCGGTAGTGACGTCATAGACTGTCGTCGGCCAATGAAATTGTCGTGTGTATACACATGCTTCAGACACTGGTCACACTGATGGCGTTACCTATAACTAGATCCAGACACAGTGTTGAGTTCCACTTTGATTCGGAATAAGGTCTGATTACTATATGGCGTGAGGCTTGTAGCAACAATGAATAGTTTTTGCTGAGAATTAGGAATAGTAAGCTAACTAGCATTTAACATGGACAAATGTAAACGTCAACCCTCGTTAACTTATGGGGAACCACCTACACTTATTGTAAAAACATATGAACTTCGATCTGTGGAGAGAAAGTGACAGAACCCATGGCAGAACAAAATTCAAACCACAGCTGCAGATGTGATAGGCGTACAGTACTTGCTTAAATGACATATTTTTTCTGATAAAGCCTAAGCTTTGTTGGAAATGCTTACTATCAGTGGAGCGTAGAGCGAGCGTCACATATCTGCTTCACAGGTAAGCATAGCGATTCCTCAAACCATCTGATCCATAAGCAGATCAGCACAGCAGCACAATTAATGTAAATGAGATACTCCGCAAGTAACGTAATTTTATTGTCCAAAGTTCTGTAGTGCACCTTTAAGGAAGTAAATAGGGTCAGATTTAATTTCATGCTGACTTACTGTACATGTCGAACCTTACTTTAAAAACATTTGGTTAAAATAAAGTAATTTTTTGTAAAATTAACAGATGTTTTGGTGTGCTCAAGTAGTTCACTAGTGTTTTAAGTTTAGGAATCTCTAGCCCTTCTTGGTACTTTTAATAGGATTGTATCTTTTATTTGATGCTATACTTGTCTTGAGAAGCGGCTATTTTAAGTGGCGACCGTGGCAGGGGTTTCTGACATGCTTTTTTTCCATTTCCTGTCAGAGATGTTAATCCTGTAAAATGTCTGTTTTGAGGGACTTTACAAGGGCTGAGGAGGGAGCAATGGAGCAGCGCTGTCGGTTTCTCACACAGTGCAAAAATACTTTGTTTCTTTTTAGTATTGCCTTCTGGTGTAACAATATTATCCATACTCTTGTGCCAAATAAATTATCAGTGATCTTCTGCCTGTTTTTAATGTTTTCTCATAAACTACGTACATATCTCTGTTTGAGAGAGTACTGAGAAAACACAGTGACCTGCATCAGTTGACGTCAAAGAAATAAAAGGTGTTGATGTCTCCGCAAATTGCAAATTGCTGTAATTAGGGCTGTCTCAGGCCCTGCGAGTTTAAGTGACCGCCTTAGCTGCAATACACACGTTTTCCCAGTACTGGTGCAGTTAGATAGTTATGTAGTGGGCCACTACACCCACAATTTTAAACAGAAATCTGAAGCATTTTTTTTAGATAGTATGACTGTTTTTCTGTGTTGTCTATGTGAGGGGGTTCATTTTGATTGATAACTAGGCCTATATCATAAAAAAAATGTAGGCTAAATGAAAAATTATGGTAAAGTGATTGCTGATAAAATAATTATTAATTATTCAAAAGTAATCATAGACATATCACAAATTTTATTAATTTCTAGGTATTTGTTTATTATTTATTTAAAGTCAACCTGTGGTTAAAATCAAGTTTTTAATGTTGTTTATAAGTCTATGTGGTGTTTTTAATGTGCTTTAAGACAAACCATGTGCAAATTCATAAGTCAACACCATTGCTGAGTATTTTCTCCTTAAAACTGCAGTGAACCAAAGACAGTCTCAAAAACATGGATTGAAATTGCTGTTTTTTTTCTGACTTGTAACCAGTCAGGTCAACGTGCCGACAGGCTATAGCATATCATTAACAGCGAACTAGCAGGTCTCGACAAATGCCAGGTTATCCCGCTATATTTTTCTGTTGATTTGGAAAAATCGGCTGGATTTAGCAATATAGCGGTATGACGTTATGATGAACCGTATGCATTTCTCCACTGACGTTCTGAGTTGTTCAAAGCGTTTCTGATGATTGTTAGAAGGCAGTTGCCTGACTCTGAGATGGCGAACGGGAACATAATTTGTGTAACATTAGCAACACATTATTAGCTGTTTGATAACATAGTCAAGCAAAAGGCTAATTATATTAGTTACCGTTATGTGTCCGACGTTGTAAAGAGCGACACCATTGTGCAGCGTTTACCTCAGTGAGTTGGCAGAGTGGATCTGTGAGCCGGTGTTACGGATCAACTGGGGATCATATAAACTGGGGACGCGCGCGTGCACGCAGATAGTTTTACCTGGATTTCCAGCAGATGTTAACAGCGACAGATTCATGCCCTATTTTACGGATCACCGATTAAAAACGAATATTTCACCAGTTGTATACACGGTATGCGAATAAAGCGCTTTGTTTTGCAGTGTATGACATTCCTTCGTATTTGACGCCTTTTCAAAGAAGTTTAACATCCTTTAGTGTCAAGCTCAGAAACCACGCCCATGTTAACAAGGGTCATTCGGTTTCATTGGATGAACAGACTTGTCAGCCCACTTGTGTGGTCATGAGTTCTAATCACAAATGTAGATTAAATGTAGATTAAACAACAGAGGTAGGCTACCTAAAAGAAACATAAATTGCAAAGTCATTTACATTTTTTCAACAAGTTGCATTTATCGATCTGCATATAGCCTAATTTTATAATGGATCAATTATTTTTTATATAAAAATACTTATCAGCTTATTTTACTCTGCTATGATATTTAGATCTCTTTTTTGAACAACCAGCTGTGACGCGTCCGTATCATTTTCCCTGGATATATAGCAGCAATGCTTATAGGGCCATGAAGTTAATTATCTCATGAACTTGTAACATTTTCAAAAGATTTATAAAATAAAGAATTTCTTTGTTTCTTTCAGAACAATTCTGTATTTACTACTGCATCTTCTTCGAAGCATATAATCATTTGATCAAGCAAGTGATCAAACCATTGTATTAAGTATTCCTGTAGCTCAAACAGTAGAGTGTTGAGTTTGCAACGCTAAAGTCATGGGTTCGATTCCCAGGAAAAGCAAGAACTGTTAAGACTTTTAAATGTGTACCTTGAAATCCAATGTAAGTCCCTCAAACATTGTACATTATGCTCAGTAGCATGAACTTGAATGTTGTGAATCTAATGTCTTGTTTTGGACATTTAGAGAACACTTTGTCTTTAGTGATTAAAGTCCTGTGAAAAACACAGAGTGGAAAGTGCAACCACAAATTGTATTACTGAAATAAGCAGAACATATGATATAGTGATGATGATGATGATGAATTATTGCAAATATATAGGCCTACTGATATTCTCTATGTCTAATTTTCACCTACATCACTAACCTCTTAATCATTTGTCACCTCACATGAATAGCATGACCCTCTCTAAAACAATAGGAAATGCTTTATTGTTTACTTTTTTGCTGACCTCTTAAACAAAAGAAATATTACACAATGGTCTATGAGTTTTATAAATAAAATGTAATGTGTTTGGGCCTCTTTTTATGTAATATAAATTATGCCAGTTCTCTTCATTTGAATGGTACCATGAAACTCATTAAATGATTAGTTCTTTCAAACAATTTTTTGCTAATAATTTACTCACTCAGGAATGTTTTCCTCAAAAACCTTAATTTCTTTTCGACTGAAGAAAGAAAGACATGGATATCTTGGATGACATGGGGGTGAGTAAATTATCAGCAAAATTTTTTTTTGAAAGTGAACTAATCCTTGAACATATTCTCTTTACTTGTTATTCATCACATCATGTGCATTCATTGTTGTCATCTGCTATCTGTTAGGAACAGATTAAAAAAAAGGTCTATAAATTAAGTGTCATTATTGTTACTGGTGTCATTGTTGTTAGGCCATAGACTACCACAGCAAATTGATGCAATTAAAGTTAGACAAATCAAAAACTTTGTAGGATAACCAATATCCTGGCAGCTGCTCAATAAAGGAACACTAAGAGGTGAAAATTTCACAATGAAGGGTGATTGTGTGTTAAATTGCTCTTACTATAAAAAGGTAATACAACTGTGACATTTATTTTCTAATAACATGATTACATTAGATGGAGAGCAGTAGGTATGAAGGCCAAACTGGCCAATGGGTAAGAAAAATGTATACACATTGCAAAACAAGTAACTGTTCTTCCTTAGCATGTAAGTTATATTCTAACTTATTCTATAGTTTGTTAGTCCTTCCTTAGATTGAATGTTCAGAAGGTGAGACTGTGTGGTCAGACCTTCACAGTTGGCAAATACAGATGTCCTGCATGCATGCACATTTGCCTATTTTTTTTTTTTTCTTTTGTTGCTTTCATAGCTGTTAGCTAATGAATATGTTTGTTGAACATTCTCCTATATAAATGCTGTGGGTAAATCACTGGATCCATAAGCTATGGCTTAACAATTTTCACCTCTCTTTATGAACATTTATGGAGTGTACTGTGTATGCTTTATGCTTTAACTCATTCCTCAGCAACATTAAAATACATAAATAATAAATAAATAAATGCTTGACATGTCCCTTTAACCACAGCAGTATTGCTGCTCAATTTTAATTAAGCAACAAATTGGCATCATAACAATAATCTGCGAATACACACGCACTGCAAATACACAATGTCAATAGTATAATTTATTTAATATATTTACAGTTGTCATCAGATACAAATTTTATTGAAACGAATGTAACAAAATAATGTGGGCGTGGTCTGTGTGTCGCGAAATTAAAGCACATTAAAACTTCCCTTAAAGGCGTCTGAAACATACAGCGGAGCAGCGACAGAGTAAACAACAGAGCCCTAATATGATACAAACATTTAACAATAACGTGGAAAGCTTTTAAATCTGCTCAGTGAAAAATTAGCTGTGACGAATCTGTCACCGTTTAACATCTGCTGGAAATCCAGGTAAAACTGTCTGCGTGCACGCGCACTTCCCCAGTTTACATGATCCCCAGTTGATCCGTAACACCGGCTTGAGTGGAGGCGTGACCAATTTGCATATTCATACTCCGTAAATGAAGCAAGAGTGTAGAGTTACATTCAAGCTATTTTAAGGCATGAAGTTTTTTTTTCACAGGAAAAAACGTTTAAATGTGTCATTTTGGTGATCAAAGATGAGTATTAAGGGATAAAATGATTAACTACAGGGGGACTTTAAAACAGTTACATTGAAATAATCGAAACATAATTATTACAGATAAAATACTTTATCTGTCCTGCATTATTTTGTTTAGAGGCATTTCTCTTTTTTAGTTAAGCGTAAATATTCCAAATTTCTGCTGTGGATTACAAAAAAAAAATGGAGGTGTTTTTTTTTTCTTTCCATACAAAGTCAATGGGGTCCAATGTTGTTTGAATACCAAAAAAACAATTAAACAAAGGAGAAAAAAATGCAGTTTCAAACTTCATCTATAAACACCCCTAGGTAAATTTGCCAAAACAAGTCTCTCTATTTTGTGTTTGGAAGGTTCACTTTTTTTCTATGTGTGTATGTATGTGTCTCCAACAGCAGGTGGCGGCATTGACTAGAAGAAGGTATGTAATCAACCAAACCAACCAAAGTATCATGTGTAGGGGACTCAGTGCTGGGAAGTGAGATTGCTTGTCATGTATTATGGCACTATGTTTTTACGTATATATATATATAGCCGAGAGGGGGATATCTAGAAGTATTCAGTTTATAATGGCAATGATACTTGACACAAATACAGATTTATGGGTACAGATGATCTAAAAAAAAAAAAAAAAAATTCTGTTTGCATTATGTTTTAACATAAATCCAGAATAAATCACAAGCTTTGTCTTTTTAAATTCAATAGAGGTAAAACAGAAAAGGGACTTAAACTGAATTCATTGTTTTTTTATTGACACACCTTATTTTTTTCTGACAAAAAAAAAGAAATCTGGTCTTTTGAGTCATTGTAAATATTTCCGTTGAATTGGAGGTAATAATAGAAACTGGTCCCAAATGCGTGGGCTAAAGACTTGCGTCAGTCGCACTCACAGATGTGGGTAGACATGCATCAGACAAGCTTTCTGCATCAGTTCAGTTGTTATTGAATCTGTTTCAAAACAATATAATAATAGACAGTTATTCAGTACAAAGCAAACAGATCAAAAACAAGAAGAAACACTGAAGAATCATCTAGAATAAGCTCTATCAAAGAAGATGCATTTTGTCAGATTAGTTTGTATCTTCCTACCTCAAAGTGCTTTTGCTGTGACTTAACTACTTTTAATGGAGAGTAATTAGTGGTTATGCTTACAAATACACCGTCTGATGTTCATTAATCTGCAGAAGTCAAGCTCCTGTGATGTGGCTTTGTTTGGTAGGCTGCACAAAGAAACCACATTGATATTTAACTGCTACAAGACTGGTATTTAACCCTAAATATTATGTTAAAAAATGGCTACAATAATGAGAGCACAAAGAAAAGACACATGACATAAAGAGATTCATAGATTTGCAAATTCAGCATTAACCTTAATGGAAGTTTCATAAAGTAATCTAATTTTTGACCAGAAATACACTACCGTTAAAAAATTTGGTGAGTGACAGTAGTAAATGGTAAATACTAAAAGATTTTAATTTCAAATAAATGTGGTTCTTTTGGACCTTCTATTCATCAAAGAATCCTTTAAAAATGTATCATACTTTCCACAAGAATAATGTGAAGCACAACTGTTCAGAAAATCCTATTAGAATGTTTCTGAAGGATCATGTGACACTGAAGACTGGAGTAATAATGCTGAAAAATCAGCTTTGATCACAGGAATAAATTATATTTTACAATGTATTCAAATAGAAAACAAGTTTTTTTTTTTAATTGTAAGAATATTTCACATTATTACTGTTTTACTGTATTTTTTTATCACGTAAATGCAGCCTTGATGAGCATAAGAGACATAATCTTATTGACCACAAACTTTTGAATATTTTGTTTAGATCTTATACACGGGTTTCTTGTATACAAACAATACCGGATGCGCGCGCATCCAGGGGGCAAAAAACCGCTATCTGTTATGCCGAGTTCTGTAAAAGAACATTGTAATTAACGTAGATTTCGCATTGTTTGTAATTTCTTGTTGACTCAATAATAAACTGCAATTTCAGAGTTGGATCTGTTTGTTTGGGTTTCATATTAATATAACATTATGTAAAACGTCCAACTGTTTACGAATCAAAATCCGGACATACTGTGATGCATGTATGAATTATCATGTTAGACTAAGTTAGTAATGTAATTGCCTCTATAGAGCCCGAATTTGCTTTTATATAAGTTAAGCTTGTTTACGTTACGACCTGCAACATATCATGACTGCACACATATAACGTTACTTTACTGTAAATCAAAGATTTGACGATGGATTATGTGGGAAGTAGTACCTCCGACCGTGGCGATTATATTAAAAAAAAACTTACTCTCAGCAATGGTGAGATCTTGCCGGATCCCTACGCAATACCTAACTATCTTTGGATTGTGGATGTCAAGAGGTGGCCAGCAATTGTATGGCCTGATATATATATAATTGTTCAATTCAGACACCAAGTGTGTATACAAGAGAAATGATTAGAGCGTACAAATCCCTTGATGCATACAACTACGTGCTATGTGATCATGTGCAGCTCGTCAAATACTTTGATGCTGCACCGGATTTTTGCGTGTTGAGGTCAGATGTGCTCCCTAGTCAAAGGCAAGTCATTAAAGCCGAGCCTTATGATGCCTGGGTGTATGTCCATAAGGGCCTTGGTTACATCCTTACCGCTCACTGCAAATGCATGGCAGGGTACGTCTATCAAAATGTATCTGCCATCAGAAACCCTTTACTCCGTTACGAAGACCGTGGGTCTTTTCGCCCCCTGGCTGCGTGCGCAAGCAGTGATGACGTCGCCGAGAAATCCATGTATCCGGTTACAGGTGAAAGACAAACAAATTAAAGCCATTTGGCATATAGCGAATGATGCAATAATCATACTTTTCGATACTAGATTCCTCTTCTACCAGTGCTGACGGTAACATGCTAGTCAACCAAACCCTGAGCGCGTGGCATCATGCTTGTTGGTCCATAAATTTAGTTTCTAAACACTCAAATCATGTCCAAAAAAAAAAAAAAACTGGACTAGCAAATGCGCTGTGTGTCTCAGAACACTGACTGTTTTTATAGCAATATAGGTGGGACTTATTCCGCCATATTTGCGTTGCACTTTCTCCCATATGAGTGTCTTTGTATATCTAAAGTCTTTCGTTCTGTCGTCTCCGAATGAAACCGCTCCTACACATTCTTTTAGAAATAATGATAGTCAGAGGTTAGCAACGAAAGCTACATTGCTGATTCTGCATTCTGTAGCATTTTCATACGGTTAATGAGCATGCGGCTTAAAAATCGTAAACATCTTTCAAGTGGAAAATTTGTCTCACTTGTCTTCACTCATCGTTTCTCACTCACTATCGCTATAAGATTTGTTTAGGAAAACATGCAGACCCGTAAATGGACAGCACTATACATAAAACAATTTGTGGTAAAGTTTACATACAAATCTGTTTATTTTTCTTACATTTCTCTTTCTGTTGGTGTTTTTCATGTCTGTTCTTTATGGAAATGTTCTCGAATAGCCCCGTGTGGGTGGACGATAGTGGTAAGTTACATGGAAAACAAACAATAAGACATTAAAACGCTCGCAGTCAGTTCTCACTTCACTGTGCTCATTTACATGCCACTTTCTGGAAGCCTACAACCACACAGTCTCTATAGTACTTCCTCTCTTTGTGGGCTTGTGTTGTTTTTCAGTCAACCGTTGCTTTTATCAGATATTACTGGTTTTATTTTAATGCAGAGTCTATTTTCTCTACGTGCAAGTTATAGTTAGATGGCAGTAGTTATGTATACTTAGTGAAAAAA
The DNA here is from genome assembly GCA_026230005.1 of Gila orcuttii. Taxonomy (NCBI): domain Eukaryota; kingdom Metazoa; phylum Chordata; class Actinopteri; order Cypriniformes; family Leuciscidae; genus Gila; species Gila orcuttii. The sequence continues at coordinate 19,024,122 of JAPDVR010000024.1, read as the reverse complement.
GTGGCAGATACTATTTGCACCTCAGTGTATTGCAGTACATAATGAAACAGAATACAATTATAGTAACATATTTATTTATTAATGTCATGGACACTGCCTTATTGGGACATTAGTTATCCCTATAGTCCACCCCTAAATCCAGTTTCAGTTATAAGTATATTAAATTCCCATTAGGCACTTAATGTGGTTTCACTTTATTTACTTATAGTCAGTATAATGTCTGTTGAGGAGCATTACAATAAAGAGTTATCAGATATTAAGCAGACAGTCTACTAATACTCTAATGAGAGTTAGTTGACATGCAGTTACAAGTTACTTATACAGTAGTTAATGTCTAGGTTGGACCATCGAAATAAAGTATATGTCAGGTGTGGTGGTGGTGAAAGGAGCGAGGACTCAGGTGCAGAGATGATGGGTTTTTTATTAATAAAAATAAAACAAAATACAAACAAAAGTTCCCCGTAGGAGACTAATGGACTGGACTGGACTGGACTGGACACAAGGGTTACATTCGACAACGAAACAGCACAGAACTCCAAACACAAGGAGAACAAATAAGGAAGCCAGGTGGGGCAAATGAATCAATAATCAGGTAACAAGATGGGAGGGACTAGACAATCGACATGAAAAGCCATGTGCTCACACCAAACATGACTAAAACACAAGAACATGGCCAGTAAAACAAATCACCAGCCATGTGCTCACACAAAATGAGACATGAACACGCAGCTAATGAAACACTCATAAGCCACATGTTCACACGAAACATGACAAGAAACATGAAAGCACACAGCTAGTGTAAAACACAAGCCGTGTAAAACACAAGCTGTGTAAAACACAAGCTGTGTGCTACACAGTACAAGACAAAACAGGAGTGTCAGGGCTCTGTCACAAAACCAAGAAATAGACTAGACAGAAGTGACAGAACCCTGACAGTTTTAACCTTTATTTCAACTCTTGAATATTTCTTTAATTTTATTTAAAATAAACTGGAGATAAGGAGAATAATGGGATTGGAAAAGGCAGATTCAAACATGTCAAAAGCTAAAGCCGCTATCCCTACAGTTCGCACTGCTGTTTTAGTCATTTGTTTCTCTTGTAATTTTGTCTGGCTTAACCAGACAATGGTGGTGGAGTTTGTGAAAATGGCCTTTGTCAACAAGACAAAACAGATTCAAGTTTTAAAATCTAGCATTGACTATCATTATTACATTTATTTACATAAGTGTAACTGGTCATTTTATTCTTACATCTATTTAACAATATAGCCACCTTTTATAAACCAAATACATGTTGCATTACAAGCTGGTTTACAAGCAAAATTTAGTGAAAACTTTAACACTATTCTTCAGCTATCTTGCAACCACTTTTTTTTTTTCAGGAAATGCCAATACAGTTTTTTTAGGAGGATGATGTGATATGACACAAAAATATTTTCGACTGTAAAAGATACATGTGACAATACTTCTCATAGCTAGACACGTAAAAACCTTCAAAACAAGAATTAACATGGTTACACTTTATTTCAACTGTCCACTTTTCAAGTAGCCTACATGTAGACTAACTCTCATTAGAGTATTAGTAGACTGGTAGGGTTAGTAGAATAAGTTGACATATACTTGGAAAGTTATAGTCAGTATAATGTCTGTTCAAGAGCATCAAAATAAAGAGATAGCAGATATTAAGCAGACAGTCTACTAATACTCTAATGACAGTTAGTTGACATGTAGTTGCGAAGGTACAGTACATGTAGTTAGTAAAATGTCTAAAATGGATAAACTAAATTGTTAGAATTTTGACCATATGTAAAGTAAATATCTCTGAAACTGCGATAATTATGTAGTGCAAAGAATGACTAGTGTTAAGATATTCAGATATATTGGATCCAGCTCTTGATGAGCAACAGAACAACGGCAGAGTTGTAAATGGGAGGGTCATAAACAGCTTTTTTAAGTGCAGCAGAGAGGAAGTTGACTTGTGCTCACTACTAACCACTCACTTTAAGTGTACAAGCCAAGCCTCCATTAGATCATCTCAATGGGTAAGTTCTTTTGTTCTTTTAAAAGAAATGTATCATCATGGTGCATGCAAGGCACTCTGTTAATTGATGCTTTATAGATTTTGATTTTGCTTTAAAATATTGTGGTTGATCATGGGAATCTGGAGAGGCAATGTAACTTGTGTACTTCCCACCGAACGGATGAAAAAGAGAAGGAACTCGTTTGAATTCACATCCTCTATCTGGGGATTTCTGCTCAATTTTATATTTAGAGGATGCTGTAGAAGGATACTTTCCTTTCCTAAATGAAACCAAAAATTAGGTATATCATCATAGTACATGTAGTGCCGGTGTTGTAATTGCCATGACAACCTACTTCAGTTGAGTATTTGGTAACACTTTATTTTAATGGTCCCTTTTAAACATTATTATTGACTATAAGCAGGCTAACTTTGCAACTGCATGTCAACTAACTCTCATTAGAGTATTAGTAGACTGTCTGCTTAATATCTGATAACTCCTTATTTTGATGCTCCTCAACAGACATTATACTGACTATAAGTAACTTTGCAACTACATGTCAACTAATTATACTAACCAGTCTACTAATACTCTAATGAGAGTTAGTTGACATGTAGGTGCAACGTTACTTATATAACCGAATATTTCAATGTATTCAAATGATTCTGTGATAATTTAGTGACACTGATACTGACTTTTTGACACTGATGGGTCATTTACAATAAATGTTATGTTTCTATTTGAAAGATTACATTTAGCATTTTAGTTACTCTATGGTTACACTTTTCAAAATAACGGAGGTACCTGAGTTTTAGTTTTAATTCTCTGTAAAGCCTGACGCACTAAAAAGTTTGTGTTACACATTCTGATCTGTCATGATCACAGAGTTTATGTAGTTTGGTGTGTATTATATAGGCAACTGTGTTCATGTAATAGGGAAGTAAGAAAACACTTTTATAAATACCTGTATTTACCTCAGTTTACGGAAGCTGACCATATTTGATTAAATGCTGGTGTTCAAAATGTAAATGTAAACTTCTTTCTTTTACAATGAGTTGTTCATGCCTGTGGAAAAAGTTGCCGCCACGATGTAAGGGGTTGCTGGGGCATTGGTCGTCTATTCTGGGTAATTTCCAGGTGGCTACTAATGGGTCAAAGAGTTTCTGACCCAAGATTTGATTTGGGCCTTAAATCAGTGGAAGACTAAAGGATTTTATTGCCCATTTTAATGACAATTGTATGTCTGATTATTTAGAAAAGTAAAAGGACACATTTGAGGTATCATTCATGTAACAGAAACCTCAAAGTTTACACATCAAAGTTTGGTTTCACTTTATTTTGATGGTCCCTTTAACACATTCTGTTGACAATAAGTAACGTTGCCCCAACATGTCGACTTACTCTCATTAGAGTGTTAGTAGAGTATTAAAAGACGGGTAGGGTTCGGGTTAGAATAAGTTGACGTACTTGCAAAGTTACTTATAGTCAGTATAATGTCTGTTGAGGAGCATCAAAATGAATATCAGATATTAAGCAGAGAGTCTATTAATACTCTAATGAGAGTTAGTTGACATGTAGTTGCCAAGTGCAGAACAGAATGTTCAAAAGGGACCATCAAAATAAAGTGTTACCCAAAGTTTAGTAATTAGGATTAGGGAATGGTTTAATGGTTCATACTAATAGTGATACTAGCCAACACTCAACCATGATGAAACTATTAAGTTTCACACAAAATGATCTGTTTTCAGGCTTTTGTAGCTGTATAGGTCATTTAGATACATAAATCAACATAGTGTCCTACAATTGAGCTTTGAGACATTTCTAGAAATCAACAAACGCTGTTGCAAGATTGTCTGAGTAGCCGTCTTGACGACGTAATTTCATGTTAAAAGAGGTGGAAAGTCCCTGCCAGTGAAATCAAGTCCTGAGAACTTTGGCCAATCAGTTTGTCTATACAGCAACCAAAAGGAAGTGACTTTGTGACACAGAAAAAGCACACGCCAATGTGGGCCGTGAGAGGAAATGACTTGCACTGTGCATGAGCCTGAGATCACAGGCCGTCTCTACTCGTCTCCTGCCTGAACCCTCAACTAACTCATTCAACTTCAGACCGTACACTAAACATCAACCAAAACATGGTGGCAAAAACCAGCCAGTACGAATGGCTCTTTCGATGAAAAAAAAGCGTACCTTCAGTCATTTCCAACAGTCGCATGCGAAGATGTGTATCCAGGATTTCTGTAACAAGTAAGTATGCGGGTTTCTTCACTTCTGTGTCTTTGTCCATTTGAATGTCTGCAACAACATTGATGTACGAAAGAGTATTTTGTTATCAATTGTTTGAAAAGTGAAAGTGATTCCCACAAGTTTGAGGGTTACTACAGTATTGTGAGCTAGTGCCGTGGTAGACCATGTGTATTAAGAAAGTAAATGTGAGTCATTGATTTATTGTCGTTTTTAAGACGTACCTTGAGAAGGTGGGTAGTTTGTGGTGCTCGACTGAAGTGAATCAGAGTACAGTTCTACCTACGAGTGTTGTTCGCATATATTCTGTAGTTTAACTCCAGTCATGTGGCTCTGGTAAAATTTAGGCTGCAGATTTAATGTAAAGTTAAACGTATTTCAAATGAATGTTCTTCATTCATAATGATTGCAGGGAAAACCCCTGCCTCACTCAAGGCCACAATATGGATGTTACTCCACACCTTTACCACTAAACTCCTACCCCATGTTCAAGGTGTTCACATGACCTTTTCAGACAGGATACACTTTGCATTTCTACACGTTATAACGTGGGGGCACATCCAGCAGACTATGAAATGTTGTTCTGACTAACATCTGTGGGCAGATGTTTGAAAAAAACTTCGATAACACTTTGGAATAAGCTTGTTTCCATAATAGTTAATAGTAGAAGCTGAAGTGTTAATGTAGTACTGCATAGTTACTTATTAATGACGGATCATTATTCAAAAGTGTTACCAAAACTTCATGTGCCGTTGATGGATGCTGTGTTACATGTGTGCATCATGTTCTCCTTTATTGAAAGCAGGACTCAAGCTGTATTTTAGGTGAAGTGCAGGAAATGAAGGAAGGATGTACGTGCGGAGCAGAAATAATAACTGAAACAGATGCCCACAGATTCTTTTCTTATCTTTGGTTTGTAACATAAATTAACATAATAAGGAAACGGTCCTCTCAGGGATAAAACCTTGAGTAGCTTGTGATAAATCAATTCAAAATGTGTGCTTTAATATTAGTTTATACTTAAAGCGAGTGTAAGTGTATTATTCATCATGTATAATCAGAATGTAGCAGCAGAAAGTCCATTTTGGCCAAGAAACGCTCGTTTAGGTGCAGTCACATTTATCGCTCTTTGGTGAAATCCAGCCATTTTAATAGAAATATGCTATCGGGAATTTCACGTGAGGACAAATTGATTTCACAGAGCAGATTTCACAACAGATTAAGCTGTTCAGAGAAATTTGTCGCGCTGACCAACAGAAAGCTGCTTGGTTTGAAAATGATTTCTGTCAGCTGTGCAACAGACAGTGGGACCATTTTGCCCACAAAATTTCGCTAATGTGAGAAGAGACTGTCTGATTGGCGTGTTCAGTGACCAAGGAGAGTTTGTTTAGTTTAATGTGTCAGATAGACCACTATCCAGCTGTCTGAAACAGCTGTGCAGAAAATACCAGAAAGAATTAGCGGACGAGTACCAATTATCTCATAAACACAGTATATACAGACATCTGGTGTACTTACTGTACTACTGACATTTCATATCACTAACCTGGAAAATCCTGATTAGCTCAAAGCGCTCAGTATCGTTGTACCCTATCTGATTTTGCCTACATATGGTTAACCATACAGTATATGTGATCTAGTTGTAACAGGTGTTTTAATGTGCTTTTAGCTGTGCTAATAACATTTAAACCCTTGCTCTAGTTTTTACAGGGCTTTCACTCTGAATAAAGTCTAAACCAGATTAGACAACCTGACACTGGTGACTATCTATCACAACTTTGCTTGAGTGACACATTTTCATGTTTGCTAGCTGATGGCTTCACTAACTCTGATGAACTGGATGGGTGACATCTTAGATTTAGTATGAAATCAAATTTACTTTCATTTTTCACTTCTATTACTCAAAATTGTATGGTTGCTAGATAAGGCATGTTATCCAGTCAGTTTAAAGGGGATTTCAGCAGTCCTTTAGCTTGTTTTGGTCGCGTCAAGTGGTTTTCTACCTCATTGTGATCCATTGAAATGGTTTAGTCATGGATTATTTCATACATATTCACCCACAACTGGCGGTCAGAGCCCACTGGCAATATTTGAAAAATGCTGGAAAAGTGGAGGGGGGGGGGGAGGGGGGGGGGGGAGGGACATGCACCTGAGACCCGAATCTCTCTGTAATTACGTCACGCAGTACCACAACATCCAATAGGAAAATTCAACTGCAGTAGCAACCATTCAACCTGAAGAGGGCAGCACTCAGACGTTTTTACACCATATATGGTAGAATTAAAACACTTTATACCCAAATGTCAAACAATTTACTCGAATCCATGAACAGCATTAATAAAGCCCCAGTCTTACAGATCATTAACTAAAAAAAGTTTTTTAAGGGTTTAGTTACCCTTTAGGAGCAGGTTAAGCTCTGGTCACTGACTCCTATGAATGGAAACGTTGTTAAAATGTCACAAGCTGAAAACAATCTCGTGTGGAAACTCTGACACACCACTGAGGCATGATATATTATATTGCTTTCAGAGGAAATGGATACTACTCACTTTACAGATGACATATCCCTGGTCTTACTGTATATAATGCCATCCCAAAGCGGAAAAAAAACTTTATTAATAATCTTTAATCAAAATGCAATAACTTGCTCTTCCTCTGAAACAACTTAACTTTTCCTCTCACATCATCGTAACAATGTGGGCGGAAAATAGACAAATATGTTTCAGTGCCCGTCTTCTTTTTCTTGTGGACTGGTTGGCTTGAACTTTTGCACTTTCAAGAAGGGTGAACATTAGAGAAGGACACAGTTTTCATTCCTTTCATTCCATTTGCTTCTTCAGTTCCCACATTTCTAGTCTTTTTCTGACTGATTCAAGTTATTATACAGAGTTTTTTTATCTAAATGTAATATTTTTATCCCCATTTAAATCATTACGGCCTCTTCTCCAATCATGTGGCTCCATTCTGGCATGAAATGCCTGCTTTTCATGATCCAATCATTTCCCGATGGATAATCAAGATCTGTGCTACATTCTTACCCTCTGAAATTCACATCACATTTAAAAAATAAATGCACTTGTAAATTGTGTTTGACCTCCTATCACTTCATGCTGAGCAGCACATGAAGTCATAGCAGCAGGATCAGGAAGTTGCTTGAATACGGCTGAAATCTTCTCCACCCTGCTTGTTGCAGTTCCTAGAGCATGCCATTATCATTGTGTTTTTTTGGAGATTTAATATTAATACTTCATAGCTTAGAGCAACCCATGTGTTTGATTACAGTAGCAGGGCATTGCTGGGTCCTTCTGAGTAATAGGCTACTTAAAAAAAAATTCTTTATGTTGGAGAAGGAATTTATTACATGGGCATGCATGATGTAAACAAAATATTAAGCCCATTGCTTGATATTTACTATTTTGTTTCCATTATATAATAAGAAAAAAAGAAAGAAAAAAAATACTTTTCAAATTACTTATCAAAATAACTTGCTTTGCCTCTGAAACAATGTACTTTTCCGCTGACATTATCATAATAATGTGGGTGGGGAAAATAGCCAAATATGTTGATGAGAAAAGGTTTGGATACAAACCAAAAAACTTTAATGACATGATGCTCATTTTTGTCCCTATTAATGTCTGCAAACAAAGACTTGAACATGTTTTCGTTTATAATTTTAATTAATTTGAATATTTTTTGGAGCATGTCAAAAATGATAATTTTGTAATTAATAATTCATGATATGAAAAAAAATCGTCCTACTTATATTAATCAGTCTAAAAAAACAAATTTTAAATATATTTTTTAGTGTAAGGAAAGGAAAGTGTTTGGAAAATATATGATATGTATGGCAATTTTTTTGAGGCATTACATTTAAAGTTTTGTTGAAAATTATGATCAATAATTTTTCAAAACCATATGAAACCAAACATAAATACAAAGATTGCCATAAAGTGTACAAGAATTTTAGATTTTTTAGATTTAAAAAAATATATATTTTTGTTTTGACGTAGCACAAACACTGCAGGATCAGTAATGCAGCCTTTTTTAATACATTGGCTCAAGAGGATGTTCAAATAGTAATAGTTGGGCTGGCTTATGAAACACCACTAAAAAACTACACACTCTCATTGCAATTTGTAACCATTTTACGTTTTTCTGATTTGGTGGATAATTCGTATGTTTTTGCACAATCTTCTTAAACACAGTGACGTTTAGTTATTTCAATTTCCTTGAAGTGAAGTCTGTAAGAAGGTCAAGAGCACTTTGCTGACAGTGCCACACTAAACTTCTACTTAACTCCTAAAAATAGGATCCTCTTGCCACAAGCTCGCCTCTGAACCATAATTCTTTGGTTGGATATTATAATGTCATGATGAGATCCACTACGCTACCATTAGACTTCTCATTTAGGTCAAAATTGTCCCATGGGATTCTAATCTCGCCACTCCACCCAGTGTTAGATGGACTTTCCTCCGTTCCCATCTATATCTGCTGACTGGCACTCGACGTCTCGCGCCGGATAAGCAAATTCCTCTGTGCGCTCGACAGCCCAGGAGGGGCTCGACTTTCCAAAGGAAACGTAGAGTTTCCTGTCCTTTCAGTGTCCCGGCCAGATTCAAGGTTTTTGCTGGAGGTTTGGAAGTTTTGTGGTGAAGACGAGTAGGTCCTCAAGCTCTCTGTGATCTCTAGTCTCTTCTGGTGATATGTTCAGCGAGAGTCCAGCGGTGCAGAGCATCAGAAGATGCGTCAGCAGAAGGTAAGCGTCGATTGTGGAGTCAGGGAGCAGATTGAGGATCATGGGACAGTGTGGGTGGGTGTTTGGAGAAGTTTGTTTGGAGTTGGGTTTTTAATTGAAGTACAATTATGTGGAGTTTATGATTATGTAGTCAAATTCCTAAGAATTCTCTTGATATCGTTATTTAGAAATTGTGGATCTATAGCAGGAATTTTGTTAGGGTTTCTGTGATGGGTCTCTTTGGACGGCTGTTGTGTTTTTTCATGTTTTATTATTATCGACTGTCTCATCTTCATGTTTTGACTGGGTTTGCTCAATGTGTTTATAAGCATGTCCTTTTAATTTGTTAAGTCTGTAATTTGTTATGTCTGTAATTTGTTATGTCTGCTTCCAGTATTATCAGTTTAGATGCCGAAGGTTTTTGTTTATCGTTGAGTTTTGCACAGTGATTCTCAACCTTTTTGCCTCCAAGGCCCCCCACAATATTCAAAGGCTTGACTTTCCAGTTGTTCAGGATTTTCTAGATATGTATTATGTAAGGATAAGGATTTAAAAAAATGCTTTCACTCACAATTTCTACCCAATTAATTAAATGTATTTTTTTAGAGAGATTTGATCAAATTACATGACTTTTCCAGAAAATAACACTTTTAAAATTAGGCTACCTCATATATTCAGGTTTAGCACTTTGTTTCAAGTAACATGATCTAGTTCCATCAATATATACAGACATACGAAAAACATCTGGTCCAGTATTTTCAAAATTAGTACTTAAGTGTACAGTGATGTATTTGTGTAGGCCAAACCCGTAAGGTCACATCACCCTGGTTCCCTCGACAAAAAAAAAAAAAAAAAGAAAAAAAAAAGTTTATAATTCTTACATATTTTGTTCATCATGATAATCTTCACAAATGAACACAACTTTTATGAATTATGAAGCGTAAATAAACAAACTAGACCACCTTTGCTTGACTTTAAGTTCGCCATCATTAAGCTCTCAGTCTTTACTTAAAAACAATTTATTTTAAGGAGACGTAGTTACATGTTACTACATGTTCTTACCATAGTAATAACAGTAAATTATGCACAATTACAACTTACCAAACCCTATTCCTAACCCTAACGTAACTCTATAGTAAGTATATGAAATTAATTTATATTAATGACAATGACATGACTACTGAGTAACCGCATTTTTCAATTTTTAACTGCATTTTGTAGAATAAAACGTAAAAATATTTCTGTGTTCACCCCAGACCTCATTTCAGGCATTTAACCAAAATCCCATTCAAAAAACCATTGACTTCAGGATGATTGAACCGGAAGGGCTAAAATCCGAACTCGTTTAAGTTACACTCCGGAATTCTGGGCTCTCTATTGCCATCTGTGTTAGAAACATAACATTACTTGCGGAGGAACATTGTTTGGGTTTATTAGTTGGCCTTCAGAAGTGCACGGGTGAAGCTAATGGTTTGAGGTTTTACCCATGGCTGCTCATCAACACCATGTCAGAATGAATCTGATTAACTACACCAAGACCACTGATAATAAGTTCTACCAAATGTTTATCTGGAAATATGTCGTCTGAGCAAGTAAGCATATCTCCTGCCATTGTAGTCAGGCCTTCATTTCTTTAGTTATTTGTAGGTTTACCATGAGTTGGAGTAGGGCAAAAACACAGATTTTTTGGCATAACAATTCTTTCTAATTGTGAAAAATGAAAAATGAAATGATAAATCCTCTTTAATGTTGGGATACCTTCCTACCTTTATGTAGAGATACCCCACAGTAAAGAGAGATCTTCAGAATAGGCCCACTAACTTGAAAAGTAGAGTTCATTAATGTAGGTTATAAACCTTCAAATGTAAAGGTTTTAATATTTGTGCAACGTGAAGAGAGATTTAATTTTGATAGTTATATTTGCCTTGAATAGTGTTTTATACAGATATAATATTTGTGTTGAATTTCAGCACAGATGTGATTTGGCCCTAGGCCTGGGGCCGCAGGTGTTTGGGTGGCTGTTGGGATGTTGTTAGATGGTTACTAGAGTGTTCTTGGTGGTTGTGCTGATGTTTTCACCCCCTGCAGTAGGTGATTGTGAAATAAGGCACCCCAGCCTTTCCCGTAACAAGGTAATTGTCGAGAACGATTCTTAACAACATGGCCTTTCCTTGCTTACAGAAACATGGCTGCTACAGCGGTCTCCTGGCCCCTACCCATGAGGGCTATCGGAGCTCAGAATCTGCTCACCATGCCGGGAGGAGTCACCTCGTCTGGGTATCTGCACAAGAAAGGAGGCAGCCAGTTCAGCCTGATGAAATGTGAGTTTTGCAGCTCACTGGAATCCATCAGCCAACAGACTAAACATCAAACATACATTAACATCTGTTAGAGAAAAGGAAACTCGCCCTCATGTTGTTCCAAACCTGTATGACGTTCTTTCGTCTGTGGAACCTAAAAGAAGATTTTTTTGGAAAGAATATATATGTATATATATATATATATATATATATATATATATATATATATATATATATATATATATATATATATATATATTCCCAATTAAAGTAAATGTTTGTTTGGACCCCATTCCCTCAGCATTCACATTCTTCAGAAGCTATTCTTTCTTGTTCTGTGCAAGAAATAATTTCATGCTGGTTTGGAATGACATTATGTTGAATAAATAATGACAAAATTTTAATTTAGGGGGTAAAGTTTTAGGAAGTACCATGCAGAAAACTAGGACTTACCCTAGGACCTTTTTACACAGCTTTATTGATAAATGTTCAATATTTAGGCTAATTTTGTGGGTAATACAATGTTTAACCCAGGAATTTGATGGTAGTTTAATCCATGTGGGAGTTAAATAGGTTGACAATGCTTTTTCTTGTTGACTAACCTGGAATATTCTGTAAAACCTTACAACAAGGCTCAATTTGTTAGAGGGTGCCTATTAAACTTTTTTAGAGGGGCTACTAGAATAGGTTTACATGATTTAATGTTCAAAGAACGCTTTATGTTTCTCATAATTTACATTGTTGCAGCACCTGTTTTCACTCTCTGTCTGAATGTTCTGTTTTAGATTCGGTTTCTTTTAAAACCCGCCTTCCAAAAAGTGTACTCTACTCTGATTGGTCAGTCGGCCTCAGTCTGTTGTGATTGGTCAACCGCTTAGAGCGTGTGTTGGAAATGTAAGACAGAGAGTGAAAACAGGTGCTGTAACAATGCAAACAAAGTTGCTGTTTGGATTTAAATTGGCCAATGCTTAAGAGTCTATGACTGGATTATTATTGCAGTGATTATTATGTTTCTAGCATGTTATACGTTTGGCAACAGTTCTTCTAACCCTAATAGATCGAGTGTGTAGCTTTTCATTTATTAACAATGACAATGTGGTACAACCATGTAGGAAGACACATCATGGCCATATTCCAGGATGACAATGTCAAGATTCATCAGGCTCAAGTTGTGAAAGAATGGTTGGGAGGAAGCATGAAGAATCATTTTCACACATGAATTGGCACCTCTGAGTCCAGACCTTAAATTCATGGAAAGTCTTTGGGATGTGCTGGAGGAGACTTTACAGAGTGCTGGACTCTTGCATTGTCAATAAAAGATCTCAACCAAACATTGATGCACCTCTTGATGGAAATAACATCACAACATTAATTTCACAACATTAATGATTCTTCATGCTCCATCCCAACCACTCTTTCACAATTTGAGCCTGATAAATCTTGACATTGTCGTCCTGGAATAAGGCCATGATGTGTCTTCCTACATGCTTGTTTAATGAATGAATGACTCCATCATTTAGGTTAAGAAGAACTGTTGCCAAATATATAACACGCAAGAAACATATTAATCACAGCAATAATGATCCAGTCATAGACTCTTAAGCATTGGCCAATTTAAATCCAAACTGCCCTTTTTCTTATTTTCCTTTTTTGGCCGGGCAGTGTATAAACACTTTTGCTTTTCATTTATGTGTTGAAGAGAAACATATTGATTGTCTGCCAATTCCACAGGGCCGCTTCGCTTCATTATAATCCACAAAGGCTGCCTCTACTATTTCAAGAGCAGTACTTCTCCCGCACCGCAAGGAGCTTTCTCCCTCAATGGCTACAACAGGTTGGTTATTCTGCTTGTTTCCATTGGTTATTTCCACCAGTTCACGTCGGTTTCCCTTTACAACACTGCATTTGCTCAAATAAAGCTCCGGTGCATCTGTGGTCATTCACCCAGAGAAAGTTTCAGAAGCCCACCTCTCTGTACTAAGTTTCGCAATCTGTAAGTTGTTAACCAGTGGCCATCTCGACAAGATCACAGGCCACATCCTGTCCACAGCTGTGCGTTCCTCACGCAGACTTTTTAAGTGCAAGAGTTTCGATTCTGCACCGAATTGGCCTTCGTATGTGTTTCCTGTGCATGTCAATTCAGCGTTCACGTGTATGTTCTGTTTAATGCCATATGTTCCGTGATGTTAATGTTATGGAAAGGGCGTCGGATTCTGCAGTAGTTCCTCCTAAGCAGGTTAACTGTGCCATATGGTGAACATGTAATTATTGTGTGGCTGTGCTTGGGTAAAAATAGCCCTCTGAATTAATACAGCAGAACACAGGGAGTGTTCGCGGATGAGCAAGATCTAGAAGGACACTTTATTTTACAGAATGTGCTTTTTCAATGAATTTACAGTGTACTTAAATACTGAGTAATATAATGAGTTTAAATGATAGCTACTTGAGTTAAGGTTAGGTTCAGGGTCATTACCTAGTTATTACCCAGTTAGTGTCATTACTACAATAACTACATAGTATGTACATGCGGAACAGGACTGTAAAATAAAGTGCTACCATAATAATAACAATATATTTATTATGCAATATACTTTAAAAGAATATTCTTAATTGTGAATTGAATGTAATGTTTTCGGACACTTAACTGCATGTTCATTGTAATTATGGACCCTTTAGCCATGTATCTGACACTGAGGATACAGTAAAACGATATAATCCTGATTGGAAGCACCACTAATAATCAGCAATCAAAAGGTTAAAACGTGTTTTGTGTTGTTGTAGTTTTTTATGACACTTTGCATACACGGAAACACACGAGTTCAAAAGTTTACTTTTTTTTTTTTTTTTTGAAAGAATTCTCTTCTGCTCATCAAGACTACATCATTTATTTGATCAAAAACAGTACAAACAGAAATATTGTGAAATATTGTTACAATTTAAAATAACTGGTTCCTATCTGAATATATGTTAAAATGTGATTTATTCCTGTGATCAAAGCTGAATTTTCAGCATCATTACTCCAGTCTTCAGTGTCACATGATCCTTCAGAAATCATTCTAATATGATGATTTGATGCTCAAGAAACATTTGATTATTATTTATCAATGTTTAAATCAATTGTGCTACTGCTTAATGTGTCTGTGGACACATTTCATATCAGGATTCTTTGATAGACAGAAAGACAAAAAACAATTGAATTATTAAATCTTGAAATCTTTTGCAACATTATAAATGTCTTTACTGATCAATTTAAAAGTGTTAAGAAAAAAAATCTTACAGACCACTTTTGAACAGTAGTGTACATTTAAATTAAAAACAAAAATGATTTATTCTTACAATCACCATCAGTTTATTTTCCAAAAACTACTTTCTTTGCTTGTCAGAGTTCTGCGGGCAGCAGAGGAGACGACATCAAGCAACGTGTTCCCCTTCAAGATCGTCCACTTCAGTAAGAGACACCGGACGTGGTATTTCTCAGCAGCGAGTGAGGATGAGAGAAGGGTGAGATCACATCAGACTGCACTGCGCAACCATGAACGTGTTTGTTTCTTTGATCAGTTCAAATAAAACTGAAATGTGTATTTTTTCAATTCTGACAGAAATGGATGGGGAACTTAAGAAAAGAAATCAACCATTATAATGATAAAAGAGATTTGCCGCTTCCAAGGTAAAACTACCATCTGCTCACATTAAACGAACACCATTGAATAGCTCAGTCACATTACACACATTACACTTACACAACATGGTTTTTACCCCCTCATTTGTACCTTAGTTTTCGTGTGTGTGTGTGTGGGGGGGGGGGGGGGGGTCACATGACAGCCGTCACCTCTTCCTCTTTCTTTCAATCACTGCATGTCTGTGTAATTCTTCATCTACGTGTTCTGTGTAACTTTTCTCAAGAATCTCTTGTGTGTTTTAATAGTGATGACTTGGATTCTGAGAGCATATATGGGCAGTTAGAGGAACCGCTGGAGATCAGTCCTGTTGAATATGACTTTGAAGCAGGTATGAGTGACACGCAGGGCTTCAAATTCACTATGTTTTTATACTGACCTATTATACTCTGCCCAGCCAAAAAAAAAAAAAAAGATGCTGTTTGGATTTAAATTGGCAAATGCTTAAGAGTCTATGACTGGATCATTATTGCAGTGATTATTATGTTTCTAGCATGTTATATGTTTAGCAACAGTTCTTCTAACCCTAATAGATAGATTGTGTAGCTTTTCATTTCTTAAACAACCATGTAGGAAGACGCATCATGGCCATATTCCAGGACGACAATGTAAAGATTCATCAGGCTCAAATTGTGAAAGAATGGTTGGGAGAAAGCATTAAGAATCATATTCACATATGAATTCATTCACACCTTAAATTCATGGAAAGTCTTTGGGATGTGCTGGAGGAGACTTTACAGAGTGCTGGACTCTTGCATTGTCAATAAAAGATCTCGACCAAACATTGATGCACCTCTTGATGGAAATAGCATCACAACATTAATTTCACAACATTAATGATTCTTCATGCTCCATCCCAACCACTCTTTCACAGTTTAAGCCTGATGAATCTTGACATTGTCATCCTGGAATATGGCCATAATGAGTCTTCCTACATAGTTGTATTTATCTTGTGGTAACACTTTATATTATAGTTACAGTTTTTAAACTTTACATGTAGTTACTAATTACTGTTAATTGTGATTAATTACATGCAACTACCCCTAAATCGCACCCTAATCCTACCCTTACCCTATAGTAAATACATGTAGTATTTGTATAACTTTAATACATAATTATACTGTAACACAGACACCTTAAATTGAAGCATAACCAATGTTTAAATAAAATGATTAACACTTTTTTCTGAATATTATTCAAAATATTTAATAGTCGTATTTCATAGTTTAATTTCACTTAACCATATAGCAAATTACAATTACATATTACAAATTACATTTTGCAAATTACAAATTACAATTACAAATTAGAATTACATATACCCGGTCTACAAAAATGTGTTTATTTAGAAATATAAAAATTTGGTAACAGGCACTTTACAATAAGGTCTCATTCGTTCATATGAATGAACTAAATTAACATAAATGTACAATGAACAATATTTCATTGAACAGCACTTAATACTCTTTACCTTAAAGGGTTCTGTCGGGCACTTCAAACAGATTTAATTCATTCATTTTTGTATTAAATTTTATGAATTAAGCAGCTCGTAACAAACTTTATCTCTAGAAAAAAAGTATCCTTATATAGAAGCTGTTTGGCATAAAATTGAGTCAAGAACTCTAGAGTTCTATATAGAACCTTTTTTCAATATTTACATCATTAGAAATTTTTACAAAGAAAAGTATATCTGTTACCATTAGTTAATGCACTGTGAACAAACCATGCATGAACAAACAATGAATACCTATATTTTTATTAACTTACATTAACAAAGATTAACAAATGCTGTAAAAAGTATTTGTATAAATCTGTATAAATGTATTTTTTTTTTAATTATATAAAATTTTATATGATAATTTAAACATATTTGATTTTAATTTATTTAACAATGTATTTAATAATGAATTAACAAATCATCTTTTTACACAATATTTGTAGTCTGTGATTAAATAAAATTGCATAAAAATAATTACATTTTAAAAAATCATGCATGAGAAATTTAATTAAATTGAATTGAATTGAATTTAGATTACATGACACAAGATGAAGACAGTGATGGAGAGGACGGGTCACCAACATCAGCGGGTAAAAGCTTGATTCTTTCTCATTTCTCAGCATATATTAGCGATTCCGCTACGGTTGCATTCAGATTG